>OX359271.1:30268995-31468995 GCA_947179155.2 Hedera helix | reverse complement strand
GAATTATTCATTCTCACGTCTCTGCACCACAAGTCAAACTTAATTCATAGGCATCCATGAGATGTCATTCATTAAACATCATGCCCCAGCAACCACCTCTGCACACCAACAAAAGAGAAAGAAAAAGAGAGTATAGCGAGCGAGGTCACACACTCACATTTATTTTTCAATTTTCTTTCATTTATTTTTTGGTTATGATAATTGTCCAAGACCCCGCTCCAAGAGCCTTATTTATTTATGGGTATCCAATGATGAATTTCTCTTTTTTACTGTGTAAAGTGCGAATAGCGTCATTAAAAATCACTCATAAATTATATGTATCGATTAAACATTATATATATATATATATATATATATATATATATATATATAAAATACGTTAAACGTAACTTCATATATTTTATGAGAGAAAAATCTCAATAATACAAACAACTCATTCAAATAACCAAGTTATGAGTTAAGTGTAGGGGATGGTTAATTTTGTCATATTTTGTATGTACAAATGTTCAGACATGTTTTTCTCATTCAGTAATATGGCCGTAAAATTATAGATAAATTTAAAAAATTGATATTTTCACATAGTCATCTCTCACATGAGGATAAAGTGAATCATATTTTAATGTGAGACTGAACTAAATAAAAATATTAAAAATACATGTGAAAATAATATTTCCCATTAATTTACGGTGCTTAACATCCATTTTTTGGGTTGCCTCAGCTGGACCTCTCTCTTTATCCCATGGTATACAAATGATGAGTACTTGTGGATTTTGCACAAGCCCAATACACATTCACCCACTAGTTCATGATTTATTAGGCCAAGTCCTCATAAGTTCTGAGCCTTACTAGAGCCCACTTTACTATCAGGCATGCCTCTTTGCGATCAGTCCACAAAGGAAGATGCTTCAAATCAATGTTTAGAAAATTGAATCGGTCATCGAACCAAAAAAGTTATCGGGTGGATGAGTCATTGGTCCAACTAGTGGTCGAATCGTTATTGAACCAATAACGTCATAAATACATAAAAAAATATATTATTATTAATTAATAAAATTTTAAAATATTTAATTTTTTATAAGCTAAAATATAGTAAAATAATGTTATAATCTTATTAAAAATATTTTTTGTAAAAAAAAATTAAAAAATATTTGAAAACCTGGTCAACTATCGATTTTACGTGTTGAACCGATGGTCAACCGGTTTTTGACCGGGTCGCTGTTTTTCCGATTTTTTGGTCGGACTAGACTGAAAAGTCAACCGATTCCGGTTGGACAACCGGCTCGGTCTAGTTTTCTAAACATTGCTTCAAATGCCAAGTCCACATATAGTCGAGTAGACAGAAAAAGAAAACACGAGTTCTTTTTATATGTTGGGACAAAAAATGTCAATTTTTGTTGTAAGTCGACACACAATAATCTGTAAATATATAAATACATGAATCATTAATTATGCGTCTACTCGCAGCAAGAATCAACATATTTTTATCACAATATAAATCTACTAGTATTTAACCCTGTGCTTCCGGCACTACAAAATAAAAGAGATGAAGAGGAAGAAGGAAAATCTGAAGAGGTGAAGAGTCGCAGATGAATTTGTAAGCCAGAGTGAGAGAGAGAGGAGAAGAATATTAAACAACCGACGGTGGAATTTATCCCAAACTTTCGATGGCCAAGATCTTTTATTAGATTGAGGGGAAAATTCAAAAACCATTGCATTTTGTTATTATAGATTATTATAAAAACACCTTTAACGTATATAGAAGAAAGCTAGTAGTAATTCTAATATCAACATGTGACGTACACATTTAACTAAATTGTGATAAGCAAGCAGAGTCACATGAGAACCAACAAAATAGCCGAACGGTTATGGTACTCCATCTATCCCAATATATATATATACATATGCATCTCCTCTGTCCTTACCGGATCAACCATATGACCGAGCAGCAACTATGGGAGAAACTTGTAATTTTCCAATCAAAATTGTAGTGCAAAAACCAAGAAAAATAACTGCATGATCTTGTTGAAAATGGAATAGGAATAAGAAATGAATTTATAGGGGGAAAGTCCATGCACGAGTCTTCCTTCTTTATAGTATGCATCATTCATATGCTTAAAAATACACAGTAAATAATAAATGATGCATGCCTATAAAGCTTTCCAACTTCATAGTCTCTTCTTCCTGTCAAGAATTCCTCCATATATGCTCCTCAAGTATTCACAAATAAACTCGAGAACTGATATTTAGTTATTGTCTATCATTTTCTCATCAAATTGTCTTCCACCTCAACTCAACATGTACCATTCCATTCTTCGAATCTATGAGATGGTATTTATTGTTAATCCGTCCGTTATGTACAACATCAGCAAGGTTAATGTCTACATGTCCCAATGACTCCTGTATAAGATAAGTAATTAAACAAGGGGAAATAATTCAAGATGTTAAACTTGTGATACATGGACGAAAACGGCGTTATAGCTGCTACTTAAACTTGGATAGAGATGGAGATTATTTACCTTTGAATGGAAACCAATGCCCCTTCGCTTGCTCATGACCTTAACATGGATCTTATCGCTTACAGGAGGGTCGTCAAGCATAAATTGGAATTCTTCATTCCAGAGGGGGTCACGAGTTTTCCTCATCATCTGACCAATTTTAAATTTTATGAAGTTATAGACTTTATTAAACTAGGGGTAACTGATCCAAAAGTATACTTACAGTTGTCTGATTTTATTTAAATGACGCAAAAAAACCAATAAAGTTGATAGCACCAAAGTGGTTGGCTAGGTACATGTGGAGGTCACATACTCA
Organism: Hedera helix; assembly: GCA_947179155.2. Taxonomy (NCBI): domain Eukaryota; kingdom Viridiplantae; phylum Streptophyta; class Magnoliopsida; order Apiales; family Araliaceae; genus Hedera; species Hedera helix. Next base: position 31,466,184 of record OX359271.1, on the reverse strand, counting down.
AATCTATTCAACTGATGCATTGGACTTTATGCCGTGTTGTAGGCTGAACGCCTGAACCATATTCCAAAGGGATAGTGAATGCTCTAAAAGGACTCAATTCCCTCGATTCCAAAATAAAGCTATCAGAAAATATATACCCAAGTTCACATCTAACTCTTAGTCCAAAAACGCCAAGGACATGTTTTCATCTAATGCAACACCGGAATCTATTGAAGAAATTTTATTTTGACAGTAAAATAACTTCATAAAAAGTTTTACCATAATTCATTGTCCGAAAAACTGCCGAAGGATGACAATTAAATATGTAATTCTTCTAATATCAGTTGATCAAAAGGACAAATTACCTTCAAATATTTTTCGTTTTATTTAACAAAAAGATAAAAGAGCACGGGAGAGGACGTGGACAATCATAAAGAACATACTTTATGGAAATATAGCTCACCTTTGATTTCTTTGTTTCTCCTCGAAAGAGTACTAAAGCATAAGGATTGTTGTGATGCTCCCCCTCTACATCCTCCGCTCCTTGAACAGTGACCATAAGTACGCCTGCACCACTCTGGCTTTTATTACCGTATGGCCTATCACTTTCACTTTCCTTCCTCGTAAGTCCATCTAGAGGTCCACTAAAACCGTTACCATCTTCTCGGAAAGGAGCATATGTCAGCTCAACCACAACTTTCCCTCTGTGCTTCTTCTTTTGCGGATCGCTTAAATTTGTGTTCTTTAGCAAATCAAGTGTAAACTCCTTTGGCTCTTGTGGTGTTAGTGCTTTCAAAGGTACTACTTGTGACCCCAACTTGTCATGTGCTCCTACCTTTAAGCAAATGCAAGTGAGTAAATTACTAAGGTTGCTCGAAACTAAGATTTTAGCACATCAAAAACAGAATCCATCCGACGAATTTTCTGCATATAATAGCTTTGTAATAGAATTAACTTAATAATAATATTATTTACCACATCTTTTTTCTTCTTTCTGTTTGTGTAGTGAAGAATTGAATGAACCATGGCATCAAGTGGTTACAAGGACCCAAGGCCTTTGGTCCGAGTGGTGCTGGGTACCAACCCATGGTAACTATGAGATTGGAGGATCGAGTCTTGGCAAGCTAAGGTAGAGTGTGTGAATGTGTTTAAATTTCAGTATAAATTAGCAACAAAAAAAAAGTGGTTACGAGGAAAACTTGAAGGACAATCCTTGTCCCAATCTTAGACATTTGCACATTGATATAAAGAAGCAAGCTTTTGTACTCCAATATCAGATTTTAGCACATCAAAAATGGCATCCAACAGAATTCTCTAATCATAATGTTTTTATAGCCAAATTAAAAAAGACTTTTTTTTTTTAATTTTGAATAGTGAAATCAGTGAGGAGCCTTAGCATCAGCCATCAAGCAAAATGTTTACACGGATAGCAAACAAACCTTGTCCCAGTCGTAGACATTTATATTGAGAACTTGAGACTGGGGGTCCTTGACGATAAGCTTAAAATTCTCATTCCATTCTGGATTCAAGTTCTTCTTCTTAATGGTAGTTTTCTTTGCCGGTAGCCTCTCTCCACTCAGGCTGAGCTTAACATAAGGATCGGACGATCCCAATAAGTCCATCTTCAAAAGTTTGATTGCTCGTACAACTTTCACATGCAGTATTCCAACAGGTTTCTTTATAGCTACTCTGTACAAAGAAAGAATATATCACAAGCTTCAGGAGTAGATATTTGAAAACTAAAACATAACAAAAGAAGATATAATATAAGGTAATAAAGCAAGTTATAGAATCAAAAAACAAAAACTTACGATGAAGAATCAAGGATAGGTATTTCAAGAGTTTGTGGCCAGAGATATAAACTTGCAACCTGCTTTTTGATAATGTCCTACAAAAATCAAAGATGAAGTTGATCACATACAATTTCCATTCAAAGAGACAGCTCCAATAACACTCCATGCTCGTTTGTCTACTAGGTTATGGAGCGTTTTGTCCGTTGAAGTTTCAACACACTAGCAAATTTTGTTCGTCTACAAATAGTTTATTCTGATTTGTCTACTAGGTTATGGAGCGTCTAGTCCGTTGAAGTTTTAACACACTTGTGAATCTTGTTCGTCTATAAGTAGTTTATTCTAAACGCAACTTATTTAACTCATAAACATAACGTTTGCAGCTGCTTAAACATACCACACCATTTTTCGTGTGATGGCCAAAATCACTAAATACTAACCATCTAAATGCTATAAATGCGGATAACTGAACATACATAAACAATAATTCTCTGCAAAAGTAGGAGTAACACTATAATACCTGAACTAATCGATAAATACCAGGTATGGACATAATATCTCCGCCCAGTAATTTCATTCCAAAGTCTACGTGTGGCTGCACAAAATCAAAGATAATAACAGGTATAAATCGATCACATCCACTTTCCTGATACTAAAAAAACAAATAGACTTGAGAGAAAAACCTATCCGCCTACCTTCTCCATTAAAGATACCACTATGCTCGCAAAACATGGAAATGTAGGCACAAGAGGTTTCAAAGTTATCCTTGGTGCGGCGAATACTTGCAAATCCACCAACTGAGACGACAAATGGACATAGTTAAAAGACTTCATAAGAACTAAAACCGGGCATTCTTCTGTTAAGTATCGGTTCTTTAGGCTCTTTCGAGTCTGACCTGAAGCATAATACGCATAGATAAAACTTTTACAGCAACAGTTATGTTCTGATTTCCAGCCCATTTAATCGCCGGTTCCATGACTAGTTCCCTTTCATTAGTCTCATAGACTTTAACACCTGTTATGCCATAAAGTTAAAGCACATTAAAGTTGGATATATCAATTAGTGGTAAGTTTTACAAGCAGATCCACAACGTATTCATAATGTACCATGAACTGTAGGAGGAAGGGTCCCAAGGCTCAGATTCTCGAACTCAATAGCTTCGATTTGGAACTTCCCAATGTACTCAGCAAATATAGGTTTTGCTATACTCCTTATCATCCCACAAATTGCCTGTAAATTAAACCAACTTAATATTAATCACAACCACATTTAACAAGAAATTAAGTTTCACTTTATCAGCCATAAACAACTACCTTGTCAAGGTAAGGCCACATATCCAATAAAAATTTGTTTAACCAGTCCACCTGCACATCATATAAATATAGACCGAAAATCAACAGAGATTATTGGAATAGAATCAGAAGTATAAGATTTATATAGAAGTTTGGAAATAAATACTTACTCGATCATAATCAGGATTTTTCACCCAGAGAGGTATCTCGGGCATAATCTCTTCCAATGCCTCTGTATCGAGCTCATAAAGTGGCCTAATAACCGGATCCTGCAATTAATATTTTGGAAAATGGCTCTCAAGTAAACTAGAATGTTTGGCAAATGGGAAAAAATAAACGAGTTTGAGTTCCTCTAAATTACAAATAAATAAAAAATGAAGACTATCTGAATGTTGAAGGCAAATATACCAAGTATTTTCTTCATAAACAGCAACAAGAAAACAAACTATCGTGCCACATTGTTGAAAGGACAGACATAGGATGAGGATTTAGAAAGGCTTCATCCCACACTCATAGGTTATGGCTTCAATGTACAAATGGAGGAATACAAAAGAATGATGCATGACATAGCTTGGCTTATAAGGAGAAATTTCCTCCACTAAAGGCTAAAGCCATACAGAAAGCAAATTATTTTATGATATAATAAACAAATAAACAAGTTTAAACCGTATCAGCAAATTGAATCATACTTAAAATTCCCATCGTTATTTCTAAGTTCTTATTATACCTGGGAACATGAGCTTACATTACTATATTGCTAGTATATTTTTCAGAAGACAAACTCATATTCTCTATATACTTTTGCAACAAACATGCATGAGCCAAGAAAGCTACAAAAGCTCTATTCCAGATACATTTTCCTGTTCCAAAAAAAGAAAAAAAATATACATTTATATTTTAGAATTATAAAATAACATGATATATTTAATATGTCATTATTTTTTTATTACTATTTCTAGCATCACGCAATAATTATTGAAATCTTAATTAATATTAAAAATATATTTAACAATATAAAATTATTTTTAAAATTATCGTTTTAAAAATATTTCTAAAAAAATAGTAAGAGTACCAGTAGTCTCTAAAATGCTAAACGTTGAATGATCGATAATTTCTATTCAAAATGGTAATCCATGTTTTTGTGGACCTTTTCCAATTTCCATCACTATCAACCTAATTTGTCTAGATATGAATACAATTTTGCCACGCCACGGAGTCTACATTGGGATTAGGGAACTAATTCATCGATATTAGAAAAATACCATCCCCAGTACATTACAGCACCCAAATAACAACTAAAATAGAACGTGCCAGCAAAACGTTAACAAATATCAGATAAACAATATTCTTTTTTGTTTTAAATTATAAAATTATTATTATTTTTTTAAAATTTAATTTAAAATTAATATAATTTATTTAAAATTTTAAAATAATAATCTTATATATTAATAATATTTTTTATAATTTATAATATTTATAATTATATTATCATAAATCAAATAAATTTATTTTAATTTTGAGTTTTAAAATGTTTGAAATTGATTTTTCAAAAATTAATATATTATAATTTGTAAGTATTAAGTATGAAAAAAAAATATAAGCAAATATATATATATATATATATATATATATATATATATATATATATATATATATATATAAACAATAATGCCGGCTTGAAATAAGAAAGAAAACACACCACAAATTAAATTAATCCCCCAACTCATCCCAATAAACAATCCGTCAATAAATTTATAAACCCCAGAATTGTGCCCCCAAATCAACAAAACATAAAAATAAAATCAATCAATCAAAACTTGATAAAATATTCTTATGCAATGATCACCCAAAATCTATAAACCCCAGTAAACTTCTACCCCAAATCATTCCAAAAATAAAAAAATAAAAAATAACAAAAAAGCAAAACATCATAAAATCTTCACATGCATGCAATGATCACAGAAATCTATAAACCCCACCAATAAAAAATATCAAGAACACAAAAACCCAGATATTAGAAATACTGAAAAAAATGATCTTGCTAAAAACCCATCAAGATATTGATTCAAGCAATACAGAGGACATGAAAAACCGATCAAGCAATCACCTTTACATCTTTAGGCTCCGAGTAAATGAAGATGTAAAATCCAATGAAAAGCCCAAAAGGAATCCCAATTCCAAAACCAAGAATCCCGAATAAACTGCCCAGAAATCCCATTTGATCATAAACCCCAAGAACGATTGAAGGAAAAATGAATGAATCAATGGAAAAGGAAGAATCTCCGCAGAGGAGTTAAATGGGAAAATGGCGCCGTGAATATCTATGAAGAAGATTTATTTAGTCCCTGATGATGTAACGAAAAGACTTCCTTTGTGAAACCGCCAATACAGAGACTTACTTGAAAAACCCACTTTGTGTTTAATTTCCTCTGTTTTTTTGGAGTTTTCTCTCTCCTCTCTCTGTTTTATACTAACGGTACTCTCTTCGTGAAAAGACAATATTGTCCTAAAAGAAAACACCTTCCTTAGCCCTCTCAATCCTCGGCCCCTCTCAATTTCTTATTTTATATTATTCTTTATTGTTGCAGCAATGACTATATCAATATTAATTTATTAAATATCGAGATACGTGGATATGAGATATAAAATTGTAAAAAAAAAGACTCATATATTAATTTTTTAATTTATTATTTTCAACTGATCTTAGTCAAAATAACATTCGATATAAAATTAGTTGATATATAAATAATTTATTAATTTTATATTTTTTTATTTGTCTTTTGTGTATTTTAAGGACCTATTAATTATTTAATTTATCATGCAATTTTTATACATTAAATACAAATGTGTTTGTCTCTCATTTTTCAGCTAATTTATCCCACTTTTCTTTTTTATATTGAAAATTAAATAAAAATAAGTTTAATATATTTTTAGTTTATGTGTTTACTTATAGAAGAAGAAAAGGAATACTTTTTCTTGCCTTTTTGATTCTAGGGAAAAGTCATTTATTATGTGTGGGTGGGACTTTCCACTCAAATTAATGAAAGTGAATTACTTTTTGATTTACCTTTTGTTCATTTATTGTTAATTTCTTTTAGTATTATTAATTTAAGAATAAATATAAATGCACAACATTTATCTTAATTATTAAAAAGTAAAATATAATATTAAAATTTATGCTATATTCTAATTTTTAATAGTTAAATTTTAATGTCATGCTGCATACTTTTTAATAATTAAAATAAATATAATAATTTAGTTTTATATTTAAATATTATATATGTAGACTTTTCCTTAATTTAAAACTTGTACTCTACTTTATTCCAACAACGGATTATTTGATATGGCATTTGGCCTTCACAATTCATAAAGTGGATTGATATTTTCTCCGGCAAAAATATGGTGTTTATGTGAGGTAGAGTTTGTAAAATTAAAATTTTTTACTTATCGAGAAATTATTACAAAATATTTTTTTTTAATTTTAAAATTAGAAATATATTTTTTTAAACCATTTTAAAATTAGAGATATATTTTTATTTTAAATATATAAAGTAATATAAAAAATTTAACTTGTCATTAATTTTCTTTTATTATATTCAATATCAAACTATTACAATTAAATTCTTACTTAATATTAAAATTATATTTAAAAATATAAAATTATTTAGAAGAATCGTTGTTTTATAATTTTTTTTAATTTTAAAACGAAAAGAATATATTTTAAACGAAGTAATGGTCAATCACAGCTAAGTTTAATTGTGACTTCTACGTATTTCAATGTGCTTCACTAATGACAAAATTGTTGTTGGAATAAAGTGGAGTACGAGGTTTGAAAATGAGTTAATGACAAAAAAAAAATTAAAAAATAAAAACCTTTAATGTTATTAATATTTAGTTCACGTCAAATTAATATAATAATTATATAATATAATAAATTATCATATTAATGTGTATTTATTAGATTTTAGTTCACCTATTACATGTCATATTTATTACAGACATACTGCTACTACATTAATTTTTAAACTTTTTATTATATTCTCCAATTGATACATTAGCCTATTACATCTGTGATGTAAAATAAGTCATAAAAAATAAAACAGTAACTAATTTAATATTTTAATTTATAATTTATTTTATTTATTATATCAAATTTTTATTCGGTAAACCAAACTACCAACGCGCACCTTAGTGTTTGTCCATTATACTTCCTTTTATCCCTGAATTTAGTTTGACTTTAATTAAATAAGTTATTGGAAAAGTTGATGTGATTATTTTGTTTTGGTAGGAAAAATGAAAAATTGGAAGGATGGAAAAGAAAAAAGAGATAAAAGGTCTTCTTCCTAACTACAGGAAGGAAGTTGTGTCCTTCTCGTGGATATGAAAAGTTAGACAGGATATCAACCTCAATTATTTTATTTGCATAAAATAAAAAACATGAAAAAATTATTATAAATGTATTTAGGGAAAATAATATGTTGCAACACAGCTTAACTTAGCTGTGATTTTTATGTATTTAAATGTGTAACACTAATGACAAAATTGTCGTGTCGTCATTTTTAATGACAATTTTGTCTTTAATAATTTTATTAATTAAAATTGCGTTATTTTTATTCTGTTTTTTGATATATTTACTATTGTTATAAAACCCATACTCTCATTTCTCTCTCCCAACAAAATTTTATAGTCATTATTTATCGACAAAGAAAAATTCATTTGGATTTTAACACTTTTTTGGCGTGTTTGAAATTTATTTTAGTGTTATTCCTTTGGTTGTATCAGATGATTTGATTTAATAAAATTTTCAGTCTATAGACTGTTTCTAAAATAAAAAATTTAAAAAGTCAAACAAATTGCCAATTCGCCATATAATAATTCTATTTGATCATGTAATAACTAAAGTATACATAAATACTTTAAAGAGTGTTGTTGTAATTAATGAAAAATTATATCGGTCGTAGATGTAGATATCTATTGACGTACGTAAATATATGAAATACGAGATTGCAAAAAAAAGAGCAACACACTAGTGTAGGGTACTATTTTTTCAATTTTAATTTCACGCAATAGACATTTGACGTGAAATTAATAAATATATAAATTATTTTCTTTTAAAAATAATTGTACAAATAGTAAAGAAAGAGAAAAAATAGTAAGCAAGTGCTATCATTTGAATTATTAATAAGATTTATAAGGTTTTTAAATTGTTTTTTTTAACTTTTTATACTTGAATAATATTATTTATACACAATTATTTTTAAATAATTTATGCACATGGAATTATTCAAAGCATAAAACCACATAATTATGTCCAATTTCTCCCCGTAGCATTACCTTGTATTATATTATTGAATATTTTAATTTAAAAAGAAGTGTATGGTATAAAATTTATAAACTTGGAGAAAAGATGAAAAACAGAATAATCAACTTTATATATCCCACATCTATTAAAATAATAAAAGTGAAATATGCCTTTTGTACGGAACAAATCTCGAAAGAGAAAAGATCATTTCTTAATATCTTGTAAATAATTTTCAAAAACACCTTATTTTAATACTTTGATAATTTTGACAGTTAATACCATTAGAGTAAAAATTATATTATTATAGTAATAAATATTACCTAAAATGTTAAGTATTGCTAAAATAATTATAAACTATTGTTAAATATATATCAACTCTGACAATATAATTTTTATTCTGACAATATCAATAATTATTTTTAAAGGTATTAAATTATAATATCTCCCTAAAGTGTTTTTTCTAACAAAATTATTAATAAAAATAATTTTATTTCTTCATCAAACATTGTCAAAAGTAAAATGTTAGCATACGAAAGAAACTAATTATTTTTTGGTCAGAATCTGCTTAGCTCCATAAATATATACTCTAATTTTAAATACACAAGTTCACCAACCTCCTAGGAAATATGGGCAACATGTATAATAATTTATTATGATAATTAATTAAGAGAATTGATATTTTTATAAATTAATTTAATATTTTTACAAGATCAAATAGGACCCACTTGTAGAGAATTAAAATTTTGAGAAGATAATGGTAGTTATTAAATTATTAAATATTTATCTAATTAATATATTATTAAATTATATATTATAGGTTCCCTAAATAAGTTATTAAGCTAAAATGTTTTGAATAGAATGTAAATTTATTTAGTTATGATTATTAGAAAGTAATTACTTTAATTTTATTTAGATTGGATTAATTTGTTGAAATTCTTATCCAAATAAAATTATGAAGCTTAAGGTTTAATAAATTTAATTTAATTATGACAATTAGTTAATAATGAATTCACTATAATTTTTTTTTTTAACTAATTTACATATATTACTAAAATTTAGATTTATTACTAATACAATTAATCATGTGGTTTGATAAAATTTTTAGTTTTAATAAATTTAATATTAAAATTTATGGCTAATAATAACATAATCAAATCACATGATTTATTAAGTGATTTTTAATATCTTAATAAAATTTTAATAATAAAATTACCATACATACAATTTGTTAAAATATATTATCTCATATAAAATTGTGATAGAAAAAATTTATAATAAGATTAGTAGATATAAAAATAAAAATTCTTTTAAAAGATCATTTTTCTTGTTAGACATATAAAAATAGAAGACACTGTCTTTTTTTTCTAACAGATTGAGTTATATATATATATATATAGAGAGAGATTTGTGTTACTTGAGGCGAAATGATTCAAATAGCTCCTCTCATTCACAACATGTGGCATCTAAATGAAAAAGATGTCAATTTTGTACTGATAAATTGTGGGACTTGTGATGTCTATTGTTAACTGGCTTAGCTACCTCCTCCTACAAATTAGTATTTAATTAAGACGCTTGTCTCATAGATAGCGTTTCTCTGGAATCCTGCCACCTCAAATACATGACTAGTCGAATGAATTACGAAATAGTATCAATAATTTTTGAATTTTAATATAAAATATATTTTATACTTTATGAGTGAGAATATAAATCTTATAATAAAAAAAATTAAATTTCACAATAAAAAAAAATCCCACAAAAAAAAAAATACATAATAAGAGTTTAACCCGTAACCTAGACATGCACAGTAGGCCGGACTGGTCCGGCCTGGCCTGGGCCTGGTAGGCTTTGGCCGTTGACCAGGCCAGGCCGGACTTTGACTTTTGGGCCTGCAGGCCGGGCCGGGCCGGGCTTCTCGATCGAAGTCTGACCTTTTGAGGCCTGTAGGCCGGGCCGGGCCAGGCTTTAGGCCGGGCCAGACCTTGGGCCGGCCCAGGGTAGGCCAGACTAGTCCTTGGGCCGGGCAGGGTCAGGCCAGGCCTAAAAATGTAATCAACTAATTTTTAATGTGAAATATAAATATTAAATAAACTAACTACTATATTAATTAAATGTATTGACAAAAAATTAAAAATGAGTAATTAATCAATAATAAATAATGAGTCGGTTACAAATATTTTGCTTCAAAATATTTTTAAAATGTCTTCAAAATTCAAATCTTCAAAAAATGTATCTTCCTATCTTCAAAATTTATCTCTTCGTTATATCTTCAAGAAACATATCTTCAGTCTTAAGAAAAAATACATATCTTCAATATTCATGGATGTACAATTTCGTCAGTTTTTACTCTAACTTCGAGATCTTCTGAGCTATCTTGATCGTCTATTACATATTGTACTATTCTTTGTGCGGAAAAATAATCTCTATAATAAATGCATATCTCCAACGATTCTAAGCTAAGTCTACTTCTCTTTTCATCCAATACCCTGCCAGATAAAGAAAATTATTGATGAATTTATTTATCTAACTTTTAAAAAAAATTAATCTTGAATATTTGAGTAGTATATTTTTAGATAATTTATAATTATATTGAATCAATTTTAAATTTAAATATATTTTAAAATTAATTTTAGAATACCTAAATTAATTAATTCTATTTTGAAACTGAAAAAGTTGTACAACATTAACCGGATTTGTCAACCAATTGTGATTAGTACAATGAACAGAAAAGCCAAACAAAGTTTTTCAAAGTTTATTATCTCCCTACAATGAACTATTTCTTCCCTTCATCCGTCTTTTTGCTGCTTATATATATCAAGTTATAGTCTATAGTTAAAATGAATTAGCTAGGCTGGGCCGGTCCTCTGCGTAGGCCAGGCCGGGCTTTTTCGTAGGCCGGGCTTTTTCGTAGGCTGGGCCAGGCCGGGCTTTTTCGTGGGCCAGACCGAGCTTTTTCGTAGGCCGGGCCAGGCCGGGCTTTTTGGTAGGCCGGGCCAGGCCAGGCTTTTACGTCAAAATAGCAGCCTGTTCAAAGACTGTAGGCCGGACCGGCCCGGTCCAGGCTTTGACCAGGCCGGGCTTTGACCAGGCCAGGCCGGCCTGTGGGCCGTAGGCCTTTTGTGCATCCCTACCGTAACCTAATAATTACATGCGTTTGAATTTATTATTTCTATAGTAATTTTTCATTTTTAGTTAAAATTTGAGACAAGAGTCCTATTTTATTATTATTATTATTATTATTATTATTATTATTATTATTATTTTACAGAGTAATTTCAACCACTACACTATCTCGATGCACACCGAAAATTTCCTAATAATAAAATGTCTTTATAAAGTCATTTTTTTTATAAATAAAACAGAGATTATTTTTTCTTAATAGGATATTATTTAAAAAATAACTGACTTTTCAAGGTGAACCGATATTTTTTTTTTTTTATCAAAGGTGAACCGATATAGTTATGTTCAACATTTGTCTAATAAAAATAGAATTATGAAATTTAAAGTTTAATAAATTTAATTGAGTTATGATAATTAGTTAATAATTAATTTATTATATTTTTTTTAACTAATTTACAGATATTACTAAAATTTAGATTCAATATTAATACAATTAAACATGTGATTTGATAAAATTTTAAGTTTTAATAAATTTAACAATAAAATATACGGCTAATACTAATATAATTAAATCAGATAATTTATTAATCGATTTTTTAATATCTTAATAAAATTTGTTAAAATATATTATCTTATATAAAATAGTGACATAAAAAACTTATAATAAAATTGGTAAATATAAAAATAAAAAATCTTTTAGAAGATCCTTTTTCCTATTATAAAAATAAAAATAAAAGACATTTTCTTTTTTCCTAACATGTTGAGTTTTTTTTTTAAATTATTTACAAATTTAGAAAGTATTTAATTATTTTAAATTTAGATGGTACTTGTACTAATTTGAATAGAAAAAAAAAAGTTGAACAAAAAATTTATAAAATCAAGTTTGTACTTTTAATATATATATATATAGATCTGTGTTACTTGAGCTGAAATTATTCAAATAAATAGCTCTTCTCATTCACAACATGTGGCATCTAAATGAAAACGATGTCAATTTTGTCCTAATAAATTGTGGGACTTGTGATGTTTATTGTTAACTAGCTTAGCTGCCTCCTCCTACAAAGTAGTATTTACTTAAGACGCTTGTCTCATAGATAGCGTTTCTCTGGAATCCTGCCACCTCAAATACATGACTAGTCGAATGAATTACGAAATAATATCAATAATTTTTGAATTTTAATATTAAATATATTTTATACTTTATAAGTGAGAATATAAATCTTATAATAAAAAATTAAATTTCACAATAAAAAAAAATCGCACAAAAAAAATAAAATACATAATAAGAGTTTAACCCGTAACCTAATAATTACATACGTTTGAATTTATTATTTCTATAGTAATTTTTCATTTTTAGTTACAAATTTGAGACAAGAGCAAGAGTCCTATTTTTTTATTATTATTATTATTATTATTATTATTATTATTTTACAGAGTAATTTGCAACCACTACACTCTCTTGATGCGCACCGAAAATTTCCTAATAATAAAATGTCTTTATAAAGTATTTTTTTTAATAAAACAGAGATTATTTTTTCTTAATAGGACATTATTTAAAAAATAACTAATTTTTCAAGATGAACTGATATTTTTTTTGATCAAAGGTGAACTGATATAGTTATGTTCAAAATTTGTCTAATACAAAATTTTTAATATTTGAGTAAGAAAAAATTATTCAAAACTAGTACCATTTGTAAATTTACAAACGATATACATTGTGAGTTAGTAAACGTGTTCTAATTTTTACTATTTGTGCTTCATAATTTTGAAGCATTACCTATTTTTGTTCCATCATCCTTGCATATTCATGAAGTGTTTAGTTTAGTTATGATAATATGACTATATAATTATATTAATAAATTTGAAGATAATGTGTCATTTTATATTATTATATAAAAAATAACTTAATTACAAAAAAAAAATAAAAAAAATAACAAACAAAGACTTCCTTTTTTTTTTTCTTTTTCTTTTCTGGAACGGAGGAAGCACTATTTATTTAAATAGACGAATGTCGAGTTAAGCGTACATCACAGTTTTGATGTAACCATCTATTAAATACTCTATTTGTTATAAATTATACGACGATTAATATTTATTTTTAAAAAATCAATTTTTAATATTTTAAAACTTAAAATTAATATAATTTATTTAAGTTTTGAAAATAATAAATCTTATAACTAGTTGTACTTTTTAAATAGTTTATGATATTCATAATTATATTGATATAAACTAATTGAATTTATGTTATTTCTGAGTTTAAAAATATTAAAAATTGACTTTTTAAAAATTAATATTAGTTTTATAATTTAAAACGGTGAAAGTATTTAAATTGATAATAGACAATTCCAAAAACGAAAAATTTGACATTTGACAACATAAAAAATAAATTTAAATTTATAATATAATAGAAAAAAAATAGCAATCAACTATATATATAAAAGCTGCATCTCTTAACTAGTATTGGATCTCGCGAGTGCAGGTGCTGGAGCAGTGGACCCTATATTAAGTGGACCCAAATAATTGTTCTTACTTGTTTTGGATTTTGTGGTCTTACGTAATCAATACCCGCTTTGCCACTGGGCCCAATATTTACATATTTATGGTGATTTGTATCAATTAAAAAGCACATAATTAACAAGTACGTGGCCCAAGTTCGTCTCTTTGTTTGATAAATGTCATTGTATTTTATTTCTTTTTGATATTTTTAAGTTATTCAAAATATATAGTTCTCTTAAATTAATTATATTTCCTCAGTTCTAAATTATAAGATAAATATTAATTTTTTAAAAGTTAATTTGAGATATTTTTAAATTTTAAATTAACACTATTCATTTAAGTTTTAAAAACAATATATTTTATAACTAATATTACTTTTTAGGTAGTTTATGTGATTATATTGATATAAACTAAATTAATTCGTTTTAATTTTGTGTTTGAAAATGTGTCAAATTAATTTTTAAAAATATTAATCTTATAATTTGAAACAAAACAAAGGTAGTATTATGAGAGAGAGAGATATGGTGACATCAGCCTTGAGGCTGTATCACAAATCCCCTTCCTCTTTTGCCCTTGCAAGTTCAGTTATTTTACAATTTTGTCCTTTTTAAAATATATTTTTGAATTTATTCTTTAAATTTAATAAAATTACTATTATATCTTTATAATAATTGAATATTGCAATAATGAGTATGTCACGATGACTAGTAAACCTAATGGGAACGCAATTGTACCGTTTACAAAGTAACATTAAACAGAATACAATATTCAACATAAATGATACATAGACCAATGTGATATAGTATATTAATAAAAACCTCTCTTTACTGTGTTATAGACACCCATTTTTATAGTTAAATTCTAAAAATTTAAATTTTGGGTAAAACTATAATAAACTGAAAATTTAGGAATCAAAATGTGAGAATTTAAATACTTGGAATGACCAAAATGAGTCCAAACCAATCATTGGCTGCCTCAGATCCCTTGCTCCCCTTTGCTCTTTCTCTATAAATACCAAGGCATGGTTTAAGGTTTACAGAGAGTAAAAATATTTTGAGATGATAGAGAATATTAGGGAGTGAAATTTAAAAAACTTAACAAAACTCTAAAAGAAGCTCGTTAAGATTTAAGGAGGTTTAACTATAGTGATCATTTTTTTGTCTTGTTTGGGGAGTATGAAAATTGAGAGCCTAGATGAATCTAGGGTTTGTAAGCTTATTATACTCACAAAAACTAGAGTTAACCCTGGTAAACTTGGATTGAGAGTTGTATATTGCTATTTTGTGATCAAGTTAGATATTGTGGGCCTAGAAGGTTTCCTAGGGCCCTCAAATTTCTATTTGAGAGAATTAGGAAAACCATCCAATGATGGACCTTAGATTTATTGGATGTAAATTGGAAATTAGTTTTTGTAATTGATTTTGGGCCTTAAAATTCTTTAGGAGGTTTTTATTCTCTAGAGTCCTGTTATGCATTGGTAGAGTTTTATGTCGAATTATGATTATAACATATATCAATACATGTGATTGATAGGATTATAAAATTGGCTCACTATATCCAACTACATTGTAAAAATATTATTACTTATAATTATTCACGTAACTTGTAATTAAGAAGTCGACATATAAAATTGCAAGATATATCATTATCTTATCCCTAAGGTGGAGTTTAAGGCTCATAATAGTGGATTTGTACCTTGTTTAAGGTTTAGGGTTCAATGAGATGACTATCAACCCAAATTAAACCCAAATCCTAGTTGGTTTGTTTGATTTGTTTATTTGGGTAAAATAAAAGATTTTCAAAATTAATGAGAATTTTGTAAAAATGAGCCACCTTAAAGGATTAAATTAAGTATTGGGAAGGACTTTTAGGAACTTGTTTTCTTAAAAATTAATATGTATTTGGAAGGACTTGTTGAAAAGTTTTATTTTAAGAAAGAAATATAAATAAAATCCAATTATTTCGATAAATGTACAAAACTTATCATATTTTGAATGACTTTTTTCAATTTAAAAAATACTTCTTTTCAAAATTAAAAATCAAATCGCGCAAAAAACTTTTGGGAAAATATTTGCTAAAATGATCGTTATTTTCTTTTAGTTTTACAAAACTATTATATTGTTATGACCTCTTCTAAAATGAATTGTTTTCAAAACTCAAAATACCTTTCAAACCATACTTCAAAACCCTTAAATACCTCAAAAGATTTCTTTCCATTTTGAATGACTATTCTTTAAAATTTCATTTTTCTAAATTAAAGGTGATTTTTAAAACCTAAAACACAATTTTAAATGATTTCTTTTAAAAACAAAAGTCCTTTATATTGAAATTGGACTCTATTAGGAAAAAATAAACTCACTCATATTGACATGGCATAAACACTCACTATGAAATGACACAATTTACCTATATAAGCACAAATCACACAGAACACACACACATACACATACACACACACACACACATTTTATTTGCAAGGCCATTTATCTAAATTTTGAAAGTCAAGGGTATTTAATACTTTCCCTACGCTTAAGCAACCCTACGAACTTTAATAATCTTGATTTTGGATTAATTTAATAGAGTCACATTTAATGGATCTTTCAAATTAAAACCTAAAATCTGATGAGTTGGTACATCAATTTAAAAACATATCAACTAGCGATTTTGTCTCATTGACCCACCTTAAAATTTCTTAAAACCAAGTTGAGTTAAAAAGTTGGTGTTAACACTCACTTTTGTCTACACGTTTAACCACCAATTTGGACGTGAACCTGCACACAAAAAAAGAATCCCATCAGAAGTACTTGACGACTTGGGCCACTGCGGATACCTCTGGTGTAAGAGTAAAAATTAGTTCTAGTTAACAATGGAGGCAAAAGTATTTAGTAGGTTAAGGATAGACTAAGATGAATAAGATCTCTATTATTCACATGCATTTATAGTTTAGCATCATCGTCTCAATAGGATTATAATTCCTAATTCGACTTGTATAAAGAGTTCCTATCAAAAAAGGTAAGTACCATATAGAATTTAGTATTGGATATGGTAACTGCATGATACCTTAGTTGGCATGGCAGTAACCCAAACCTATTAGACTTAGAAGTCTATTATGGGTGCTTAAATGATAATGGACTAGTTGGGAACAAAACCCATTAGGGCAGCCCAAAATACACGGCCCAACATTGCCCCTACTCCTTAAAAGAGTGAAATGAAGTGGAGTAGTAGAACAAAATAGGCTTCGAGAGCCCATGAGGCTGCTGACACTGAAGACAAAGCCTTAAAGAAGGGGAATTCGATTTATAATTGAACGAGTTACCTTTTAATCGGAAGTGATGCAATTACTTCGCAAAAGGGAGCAATCACCCAACGTGGGCTGATGAATGTCCATTGAGCCTACCATGGGCGCTAAGAAATGGATCTTAAAGAACCCAATTAAATATTGATAGACTTGACCCAATCAATAAAAGTTTTTACATGATAAGCCAAAGGTCTATATTTTCCCACGTGTGAGAAGACAAAGGGTTGTAACAGCATGACAGGAAAGTCTCAAGGCCACTAAAGCATGAATATGGGGGTTTGTGCTCCATTACTCCCCAACCGTTGGATTGTAATCAATTAAGTCGTTAATTACAAATATAAATAGAGAAAAGGGTAAACATTTCCACTTTTCCAGTAATTAAAAGATTGAAGTACTTTGACAGAGAATCAAGCCTTAATTTCAACAAATCAAGTCCAGAGACATCTATTGTTTCATCTTTAATCCTGTGTCCAGTAAGACCTTTTTTCTTTTAGTTTTTCCTGTATATTAACTATAATGGCTAGCTTTTCTCGCAAATTAGGCCCGTCTTCATGTTCCCGTATTGAGGATGAAGTCACTGTAACTATTGAGGGGATCCTAGAGGGTCAGATGTACAAACTGCGAGTGGTTGAGTGTGTAAGGACTCTAGCCAATGTAAAGGCACAAAATCGAACCAAGTCCGCTAGAGATGGGTATAGGGTAGCGAACACTCCATTTGAGATTTTTGAGGGAGATGTGTAGTTGTTGAAGATCGAATTTTATATTCCTGAAGATTATAAGGTTATAAAACTTAAGGAAGGGGAAAAAATGTATTGACAACCCGAGGAGGGTTGGATAGCCATATCGAGACATCTTCTCCTCTTTGGCCTTCGATTCCCCTTCCAAGAGTTTGGACTTGAATTTTTCCATACTGTAGGACTTAGTTTAAACCAAATAGTGCCTAACTCTTATATCCACCTTCATAGCTTTATGACATTTTGATATGAACATGGCACTTTCTTTAGATTTTCTCTTTTAATTCTTTTCTATTAGTGCTTGCAAGGAGAAGGGGGTTCTAGCAGTTCAACAAATAGATAGATAAAGATGTGTTGATGGGGACCCCTTCGAGTAACAAAGCATGGTATAAGGACCGGTTCAACATAAAGGGGCCAGACGCTGTGGTTATCGGTCCTTGTTCGGAGCCAAAGATTAGTCAGGTCAGATTGGGGGAATTTGAGGTTATTTATTCTAAGAGGCCTTCATCTAAAGAAGATAAAGAAATTATGAATGATCTGGACTGGCTGTTTAGTCATAATTGTGAGTGCTGACCTTAATTAGATTGTATAATTATTACTTGTTTTACACTATATTTTCATGTCTGAGTTTTAACTATTCTTCATTGTGGTGACAGTGGCTAACCATCTAAAGAAGGAGTTAAATGAGATTATCTTAGAGGCTGCGGGGGTTTCAAGAAAACCCATGACCCCCATAGAGAAACTAAAATTAGCTTGATAGCACAAAAGAAAGGCAACGACCTCTATAGTCGAAACAATTGCTCATGGAACTATGGCTAATTGGACATCTCTTTTTCTAACAATAATAAATAAATAATTATTTATGTATAATAAATAAATTAGAACAATTCTAATTTATTTATTACGAATTAACTCTTTAATTCAGAATAAATAATTATTCCACAATAAGGGTAAGCCCCCTTAGCGATTAGTCGACTTTCCAGATA
The DNA here is from genome assembly GCA_947179155.2 of Hedera helix. Lineage (NCBI taxonomy): Eukaryota > Viridiplantae > Streptophyta > Magnoliopsida > Apiales > Araliaceae > Hedera > Hedera helix. Next base: position 31,447,190 of record OX359271.1, on the reverse strand, counting down.
ATATAGATTTCAACATTTAATCGTAAAAGAACCTTTCAGCAAATAGTTACCGTACAATTCAATCCTTCTACCATACAATGTCCCAATCAAATATAAGACACGGAATTTCTGTCAAGTCTTATTTATTTGATTATATGCATTTCAATTCACAAATACACAACTCTAGTTAATGTAAATTAGAAACTCCTTTCTAATTCCATCCAACCCTGGCCAGGGATTTCTGAGTTGTCACTTATTGAATCGCATAGGACATTCTCTCCCTTTACTGGAAGTGGTAGATCCTTTGTTGATCATTCATCTATCTCCATGTGTACCTTATTATACCCAATCACATCATTTGATATACCAATAGGTCTTAAGGAATATGTCAAAGTATAACTTAGTACACACAAGATACTAAGATGATCTCAAGTCTAAGGATCACTTGTACGACTATCACATAAGGAACTCCTATTGACAGACGAGTAAAACTCCATTAGGTGTTCCTTGAGCGAGTCACGTTCAGTGAACTTATTCTCTAATAAGCACCTACATACTTGCTTTAGTGTCTCTACACAAATGATTATGAGATCAATCATCCTCTTCATAAGAGCAAGCATAGTATGTACCAATCTATCCGGATCTACTAATCCCCTTTTTTAGTGATCCAACGATTAGGAACAATTTTAGTTTTGAGCTATCTTGAATTTAGATCTCATTAGCATGATCCTCATCATGGTTCTAAAAGCATTGCTCGAAAACTATGGGTTTATCCATTTGATTAATTCAAGTAATTAATCATGAATAAAGAAATGCCTTGATACTTTTATTAATAAATGAACAAGATTACAAAGTATATGCTTATCACATCAAATGTGATTGGCTTGAGGGCATATTACTTTTAATATTCCCGTAACACCTGTTTGACAACCAAATGAAAGTCACTGTAAATAATTAAATTCGGTATCTCAAGGCCTCAGGTTAATTTGAGTCATGTTAGAAGGGCTTCATATTCTAAAATATTATTTGTAGCCATTATACATGAATCATATAGCTTGTTGAACTTTGAATCCTTTAGGTGAAGACAGGATTATGCTTGTTCCACTTTTTAATTCGGTGGAAGACCTATCAACAAATAATGTCCAGGCTAGATCTTCGGATGATTATCTGTTATTTCCTAGAGGTATAATAAGTAATTTAGAAGGGGGGTTGAATAGATCTTTATACATTGCTGTATACTTTTTCGTTTAAGCATATTTACCAAGTAATTAAGCAATCATGAAAGACATCTTAAGCAGAAATAACATTTATGAAAGATACATGAAAGATAATAAAAGCAGTAAAGAGATAATGAGACATAGGGATTTTTAAGAGGTGTGGAGTTTGAATTACTCATAGTCCTCTCTTTCACTTTGATAAGCAATGATATTCCATTATAAGATGAATGGTTCCAATGAACCTTACATTTTTGAAGCCCCTCTGACTTTAGGTCCTTGATCTACCTTTTTGGGTTTGATTCTCTGAATCAGGCGAGCCTTCTATACTCAACTTATATAAGATTTTGAAGCCCTCTGACTTTAAGATTCCCCCAACCTACCTTTCTCTGATTCCTTTGAATGAGGCAAGCTTTCTATTATCAAATTACAAGAGGTTTTGAATCCCATTATCTTTAGTATCCTTTAACTTGCCTTTCAGGGTCTGATTCCTCCGAATCAGGTGAGCTATTTTAAACTCGTCTTTTGCTATTGTTTTTGATGTGTGAGGTACTATTAAGTTTGTATTAAGCTTTCTCTTGAAGAACTTAGCAGCGATGAATAACTTCATTTATCTTTTCTCTTCTGAGTTCTTAGTAAATCTCTCTTTGTATCGCTCTGACTCTTTATAGTTGAAGTCATTCATGATCGATCCTCTAAAGTGTAAAATGGATTTGGGTTGAAGATATATCTTGTTTAGCTTGATCGATCCCGTCATCGATTTTCTGTAGGTCGACCTTCATCTTCCTATCCTAACTCTCCTTGTATATTGACCGATCTCTCTCTTTGGTCTTTTTGATTGATCGACACCCTTTGTCAGTTGAATCTAAAATCTATTTATAAATTTTCTCCTGAGAATCTTTCCATTGAGAAGTTATCGTTACACAGTTGATTTTTGCCTCAAAAATCATCTGCACTCTAATAGTGTCAGGAAGTCTGCTGTAGCCATCCAAGTTGTCAACTGTGTAAGCCTGATGAGTACAATGACATATTTGGGTTCCCAAAATATAGCTATTGGAACTATGGCTAATTGGACATCTCTTTTTCTGACAACATATTTCAAAAAATCTTCAGTGTGAAAGTTTGTTAATAAAGCTTTAAGTCCAACAGTGACATTTATGTACTCTACGATTTCTTCAAACTTCAATCATAGAGTTTATCCTTCTGATTAGTCGATCAATGATTTTCCTGATGACTCTACTTCTTTGTCTGTATCCGTTTTATGATCTTGCATTCTGCTCTACGACTTTGTAGACAAGCTTAGTTCACTTCCTGAGAACTAAAACTTTATCTTCTTGAACTTGGACTTCTGTCTCTCTGAAGTTTCTTCTCTTTTTCTTGATCATCTTCCTAATCTAGACACTTCTAGTTTGTAAGGTTATGGACTCCACTATATCTTTGTTTAGTGCATTTCTTTTGTTGTAGTGGATGCCACATGTCTTCTTCTTCTTATAAACTAGCCGTTGCTGAATAAAGCTCTACCCACTGTCTTCTTCAGCTAGTTTACCTTAGACTTCTTCTTACTGGAAAATTCTTGTTAAGGACAGAACAATCATCTATCATAGTAATTTTATTGTTTAGTGCTGTTGGCATTATGTATTGTGATAGGTAGCACTAATGCAACTCAATAATGACGTGACTCTACTTTCTGAAGTAACTCAACATTATTAAATGACTCAACGATTTGAAGATATTTAATTCAGTTCTATTATGCGATCCTGAGCACTTTTGACTTGTTTAGCGCCTGTGAGCTTCTTCTCTTCACTTCTTCATCTAGAGCCTTTTGTCTTCACTTTATGGTGTTGAGTCTACGTGAAAGAACTCTATGAACTCTCCATGTATGTGCTGATCTTGTGGAATGGCCTTTGCTCATTCTTTTGATTTATTCTCCTGCTTTGAAGTAAGTTTGATAGCTCTCATTCTGAGCTTGAACATTATTCTCTGTCGATTTGGTGCTCACCTCAGAGTCTTTTTCTGATCTTCTTTTTAGGCCCTGCAGCTCTGTCCCTCTTTACTTTGATATGCATTCGTTGATTCTGCTCTGCTCGACGATCTTTTCTTCACTCGACGATTTGAGAGTCATGGATCGTAGAGTTAAGCTTATGGCCTCTCATTCGATAATTCTTGCATACTCTACTTCCCTGCTCTGATTCTTCTTTTCTTTGTTGTTTCACTGTTCTGCTCTGTTGATCTTTAGTCTCTGTGATATACTTCTTTTGTCTAGTCTATTACAATTTGCAAACTCTAAATTTTTTGATCAACCTAACAAATTTGATTCCTAGGTCCTTAATAGATTAGAACATTTTCAATTATAAGGACAATTTAGAGTTTGTCTTTAAGGTTTGGATCAACCTAACAAATTTGATTTCTTACTAGTCTATCTCGATCAACCTAGCAATTTTGATCTCTAATCCATCGTACAATATTTTCTTTTATAAGGGTTATACAACAGAGTTCTCTTTTTCTTCTTTTGATTATTCATTGTTCTTTATAATTAATACTTACATAACTGTAATCATGTTAAGAATAATAAACAGGTTAATTATATATTAAACTTTTTACAGGTTAAAATACTCTTCTCCTATTTAACTCAATTTATACTAATATCAAATTATGTATGCACTGTTATTTTGTCATCATTAAATTTAAATATGCTAACACATAAATGTACTAACGTTATCCTTCCTTTGGAACAAGAAATTCCCCTTTTAGCTGATCTATTTTCATATCTTCAGGGAAGGAACATTCAGTAATGAAGTCAATAAAAACTTGTTGATCTGTCAGAACAATGATGGTTCTCCCTTGAAAGTACTACTAATGCTTTCTGCTTACTAGGGCCATTGTATATGCCAATTTCTCAAGATTCAGGTACTTGGTCTTGGCATCCTGAAGAGAATGACTAACATAATAAATTGGCTTTTGTCCCTTAAAATCTTCTCAGATTAAAGCTGCATCAATTGCCAAAGGACTTGCCGATAAGTAGAGGTACAAATCTTCTTCTGGTAATGCCTTGGTCAATATAGGAGGAGAGGATAAGTACAACTGAATTCCATAAAAGGCCTCCTGACACTCCTCTGTCTAATGAAAAGTCTTCTAATTTTGAGCTCATTTCAAAGTATTAACGAAGGGAACACATATTTGTACATTCTTAAATTTTTTTGGAGGTTACATGTTAAGTATAGCCAATATCTTCTCAGGATTGGCCACGATCCCTCTTTAGCTAATCATATAACCTAAAAATTTACCTACTCTAAGACCAAATGTACACTTAGCTGGATTCAGCCTTATATTATAATGTTGTAGATTCTGGAAACAATCATTGAGATCATGTAAGTGGTCATTAATTTTCATGCCCATGACGATCATATCATTTATGTAGACCTCTATGTTCTTGCTGATCTGGATTCTGAGCACCTTATTAATTATGCGTTGGTAAGTGGCTCCGACATTGATAAGGTCGAAGGGTATAACTTTATAGGTGTAGATGGCTCTATGTGTGGTGAAGGATGTATTAGGGATGTCTTCTGTCCATATTGTAATTTAAGTATATCCTGATAATGCAACTAGGAAACTTAGCAAGATATGTCCCAATGTTAAATCTAATAACTGATTGATGCTCAGAAGGGGATAATAATCATTTGGGCAGACTTTGTTCAGATTAGTATAGTCTACACACATTTTCTATTTCCCATTGTGTTTTTTGATGAGCACCATGTTGGTGAGCTATTCTGGATAGTCATTCTCAAAGATAAACCCTACTGTTAAAAGTTTAGAGATCTCCTCGTCGATTACCTTTTGTCTTTCTGGTGCAATGGTTCAGTGCTTTTGTTTTACGAGTTTTACATTAGGATTATCGCTTAATTTAAGAGCTGTCATTGCTTTTTCGATTCCAGGCATATCAACTGGGTTCCATGCAAAGATATCTAAATATTCTCTTAGAAGGGCTATTAGACGGTTACGAAAATATGTATTGTTAGGAACTGCATGTTTGATTTAATGATGACATAATTGCTTACACTGATGATGTTTGATAAAAGTATATTTGTCAAAATAGCCTTTGTAAAGTCCTTTCCTCTTTCGTATTGTACAATGACTTTGTTTAAAAAAGATCAAATATGTCAGGTTGATCTTATAAAAAAAGAAAAAAAAGAGAATCATTGTATAGAGTTTAGGATAAATCGTATCGAGGGCATATCTAGATTGTATAACAATAGAAAGATCGCGTTGCACGGTCATATCATATTGGAAGTTAAGATCATATTACAAAGGCTAATCGTACTGTAATTCTAATTCGTATAGCAAGAGATGTTCACAAAGTAACGAGAAATTGTATTGTAAAGTTCGCATAGAAGTTCAGAGCGTATAGGAGGAGAAGATCTTATAGAAGCCTAGTTCGTATTAAAGCTTGTCTGATCGTATAGTAATATACCGTCTATACGATTATCTCATTTCTTATAGTAGTAAAAGCTGACAGAATACGGAAAATAAAAATATAATGAGATGAAGGGCTCGATGCAAATCTCTCTAAGTCAGAGCAAAATCCATAGTCTGAAAATGCTTGTGTCTACTGGCTAGTTGACGTTGAAAGACTAGTCAAAGAATTACTATATTTAGAAATCTGATGAGCCGACACAACAAAAATACGTTTTTGCCTAAACACAAAAATGCTCATTGCAGATATCTCAAGGATCATAGTGTTGTTGCCTAGGATTTATTTGGACCAATCTCTACAGCTAGTCTTAGAGGAAATAAGTACACACTGGTGGTAGTTGATGACTACACCATATTTACATGGGTATTCTTATTAAAGTCAAAGGATGAAACATGCTCTTAGCTAATCAATCTCTTCAAGATGAACATGAATGGGAAAGAAGAAAGGATCAAGTCCATAAGAAGTGATCATTGTTGTGAATTTGATAACTCAGAGATGAAAACTTTATGTGAAGAAAATAGAATCAAACATAACTTTTCAGCCCCAAGGATTCCTTAGCAGAATGGAATAGCTGAAAGGAGAAATAGAATATTAATTGAAGCAGGAAGAACTCTTATTGATGCTTCCCATTTTCCTGAGTATTTCTGGGCTAAAGCAATAAACACAGCTTGCTACACTCAAAATAGATCACTGATCCATCAGTTATACAAGAAGACCCCCTATGAAATGTGGAAAAGGAAAAAAGCCAAATATCATCCATCTACATGTCTTTGGATGCATTTGCTACATCCAAAATAATGGCAAGAAGTATTTGACAAAGTTTTAACCCAAAGCAGATGAATGAATCTTTCTTGGATACTCCACCGAAAGCAAAGCCTATAAAGTATTCAACAAGAATTTATTATCAGTTGAAATCTCTATTCATGTAACTTTTGATGAAACTGATCAAAATAAACCAAGTAAAAGCTAGCAGAGTACTGAAAATGGAAACATCGCGAGATGAAAGGCTCGATGCAAATCTTTCTAAGTCAGAGCAAAAATCTAAAGTTTGAAAAAGCCTGTCTACTGGCTAGTTGACGTTGAAAGATTAGTCACATAATTATTACATTTGGAAATCTAATGAGTTGACACAACAAAAAGATGTTTTTGCCTAAACACAAAAATGTTCATTGCAGATATCTTAAGGATCAAGGCAATTAATGAACAACGACTATCTTACAACAAAAATATTTCTGAAGGACTATATATATAAAAGGATCAAGTAGAATTCAAGTGATGAGAAAAAACAAAAAAGGAAAAACTTTGAAAAAATCTGCAAGAATCAAAAAGTCACTATACGAAAAGCTGATTTGCTTATATAAGCTGCTAAGTTCTTGAGAATAGAATTGTATTGCAAACTTAGCAGCAACACATAAACATCTTCATCCACAACTTGTCTTTGTGATAATATACCAAGTCTTAGTAACTTGAAGAGATCTAAGTGGTTTGGACTAAGTGTCCTTACTGTCTAAGACTAAGTGACTTAGAGGAACTTTAGAGGTGAGGCTGTAACTAATTTTTGTGGTCATATCCTTAGTGGATTTTCTACTTGTGGAGTAAAAGAGTGGAATATGAGTTATTCAGTCTCTGAACCACTTAAACATTGTTGTTTCATTTAAATATTTGCTTTATGCACTTACTTTCTGTTATATACTGAACTGTGATAATGTGCGACTCTATCTTAGAATCATATATGTTTAATATGATCTAAAGGGGGATCTTTAAAATTACATTCCGCTGTGCATTATCAATATTGATTAACTTATTTTAAATTAACTTTAAAATTATCAATTTTTTTTTAAAAAGACTTATTCAACCTTCTTTCTAGATCTTTATTGTGCCTTAGGGAAACTACATGTCTGTATTTTGAGCCTTATCTGGAAAATCTTTTCGGTACAACCAGGGAATAATTTGATTTCTTTTGTCTCTTTGGCCGGTGTAACTAATGGTTCAGTACCACCTTTCGCGAAGGGTTCCATCTCAATTTTCATTATTTGCTTCTATTTACTAACCCCCATAAAAGTGGCCCGAAAAGTCTAAAGGTAGCACTTACTGGGCATATCTTGATCTCCTATAACCTCACATACTTCGAACTCGGTTGGAAATTTTATTTTTAAGTGAGGGATGGAAGTGATTGACTTAAGTGCTGATAAAGTTATTCTTCCCAGAATGATATTATAATTACTATCCACACGAACCACATAAAATTTTACCGTTAATGAAGATTGTTGAGAAGCTGTACCGAAGATCTCTGGTAGCTTTATGGTTCTTATAATCGGGACAATAGTGTTTTCGAAGTCATAAAGAGGTGACTCATTGTAAAGCTTTAGCTTTTTGTCCCCCAAGTCCAATCGATTGTACGCATGTCCATAAAATATATTGACTGAACTTCCATTGTTAACCAACAGGCGCCTAAGATCTATCATGCCCACCTATAAAGTTATAACAAGTGCATCATCATGAGGTTTTACCATACCTGGGGATAATCCTTGTCGGTGAAGTTAATGACATTGTTTTTGGCATTCTTTGTGAAAGTAGTATGTACACAAGCTAATCACATTTGATGTGATGCAGCATGTACTTTGTAATCTTATTCATTTATTAATAAAATGATTCATTTATTTAAAGGCATTTTCTTTATCCATATTTCATTGTTGAATTAATTATGATAAACCTACAGTTCTGAGTAATGCTTTTAAAATCATGATGATGATCATGCTAATGAGACCTAAATTCTTAATAGCTCAAAACTAAAATGTTCATAATTTCGGGATCACTAGAATGGGGATTAGTGAATTTAGATAGATTAGTATATATTATGCTTGCTCTTATAAAGAGGATGATTGATCTCATAATCATTTGTGTGAAGACACTAAAACAAGTATGTAGGTGTTTATCAGAGAATAAGTTCACTGAACATTACTCACTAAAGGAATACCTAATGGAGTTTTACTTATCTATCAATATAAATTTCTTATGTGATAGTAGTACAAGTAATTCTTGGACTTGAGATCATCATAGTATCTTGTGTATGATGAGTTAGGCTTTGATTTATTTCTTAAGACCTTTAGGGTATACCAAATGGTATGATTGGGTATAATAAGTTGTACATAGAGATAGGTGAATGGTCAACAAAGAATCTACCATTTCTAGTAAAAGGAAAGAATGTTCTATGTTATTCGATAAATGATAACTCAGTAGTCTTTGGCCAAGGCAGAATAAATTAGAAAGGAGTTTATAATTTGTGTTATTTAGAGTTGTGCATTTTAGAATAAAAAAATATATGATCAAATAAAATAATACTTGACAATAATTTCATATCTTATATTTGATTGAGACATTGTATGGTAGAAGGATTGAATTGTACGGTAACTATTCACAAAAATGTTCTTTTATAATCAAATGTTGAAATCTATATTATCTGAAAAGTTGTTGATTACTAAGGGAGTTTACTCTTATTGTTGAATAAATATTATTTATTTAAATAAATTAAATAATTTCATTTATTTATTTAAAAAAGATTAGAATAGTTTTAATTAATTTATTTTACAACCGGCATAATATGGAGAACCTAAAGGGTCACACGGCAAAAAATAATAATATTTATTTAAGAAGTTAAGTGGTATAATCGTAATAAAAAATTAAGTATATTTAATTTATTCTATGGTGATAGAATGAATTAAATAACTTAATACTTATAATTTAGTATTTTGAAGATACTAATTATAAATAATTTAGGAATTAATTAATAAGAGTACTCTCATAATAAATAATTAAGTTCCTAACTGGTTTATGAATTATAATTATTATATTAAATTAATTTAGTTCATAATTAGATTGAGTGTTAAATTAAAACCCTAATCGTAAAGAGTTTAAGATGGTTGGATAAATCTATAAATAAGAGGAGTATTATTATGGATTAGGGTTACTCACAATATTCTCTACATCTAAAGAGTTAGAAGAAAGAGAAAACTAGCGTTTGTCACCACCTACTTCTTAAATTAATATTTTTCTTGGTGGATTACCTCTAGAGGCTACATACTTGGGTAGATAATGTTGATCTAAGGAATCTGTTAGTTTCCAATGACACGAAAGATATCTAGAAGAGGGGGGGGGGGTTGAATAGATTCTTTAAAACTTTTTCCTTATTTTGGTTTTTAAGAAAGAATGAATTATTAATCAGATAGTTTAGTACAGCGAAATATGATTTAGTTACCCCTTCTTTAAAATGTTAATGTAATAATTCAACAAGCAGATATAGTAGTTAATAAACGTAAGATGAAAGACACCAGATTTTAAGTGGTTCAGAGTTCGCAAGACTCCTACTCCACTATTCTGCTCATTGAGCAGCAAATCCACGAAAGATACTATTACAATTTTCGAATCACTATGATTCCTTCAAGACCAGTAGTCTTAGAACTCTAGTTCACTAAGAACTCTTCAAGTCCAGTAGACTTGGATACTTTAGTCACTAAGAACTTTTATCGTGAGTAGTGATGGTTTTGGTGTGCTACTAAGTTGTGTTTAGCATAAGTTTCTGAGGAATTTAGTAACAAGGCAAGATTCCTTTCAGTTTGATACTTTTTGAACTCTTGCGAATTTCTTTCTTTCTTGTGTAATTCATTTTTTTCGAATATTGAATCTGGGCTTCTTTTATAGAAGCTTTTGATTTCTTCCCGTTTGAAATCTGCTCTTTTCATCAATTTATGTCCGTTACCTCACAATGTAGAGCTGTTGAATATTATATTCATTTGGCTCATTAATGCTCTGACGAGGAATTAATTGACCTGCAAATATTGTCCAAAAAAGGTGTTTCCTTTTTACTTGGGACAAGACATGACAGTCGTAGGTTTCTACCAACTTTCATAGAGTCGTTTGGTTCTCCATAGAAATATGGCTGATAGGACACCATCTTCTAACTTTACTGCCTTGAAAGTCTTCTCTCTGTTGCATAGCACACTTTGGTCAGTCCTCTGATATTTCTGACTTTAGGCTCTTGGCAGAGGTTTGTCTGACACATTTGAAGCACATTGTTCTTCTTGACGAAGTTGCTTCTGTCTTATAGGACAAGAGAAGAGTCATTAGAACTTTTAAGTTTTTGGATCGTAGTGTTGCTTACATGTCTCTTATTAGCTTAATTCTACGATAAAGTTTTACTCTATGGCTACTCTGTTGGTCGTAGAGTCCATTGTATTCTTGGGCTTCTTCCTTGATCATAGAGTCCACTCTACGAACAGGCTTAGTCGTTGAGTTTTCTTTGTGCGAAGTTGTAGAGTCCGCTCTACGAACAGACCAGTAATTGAGTCTTTTTTGGGCGAAGTCATAGAGTCCACTCTACGAACAGTCTGACTAAACAGATATAGCACAAGATCTACCTAACATATTTGATCCTATCTAACTAAGTCCTTGTACATCATAAACAATCAAAGGACTTTACAGCTCAATACGTTCATATCCAAAACATCAACCTAATAGTTTTGATCTTATCTAACTAAGTCTTTGTACATCATACACAACCAAAGGATTTTACAATTCTACTATTGAATGCATTTAGCACCTTAGATCTTATCATCAAATCAAACATACAATGTTCAACAATCTCCCCCTATTTGATGATGACAGCATAAATAGTAGAATGTAATTTGAACAATTTAATTAGGCAAATGCATATGAGTGAGTGAATGCCTAACATATAGTGAGCAGCTGTATTCTCTAATGAAAAAATATGAATTTTATTGATTTATAGTTAGTTGAACAATGAGTGTAAATAAATTACATAAAAGAAAATCTTATCTTCTCCTACTGGTAGGTCTCCTTCTTTCATCTTTATGCCTTTGCTTAAGAGACATTCTTCTCTCATCTTCCTGCCTTTGCCTGAAGAGTGCCCTTCTTTCCTCTTTTGCTCTTTTCAGTTCCATTTTTTCCCTTTGCATAGCTTCTTCTTCTTTCACTTGGAGCCATGCTTGAGAGCTGGATGGTCCCACAGAAGAGGATTGTCCTTGACCACTTGGTACAAGTGGTCTCGCAGTTGAGTCCTGTCTTTGATGAATTGGTACTGCTTCAAACCTAGGAGGTTGAATGGATGTTTGAACCAATCTCATCCCTTGAGGTGCTCTTCCTCTTCTGCTGCTTTATTCTATGTTCTTCCCCTTCTCTCCCTTGTTGGCATCATTAATGTTGGCCAGTTCAGCCGCTAGCTCCTGCACACCCTGAACAAGTTCTTGAAGTTGAGTCTGGGTGATAACTACATCATTGCGATGATCTTGAAGTCGTTGTTCAATTAGGATTTATTTCTGCTCGACCACTGATAGAGTTGTATCTGATCGGTAAGCTTGTTCTATGAGGGATTGCTTCATTTCGAAGATCTGATCAGTGAGAAGAGCTATAGATTGAGCATTGGTTTGTTGAAGAACGTTGATGGACTTCGGATGATTGGCCATTGCTTCTATAAACTTTTTGTCCATTTCCTCGAGATGTTCAGAAACAGTTGCAGTTAACTGCTTCAATCTTATGGAGAATTATTTTTCCAAATTTTGAGAAAGATCGTTGGCAGCAGTAACGACATTGTCTACTCTTCGTTGAATGTTGTGAGACGAGGATGCCAGATCTTTTTGTATCTCTGCTTGCATATAGCTCGTAAGGTCCGTTAAGCCTTTAGTAGTAGGAAGCAGAGATATCTTTTGTAGAATATCTTGGAGGAGTTGAGTTGTTTGTCCCTGGTCAGCCATGGAGCTTGGAATGTGGAAGTATTCATGACCAGAGGTTGAGGGAATGCCTTCTTGTGTGAGGAGAAGTCTTGTAGGTCAGAAAGGTTGAGCAGGAAGCATTGTGAAAGAGTTAAATTATACGATATTTTTATTCCTTAATACTTAATTTTTATATTTATTGTGTGCATAAATGTATAATTATTTAACATATTTTGATTTTAATAGGTTTTATAGGATTTTAGTTAATTTATGTTAATTTAGGTAATTTTATAATATTTTTATATTTCTTTTTATTTATGTGTTTTTATTTATTTTAGGTGTTTTATTTATTATTATGTGTTTTTAGGATTATTAGTATTTTTATATTATTTTTATTTATTTTTAATTATTTTATATTTTATTTTGTAGGAAAAATAAGCTTGGGGGCAAATCTGTAAATTTTGCAAAAGACTGGTGGCATTTTTGTAATTAACCAGAACTCGCATCCGCGCATTGAGCGCGAGGCCAGCAGAAGCGTTACAACGACGACGTCGTTTTTGGATAAGGAAAGAGGGCCGCGCGCATTGTGCGCATGAAATTCGATCAGTAGCAGCACAGGGGAAGAAACGACGTCGTTTGACGTCTGGTGAAGAAAGCCTCCGCGCAATGCATGGAGGAGGATGTTGACGTCAGCAGATGCGGCTTCCGTGTTTGACCGGTCAATTGGCGTGTAAGGCCGCGTTTAGTTGCACAGAAATGCTGGGAAACAGAATTATATCGAGATTTTTGCTACTTTTTGATTCCAAATTGGATTTTAATTCCAACTGGGGTTAGGATAATAATTATTTTAATTTTTCTTTATTTTTATTTGTAAATCCTATTAGGATTTGGACAAGTTAGAGGCCTATAAATAGAGGGCAACTATCTCATTATTCATGGTAAGTTTTTGGGAGTTCTCCTAGGTGATATCTCTCTATTTTCTTGTGTATTATTTTTATTATGTTTGGCTAATTTTATTTTTCAGTTCTAAAGGGATGTTGAACCTTATTTTTAATTAATGTTCTAATTGAGTTTTATTATATATTATTTCATGCATGAGATTTATTCTTGATGATCTGTTTTAATTGATTAGATGACATTTATTTGATTAATTTGATTTGGCCAGTTGAATTAATTAAGTTTTTGTCATATGCTAGATTAAGATTTGATATTAAGCAAACGATATTTTATCTGATCATAAGTAGCAATTAATAATATTTGATTGTGGACAAACTTTTGAATATTGTTATGATTATCAAGATGACAAGTTAAATAGTTCGCGATGTTGAGACTGTTGTTTGGAATAATCTAATTCTCTAATTTTTAATGCTACTGTTATATTAAATCTAGACTTATAGTTCTAGGTTGTATGATAGTTAGGGTTTTTTGTGAGTGATTGCTGCATTAGATTTATAATTTAAGGAGGATTTTAGGTAGCTTGGCGATTGTCGGTTATCTAGGATTATTAATTTCAATTGAAGGAAAAGATAATAATAACTTGATTAATTTGTTGATTAAAAGAAGGGGATACTGAACTAAGGAACTGAAGTTTGTTTTAATTGATTTTTCTCATATTTATTATTTTTCAGTTTTATTTGTTTGTTTGAATTTTAATTAGTTAATAATTAATTTCAAAATCCCCCATTTAATTAGATATTTTTGAAAACATTAGATTTATTAAAACAATTAACTCTCTGTGGGCTCGACTCTTACTTTCACTACTACATTAATATTTTTCAAAGTAAGATTTTATTTTTGGTTGCTTGCGATAATATTTCAAATTTTGGTGCCGTTGTCGGGGAGTGTTTTGCTTCAATTTTTCTTTGTTTTCTTTGTAGTTTATTTTTCTAGTTTATTTATTTATTTTATTTTTGTTTTTCATAGTTTAATTGAGTGTACAGGTGAAGGAGAAAATCATGGCTTGGAACCAAAACGATGATTATTTTAATGTGGTAAAAATTTCTTCTCTTCAACAACAAGTTGATGAACTAACTTCTGTTATCTATGCCTGGGCTGCAGGTAGAGGACAACCAATGAAGGCTTGTAGGATTTTTTCTATAGTAGGACATCCAACGGAGTTGTGTCTAATGCTTCGAGAGGAGTTCTATGAACAAGTAAATGATACAGATGGTTTTCTTGGACCGCAATGGAACTATGATCCCTATTCAAACACGTACTACTCAGAATGGTGGGATCGTCCAAATTTCAGCTATGGGAATCCACAAGTGCACCAACCTGCAAGTCAACATTGGCCAGATTACCAACAGTTCAATCAGACATATCCCAACGATCAAGAACAGGACCAATCTTCTAACTCTAATTTGTCTTTAGAAGATATGTTTAAATATTTTATGACTGATGCTTTGCAATTTCAATAGGAAACAAATGTGAATATTCAGCGTATAAGTATTCAAGTGGAACAACTGAAAGTTGCGGTCAGTCAATTGGAGGTGCAAAGTGTTGAAGAATTACCATCTCACACAATGGTGGATTACGAGGAGGATGGCAATGAAATTGTGTTGAGCAGTGATAAAGATGAGGGAACTCCAGAAACGACAGACAATGAAAAGGAAAATCTAGAAGAGGCCATTATTCATAGCTTGGGATTGACAAAAGAAGAAGACGAAATTGAGCCGAAACAAGATTTGAAGAGGGCTACAGATTCATTAAATTCTTTGCCATTGATTTTAAATAAATTTGCAAAATTTTTCATTCCATTACCTGTTACTCAAAATAAATTTTTACCTTTTATTTTGCAGGATTTCATTTCGGAATAATCATATCATGCAAAGACGAGATGTAATATACCTATGAGGAATGTTGTGATGGATGGAGTATGCAACATACATGAAATTGGAGTGACGTAGTGGTTTGGCCTGTTGTCGAGCCAATGACAATAAATAAAAGCGCTGCTTGGGAGGCAACCCAAGGTAAGTAGACTTTTCTTTTTTTTTTATTTTTGTATTTTATTTTTGTTATTTGTGCCTTTATCTTTGCATTTTTACTTTACATTGGGGACAATGTAAGTTATAAGTGTGGGGGAAGGATTTTAGGTTATTTTATTTAGGTTTAAAAAGAACAAGAAAAAAAAATGTTTTTTTTATTATTTAGGTTAAAAATTTTGAAATTTTAGAATTTTGTGGGTATATTCACTACAAACCTTCACGAGACAAAACTCGTCCACTTGGGGTAACCTTGGGGTTTAAAGGCTTGTTGCACGTGCTAAGTGTAACCATGTTGCCTACGAAAATGGGATAGTTTTTTTTTTTATTTTAAGGATTGAGTCAGTTGAGCAATATTTTGATTTGAATTTTAATTTTTAACCGATGATAAAATTTTGATTTTTATTTGATAACTCTTGAAAAATTGATAAATTTTGCGTAATCTGAATTTTGACATTTTTGTTGGTCAGTACTTTGTTTGAAATCTTTTATTTTATTTGCATATATCCATATGTTTGAACTAATTTTAATTTGGAGAAAATTTATTTGGTTAAAAGCTTATAAGATATATTTTTAATTCTATATCTTATTTGAACATTACTTGAAGTGAATATAAGGTAAATATAATGTGGAGAAATGATTAAGGTAATTTTTCTGGGATTATTAGATTGACCTTACTCGAAGTAAAAAAAAAAAAAAAAAAAAAAAAAAAGTGAAACAATTGTCATGTGGTGGGTTGAGATGAAGCGTAAAACGCACTCACTCATAAACACATACAGCGAGATGGAACGTAAAACGCACTCGCTGGTGAGATGGAGCATAAAATGCACTCACCGTGAAAAAAAAAATGATGAAAAAAAAATGAAAAAAAATAAAGAAGAAAAATCTTAATAGTGGATTTTAAAAATACTTGGGAAGGTGTGTGATTAAAGTTAAATCCTAGTGTGGTTAAAATATAGAACCTTTTGATCTTCTAGTTTGTATTTATCTGTGTTCAATGGAAAGTGATGTGAAAATAAATATATAGAATTTTAATATATTTTGTGATGTATTTGATTAGATGAATTGATTTAAATTTTTATTAGTTTGATATATATAGATTTTCACACACACACACACACACACACACACACGAAGGATTGAGAATAAAGTGAAATTAATAATTAAGTTAAAATTTTGAATGATGTATTATTTTGAAATTTTGTAAGAGTTGTTGATTATAATCTTTAAGGTTGATGTGAAGTTCATGTTAATTTATTTCTCATGTAAAAAGTCAGGTTAGTTGAGTTGCTTTAGTCTGTTGGACTAGTTAGATTTATTTTATTTTTGTTTATTTTTATTTTTGTTTTGCCCGAGGATGAGGAAAAGCTAAGTGTGGGGGTATTTGATAGGGTTAAATCATACGATATTTTTATTTTTTAATACTTAGTTTTTATATTTATTGTGTGCATAAATGTTTAATTATTTAGCATATTTTGGTTTTAATAGGTTTTATAGGATTTTAGTTAATTTATGTTAATTTAGGTAATTTTATAGTAATTTTATATTTCTTTTTATTTATGTGTTTTTATTTATTATGAAGTGTTTTTAGGATTATTAGTATTTTTATATTATTTTTAATTATTTTATATTTTATTTTGTAGGAAAAATAAGCTTGGGGGCAAATCTGTAAATTCTGCAAAAGACTGGTGACATTTTTGTAATTAACCAGAACTCGCATCCGCGCATTGCGCGCGAGGCCAGCAGAAGCGTTGCAGCGACGACGTCGTTTTTGGATAAGGAAAGAGGGCCGCGCGCATTGCGCGCAAGAAATTCGATCAGTTGCAGCACAGGGGAAGAAACGACGTCGTTTGGCGTCTGGTGAAGAAAGCCTCCGCGCAATGCATGGAGGAAGATGTTGACGTCAGCAAACGTGGCTTCCGCGTTTGACCGATCAACTGGCGTGTAAGGCCGCGTTAGGTTGCACAAAAATGCTGGGAAATAGAATTATTTCGGGATATTTGCTACTTTTTGATTCCAAATTGGATTTTAATTCCAACTAGGGTTAGGATAATAATTATTTTAATTTTTCTTTATTTTTAATTGCAAATCCTATTAGGGTTTGGACAAGTTAGAGGCCTATAAATGGAGGGCCACTATCTCATTATTCATGGTAAGTTTTTGGGAGCTCTCCTAGGTGATATCTTTCCATTTTCTTTTGTATTATTTTTATTGTGTTTAGCTAATTTTATTTTTCAGTTCTAAAGGGATGTTGAACCTTATTTTTAATTAATGTTCTAATTGAGTTTTATTATATATTCTTTCATGCATGAGATTTATTCTTGATGATCTGTTTTAATTGATTAAATGACATTTATTTGATTAATTTGATTTGGCCAGTTGAATTAATTAAGTTTTTGTCATATGCTAGATTAAGATTTGATATTAAGCAAACGATATTTTATCTGATCATAAGTAGCAATTAATAATATTTGATTGTGGACAAACTTTTTAATATTTTTATGATTATCAAGATGGCAAGTTAAATGGTCCGCGATGTTGAGATTGTTGCTTGGAATAATCTAATTCTCTAATTGTTAATGCAACTGTTCTATTAAATCTAGACTGATAGTTCTAGGTTGTATGATAGTTAGGGTCTTTTATGACGGATTGCTGTATTAGATTTATAATTTAAGCAGGATTTCGGGTAGCTTGGCGATTGTCGGTTATCTAGGATTATTAATTTCAATTGAAGGAAAAGATAATAATAACTTGATTAATTTGTTGATTAAAAGAAGGGGATACTGAACTAAGGAACTGAAGTTTGTTTTAATTGATTTTTCTCATATTTATTATTATTCAGTTTTATTTGTTTGTGTGAATTTTAATTAGTTAATAATTAATTTCAAAATCCCTCATTTAAATAGATATTTGTGAAAACATTGGATTTATTAAAACAATTAACTCTCTGTGGGTTCGACTCTTACTTTCACTACTACATTAATATTTTTCAAAGTAAGATTTTATTTTTGGTTGCTTGCGACAGCAACCCACATTGTGTGTGTGGAAGGCGGGGTTTGAGGATAGTCTTGAGGGCACTCTATGTCTTGATCATTTAAGCTTCCTTGACCATTAGCCGTAGAGTGTGGGGACTCTACGACTGGAGTAGAGTTGGACGTAGAGCATGTTCCAGTGCTATATTAGACAGCTCCTCAAATTTATTGAAGGTCCAGGTAGGCGTATAATTTTGTATGAATGTGAGAGGGATGAAGTGTACCTTTTGCCCTACTGAAGATGAAAAAGAGCTGTTTGAGATCAGTTTTTAGGTAAAGTGTAGGTTTTGAGGGTAGCCTTGAGCCAGAATCACCACGCTGGGATATGCTTTGAAGGTCCAGAACAGTTGATCCCATGCATTGTGTACCAAGGCTTGGTGGAATGGCATCAGTGGCAAGAACTTCAGCAGACAATCGTAGTTGAGGTGCCTCTGTTCATTTCTTCCAACTGCCACTATTTCGATGTTATCCTCTTCATCAGTATTCATTGTGGCTGAAGGGATTGAAATGTCTTCTTGAATCTCCCCTTCAGCCTGAGCATCTGTTGTCTTAGGAACTACTGATGGCTCCCCCTCAGTTTGAGTAACCATAGGTTCAACTGCTTCAAATGACTCCCTCTCAACTGGAGCATTGTTAGATTTTTAATGTAGCTCCCCCTCAGCTACTGAGCCTTTTTTAGCTACTTTCACTAGCGTTCTTCTCTTTGGTCTTGGCTCTTTTGAAGTGACCTCCTCAGCTTTATGCTTGCTGGGAGTTTCCCTTTGCTGATCTAATTCTTCATCCTCCATGTCAGCCTTCTCTTTAGGAGCAACGTTAGAGGCTTCATTTGATGATCCTTGAGGTCTTTGGATCTCAAGAGCTTTCTTTTCTTTCCTCTTTTTGATTAGACCAGGAGATAGCCTACTGACCTCCTAAGACTCTGCTTTTGTAGACAGGATTTTCATTTGTGAGGGCCCAGTTCCACTTAGTGTTCCTTCACTATCCCCAGATCGGGATAGTTTTCTATTCTCAACTGGGTTCCTTTTTCAGTTTTTGAACAATCTCTAGGTCATCCTCTTATTAGCATTGAGGACTTCTCCTTCTGCGTGCTCAATCTTATCCCCCAAAACAGATTGAAGGAGAATGCTTATGAATCTCCTATAGGGCATTTTTCTGACGCCCTTCGCCTTTTCTGCATTTTGGATCTAGTTCCCGATCCATTCAACTAGTAAGGAGCCAAAGTTGATATTCATCTTCTTTACTATGGCTGTCATTATCTTTAGTTGGATCTCGCTAACAGAGTCGGGAACAGAGTCCTTGCAGAGGAGGTACTTTCCAACGATGTCAGCCAGAAACTCATACTTCTGAGGAAATTCTTTCTTCTTTAATACTCTCAGCTCCGGATTCTTTTTGTGGTGCATCCTTCTCAGGCCCTCTTCTGTGCTCACCATATTGAGAGACGTGAGACCCCCATGCTTGAAACTTAAGGCTAGGTTTATTTCTTCAGAGGTGAGGTTGAACTGAACCCCTCTAATCGTGGTGGTTAGGGTTCCATTTACATAGGTTCTATTCGTATAGAATTCTTGAACTAGCTTTGATAGGACTCTTGTGTTTGTTCCCAGGGCTTCTCGAAGGCCAACCCTTTCTAGTAAATGGATTATCCTCCGGTACTGTTTATCTGCTGTTGTGAAGGCTTCAAAGTTTAGTTCGTTTCCAGAAATAACTTGAGCAGGCGCCATTTGATTATTTTTCTGAAATTAGTAGAATGATTTAACTGACTATTGACACTTTAGGGTTCTGGATTTTCGAGAGAGAGATAAAGAGATTTAGGTTTTTGATTTTTGAAGAATATTGAACGACATGGAGTTTTTCAAAGTATTTAAAACTTCCCTCTATGTTTGCTGAGACGCGTGTCAAGTTTTGATAGGAGCACTTTTAGTTGGTTGATAACCATTTTGCCCTTTGTCTCCCCCTGACCTTTACGATCCTTCTTGACACAGCGATCCGTTGTTTTGATGGTCGTTGAGTTAGCTTTACGACAGGGATGTACTCTGCGATCCTTGGCTTGACAACTGTTGAGTGAGCTCTACGATTTGTAGTGTACTCTACGATCCTTTATTTTGACAATTGTTGAGTGGGCTCTATGAGCTTAAGCGTACTCTATGATCCTCGGCTTGATGATCATTGAACGTGCTCTACGAACTTGTCCTTTACTTTATTTCTTGAACACTTTTCTTTCTGCAGAGTTAGTAGCTTCCAAAACATGAAATATATATCAAGAGTCTAGATTTAGCATTCCTAACTCACTTATTAGTTTATTAAATCTTGATTCATCTAAAGGTTTTGTAAATACATCTGCTAGTTGTTCTTCAGTTGGGATATAGTGTAGTGATATATTACCATTTTGTACATGATCCCTAATGAAATAATATCTTATATCTATGTGCTTAGTTCTTGAATGCATGACAGGGTTATGAGTTATGGCAATTGCAGTAGTATTATCACAATATATAGGGATTGAATTAAGTTCAAACCCATAGTCAGCAAGCTGAGTCTTCATCCATAGGATTTGTGCATAGCAACTGCCTGCGGCTATATATTCATCTTCTGCAGTTGATGTGGATACTGAGTTTTTCTTCTTACTGAACCAAGATACAAGTTTGCTGCCAAGCATCCGGCAAGTTCAACTTGTACTCTTTGTCTATTTTGCATCCTGCATAGTCAGCATCTGAATATCCTATTAGATTAAAGGAAGACTCCTTGGGATACCATAATCCCAAGTTTGGAGTTCCTTTAAGATATTTGAAAATTCTTTTTACTGCTATTAAATGAGACTCTTTAGGGTTAGCCTAAAATCTAGCACATATACATGTAACAAACATTATATATGACCGACTAGCAGTTAGGTATAAGAGTGAGCCTATCATACCTCTGTACTGAGTGATATCAGTGTTTTTACCATTATCATCTTTGTCAAGCTTAGTGGCAGGTGGCATAGGAGTTTTCATGACAGTTGCAGATTCCATGACATACTTCTTTAATAAGTCTTTGATGTATTAGGCTTAGTTTATGAAAATGCCTTCATCATTCTGCTTTACTTGAAGTTCGAGGAAGAAGTTGAGTTCTCCCATCATGCTCATCTTAAACTTGCTCTGCATAAGCTCGGCAAACCTTTAACATAGTTTTTCATCCGAAGAACCAAAAATAATATCATCCACATAAATCTGAACTAGCAGTGTTTTATCCTTATGTTTTCTTAAAAATAGAGTAGTATCTACTCTTCCTCTAGTGAATC
This sequence comes from Hedera helix, assembly GCA_947179155.2. Classification (NCBI taxonomy): domain Eukaryota; kingdom Viridiplantae; phylum Streptophyta; class Magnoliopsida; order Apiales; family Araliaceae; genus Hedera; species Hedera helix. The sequence goes on along the minus strand of OX359271.1, from coordinate 31,425,514 downwards.
CTTTTTCAATACAAAAGTTAGTTAAGGTTTCATACCATGTTTTGGGAGCTTGTGTTAAACCATATAAGGTTTTATCTAATTTATAAACATAATTTGAAAAGGCTGGATTGATAAAACCAGGAGGTTATTCCACGTAGACTTCTTCTTGAAGTTCTCCATTCAAAAATGCACTATTGACATCCATTTGGAAGACTTTGACCTTCATATGTGCTGCATGGGCTAAGAAGATCCTTATGGCTTCCAATCTGGCTACTAGAACATAGGTTTTATCGTAGTCAATTTCTTCCTCTTGGGAATAGCATTTGGCCACCAGTCTTGCTTTGTTCCTTGTAATCACACCATTTTCATCCATTTTGTTCCTAAAGACCCATTTGGTGCCAATGACTGGTTTATGCTGAGGTCTGGCAACTAATCTTCAAACTTTGCTTCTTTCAAATTGATTTAGCTCCTCTTGCATAGCCTATATCCAACTTGAGTCTCCTAAGGCTTCTTCGATCTTCTTGGGTTTCACTTGAGAGAGAAAGCTTAGGTAGAGGTATTCATTTGAAGTTGCAGCTCTTGTCTTGATTCCGACATTTGGATTTCCAATTATTAGATCTTGAGTGTGATCCTTGGTCCACTTTATTCTGCTAGGAACATCTGTTCTGGTGCCTTCTTGCCTGAGTTCTTCCAAAATAACTTCTTGTCCTAGTCGTAGAGTTCCAATGTCTTTCGAGGTGAACTCTATGATTTCTTCTTCTGGCTCAACGATTTCTGTTGTTGGTTCCATGATAGTAGAGTCCGACTCTACGATTTTGAGTTCTCCAATCGTTGAGTTGATTTCTGATGAACTGTTGAGCTTTTCTTTTCTAGATCTGATTTATCAAATGTGACATGGATAGAGACTTCGACAGTTAAAGATTCCTTGTCGAACATTCTGTATGCTCTGCTATTCGTAGCATATCCAAGAAAGATTCCTTCATCTGACTTTGGCTGGAATTTGGTTAGATGCTTCTTGCCATTGTTGAGTACGTAGCACAGACAGCCAAACGCATGAAAGTAGCTTATGTTTGGCTTTCTTTCTTTCCATAATTCGTATGGAGTCTTCTTTAATATTGAGTGTATGAGTGACCTGTTCTGGGTGTAGCATGTCGTGCTGATGGCTTCAACCCAGAAATATTCAGGAAGATAGGCTGCTGCAAGAAGAGTTCTTCCAACTTCAATTAGAGTCCTATTCTTTCTTTCTGCTACTCCATTCTGTTGAGGAGTCCTTGGGGCTGAGAAGTTATGAATGATTCTATTTTCTTCACAGAACTGGTCCATATCTAAAAAGTCAAACTCTCTTCCATGGTCATTTCTGATAGCCTTGATCTTCTAACCCTTTTCATTCATGATCAGTTTGAAGAGCTTGATAAGATGTGAAATAGTTTCATCTTTAGAGCTTAGAAAGGATACCCATGTGTATCTAGTGTAGTCATCTACTACAACTAAAGAATATCTCTTTCCTCCAAGGCTTGTTGTTGGGATAGGCCCGAATAAATTCATGTGTAGTAATTGAAGGGCTCTATCATTTGAGTTGACTGTCTTGCTCTAAAAAGAGATCTTTGTTTGCTTTCCAAGCTGACATGCTTTGCAGGGTCTTTCTTTGATGAAGTTAAGCTTTGGCAATCCTCTTACTAGGTCTTTGGAGGAAAGCTTTGACATGCTCTTGAAGTTAAGATGGGATAATCTCCTATACCAGAGTCAGCACATATCTTCAGAGGCTTTAGCAAAGAAACAAACTACCTCATCTTTACTTAATTTGGCAAGATTGACCACATAGACATTTTCATCTTGAACTCCTACTAGCTTTAAAGAGTTAACCTTCAAATCTCTGACTTGGCATTGGTTGTTGAGAAAAGTAACTTGATGCCCTTTGTCACATAGTTCACTGATGCTTAACAGGTTGTGCTTTAGTCCTTCAACATAAGTAATTTTGCTGAAAGATATTGCACCATTTCCAGTTGAGCCATAACTTCTGATTTTCCCCGAATTGTTGTCCCCAAAAATGACTGTAGGACCATCCTTTTCCTTGTAATATGTCAGAAGAGCCTTATCACCTGTCATGTGCCTTGAGCATCCACTGTTAAGATACCAGATGGATCTCTTTACTTGAATAACAAATCAATCTTCATTTTGGTACCCATAATTGCTTGGGTCCTGTCTTGTTAGTACCTTTTGGGACCCAGATCTATTTGATTTTAGGTCTTTGCAGTTTATGATAATGATGACCTGATAAATATTTATCATTTTTATGATGGTAACCATAATTGATATGACGATGATGTATGTATATATGTGAATTCCTATTTGTCCAGGACTTGTGAGAATTATAATTGCTCAAAGTCATTCAGTTGGGCTGATCTACATTCTGCTTCTATGCTACTCTATGATTCTCATGTTTTGTAGAATGATAGTAGACTCTACGATTTCTGTATGGAAGGTTCGTAGAGTAAGTTTTGTTTGACTTTATGATCCTTTGAGGTTCAGTTATAGATGTTGACTTATTTTTCAAATTTCTGAACCCCAGACCAGTGCGAGTTTTATTGTTTAATATGATTGCAGGATTAGCAGAGTGTGGATAGCTAGGAGAGATTGATTCAGAGGATTTGATGAACAAAATTCCTTTATCAAGATTAAAGGATTTGCCTTCATTTATTTCCATTGATTTCTCCATAATAGGTCCTGAGAAGGAATTCTCATAACCTAATCCTGATCTATCAGCCACATCTCTTTGACTAGAGACCAGGGTGTCCATGGACAAACTAGATTTGTTCCACATGAAAATTATCTTTTCTAGTTCCTGAATCTTGGAGACTAGTGAAGACTCTTTATGAGTGCTCAATTCAGTTATCTTTTTCAATCTTTCATTCTCAGTCTCAAGACCAGAATAAAGTTTAGCAGTTTGAAGTGTGGCTTCTAATTTTATGCTTATTTTCTCTTTATCTTCTTTTAGATGAGAGTAATCTTTAGATAGACTTCTAAACATTTTCATGTATTTGTGTAGTTCTACCATTAAGTCATGCATGCCTTCTCTAAGATCACCAATGTTTAATTCAGGAGAGTAAAAGTCAAATACCTCATCTATGTTGAATTCCTCTTTGCTGTTTCCTTCCTCGTTTACCATTAAGCACATGTTGGCCTTCTGTGGCTCTTCATCGTCACTTGGCTCAGAGTTTAGTTCTTCTTTTGAGTCACTCTAGGAGCCTTCAGCTATGAAGCTTTTGTCTTTCTTCTTTTGCTTTTGGAAGCTCTTGAATTCTTTTTTTGGATTTGCTTTTATTCTATCCCTCCTCAGCTCTTCTCTTAAGGGTTTAGGGTACTTAGCAATGAAATGACCTGGCTTTTTGTAATTGTAGCAAAGGTCATTTGTTGGTTCTTTGTTGCTGTTGCTTCTGAACTTCTGAGGTCTGTTCCTGTTAATGAATCATTTAAATTGTCTAACTAGCACGGCAGCACCTTCATCATCATTTGATTCATCTTTATCAGAGTAAGAATTATTCTTGAGATTGCTTCTGTGAGCTGAAGTTGAGGCTTTAATAGCAATATTTTTCTCATTCTTTCTTCCTTCAGATAGGGTTTTCGCTCTTTGATTTAGCTCCAGCTCGTAGGTAAGACTATTTTCATAGAGCTGTTGTACAATCATCTCGTGCAAGTTCTTTGACTCCCTGATGACTGTGGTTTTGGCATCCCATTTGCTCGACAAAGATCTCATGAATTTGATGATGAGATCTTTGTTCGGATAGACTTTTTCAAATGATCTGAGAGAGTTTAGCAACAAATTGAATCTCTCATAGGTGTTCGTAATGTTTTCCCCTGAAATGTGGGTGACATTTCATACTAATGGATAAGCAGTGATTGTTTATTTTCTCTGACTTCTTCTGTTCCTTCGTGCATGATCAACAAAGTTTGCCAGACTTCTTGAGCTGTTTTGCAGTTGACAACGTTTTCAAACAGCTCATCATCTAGAGATTGAAAGAGGATGTTTTTTGCCTTTTTGTCTCTTTGAACATCCTTCTTTTTGTTGTTGATCCATTCTTCTCTTTTCTTTGCTACTAGCTTGTTTGGATCTTTAGTTGTTAACGCAAGCTTCATTGGTATGACTGGCCCATTAAGTACTCTCTCGAATAGCTTATCGTCTATTGCATCCATGTAAGCTTGCATACGAACTTTCCAGTTAGCAAATTTTTCTTTATTGCACATTGGTGGTCTGTTACCTCCACCGAGTTCTAGTCCATTCTTGTTGTGTGCCATTAGATCTACTCAAGCTTGTAAGGCTTCAAATGTGAGAACCTGCTTTGATACCAATTGTTAGTTCCCAATGACATAAAAGATATCTAGAAGGGGGGGGGGGGGTTGAATAGATTCTTTAAAACTTTTTCCTTATTTTGGTTTTTAAGAAGAATGAATTATTAATCAGATAGTTTAGCAAAGTGAAATATGATTTAGTTACCCCTTATTTAAAATGTTAATGTAATAATTCAACAAGCAGATGTAGCAGTTATAACAGTTAATAAGCACAAGATGAAAGACACCAGATTTTAAGTGGTTCAGAGTTCATAAAACTCCTACTCCACTGTTCTGCTCCTTGAGCAGCAAATCCATTAGGGATACTATTACAATTTTTGAATCACTAAGATTCCTTCGAGACCAGCGTCTTGGAACTCTAGTTCACTAAGAACTCTTCAAGTCCAGCAGACTTGGATACTCTAGTTCACTAAGAACTCTTATCGTGAGTAGTGATGGTTTTGGTGTGCTACTAAGTTGTGTTTAGCATAAGTTTCTGAAGAACTTAGTAGCGAGGCAAGATTCCTTTCAGTTTGATCCTTTTGAACTCTTGAGAATTTCTTTCTTTCTTGTGTAATTCATTTTTTTCGAATATTGAATCTGGGCTTCTCTTATAGCTTTTGATTTTTTCCCGTTTAAAATTTGCTACTTTCTTCAATTTCTGTCTGTTACCTCACAATGTAGAACTGTTGAATATTATATTCATTTGGCTCATTAATGCTCTGACAAGAAATTAATTGACCTGCAAATATTGTCCAAAAAAGGTGTTTCTTTTTTCCTTAGGACAGGACATAACAGTCGTAGGTTTCTACCAACTTTCATAGAGTCGTTTGATCCTCCATAGAAATATGGCTGATAGGACACCATCTTCTAACTTTACTGCCTTGAAAGTCTTCTCTTTGTTGTATAGCACGCTTTGGTCAGTCCTCTGATATTTCTAACTTTAGGCTTTTGGCAGAGGTTTGTCTGACACATTTGAAGCACATTGTTCTTCTTGACGAAGTTGCTTCTGTCTTATAGGACAAGAGAAGAGTCATCAGAACTTTTAGGTTTTTGATTGTAGTGTTGCTTACATGTCTCTTGTTAGCTTAATTCTACGATAAAGTTTTACTCTAAGGCTACTCTGTTGGTCGTAGAGTCCATTCTATGCTTGAGCTTCTTCCTTAATCGTAGAGTCCACTCTACGAATAGACTTAGTCGTTGAGTATTCTTTGTGCGAAGTCGTAGAGTCCACTCTACGAACAGACTTAGTCGTTGAGCCTTCTTTGTGCGAAGTCGTAGAGTCCACTTTACGAATAGACTGACTAAACAGATATAACACAAGATCAACCTAACAGATTTGATCCTATCTAACTACATCCTTGTATATCATAAACAATCAAAGGACTTTACAACTTAATACGTTCATATCCAAAAGATTAACCTAACCGTTTTGATCTTATCTAACTAACTCGTTATACATCATAAATAACTAAAGGACTTTACAACTCTACTATTGAATGCATTTAGCACCTTTAATCTTATCATCAAATCAAACATATAATGTTTAACAGAATCTAATCAATGGATTTGGAGAACAACGCGAAGAAATTAGAGGTGAACTTGTACTTGTGGAAGTTTGGCAGTACAAGGGTATAATTCTCAAACTCACTCTTATTTAATTAATAATTACGCATAAAGGTCGATCCTAGTTATGGGTTGTAAATTTTTTTAAATATGATTTTACCATACTTTCGCTCTTTTTATGCGATTTGATTGTATGTCTATTTATTTTTGCAAACCGACAGTGACATTAAGAGCTAAATTTTATGTGAATTATTAATTGTTTAGATTCTATATAGATATGGGTATGTGTTTAGAATAATTTATTGGGCATTATATATTGTGTAAAATCATTGGTTTTAAAAATAAGAAGCAAAAATTGAGTTTTTGATAAAAAAAAATTGGAGTGAAATTTCAAATCACGATATGCTGGAACAATCTGACGAACTGCGCCCGGGCCCCATTTTATAATGTTAAAACTGCGTCAGGGTGCTATGACATTGACCTTATAGCCGTTGACCGGACTTCGCCGGCGCACAGTGTTTGTTCTTTGTAACAACGTGAAGGAATTGGAGGTGAACTTGTACTTGTGGAAGCTTAGTGTATACAAGGGTATAATTCTTTAACTCATTATTGTTTAATTAATAATTGTGCATAAAGGTCGACCCTGGTTATGGTTTGTAAAATTTTTAAAATATGATTTTACCATTCTTCCACACTTTTTATGTAATTTGATTGTATGTCTATGATTTTTGCAAACCAACGATTGGTTATATACTTGATGAACAACTTGGGTAAAGGCTTTCCTTTATCTGTTGGACATAGTTACTACAAAACCTCCTGTGATGACATCGAAGACAACCTTTGGTGCTTTAGAGGAGAGTGGTGGTGTGAGTTAATCGAAAGGTTGATTGTCTATTTTGGCTTGTCACATAGTAATCCAGGTTCCCTTTTGATAATTGATTTTTGATAAAAACGCTTCAGATGACGACATACTTCTATATTATGGCCCTTCTCCTCATGATAAGAACAATATATGCTATTTTTCTTTTCCCTGGCGAAAATCTTGATCTTCGGGGTGAAGATGGGATCGTCTTTGATTTCCTTCACAATCTGGGCTCCGCTGGTATTCCCAGGGGGGGGGGGGGGGTATATTCTTTATCTAAAGAACTTTTGTATTTATTATTGCCCCTTTATCTTTAGAGTTATTATGTAATAACCAAGAAATTTGTAAATGAATGTTACATAATCTAATGTGGTATAGTCCAACATGTTCGTCCAAATATATTTGGATTGCTAGAATTAATTTACTAACCCAATGTAATAAATTGTTCATAGCCCAATAATAATTAATTAGTAGGCCTGATGGAACATAATTGGATAAGTCCAATGTGAATGCTAGTTGATGTGTGTGTGTGTGTGTGTATATATATATATATATATATATATATACACACATGTTAGTCTAAATATATTTGGATTGCTAGAATTAATTTACTAACCCAATGTAATAAATTGTTCATGGCCCAATGATAATTAATTAGTAGGCCCGATGGAACATAATTGGATAAGTCCAATGTGAATGCTAGTTGATGTGTGTGTATATATATATATTGTACACCCTTTCGGTCCGAACTCCCTTAGATTACTATAATGCCGAATTTTGTAGAGCATGATGGCCATTTGAAGGAAATAATTAAGGGAGGCATAAATTAATCCCTTAAAATGTGGGTTAAATGACTACTTTTTACTAACTTAGCTTTTACCATGGTATGTTAACTATTTGAGTGTATTTTATACATGTATTAATACATGTATAGTTACATAAGAGTTGTCTGTAAATAGGACTTGCATAAGTCATTTACAAAGTTGATAGAAATTTTGCTTAGTGTTGAATAGAGAGAAAATGACAAAGTGAGAGAAAAATAAGAAAAGTAAGGGAATTCTTGCAAATTGTTGGTTCAAGAGAAGCCTAGCAATAAAGAGAAGGTGGAGAGCTACCTTAATTTCATCTCCAAAAGAAAGAAAGCTTCCAAGAGGTATAAAACTTCATAACTTAAGTTTATTGGTTTTTATAGAAGGTTATTTGGTGAGAGTTATATACTTATGCTTATGCTTAGTTATGGGAGAAATCTGTGTGTGGGTTCATGGTGGATTTCAAAAGCATAAGGAAGGATTTGTGAAATAGAATATATGATTAATATGTATTTGTAGGTGTTTTATGTCTAAATGAACAAATGAAATGAATGCGAACATAAAACCCTAAGTGTATTAGTTGAAAACATGAGATTAGGTTCAAAATGGAATAAACTGTGTAAGCTATTAACATGATCTCAAAATTGTATATTGTGGATCTATGAAATACGAAACTAATCCAAGTGGAACGAACAAAAACGGAGTTGAAATGAATTTATGGTGAATTTTTAAAGAAATAGTGTCAACATGAAACCCTTGAAACCTATTGATGCACATTGGTTTATAAATGTTTAAAATCATGAAATGTTGTTAAAAGATGATTTTGCGAAATAATAGTTTAAGTGTGAACTTAATTGGATGAACAATGAACAAACATTGAACAAATGAGCTAAAAGAACAAAAGATGGAAAAAAAAATTAAGGGGGACGGCCGGAGCGGTGAAGCCTTCTGTCCGGCAGTAACTGTTCCCGATCAAACCGGTTCAGACCGGGTTGAACCAGGAGGAGTATAAAAAAATAAAATAAAATAATAATAAAATAAAAATAAAAATAAAATAATACTAAATAAATAAAATAATAATTAAAAATTATTTTATTTGTGAGTTAATTAAAATAATATTAAAGATTATTTTAATTAATGTTAAGAATTGCTTTAAACAATTAAAATAATATTAAAGAGACTTGAACAATTAAAATAATTTTAAAGATTATTTTAATTGTGAATTAATAAAGGATGAGCAATTAAAATAATATTAAATATTATTTTAATTATGTACTAACAAAGCATAATTAAATTAAAATAAGGGTAAATGTTACTTTAATTTGGAATTAAGAAAATAAAATATAGCTTAAATTATTTTATTTGTGGATTAATAAAGTATGATCAAAGAAAATAATAATTAAAAAATAATATGTAATAAAAAAAATAGAGTGAGAATACTTTATTTGTGAATAATTAAATGATGATTAAGGATAATGAAATAATTAGAATAATACTAAATATTATTTTATTTGTAATGATTAATGAATGAATTAAATAAAGAAAGTGAGAGATAATGATATTTAAACAAATAATTTTATTTGAGATAATATTGGTGATAATTGAATACTAAAAATGATTTGTGAGTCGTAGTTATATAGAACTAGTAAGTTAAATCGACGAGATCGTCATGTGAAGGTTAATGGAGATTAACCGTTAGAAGATTATGGTGAACATAAGTTGTTGAAAGGATAAGGAATCAAAGTCGGAGAGTGTCAAAAATCCAGTTAAGTACTCTAACTTGTACTCTTATTAATCGTACAAGTAGAATTAATTGATGAAATAATTCATGTTCATTTATATTTGTGAAGAATAAATTATATACTCTTAAACATGATTTGAAACATCATTATCTTCTTGGACGATTATTCGAACTCTGTTTGCGGACATTGAACATATCAATTGTTTCTAATTTTGTTAGGAAGTAGTTTTATGCCATTTGTATCGGCTAAACCAAAGATAATAACCAATTGTTAATCGATCATAATTTTTTTGAGAAAGCTATTCAAACCAATTGCCTTGGTATGGACTCTTATGATATACTAAATAAACAACTTACTTTACGTCGGGCAACCGACATACGCACGAACAATATGTCTGAGTGTTATGCATAACATATGGTACTTTAAGCTGATCACCTATTATTGTGGCGACCCCAGATCCGGATTCCATAACCTCGGGTTTGGTTCTCTACTGTACAATACTTACTAACCATTAAATACATAAATTGCATTTAAACTTCGCGGAATAATACAAAAGTTGCCTTATAAAAAGGCTACATTTCCCAAGGTCGATTAACCTTAACATAAACATTACATATCTTAAGGGAATACAAAAGATTTACAAAAGAAATTACATAACAAGTAATTTAACTAGCATGCATTAAGCTAATCTAAGTTTTGGCTTTTCTCTTTCTTTTGTCTTGTTTAGAACTTTTGGGCTCAGCTAAAAATAAGTCATGATATAGCAAGAATGAGCAAGTAAATGGTACAGCAAGTTTAAGAACAATAGCATAAGATATATCATGATGAAAGAGAAATTAACATCAGGGTTTTCTACAATAGATAACAATTATGAAAGAAATCAATAATCAATTTTCCAATATAAGAATGGATTGAATCTTTACTGCTGAGTGGTCTTTAAGGACCATGAACTGCTATTAAGGGAGAACAAACATATATATCTGATACATCGAAAAACGTGGTACGCAAAGGGATTAGCCTCTTGTACCCTATGTATATGCATAACATTCAGAAATCTTGCGCAAATTCGGTTTCCCGACAGATAAAAATCCCCCTTATTTAAGGTTGTTCATTCTCAGTCTTACTATAAGAATCCGCACCAACCAATAGTTTGGATAAGCTTTTAAAATATTCAATTTGATGAATTTAAACATGCATTGTCTAGCCAAAATAATTAGCTTAGACATTCTTAAACAGTTCTTGAATTAATGAACTAAAACATTTGCAAAAATACTATGTGCGAATACAATAACAGTAATGATGTGGAATAATTTTAGATAATTAATCCACTTAAAGCTCTGTCAAATATCTACGAGTGTAGATACTTGCTCAACAATAATTGCATTGCTCAAAACAAATAAGGTTGATGAAAACTTGCGACAATAAATACAAGTTAGGGTTAAGAAAACCTGCAACAATAAATACAAGTTAGGGTTAAGAAAACTTGTCTCGTGTGTAGTCTACTACTAACCAATTCAATTAATTCTCTTTGAATAGACCTAACAATTAACCAGTTTGATCTTAAATTAGTATCATATACACATTCATATGATAACCTTTATAACTCTTACTTAACCACATAATTATATAAACACTTAGGTAATATTATCACTACTTGATAATATTTCAATCACATAAAACCTATATTAATTATTTAATATAGGTCAAACACTTATCTAATATTAGTAACAATTTAATAATATTTTATTAACCTTGTAATATTATTAATCATTTAATAATATTTTATTAATTTAATTTATATTATTAAACATTTAATAATATTTATCCTCTTTTACTTATTAATTCAACTAAATATAATTCTAAAAATACTCTTATTGAGTCAAAAAATAATAAAATAATTTTTGGAATATTTTTTATTTTATGACCTGGACTAACCCGACCCGGCCAAAACCGACCCGACAAAAATCGAAAAACTGGACTAGCGCCGCCGACGCTTGGAATAAACCGAGTCCAGCGCTGGAAACAGAATGCCTGAGCGCTACTGGCGCTTAGTTTTGAACTGATACAGCACCGCCGACGTCGGGTATTTCGACCAAAATTTAAAAAAATTTAACTTTGAATTATTTTGATTAAAACTTGTATAAAATAAAATCTACACATTCAAATGACACAAAATCAATGTTGATGTGTTCCTAACTTCTTGTTTTACAATATTTCATGGCTCGATCATATTTTTGAAATCGTTTTGACACAAATTTAAAGATCGAACCACTTAGGGTTTAAAAACGACCTACTTTACGGTAAAAGTCATAACTTCTTTGTTTTTTCATATTTTTGAAAGCTTCAAGTTGGATTTTCTTTAAAACTCATATATGTAACTTTTTGGCCCTAGAAATCTATTTTGCAACTTGTACATTTCAAACTATAACATTAAATACCATATACTCAACTAGGTTTTACCGGTAAAGTTTAATATGAACATTTCTTCTATTTTTATGCATACCACACATACCAAAACATGATTTAAACATATCAAACCATGAATTTACCTATATAACATAGTTTAAGACTTCTAGACCATCAAAATAACTTTTGATCAGTTAAAAATATATTTTAACTGTTCAAATCATATATAAACTATAAAAACGAACTTAGAAAGGATTAGAGCACTTTTTAACCTTAAGGATTTATGTGCTCTTTTTCTTCTACTTCCAAAATATGTTGTGAAGTTTTGTGACATTCGCCAAGCTCCTTCTCTAGCTATTTTCTTCAACTCACAAGTGTATGCTCTAGCTTTTCTCTCTATTTTCTCTCTAGCATATAAAGCAAACTCTCTAACACTTACTTAAGACTCTTATTTATAGCCAAGAGTTATCATCCAAAATGTAGACATATATATTTTATATGTATACAAATCTCCTAGCTCATCTTATCCTTTATCTTCAACTTAGCTAAATTTTAGGGATTTTCTTACATGAAGGACTTGAGTTGGTAGGAGTTGGTAGCTTGGCTCAACAACTCTTGTACTCTTAGACTCAAAACCAAGCAATACAAAATTTGAAATCCCCCCAAGTGGGTTCCCCCTTGACCAACCAAATGGCCTTTTTTAGCCATTTTTACTTTATTTTTTATAGCTAAATTATACATATATACATCTATAATATATATATATATATATATATATATATATATATATATATATATATATATATATATATATTGTTTGACCAATTTTGACTTTCTATTGGGTTCCACATTGGACGTAGAAATTAATTTGGTTGAGCTCAATTTAATTGTTACATCGAGCTAACATTAAATAACATATGTTACATTTAATTAAAACAAACAATGGGCTAGTTTAATTAATTACATGGACTAAGGTTTAATTAATTACATGAACTACTAGGTTAATTAATTTGATCTAGTTTAATCCATCATTTGGACTTGTAACATAATCCAATTACATTTGCTTTAATTAATTATACACCTTGATTTATTACTTTAAATAAATTTAATTAATTATGCACCTTGCTTTATTACTTTAAATAAATACACACATACATACGTATATTCATTCAATTATTTAATACACAATTAATTAGTACAAAAATTTTAATTCATTGCTAATTATTTAATAAATATAATTATAATGTCTAAAAGAATTCGTGGTCATTACATTCTCCTCCCTTATAAGAATTCCATCATTGAAATTATAAATTAGATCTACTAAAAAAGATTCGAATAGTTAGTCCTCATCTTTTCTTCAAGCTCCCACGTATCTTCCACAGCATTATGGTTCCTCTAAAGGACTTTGACAGAATGTATAACCTTATTTCGTAGTTTCTGCTATTTCCTATCTAATATCTGGATAGGAATTTATTCATAAGATAAGTCTTTCTCAACTTGAATTGGCTCATAGGATATGACGTGCTTGTAATCAGGCTTGTATGGCCGCAACACTAACACGTGAAACACAATGTGAATATGCTCCAGTTCAGGAGGTAAAGCTACCTCATACGCCATTTCACCCACTCTCTTCAATATCTTGAATGGTCCTATGAACCTCAGACTAAACTTCCATTTCTTTCCAAATCGGATCTTCCCTTTCTAGGGAGATACCTTCATAAACACAAAACTCCCTACTTCAAAATCTCGCTTCTGTCGATGTAGATCTGCTTATTTCTTCTGACAGTCTTGATCTGCTACTAGTCGAGCTCTTATTACTTTGATAATTTCTACAGTCTGTTGAACCAATTCCGGTGCAAACAGTCGACGTTCTCCTACCTCATCCCAACATAGAGATGTTCTATATTTTCTCCCATATAACGCTTCGTAAGGCGACATTTCTATGCTTGCATGATAACTGTTATTATATGCAAACTCAACTAACGATAGATGGTCTTCCCAACTGCCTTTGAAATTCATCACACAGACTCTGAGCATGTCTTCCAATGTCTGAATTTTTCTCTCACTTTATCCATCAGTTTGCGGATGATACGCGATACTCATTCTTAACTACGTCCCCAATCTTTCCTGAAGACTTCTCCAAAACTTTGACGTGAATCGATACCGGCACTCTATGTCCCAAAACTATCTCCATGATCTACAGTTTAGCTAACTGATCAAAACTGAACTTAATCGTGGTCGAAAAAAAGTGCGCTGACTTTGTTAGTCAATCCACAATCACCCATTTAGCATCGTATCCCTTCTGTGTTACTGGAAATCCTACCACAAAATCCATCATGATATACTCCTATTTTCACTCAGGAATTTCTAATGGCTGTAGTAATCCACTTGGTCTCTGATGTTCTGCCTTTACCCTCTGACAAGTTAGGCACCGATTGATACATTCTGCAACCTCCCTCTTCATATTCGGCCACCAAAAATGCTGACGAAGATCTTGATACATCTTTGTACCCCCCGGATGTATCGAGTATCTCGTACTGTGAGCCTCTTGCAAAATCTCCTCTCGTAATTCAGGCACTAATGGTACCCAAACCCGATTTTTAAACCTTAGCAATCCTTTGCTATCTACTTTGTACTTGACCTCTTCCCTGTCGGTCATCTTCTTCCTTATTCTATCACATTCTTCATCTTTGTCTTGAACCTCTTTCACCTTATCTAACAAGGCTGGGCTTGCTTCCACTTCTATTGACTCCTTTGGATTTTTCACCTCCAACTGCATTCGAGCCATCTCTTTCATCAGTTCCTGCTATTCGGTCAATACAAACAACTTATCCCTGCTCTTTTTACTTAGAACATCTACTACTACGTTAGCTTTGCTGGGATTGTAAAGGTTAACAGTTAAAACCTAGTTATGAATGACATAAAGTATAAGAATGATTTAATATAATATATTATGCAATCGATGTGCTTTATGTGACCTATGTGGTAGGTTGAAAATATGTATATGATTATTTGAGCAGTTAAGAAAAGAAATGAGATAAATAAAAAAGTACAAGTGAATGGAGATTTTGTTATGAAAATTAACATCAAGTTAATTGAATAGGCCTTGATAGGCGAGAATATAAGAATGATAAGGTAAAATATGTATGTATGTGCAGAAAGGAAGAAACAGTTTGACCTAACTGGCATATTAGGAATGAACGGAATATCAAAGGAATGATATATGCATATTTGAAATCTATCATGAAATTGATGTTAATTGATTATTATAAGATTATCGTTATTGTGATTCGTAGGTATATAATGTAATACCCCATGAATGAATAGAAAGCATGTTGGATGCAATTAAGATACAAAGTTGGTTTATGTATGCGAAGTAAATAAGCGAAAGAACGTAAAGATCGTAAAATGATATTATGAGATTGAAAGGATAAATGACGATGAATTTTTGATAATCCGATCGAGGTTTGACTATATTGAGATGGTGGAAAGTGAAATTTATGAAACGTGGAACCGAAGGTGGTTCGTAGAAAGTTAAAGATGAAATGTTATGTAAATTGCTTTTATATGATGATTAGAGTTAATTAATGAATTTAATAATTTTGAAATGCGACAAGTGTTATGGGACAAGCCAAGTATGGATTATATTGATGAGGAATAAAATTCAAGTATGATGAAACAAGTTTGGATCAAAATGGAATTGAAATGGATTGAAAATAATTAATATATGATTTATTAGAGATTTAATTCTCTAGGAAAATGGAATAATGACTAAAGTACCCTTGGTCATTTGGAAAATGACATTGGCGTCCTTAAATGGTGCAATGACCAAGTTAGCCATGATTAGCAATGTGAATTGACAAGAATGTCCCTAACCATGCATGGTTAAGCTTAACTAGGTTGAGTTAAGTGTTGGATTGTTGCATACAATATATGTATGTATATCAATTGCAAGTATCAAATGTATTATTTCATTTCACCATCCAAGTTCGAAGCTAAAGGAGAAAAGAGAAGAAGAAAGTCTAGGGTTGCCAAAGCCATGAAAGATTTCAAGAAAAGATGTCCAAGAGAAGGAAATCAAGCCATTAAATTGAAGTTTCTATCTTTAAGGAAGTTTATAGCTAGAAGGAAGACAAGCTCAAGAAGGTATAACAAAGTTTAAGTTATAAACTTTGCGGTTCATTTGTTTAAATTCAAGAATAAGAGAAGCCATGCATATATCTTTGGCTAGATATGTAGATTATGTGATTTATGTGCTATATAAGTGAGTTATGTTGAAACCCTAAGCATAAGAGATGAATTTGTAAAGGTGGTATACTATTCATATGTATATTCAAGTTAGAAACTATGATTTAAGGCATAATCATGTGTTATATGTTACAAGTTTTGATGAAAACCTAGTTGAAAGGTTAAACATGTTTGATGCATGAAAGATTTCATGCTAAATAATTTTAAAGATTTAAGTATACTTAAAAAGCATGAATTGTTTGAGGAAATTTGAATACTAGGCTATAATTTGCCTATAGACAAAATCATAATCTGTAAAGTGTATTAGAACGTGCATATAGAAGTTATGTGGACTTACAAATTTGTTAAAGGTGTATGTGAATGCCTATGTGGTGTGTTGAGTTTAAGAAGTCAAATTGAGTTTAAGATTGGAATTTATTAAGCTAGCAAAAATGCCACTAATATGTGAATTTTGGCCATTTTGTGTAATTGATAATCAAATGAGGCCAAAAAGTTAAGTTTGAGGTTAATTCACGTGTGTGAAACGATTTGGAAGTCGTTTGGTGTTTATGGCGACAATTGTGAGTTTTAAACGTTTAAAAACGTTTACCGACAGCTAAAAAGAGTTATTTGAAAAAATGAGTTCAATTGAAATGTTTTATATGTTTTAAAGGACATACAAGTTAATTATGTGCTATATGTGGTAGACGATGTGTTGAAATTAAGTTTTTCTATAAGGGGCCAAGAATAGCCTAAGTTTTGAACATGAAAGAGTTCGAAAATTTTGAAGAAAATGCCATCAAAGTGTGATTTTTGGTAATTTTGATGAATTAAAGATGAAATGAAGTTAAATGAGTCATTTTCATGTTATTATATGTGTTTAGGTTGATTTGAAAATCAACGGATAAAAAAATTGAATGAATAGGCGATTCGAACGATCGAAATTGATGGTTTCGACTCGAAATGAAATTTTACGGACAAAACCCGCCTTGAGTATAAGTTTGTGGTTTTGAAAGCTTAGGCAAGTCATATATGACGTATGTGAGCTATGTGAAGTGCTGGAATTGAGTTTTGAAGCTTATGGCCAAAAATCACAAAATTAGCAATTTTGGTTTTCAAAGTCTGAAAATTTTCTAAGCGTTGGAAACAAGTTGAACAGCCCTCCTACGGGTTAGTTTATCTATGATTTTAAGAAACCAAATGGGGCAAGAGAAAATTTTGCAAAATACTATGTAGTAAGGTCTAGCACTGTTCGAAATTTGGTGTTAATTGAATGTGTGGTGAAAGAGTTAAAAATCACCAAAGCTGTAGCAAAAATGCAGAATCTGGTGCAGAGGCACTGCTCTGAGGCGTAGTGTTTTGCACTAAACACTGTGCCGGGGCACAGTTACTGTTCATTGGCCGAGGAGTGGCAGCGAGGTCTGATGGCGCGGGGGCGAAGTTGCTCTGTCCTTGAAATTTTTTAAGTTTCTGAAATGCTATATTTTGACATGTAATGATAAGAATAAATTATGAAAACCCTAAATGAATAAGAATGGGCTATATAAAGGGTGTCAATGTATAATAAAATGATTAATGACATAACATAGCATGCCTAAAGCTAAGCTAAAGCGCGTTATGGGTTATGATAAAGATCGGGATCAAGCTAGGATGTATTATTAAGCTATATATGGTGTAATACATCAATTGTTATATAAATAGAGATTAATGGTTATGTAATTATGGATTGAGTTTAACAAAGATTATTAATTTATGATCCTATAATGATGAATATAGATTGTATGTTTTCAGATAAGGTTCAAACAAGCAACCTGAGTTAGGGAAGGATAACAGGGCCAAGCGAGGCGACAAAGGTTAAGTAAATAAATGCTAACAGGCAAGTTCTTTAGACTTAAGTGTACTAATTGTACTACGTGAACTATGTGACAATTGAGATGTGGACTCTGTGCCATTACGTGATCTAACTGTTAAATGAATTATGTGACATTAAGTATAGCATGATAAAGTAAAGGATGCATGACGTATTGATATAAACTGTAAGCATGTAAAGTGTTAACTGATTAACTTGCTGAGCTTTATGCTCATTCTTGCTATGAACTAACATTTCAGGTAAATTACGAGAAGGCCGTAGGTTCTAGTGTAGCTAAGGTAAAGGGTGATAAATGCATGGATAAGCGTGAACAAAGTTGTTATACGTGAAATGTGTATATAAAGCAGATGTAGTAAATTCATAGAGATATAATTGTATGTATTGTATTATTTGAAGAAGGGATGGAAAAGTTATATGGTTTTGGAATCCATAATGATAGCAGTGAATGTAAAGTGTTCCGAGAAATATTGCAAAAGGGTAAGATAAATGTAGTATTGTAAGTCGAGTTTTATATGTGATAAACTTATATATATATATATGGTATCGATGTAAGAAACTGGTACAAGTAAACAGGAATAGGTATATGTAAATCGGGCCATGTATGAATAAATCATGGCGAAATTTTATTCCCAAGTTATGACATGTGAATCATAATATATATATATATATATATATATATATATATATATATATATATATGGTAATAGATTAGGTCACAATTGATAAATGGTTGACCTAAGTTTTAATGATGGGTAAGTGAACGTTGCGATCCTGAGATATGTACTGAGTGTAAGTTTAAAAAAAATATATATATGGACCACATTACGGTCAAATAAAAGTTTTAAAGGATTAAAAGTTAAGTTTTAATGCACGAGATCACCGTGAAAGTGTTTTATGATGATATAAAATGATTTTAAGATTAATAATTATGTTATCCAGAAACGATCGGATATAATTAAGGAAAAGTGGGATCTCGGGGCGTTATAGGGATGGTATAGAATTTCACAATCATAATCTTTGATCAACTCCAACCATCTCCGCTACCTCATGTTCAACTCCTTTTGTGTGAAGATATAATTCAGATTTTTATGGTCTATGAATATCTCACATTTTTCTCCGTATAAATAATGTCTCCAAATCTTAAGGGCAAACATTACCGCTGCCAGCTCCAAGTCGTAGGTAGAATATCCCTTCTCATATTCCTTTAATTGTCTTGATGCATACGCAACGACCTTGCCTTTTTTCATAAGCACACTGCCTAGTCCCTTGTGCGATGCATCGCTATAGACCGTAAAACCTCCCGTGTCGTCCGATAAAGTCAATACATGTGCTTCACTTCTTTTCTTTAGCTCCTGAAAACTCTCATTGCACTTCTCTGTCCATACATATTTCACTATCTTCCTTATCAAATTGGTTAACGGCGTTGTTATCCTCGAAAAGTCTTTAATGAATCTCCGATAGTAACCCGCTAAACCTAAGAAACTTCTAACCTCCGTAGGCGTCATTGGTTGTTCCCAATTCATCATTGCTTCTACCTTTTTTGGATCTACTAAAACTCCCTCCTTGTCAATAACATGACCTAAAAATTGAACTCAATCCAATCAGAATTCATACTTTGAAAATTTAGCATACAACTGCCCCTTCTGTAACATCTCTAATACCTATCTTAGATGTTCGATATGCTCTTTCTCCGTTTTGGAATAAACCAAAATATCATCAATGAACACAACTACAAATTTATCCAAGTACTGCTTGAATATTCTGCTCATCATGTCCATAAATGCGACTAGCGCATTCGTTAGTCCAAACGACATCACTAGAAACTCATAATGGCCATATTGAGTTCTAAATTCCGTATTGGGTACATCATCCTTCCTGACTTTCAACTGATGATAACTAGTCCTTAAGTCAATTTTTGAAAAGTACTTTGCCCCTTTCAATTGATCAAAAAGATCGTCAATTCTTGACAACGGGTACTTGTTCTTAATGGTTACTTTGTTCAACTCCTTATAATCCATACAAAGTCTCATTGATCCATCCTTCTTCTTTACGAACAACATAGGTGCTCCCCATAGAGAAACACTAGGCTGAATGTACTTCATATCTAATAACTCATGCAATTGAACCATCAACTCCTTCATTTCTACCGGAGCCATCCTATATGGTGCCTTTAATATCGGTGTTGTCCCCAGTACTAAATCGATCACAAATTCTATCTCCCTATCTGGTGGTGAACCTGGCAGTTCATTTAGAAAGACATCCATGAACTCCTTAACTACTGATATTTACTCCATCTCGGGATTTACGATTGTGTATCCACTACGTGAGCCAAATACCATACACAACCTTTCTTCAATAGTTTCTTGGCCTACATCATCGTCAGACAAGAAGATTGTCTTGACAACTTGCTGCCATAACATGCGACCTTAGACTGGTTTGGTGTCTTAAGGTGTATATACTTGTTTTGACAATCAATTACTGCTCCGTGATTAAACAACCAATCCATACCCAAAATAACATCAAAATATCTCAAACGTATCGGAATTAGATTCAAATTCAACTTCTGACCCCTGATTTCAGCACAATAATTTCTATGTATATACTCTACAGGAATCACTTCTTTATTAGCAACTTCTATGTTCATTGGGTTTTCTAGTTTTTCTCTAGACAATTCTAACCGCCTAGCGAAATCATCAGACACAAATGAATAGGTAGCACCCGAATCAAACAATACATAAGCATTTATATCATTGATCAGAATAATACCTGACACTACGCCTTTTGATTCCACAGCGTCTTGCACCGTCATGTTGAAAGTCCGTGCTGTTGGTTTGTTCTGTTACATCGGGCCTCCAATGGTGAGTTTGTTGTTGTTTCCCTTAAATCCAGTACTCCCCCCACTATTATTCCTTTTTGGACAATCCTTGAACTGATGGTCCACAACTCCGCATGAGAAACAACCTCTCTTTTTTGGTGTGGGACAATTAAGAACGATATGCCCTTCTTGCCTGCAGTTGTAATAGACATTCCTTCCCTTCATACACTCCCCCGAGTGATTCTTCCCACATGTACTACATTTATTTCCTTTCTTTGATTCACTTCCTTGGGGTGTCCCCGAGCTGCTTTTATTGTTCCATTTACGCTTGTTCGAGTTACTGCCCCCGCTGCTAGCTTCTCTGTTTCCTCCTCCGCTTCTTTTCTTGTTCCGTTCTTGATTGTGCTTATTTAGGACTTCATTTCCCCCTTCTGCTATTATAGTTTTCTCCAACAAAGTTGCAAAGTTGGTAATCTGAAGAATAGCGACCCTACTGTAAACCCATGCCCACGCGATAGTTTCCTCTCCTGCTCTATTCTTGTTGGTTTTCCACCAATAATTCGCATCCCCCTTCATCATAAAGGTAGTAAATGAGGTCATTTGCTCCTCCGCCACTCGGGCGACCTCAAAGACCTTTTCCATCTCCTCTATCCAGGTCTATGCTTCTATAGGATCCGTTGTTCCTTGGATTTCAGGTGGTCCTAATAATTTAAAATCTTTGCAGTTAGCTAGTGGAGTGGCAGGGATTGGTGCTCCAGCAGCATTTGCGTTGTGTCCGTGGAATGCTCCCATTAGCATTTCCACAAACTCTTGCACTGGGTTTGTCGGTACCCCTCCTACATTAACCGACTCTTCCGGTGGTGGTGGGGGTAGTGGTTGACTTCTTTTATGTGGTGGCATTTTTTGTATAGAAAAAATTTAAATCGTTAAAGTTGTTTCATCTTTTTACTTCCGTTTTGTAACTTAAGCAATTTAGCTAAAGTACAATTAAGTATCTCGACACATATAAACATAAACAGATCTGCATTTATATTCATATACTAAAAACCATAGTGCATAGCACTTTTACATCATAATCATACTGCTATAAATGCTATTATCCCTGAATTACTACAAAAGGTGAGATCTAACCATAATCATATTCCACAACTTTCTAGAGTTGGGATTTACATCATATTAACCCACTGTTAAAAGAAAAGTTGGGTTTCTACTGCATCTATTTACATACAATATAAATAAAGAAAACTATTACTAAAGCATGTGCATTCCCCAACGAACAACGTCATCGTACTCCTCATCCTCTATAGCGATCACCACGCTCCTGCTGATAGTGTGCATGGACTGGCCCTCCTCAGCTGGGTAGTAATATACCATACTTTGGAATCTGTCGTAAGAAGAATGATAGACATAGCTAATACTATCGATCTTCACCCTCTTCTCTCTAGCCTCGTCCTCTAGCTCCAACATCTGTCCATGTGTTGAATCTCGCTGGATCTCCATCTCAATCCTATCCTCGATAACCTGCTGCCAATGGCCTCTAATCTCCTTCTTCTCTGTCTGCACCTGCTGAACCTTCAGCTCAGTTGCTGCTAGTCTAGCCTCTACCTCTGCCATCTTCTCCTTCAGCAACGTGCTCTCGCCAGAGAACTGATAAGTTGCATCCCTATACTGGTTCTCCGTATGCTGGTGGGTATGATCCTGCTCCTCCAAGTGCTGAACCCTCTCCTCCAGCTCATCATTCCTCGTGGTCAGCGACTCGATGATGTCACTAGCAGTAGTGCCCATGCCATCAGCGTAATCCGCTGGCTCCTCGTCCTCCGACTCCTCAAACTTGGCCTCATGATCACTATATGGCCTCATCACTCCATCCCTGATGGGTTCCTCAAGGTCTCCCTCGTCTGTATCAGACTCAGGATCCTCAAGGTGCAACCACCAGCGGTTGTGCCGTATCCATGTGGATATCCATATAAACCACCTCCTCAATAGTATGACTCGACTGTCCAATCTCCGTCATCCTATATCATAAAAATAACACATGTTAGTACAACAATAAAATATATTCATTGATGAAATGAAATAATATTTTATCATGTACATCTCGACTCGATGGATTTCCTTAATCCACCTCCAAAAATACACAACATGATGAATCTCTCCGATTCATTTCCTAACGCACTCGATATGAGTTTAGTACTAAGGCTATAACTTAGGTTTCTCAATCCTAACGTTTCTAACCTACAGCTCTAATACCAACCTGTGGTGACCCCAAATCTGGATTTCATAACCTCGGGGTTGGTTCTCCACTGTACAATACTTACTAACCATTAAATACATAAATTGCATTTAAAGTTCGCGGAATAATACTAAAGGTTCATTATAACATTTCCCAAGATTGATTAACCTTAACATAAACATTACATATCTTAAGGGAATACAAAAGAAATTACATAACAAGTAATTTAACTAGCATGCATTAAGCTAATCTAAGTTTTGGTTTTTCCCTTACCTTTGTCTTGTTTAGAACTTTCGGGCTTAGCTGAAAATAAGTCATGCTATAGCAAGAATAAGTAACTAAATAACTCAGTAAGTTTAAGAAAAATAGCATATGATATATCATGATGAAAGAGAAATTAACATCAGGGTTTTCAACAATAGATAACAATTGTGAAAGAAATCAATAATCCATTTTTCAATATAAGAATGGATTGAATCTTTACTGCTGAGTAGTTTTTAAGGACCATGAACTGCTATTAAGGTAGAATAGACATATATATCTGAAACCTCGAAAAACGTGGTACGCGAGGGGATCAGCCTCTTATACCCTATGTATATGCATAACATTCAGACATCTTGCGCAAATTCGATTTCCCGACAGATAAAACCCCCCCTTATTTAGGGTTGTTCATTCTTAGTCTTACTACAAGAATCTGCACCAACCAATGGTTTGAACAAGCTTTTAAAATATTCAATTTGATGAATTTAAACATGCATTATTCAGCCGAAACAACTAGCTTAGACATTCTTAAATAGTTCTTGAATTAATGAACTAAAACATTTGCAAAAACACTATGTGCGAATACAATAATAGTAATGATGTGGAATAATTTTAGATAATTAACCCACTTAAAGCTCTGTCAAATATCTACGAGTGTAGATACTTGCTCAACAATAATTGAATTGCTCAATGTAAATAAGGTTGATGAAAACTTACAACAATAAATATAAGTTAGGGTTAAGAAAACTTGCAACAATAAATATAAGTTAGGGTTAAGAAAACTTGCCTCGTGCGTAGTCTACTGCTAACCAATTCAATTAATTCTCTTTGAATAGACCTAACAATTAATCAGTTTGATCTTAAATTAGAATCATATACACATTCATATGATAACCTTTATAACTTTTACTTAACCACATAATTATATAAACACTTAGGTAATATTATCACTACTTGATAATATTTCAATCACATAAAACCTATATTAATTATTTAATATAGATCACACACTTATCTGATATTATTAACAATTTAATAATATTTTATTAACCTTGTAATATTATTAATCATTTAATAATATTTTATTGGTCTTCTAATATTATTAATCATTTAATAATATTTTATTTATTAGCTAATATTATTACCCATCTAATAATATTTTATCAATTATCTAATATTATTAATCATTTAATAATATTTTAATTATTATTTAATATTATTAACTATTTAATAATACTTTATTAATTAATTAATATTATTAATTATTTAATAATATTTTAATCATTATATAATATTATTAATCATTTAATAATATTTACATCTTTTTCTAATATTATTATTCTTTGAATAATATTTTATTAATATTCTAATATTATTAACTATTTAATAATATTTTAGTTATATTCTAATATTATTATTCATTTAATAATATTTTATCTATTTAACAATATTATTACTCATTTAATATTATTTTATTGACTTTATAATATTATTATACATTTAATAATATTTTAAAAATTTTCTAATAATATTATGTTAATAATAATATTTTATTAATTTATATTATATTATTAAATCTTTAATAATATTTATCCCATTTTACTTATTAATTAAACTATCTATAATTTTAAAAATACTATTATTGAGTCAAAAATAATAAAATAATTTTTGGAACATTTTTCATTTTCTGACCCGGACCGACCCAGCCAAAACCGTCCCGACCCGACCTGGCAAAAATCGTAAAACCGGACTAGTGCTTGGAATGAACCGAGTTCAGCGCTGTCGGCGCTGGAAATAGAATGTCTGAGCGCTGCCGGCGCTCAGTTTTGAACTTGTATAAAATGAAATATACACATTCAAATGACACAAAATCAGTGTTGATGTGTGCATAACTTCTTGTTTTACAACATTTCATGGTTCGATAACATTTTTGAAATCGTTTTAACACAAATTTAAAGATCGAACCACTTAGGGTTTAAAAACGACCTACTTTACGGTAAAAGTCATAACTTCTTTGTTTTTTCATATTTTTGAAAGCTTCAGGTTGGGTTTTCTTTAAAACTCATATATGTAACTTTTTGGCCTTAGAAATCCATTTTCCAACTTGTATATTTCAAATTATAACATTAAATACCCTATACTCAACTAGGTTTTACCGGTAAAGTTTAATATGAACATTTCTTCCATTTTTATGCATACCACACATACCAAAATATAATTTAAACATATCAAACCATGAATCTACCTATATAACATAGTTTAAGACTTCTATACCATCAAAATAACTTTTGATCAGTTAAAAATACATTTTAACCGTTCAAATCACATATAAACTATAAAAACGAACTTATAAAGGGTTAGAACACTTTTTAACCTTAAGGATTTATGTGCTATTCTTCTTCTCCTTCCAAAGTATGTTGTGAAGCTTTGTGACATTCCCAAGCTCATTCTCTAGCTATTTTTTTCAACTTACAAGTGTATGCTCTAGCTTTTCTCTTTATTTTCTCTCTAGCAAATAAAGCAAACTCTCTAACACTTACTCAAGGCTTTTATTTATAGCCAAGAGTTATCATCCAAAATATAGACATACATATTCTATATGTATACAAATCTCCTAGCTCATCTTATCCTTTACCTTCAACTTAGTTAAATTTTAGGAATTTTCTTACATGAAGGACTTGAGTTAGTAGGAGTTGGTAGCTTGGCTCAACAACTCTTGTACTCTTGGACTCAAAACCAAGCAATACAAAATTTAAAATCCACTCCAAGTGGGCCCACCCTTGACCGGCCAAATGGCCTTTTATTAGCCATTTTTACTTTATTTTTTATAGCTAAATTATACATATATACACACATATATATATATATATATATATATATATATATATATATATATATATATATATACATTTATATATATATTATTTGACCAATTTTGACTTTCTATTGGGCTCCACATTGGAGTTAGGAATTAAATGTATTGGGTTCATCTATTTAATTTGGTTGGGCTCAATTTAGTTGTTACATTGAGCTAACATTAAATAACCTATATTACATTTAATTAAAACAAGCATTAGGCTAGTTTAATTAATTACATGGACTACTAGGTTAATTAATTTGACCTAGTTTAATACATCATTTGGACTTATAACATAATCCAATTAGACTTGTTTTAATTAATTATACAATTAATTATACATCTTGCTTTATTATTTTAAATAAATACACACATACACAAGTATATTCATTCAATTATTTAATACACAATTAATTAGTACAAAATTTTTAATTCATTGCTAATTATTTAATAAATATAATTACAATGTCTAAAAGAATTCGTGGTCATTACAATTATACTTCGTTTATATTTATGAGTTGTCAGTGAAATACTGTCAATTCATGCATGTGTTCACGGTCTATAACGACCTCTCAGTTTTGATTATCCATTAACTTAGAATTATCAAATCATTGAGTTTATTTAAATATCCTTTAGTCCATAGTTACTTTTCAATATTGGAAATGATCAGATTTGGGAACTGTTGAGACTCACTTTGTTCACAATTCATTTACTTAATCCCTGAGCTATTAATTATTATTATATTCCTTGAAATTATAAAACCTTAGACATGAACGATTATTTTATTACTTTATATTTGCTGAACAAACTTGTTGCTCATTTTTGCTTTCCTTAAACATTACAGTTAAGCCTGAGCAAGTCACCAGCTCGGGAAAAGATAAAGGCAAAGACAAAGGCAAACTCGTTGAGTAGTTTAATTTTTGTTATCGTTTAATGATTGCATTAAGACTTGTGTTAGAACTTATTAATTAAGTTATGTTTGTATTAGTTATTGTTGTGAGACTTAGGATATGAATATTTATGTTGTATCAATGTAAATATTGCATTGGGTTATTATTAGTATGATGTATGACTTCGATCGTGAATCACTAGATTCGAGGTACATGTATCTAAATTTCGGGGCGTTATAGGTTGGCATCAGAGCTGTTGGTTATAAACCTTAAGAAAGAGAATCCTTAGGCTATAACCTTTGAAATAAAGTTAGAATAGAATGAGATAAAAACTCATGTAGAGTTTTACGCATAAGTAGACTTATCATAGAGAGCCGGTAGTGTCATGAAATATATTTTCATTCCATATAATGAATTTATATTTTATTTTGATGTATTGATAGAGTTTGTTTATTTTGTATTTGTGGTTGTAAGATGCCAGAGTTGGGAGAGCCGAGTTATACCACAGATGATGAGCCAAAAGACGTCCATATAGATCCAGAGTTATTACCTATAATTGAGCTGGTAGTCATGGCAGAGTCAGAGTTGGAGGAGGATTCGGAGGAACAGTTTGCAGAGGATTATGCCACTGAGGAGTCCGATGGAGGATCCCCAGTGTTTCATATATATGAGGATGATTTGATGGGGGATTGAGTTGATCGTATCATAGAGCATAGACATAGGATGGAGGAGCTAGAACATGAGCATCAGGAGAGGTTCCAGGAGCTAGAGACCGAGGTGGATGGAAGTCGAGAGGCCGCTATCCAGTTGGGGGCTATGGTATATCACTTGTTGGCCTAGAATGTGGAGTTGGTGGGTAAGTTAGAGCAGCGAGTACAGAGTTTTCAGGCCGAGAAAGAGGCCACTAGAGATCAGTTAGAGAGGGAAGTAGCTGATAGGATTTAGCTCTATGAGATGTGGGAGGATACTCGTGATAGGGTAGATGACCTCGAGGAGGAGGTGAGAGTTAAGAGGGGGAGGATGAATAAGATGAGTTGTGCTTTCGACACAACATTTGGTAGATGAATGTACGGTATACGTCATTATCTAGCCGATGTGGGCAGAATCACCACATGATGGGCAGAGACTTGGTGATCCATATGGGCCAGCTGGAGTATGAGAGTGCTTTAGAGTGTTGTTGTGCTAATAAATTGTTGATGTATTTGATATTATGTGTCATTATGTACATATAGTATGATGGTCTTGACTTTTATGTATTGTAAATCCCAGACTCTTTTGTGTAAGATATGATATAGTATGTGTAAATCCCAACTTTTGTACTTGATAGCGGGGTAGTCTGTTTGTAGATCCCTACCTTTTGCCATATTAGGAGATAGATGTTGACGTTTATAGCAATATGTTATAGGATAATCATGTATGATGTGCTGATCATTGGCATATGAATATAAACATTTTTATTAAATGTGTTATATGTTATTTACTTTGAGCATTGAAAGATAAATATTTCAAATAATATAATGAGATAATAATATTAAGTTTTATTGAATAAAAAAATGCCGCCAAGACGTCGTCAACTTGCTCAAGAAGAATCTGTAAATAATAAGGGTGGTCAGAGAGACCCTGTGACACCCCAGGATTTTACAGAAATTCTAAATAAAGATTATGGATAGTTAAGTGAAGGTTATAAAACAAAACCTAGTTAAAATGATTAAATACAATTATTATGTGATTAAATTGAATTATTATGTGATCAATGTGTTAGAAAGAACCAGTATGGTTGAAATATTAAGGAGGGACCTATGTGGTCGAATATAGAAAGATGAATTAAACTAGAGAATTATTGGAAATGAGAAATTATAATGAAATTGAATTTTGATGAGTAAAAGGGTTATATAATGGATTTGAGATAAATGATTTATTATAATACCTATAATAAGGTGATTTGGAAAGAATTATTGTAAGACACGATGTATGTGTCAGTATGTTATAGATTAGATACATGAATATGTGTATATAGAGGTATTTGAGCAGTTGGAGCAAGAAAAGCTAAAGACTAGAGAAAATGAGAAATATGTATATTGATGTTTTGAATTATGGATGTTAGTAGCAAGTTTAATGAATAGGCCTAGAGAGGCGAGAGTATAAGAATGACAAATTAAGGTAGGTATGCATATATGTGCGGTGGAGAAGGAACCGTGTGATTAAAACGGTTATTAAAGATTTAAGGAATAATAAATATATGATATGTGGATATATGAAATTTGTTTAGGAATTGATAATTTTGATGGAAATAAGCTATGTAGTTATACGTCGTGCAAAAATGGAATGTAATACTCTTAGAATAAGTGGAAAGCATGTTGGATGCAAGAATGATTTAAATTGGTATTTAAATTATATGTAAACAAGAAAAAGGGACGTAAATTAGTAATAAATGTATTATGAGTTTAAAAGGATAGAGGACGATGGATTTTGGTAATCCGGTCGGGGTTCGCTTCTCGAGGAAGCGGTTTATGGAAAAAGTAAGCAATCCGACTATTTGAAATGTCGGGAATCGAAATTGTGAATTATGGAACCAAGAAAGTTCGTAGGAAATGAGAAATTGTATTTATGATTAAAAGAAGGTTATGCAGACGATTTACGATTAAATGGTCGATTAAGTCATAAAATGAGACTATGTGAGTATAACATAGCGGAAAACGGATGATCTAATTGGTCGATTGAAAGAAGAATCAATTTAAACGATTATGAAATGAATTATGGGGGGGAAATGTATAAAAGTTTAGTTGTGGGGGGAAAGGTTGCAAGAAATGAAAACTTAGCTAAATTGGCAATTTACCAAAATACCCCTCAACAAATTAGATAATTACCGTTGTGTCCTAAAGGGGTAAAAAGACCAAAATACCCTTGACAATTTGGATAATGACTTATATGTCCCAAGTGGTGAAATGACAAGAAAGCCCCTCACTTAACATGTGAAATGACTAAAGTACCCTTGGAAGTGTTAACCATGGTTAATTGCTTAACCAAGCCTAGTTAACTCTCATTTATCCTTAAAAAGCCAATCAAGTGAGCCATCTTCAATTCATTTTTGCTGGAAATGTTGCTATCTTTCGAAAGTTCTAGCAAGAGAGAGAGAAAGGAGAGAAAAGCTAGGAAGCTAAGGGAAAAGCCTAGAAATCATGGAGCTAGGTTGATTATTTGATCAAGGAGCAAGAAGAAAACAAGAAGACCTTGTCAAGACAAAGCTTTTCATGTAAGGAAGTTGGTCATTCATGGAGGTATAATCATGTTTTAGTTTTAAGAGTTTGTGTTTTTGTGTTTAAATTCAAGAATATGACAAGCCATGCATGAATTTATAGCTAGATATAAAGATTATGTGAAGTTACATGTTATATGTTTCATAATTAATGAAACCCTAAGCTTAAGTGTTAGAGAACTAAGATGGTGAACAATCTATGCTTAAGTTCAAAGCTAAAGAGTATGATTCATGGTTGATTATGTGTTAAATATGATTAGAGGTGATGAAAACCTAGTTGGAAGGTTGATTATATTTGATACAAGTAAATTATTTGGCTAAATGGCAAGCTAGATTTATAATTGGTGTAAAAGTATGATTTTGTAAAGGAAAGTTGAATATTAGGCTATACTTTTTGTATAGGTTTCGTAATAATCTGTAAAGTGCTTTAGAACGTGCATGTAGAGTCTATGTGATGATATAATGTGGTAAGAAGTATATGTGGTTGCCTATGAGGTGTGTTGAGTTAAAGGAATCAAGTTGAGGTTATGTATTCAAGTTGAAAAGTTTGGAAATTTTGATGAAAATCCAACCAAATAGTGATTTTGGCAATTTTGAGAAATTAAAAGTGAAATGAATCCAAATGGCTTAGTTATATGTAAATACACGTGTTTAGGTTGATTTGGTAATCAACGGAATTAAATTTGAGCGAAAAGACGATTCGAACGATCGAAATCGATCGTTTCGAATCGAAATGGAGTTTAACGGACAAAAATCGCCTCGTGCAAAGTTTTATCGTTTTGAAAGTCTAGACATGTCATATATAGGTTATATGAACTATGACAAGTGTTGGAATTGAGTTTTAAAGCTTATGGCCAAAAATCACAAAGTTAGTACAAAGTTGGTTTTGAAGTTGAAAAAAATTCGAAGTCTGGAAACGTGTTGAACAGCCCTCCTAGGGGCTAGTGTATCTCTACTTTTAAGAAGCCAAATGTGGCAAGTAGTATTTTTATAAAATACTAGGTAGTGAGGTCTATATGTGGTCCAAATTTCAGCTCAATTGGAGTTAAGATGAAGAAATTAAAAATCGGCAAAGGTAGGGCAAAAATCAGATTTTCAGATTTTGAACATGGCGCCCCCGCGCCATGTTTTGTACTAGAAATGGCACCCCGGCGCCATTTACTGTTCATGGCCGAGAGCTTTTCGCGGACAGCGAGCTCTGGCGGCGCCGGGGCGGAGGTACTGTTCATTTGAAAAAATTTTAAGCTTCCAAAAAGCTATATTTTGATATGGAATGATAGAAATGAGTTATATAAACCCTAAAAGTAATAATAATGGGTAAATTAAAGGGTGTTAAGTTATAATGAAATGACAAATGGCATAATATAACATGCCTAAAGCTAAGCCAAAACATGTTATAAGTTATGAAAAAGGTCGGAAGCAAGTTAGGGTGTATTATAAACCTACATCAGGTGTAATACATCAAATGTGAAATGGTTAAAGACGGATGATCATGAATTTATGGAATTAGTTTGATAAGTTATACAAGTTTATGATCTTATAATGACATATAAGCTATATGTTGACAGATAGAGTTCAAAACGAGCAAGCCGATAAGACGGATAACGAAGGATGATTGAGGAAGTACAGGTTAAGTAAAACAAAGGCGTACAGGCAAGTTTCTCAGACTTAAAAGTACTAATTGAATTACGTGAACTATGTGATAGTTGAAATGGGCACTCCGTGCCACAACGTGAACTAACTATTAAATGCAATACGTGATATTTGGACATACATTGTAAAGTAAGTGAAGCATGACGCATATTATAAACTGGGAGCATGAAATGTGTTATCTGATTGACTTGCTGAGCTTTATGCTCGTTCTTGCTATAACTAACGTTTCAGGTAAAATACAAGAAGGCCGGAGGTTCCGGTGCAGCTAAGGTAAAAGGAAAGTTGAATGCATAGATGAACGTGGGGAATTTAATATATATGAAATGTGTATATGATTGTAAATCCATAAAGGTTGAATTGTATGTATGTATGTAGGTATGTATAATCCAGCGAGAAGACGCAAATGATATAGTAGATGTATTATTTATTTGTTGAGTTTTAAATGTAATAAACTCATATGTATGGATAGACACGTGGATGCAGAATGTATATTTGGATAGACAGAATGAATGAATGTATGAAAGCAGGTATACGTGCACAGGAGCAGGTACAGAACAGGTACACAATTAGGGCCATGTATAGATAGTTCATGGCGAATTTTTATTTGCAAGTTATACTAAATCATAAAATTATATATGATTGTAATAGGTCACAAATAATTGATGTTTGACCTAAGTTTAATGGAGGGTAAGTAAACGTTACGATCCTGAGACAGGTTTAAAGAATGTAAGATAAATAAGTTTTAAAAAAAAAAAAATATGGACCGCATTTATGGTCAAATTAAGGATTTTAAATGTTAAAGGTTAAGTTTTAACGCACGAGATCCCTGTTAATATGGTTTTAAGGTTAATGATTGCGTAATCCAGAATATAATGGATATAATTAAGGAGGTGGGATTTCGGGTTATCACAGTTGGTATCAGAGCAGACAGGTTATAGACCTTAGGTAGGAGTACCTTAGGCTATGACCTTTGTGAGGAAGAAAGAGATAGTAAAGCATTGGACTCTAGAGGAGTTGTGTATGAAAGAAATGAATTTTGAAAATTCGGGATTAAGGAATAGTGAATGATATAGTAAGATAAGATAAGGATAAAGGGCAAATGGGCCATGAGATCCTAGGAAATCAATAAGACGAAAACGGGACTCTAGATGAGTTGTAAATGGTAAGATAAGATTAAGGGACTCTTAAGGAGTTGCGAATAGGAAGTTATGAATATAGGGGACTCATGATGAGTTGTGAACAATAAGATGAAGGGACTCTTAATGAGTTGTAAGATGTGAATTGATAAAATTCATATCAGGTAAAGAAAATTGAGGAATGTTAGGGTATGTGGGATTTTTCATTGAAGACTCATGGTAGTGGCTGAGTGTGCACTTCCTCGGTATGGGACGGGGATTTGTACTTGCTTAGCTTCCTGTCGTGATAATCAGTGGAGATCCAGCGTCACGGTAAGAAATGAGAAGAGTTAAGTAAGAAAGATTAAGATTAGTTGCGTGTTCTGAAAACCCAAGCGTATAGTAAGTTTGTGACTCATGATTATGTGGTGGAGCCCCTCAGCGAATGGGCGACTATAGCCTGACTAGGACAAGCTCCGTGAACCATATGATTGTGGTAAGTTCCTGAGCCCAAATGCGTGGCGAGTTTGATGAACAGGGATGGGTTTAGAGTAGAGAGCCATAAGTTAAGAAATATAATTCTTAGATATTGGCTAAGATTAAGAATATACGAAGATAAAGTATTATAAGAAAGGATTGAATGAGTTAAGGAATTAAGTAAGAAGAAGAGATTATTAGGATTGGGTAGGCAATCCACTCTTCTAGCTATGCTAGACCATCGAAAAATTTTGTTCAAATATCGTAAAGTGATTTTTAAAATTCCATGATTCATGGTCCATGCCAATTGATTCGGCTAGACAAAGTTATTTTGAAAATTTCAAAATGTATTTATAAAATCATTGTCACGCTGTTGATTATGGTGTGAAATGATAATATGGCGGAATTCTCAACGTACTTCTATGACGGTACGGTATTAAGAGGTCTTAAATGACTGAATTCTCAACGTACTGCTAAGATAGTGCGGTATTATGAAGCCTTTTAAAGGATTTTCTTGGGTTCAAGTTTTGAGCCAATGATAGTATTTCTGAAAGAAAAAAAAAAAAATTTTTTTTTTAAGAAATGAACAATTTAATGATGTGAATCTATGCCATTGTTTCGGCTAGATCATTCTGCTTAAAAATTTAGTAAATGTTTTGAAATCCAGATAATGGATAAAACAAATGTTTTTCAAGTCTGAGGTGAACAACCCTGCAAAGGGGATTTATTATGTGGGTTGGTTAACGTGGTTCAGCCCAAAGAAAAAGTAAAAGGGTACAATAGGCTGATCACCTAGTGTACTAAATATGGTAGTTTCTAGTCTCCGTGACTGGTAAACAGGCCGACAGCAAATGAATGGCGTGGTTGCGTCGTGACTCAGGTTCATTGGTATTTACTGACCCCTCAGCAAAAGCATCAATTTTATTGTAAATGCAAAAGTTTTACGTTTTAAAGAAAAAGCTACTCTTATTTATTCATACGACTTCACAGTTCTTGTATAATTGTGAAGATTCTTGAAAAACATTCCAATCTTCTAGAATGAATGTTAGAAAGGGGTAAGATGGGTAGAGAGAAGAGAGAATATAAAGGTTAGTTGAAAACCTAGCTATGTGGAGTGAATACAAAGAGTTGTGAATATTGCAAAGCAAGATATGAGAACACAACAATTTCGAGGACGAAATTTTGTTAAGGGGGGGTGAATGTGACACCCCAGGATTTTACAGAAATTCTAAATAAAGATTATGGATAGTTAAGTGAAGGTTATAAAACAAAACCTAGTTAAAATGATTAAATACAATTATTATGTGATTAAATTGAATTATTATGTGATCAATGTGTTAGAAAGAACCAGTATGGTTGAAATATTAAGGAGGGACCTATGTGGTCGAATATAGAAAGATGAATTAAACTAGAGAATTATTGGAAATGAGAAATTATAATGAAATTGAATTTTGATGAGTAAAAGGGTTATATAATGGATTTGAGATAAATGATTTATTATAATACCTATAATAAGGTGATTTGGAAAGAATTATTGTAAGACACGATGTATGTGTCAGTATGTTATAGATTAGATACATGAATATGTGTATATAGAGGTATTTGAGCAGTTGGAGCAAGAAAAGCTAAAGACTAGAGAAAATGAGAAATATGTATATTGATGTTTTGAATTATGGATGTTAGTAGCAAGTTTAATGAATAGGCCTAGAGAGGCGAGAGTATAAGAATGACAAATTAAGGTAGGTATGCATATATGTGCGGTGGAGAAGGAACCGTGTGATTAAAACGGTTATTAAAGATTTAAGGAATAATAAATATATGATATGTGGATATATGAAATTTGTTTAGGAATTGATAATTTTGATGGAAATAAGCTATGTAGTTATACGTCGTGCAAAAATGGAATGTAATACTCTTAGAATAAGTGGAAAGCATGTTGGATGCAAGAATGATTTAAATTGGTATTTAAATTATATGTAAACAAGAAAAAGGGACGTAAATTAGTAATAAATGTATTATGAGTTTAAAAGGATAGAGGACGATGGATTTTGGTAATCCGGTCGGGGTTCGCTTCTCGAGGAAGCGGTTTATGGAAAAAGTAAGCAATCCGACTATTTGAGATGTCGGGAATCGAAATTGTGAATTATGGAACCAAGAAAGTTCGTAGGAAATGAGAAATTGTATTTATGATTAAAAGAAGGTTATGCAGACGATTTACGATTAAATGGTCGATTAAGTCATAAAATGAGACTATGTGAGTATAGCATAGCGGAAAACGGATGATCTAATTGGTCGATTGAAAGAAGAATCAATTTAAACGATTATGAAATGAATTATGGGGGGGAAATGTATAAAAGTTTAGTTGTGGGGGGAAAGGTTGCAAGAAATGAAAACTTAGCTAAATTGGCAATTTACCAAAATACCCCTCAACAAATTAGATAATTACCGTTGTGTCCTAAAGGGGTAAAAAGACCAAAATACCCTTGACAATTTGGATAATGACTTATATGTCCCAAGTGGTGAAATGACAAGAAAGCCCCTCACTTAACATGTGAAATGACTAAAGTACCCTTGGAAGTGTTAACCATGGTTAATTGCTTAACCAAGCCTAGTTAACTCTCATTTATCCTTAAAAAGCCAATCAAGTGAGCCATCTTCAATTCATTTTTGCTGGAAATGTTGCTATCTTTCGAAAGTTCTAGCAAGAGAGAGAGAAAGGAGAGAAAAACTAGGAAGCTAAGGGAAAAGCCTAGAAATCATGGAGCTAGGTTGATTATTTGATCAAGGAGCAAGAAGAAAACAAGAAGACCTTGTCAAGACAAAGCTTTTCATGTAAGGAAGTTGGTCATTCATGGAGGTATAATCATGTTTTAGTTTTAAGAGTTTGTGTTTTTGTGTTTAAATTCAAGAATATGACAAGCCATGCATGAATTTATAGCTAGATATAAAGATTATGTGAAGTTACATGTTATATGTTTCATAATTAATGAAACCCTAAGCTTAAGTGTTAGAGAACTAAGATGGTGAACAATCTATGCTTAAGTTCAAAGCTAAAGAGTATGATTCATGGTTGATTATGTGTTAAATATGATTAGAGGTGATGAAAACCTAGTTGGAAGGTTGATTATATTTGATACAAGTAAATTATTTGGCTAAATGGCAAGCTAGATTTATAATTGGTGTAAAAGTATGATTTTGTAAAGGAAAGTTGAATATTAGGCTATACTTTTTGTATAGGTTTCGTAATAATCTGTAAAGTGCTTTAGAACGTGCATGTAGAGTCTATGTGATGATATAATGTGGTAAGAAGTATATGTGGTTGCCTATGAGGTGTGTTGAGTTAAAGGAATCAAGTTGAGGTTATGTATTCAAGTTGAAAAGTTTGGAAATTTTGATGAAAATCCAACCAAATAGTGATTTTGGCAATTTTGAGAAATTAAAAGTGAAATGAATCCAAATGGCTTAGTTATATGTAAATACACGTGTTTAGGTTGATTTGGTAATCAACGGAATTAAATTTGAGCGAAAAGACGATTCGAACGATCGAAATCGATCGTTTCGAATCGAAATGGAGTTTAACGGACAAAAATCGCCTCGTGCAAAGTTTTATCGTTTTGAAAGTCTAGACATGTCATATATAGGTTATATGAACTATGACAAGTGTTGGAATTGAGTTTTAAAGCTTATGGCCAAAAATCACAAAGTTAGTACAAAGTTGGTTTTGAAGTTGAAAAAAATTCGAAGTCTGGAAACGTGTTGAACAGCCCTCCTAGGGGCTAGTGTATCTCTATTTTTAAGAAGCCAAATGTGGCAAGTAGTATTTTTATAAAATACTAGGTAGTGAGGTCTATATGTGGTCCAAATTTCAGCTCAATTGGAGTTAAGATGAAGAAATTAAAAATCGGCAAAGGTAGGGCAAAAATCAGATTTTCAGATTTTGAACATGGCGCCCCCGCGCCATGTTTTGTACTAGAAATGGCACCCCGGCGCCATTTACTGTTCATGGCCGAGAGCTTTTCGCGGACAGCGAGCTCTGGCGGCGCCGGGGCGGAGGTACTGTTCATTTGAAAAAAATTTAAGCTTCCAAAAAGCTATATTTTGATATGGAATGATAGAAATGAGTTATATAAACCCTAAAAGTAATAATAATGGGTAAATTAAAGGGTGTTAAGTTATAATGAAATGACAAATGGCATAATATAACATGCCTAAAGCTAAGCCAAAACATGTTATAAGTTATGAAAAAGGTCGGAAGCAAGTTAGGGTGTATTATAAACCTACATCAGGTGTAATACATCAAATGTGAAATGGTTAAAGACGGATGATCATGTATTTATGGAATTAGTTTGATAAGTTATACAAGTTTATGATCTTATAATGACATATAAGCTATATGTTGACAGACAGAGTTCAAAACGAGCAAGCCGATAAGACGGATAACGAAGGATGATTGAGGAAGTACAGGTTAAGTAAAACAAAGGCGTACAGGCAAGTTTCTCAGAGTTAAAAGTACTAATTGAATTACGTGAACTATGTGATAGTTGAAATGGGCACTCCGTGCCACAACGTGAACTAACTATTAAATGCAATACGTGATATTTGGACATACATGGTAAAGTAAGTGAAGCATGACGCATATTATAAACTAGGAGCATGAAATGTGTTATCTGATTGACTTGCTGAGCTTTATGCTCATTCTTGCTATAACTAACGTTTCAGGTAAAATACAAGAAGGCCGGAGGTTCCGGTGCAGCTAAGGTAAAAGGAAAGTTGAATGCATAGATGAACGTGGGGAATTTAATATATATGAAATGTGTATATGATTGTAAATCCATAAAGGTTGAATTGTATGTATGTATGTAGGTATGTATAATCCAGCGAGAAGACGCAAATGATATAGTAGATGTATTATTTATTTGTTGAGTTTTAAATGTAATAAACTCATATGTATGGATAGACACGTGGATGCAGAATGTATATTTGGATAGACAGAATGAATGAATGTATGAAAGCAGGTATACGTGCACAGGAGCAGGTACAGAACAGGTACACAATTAGGGCCATGTATAGATAGTTCATGGCGAATTTTTATTTGCAAGTTATACTAAATCATAAAATTATATATGATTGTAATAGGTCACAAATAATTGATGTTTGACCTAAGTTTAATGGAGGGTAAGTAAACGTTACGATCCTGAGACAGGTTTAAAGAATGTAAGATAAATAAGTTTTAAAAAAAAAAAAAAATATGGACCGCATTTATGGTCAAATTAAGGATTTTAAATGTTAAAGATTAAGTTTTAACGCACGAGATCCCTGTTAATATGGTTTTAAGGTTAATGATTGCGTAATCCTGAATATAATGGATATAATTAAGGAGGTGGGATTTCGGGTTATTATAGACCCAGTGTAAAGGTTAGTAGAATTATTAGAGAGTGCTTTTCAGGGGAGGAATCTGGAACCTGTAAATCCCAACCCAAATCCCTCAGCAGCTTCGATAACTACTTTTAAAGACTTTAAGAATGTAGGACCCCTAGAATTTAAAGGTACAATCGATCCGATTGAAGCTCAATTCTAGGTTAAGAAAATGGAGAAAGCTTTCACTATTGCTCGCATGGGAGATGATCAGAAAATTGCGTTCGCCACGTACATGATGAAGGGAGAAACGAATTTCTAATGGGGAGGAAAATCAACAGAGAGCGAAAGAAGGAATTGTGTCATGTTTGAGGTTTAAGGAGTTGTTCTTCAAAAATTATTTTTCTAAGAGCATCTAGAATAGGATGGAGGTTAAGTTTTTAGTGTTGAAGCAGGGAGAGATGTTGGTGGCACAATATGTAGCTAAATTTAACGAACTTGCACGCTTTGCTCCACACTAGGTGGACACGTAAGAGAGAAAGGCTCGACGTTTTGAACAAGTGTTAAAGCTATGGTTGTACAGTAAAGTATCCATTTTTTCAGATCGACTTGTTTGGAAGTCTGTTGGAGAAAGACATCATAGCTAAGGGTGGAAGTGAGGCCTTAAGTCAGTACAATAAGGAGAAGATGAACAAGAAGGGTGGAGGAGATAGTAAAGGAGGAAGCAGTAACAGTGGAAGTAATTTGGAGAAGAGAATCTAGGACAACAACAACAACAATAGCAATACTAACAACAATAACAACCAATCTAGGTCCATCAAGGGGAATGCTAGAAAGGACGAAATGTTTGCTATAACTGCAGCTAGGAGGGGCATATTTCGCCAAATTACCCAAACCCGAAGAAGATTTAAGGATGTTTTGCTTACGGATCAACAGACCACCAGATCAAAGACTACCTGAAGAAGGGGAATAGTGGAGGAAGCAACAACAAGGGAGGAAATAATAAGCTGATGATTGGTGGACCAGTTCAACAAAATTGACCAACTGTCAGAACTTTCAACATGACGATCCAGGATGCAGTAGCTTTGAAGGAAGTTGTGTCAGATATTATTCTGATCAATGACATAAATACATATGTGTTGTTTGATTCAGGTACTGCATGTTCTTTTAAATTTGATGAATTTGCTCGATGTTTAAGTTTACCTCAAAAGCGATTAGAGAATTCTTTAAACATAGAAGTTACAAAAAAAGAAGTGATCCCAGTAAAATTTATACATAAAAATTATTACGCAGAGATTAGGGGGCATAAGTTGCCGATATATTTAATCCCGATAAGATTAGAAGAGTTTGATGTGATATTATGGATGGACTGGTTAGATAACCATGGGGCAGTGATGGACTGTCAGAAGAAAAGCGTGAAACGTTATACCCAAAAATTAGTCTAAGGTAGTATTTTATGATAGCACATCGCATAGGCAATCTTGTTGTCTGACGATGATGCAGGCCAAGAAGTTACTGAGAAAAGGGTGCGTAAGGTATTTAGCCCATATAGTAGATATTCTAAAAGCTGAAGCAGAGATGAGTAGTATACCGGTAGTAAAAGAATTTTCGAATGTGTTTCCAGATGATTTACTCGGTCTATCTTTAGACAGGAAAATCAATGCATCTTTAGACAGGAAAATCGAGTTCGTAATATATTTAGTGCCAGAAACAGCACAGATTTCGAAGGCTCCATATTGAATGACGTCAGTTGAGATGAAAGAATTGATGATACAACTGTAAGAGTTGCAAGATAAAGGATATATACAACTGAATGTATCTTCACGGAGAGCACCAATTCTGTTTATTAAAAAGAAGGATGGATCGTTATAACTTTGTATCGACTACCGAGAGTTGTGCAAAGTAACAATCAAGAATAAATATCCATTACCAAGAATCGACGATCTTTTTAATTACTCGAAAAGAGCGAGGTATTTTTCAAAGATAGATCAGAGAACGGGTTATCATCAGTTGAAAGCGGAAAAGAAGACATACCGAAGACAGCGTTCACTCGATATGGGCATTACGAGTTTCTGGTAATGTCATTCGGATTGACAAATGTGCCAACAGCATTTATGGACTTGATGAACCAAGTTTTCAATCCATACTTGGATAAGTTTGTAGTAGTTTTTATTGTCGATGTTTTGATTTATTCTAAGACTAATGAGGAGCATGAGGAGGGTAGTGTTGGAGACATTGAGGAGAGAGAAGTTATATGCAAAGTTTTCTAAGTGTGAGTTTTGGTTAGAGAGGGTACAGTTTTTAGGGCACGTGATTGATAAAGATAGAGTATCGGTAGATCCTGCAAAGGTGGAGGCAGTGATTAACTGGGAGTAGCTGAAGATGCTGACAGAAGTACGGAGTTTCTTAGGGTTAGCTGGGTACTATTGAAGATTTTTCTAAGATTTTTTGAAGATAGCGACCCCGTTGACCAATCTAACGAGGAAGACGATGAAGTTTGTTGGGATGGAGAAATGCGAAAAAAAGTTTTAAAGTGTTGAAGAAGAGGTTGAGCGAAGCGCCTATAATATCTTTATCGGATAATACAGTAGGTTTTGTAGTGTACAATGATGCATCACACAAAGGTCTTGCCTGTGTATTAATGCAGAATGACAAGGTCATTGCATACGTGTCACGTCAATTAAAGGACTATGAAAAACGATATCCTACTCATGATTTAGAATTAACAGTGGTGGTGTTTGCACTGCAAATTTGGAGGCATTATCTTTATCGGAGAAATATGAGGTATATATAAGGATCATAAGAATATGAAATATATCTTCACATAGAAGAAGTTGAACATGCGCCAAATGAGATGATTGAAGTTGATAAAAGACTATGACTGTGAGATCCTTTATCATCTGGATAAAGCAAATGTGGTGACAGATGCATTAAGTCAAAAAGGAAGGGAGAAATTGTTAATGTTTACAGCTCAAGAGGAGATAATAAGAGAAGTGGAAATATTAAAAATAGAGGTGAAGGATATCAGAGAGTTTGAGAAAAAGTTATTTGTGATGAAAGCTCGACCAATGTTGTTGGATAAAATAAAGGAAGCCCAAGAGGAAAATGAAGAGTATAAACGAATGAGAAGAAGAATTACAAAAAAAAATAAGGAAGAAAATTTTCAATTGAACAACGGATGGAATTTTAAGATTTGAAGGATGAGTATGAGTGGTGCCAGTAGAGCCCGAAGTAAAATTGGAGATTTTATAAGAGGCTCACAATTCGGCATATTCAATTCACCCAGGAAGTACAAAAATGTACCGTGATTTTCGCCAATATTTTTGGTGGCCTAATATGAAGCGGAAAGTCACATAATATGCCAGCAAATGTCTAACCTATCAAAGAGTAAAGGTAGAACATCAAAGGTCGAGTACTCTACTTCAACCATTGGAGATACCAAAATGAAAATGGGAGCACATTACGATGGATTTCGTGGTAGAACTTCCAGTTACTCAGAAGGTTTATGATGTGATATGGGTTATCGTGGACACCAATTAAAGTCTAATTTAATCTAAATCACTTAGCGAAATTATATATAAAGGAGATTGTTTCACGACATGAAGTGCCAGTATCAATTATTTCCGACAAAGATCTGTGCTTCACGTCAAATCTTTGAAGAAGCTTACAAGAATGAATGGGGACACAGTTGAAATTAAGTATTGCATACCATCCGCATATAGATGGATAGAGTGAAAGAACTATTCAGACTTTGGAGGACATGCTCAGAGCCTGTGTAATGGACTTCAAAGGGAACTGGGACGACCATCTACCTCTTATTGAGTTTGCTTATAATAACAGTTATCACGTGAGAATTGGCATGCCGTCATATGAAGCTCTTTATGGAAGGAAATACAAAATGCCTTTATGTTGGGACGAGGTAGGGGAACTTCGACTTTTGGGACTAGAATTGGTTCAACAGACGGTTGAAGTTGTGAAGACAATAAGAGGCTAGTTAGTAGCAGCTCAAGATTGGCAAAAGAAATACGCAGATCTACACCGTCAGAGCCGAGATTTTGAAATTAGTAGTTATGTATTTACGAAAGTATCTCTCTAGAAAGAAAAGATAAGGTTTGTGAAGAAAGAAAAATTAAGTCCAAGGTTCATAGAATCGTTCAATATATTAAAACGAGTGTGTGAAATGGTGTACAAGATAGCTTTACCTCTTGAACTGTAGCACATCCATAACATGTTTTATATCTCAGTGTTTAGACCATACAAGCCCGATTATAAGCATGTGATCTCCTATGAGCCCATCTAAATCGAGAAAGACCTGATGTACGAGGAAATTCCTGTACAAATAGTGGATAGGAAGGAACAAATATTAAGGAATAAGGTTATTACGTTCTGTAAATATGATATGGCGAAACAACAATGATGAGGAGGCTACATGGGAATTAGAAGATAAGATTAAGAGAGATTATCCCCACTCGTTTACGTAACCTTATACTGATTCCGAGGACGAAATCTTTATAAGGGGGAATAATGTAATAACCAAGAAATTTGTAAATACTACATTAATGAAAATAAGGAATTATTTAGAAATGATTGTATGTGCTTATGTGTCTATATGTGTAATAAAATTAATAATTCAAGTAAATTGAATTAATTATGTGACAAGTAAGAATTGAATTGATGATGATGGTGAGCTTAATTTATAATTAATTAAGCTTATGTAATATGTCTTGTATGGCATAATGATTAAGATGAATTAATTAATTAATTAATTAATTAATTAATTAATTAATTG
Organism: Hedera helix; assembly: GCA_947179155.2. Classification (NCBI taxonomy): domain Eukaryota; kingdom Viridiplantae; phylum Streptophyta; class Magnoliopsida; order Apiales; family Araliaceae; genus Hedera; species Hedera helix. Next base: position 31,382,026 of record OX359271.1, on the reverse strand, counting down.
AGTAATTAAATTAATTGTGAGAGGTGTGAAATAATTAATTGGCTAATAAGAATTAATATTTGAGTCCAAAATAAATGTTACATAATCTAATGTGGTATAATCCAACATGTTAAAAAATATATATGAATTGCTAGAATTAATTTACTAACCTAATGTAGTAAATTGTTCATGGCCCAATGATAATTAATTAGTATGCCCAATGGAACATAATTGGATAAGTCCAATGCGAATGCTAGTTGATGTGATTGTGAGCGTGCCTCTCCTTAAGAACTGTCGTGATGAGTTAATGACGGTTATGATGTCATCATGGGTCGTCACAGAAAGTGGTTGAAAAGAGAACTCTATTAAATACTAGAAGGTCCTCTTTCTAGCGTTAATATTAGCATTCGCTTTTGTTTAAATTTTCAACCACCAGTTTAGACGTGAACTTTCACAAAGAAAATTACCAAAAGTACTTGACGACTTGAGCCGTAGGAGGATGTCTCTGGTGTGAGAAGTAAGAACATGCTATAGGTCAAAAATAGAAACAAAAGTATTTAGCAGGTTAATGATAGGATAAGATGAATAAAATCTCTATTGTTCGTTTGTATTTATAGTTTATTATCCCCGTCTCAATAGAATTGTAATTCCTAATTGGAGTTGTATAAAAGTTCCTATTGGAAATTGTAAGTACCATATAGAAGTTAGTATTAGATATGGTAATTGCATGATACTTTTGTTGGCAAAGCGGTAATCCAATCTTATTAGACTTCGAAGTTTATTTTGGGCACTTAAATGATAATGGGCTGACTTAGAACAAAGCTCATTAGGGCAGCCCGTATTCACAAATATCACCCTAAATCACATATATTTTCCTTAAACACATAAAAATAGGAAATCTTCTGTGAAAAATCCCGATGCTGACACATGTAACATCATAGGTTCAAATTTAGCACTCAACAGTAAGAGGTCAGAACTTGAAAGCATTTCAAAAGAACTTCAAAAGATTAAGAAGATAATTTTTTCCTAAATTTTATTCTTAACCCCTTTCCCAGTTCTCCTCTAAACCCCTGTAAGCCTACCTCGTAGAAGACTTGTTCATATTATAATACAAATTCTTTTCTTTTCTTTTTTTTATCAGTGAATTAAAAATTTTAGATTTATAAAGCACGAAATGGTAATATACGGGTGAGGGTAATATACGGGTGAGGATCTCGTCCTTCGGGTGGGTCTCCCTGGATTGCACATCCTTGGAACACTTTCGCAAAACTTTTAACGGTAGTTTAATTGAACATACATTCTTAAATTACTTGTTAATATTTTTTGAGTTATTTTAATAAATGTTATTATAATGTGTGTTGTAAAAATAGTAAATTAATTTAATAAATATTAGATCAAAAATATTAGTAATTTTGATCGATGCAAATCAATGCGATGCTAATCAAAATATAAACCGCCCGCTATAATTTTGGTATAAAAAAATCTTGAACCACTATCGGTACAATTCTGATTCAAATTTTTTTAACATCGACGTACCTTCAAATCACTGAAAAATTGAAATAGCACCGTGTCATTGCCATCTATAAATGTGTTTGTTGATACGCATTAACCAGATAAAAAATTTTAGATGCGCCGTAAAGAATAGGAGGACAATTTAACTCAACTCAATAACGCCCTTTTATTTCAAATTAATTATATTAGTCTAAAAATAAGTCATGTATGCGCAAAAATTGAAAAACAAGTAGAAAACTCAAAAGTTTAAACTAATAAGAGAAGTATTTATTCTACTCTTTATTCTTTTCTGGGTGTATGCGTGAGACCTTGACGACTTGTTGTGGATTAAGGGGTCTGGATTGTGGCAATATAATCACGTCGGTATTCAACAAATCTTGCATGAAGAAGAGCAATGTTGGAAGTAATAGTCAAAACTTTTACGACCATAAAAAATTAGAGCAAGACAGATTGCTGGGGTGAACATTGCATATGACTGACTATATAAGCCATTTTACTGCAGGGTGTAACTGGTTAAAAAATGTAGTTTGTAAGCTACTATATATTAGAAAGGATGCATTTGTGTAGGGCGATGGATCCAACCGTCTGAATTACTATTGTGGGAGATGATTAGTCGGTGATTTATAATGTTATCTCCGTTTTAAATTATAAAATTAATATTAAATTTAAAAAAAATAATTTAAAATTTTTTTAAACTAAAAATTGACATAAATTTATTTAGTATATCTTGATTAGACCTGACAAAATTGGTCCGACCTGTTCATAAAAAAAATTAGGCCATTTTAGCCCGGCCCAATTTTGGATCGGTTTGTGGGCCAAATTTTTTTCTTTTTTTTCCATCATAAAATCAATTTTATAAGAAATTAGAATTATTAATTATTTTTTTACAATTAAAAATGATAACAAAAATAGTATTATGAAATTATCTATAGTTTTCAATATCAGGCAAGTATTAAATTTATTTCATAAAGAAGATGGAGATCGTCCGCATAACGGTTAATATATACTTACTTTATTTGGGTGGGGCTCTAATGAAATACTAGTGTTAAAGCGTTAGTGTCTAAATTATTAGTAATTGAAAAATGCACACAGATGAATGTAAACAGATATAAATGAATTTGAATATAATAATATTTATATTTATATTTGAAAAATTAATTTGCTATCCGTATTCGTATTCGGTATTCAATGAATTTTAAAAATATTATCCGTATCCGGTATCCGAAATAATATCTGAATACGGATAATATCTGTTTCTGTTTATTTTATTCGAATAAACAGATTATTTGAAAATTCGAGTATCCGAATTCGTTTATCAATCACCTAATATAAAATTCATTCAAAGTATTTATAAAAAAATAAAGCAAAAAATTGAATAATTACTCATAACCAATCACAATTTAAAGTTTAAACCATACATATTAATGAATGAATGTAAATTTATTTAGTTTTAATAAATACAATAATCAATGCTCTAAATTATAATTCAAATAAGTTTTCATTATTTTTTAAGTCCTAAATTCAAAACTACTTATTAATGTTTAGATATTTATTAATAAGTAGATGTCCATTTTATGTGTTAATTTAGAATAATACTGTAGTGTGTACGAATATTTATAATCTATAATTATAATATTTAAATGATATTTATAACACTTGTTCAATGATACATTTTAAATATATTGTAATACTATATATAAGTAGAATAAGGAGAAAAAATAATAAATTTTAAAGTATAGTTCATTAATGAATAAATGTTAATTTATTTATTTTTAATAAATATAATAATCAATGCTTTAAATTACAATTCAAATAAAATTTTATTATTTTTGAAATCCTAAATTCAAAATGAATGTTCTACTTATTAATGTTTAGATATCCATTAATAAATAGATTTGCAGTAATACTGTAGTATGTATGAATATTTATAATCTATAATTATAACATTTAAATGATATTTATAACACTTGTTAAATGATGCATTTTAGATATACTGTAACACTATATATAACTAGAATAAGAAAAAAATAATGAGTTTTAAAGTATAGTTCATTAATAAATAAATGTTAATTTATTTATTTATAATAAATACAATAATTAATGCTCAAATTATAATTCAAATAAGTTTTTATTATTTTTGAAATCCTAAAATTTCAAAATAAATACTCTACTTAATAAAGTTTAGATATTCATTAATAAGGTGATGTCTATTTTATGTGTTTGGAGTAATATTGTAGTATGTATGAATATTTATAATTTATAATTATAACATTTAAATGATATTTATAATATTTATAACACTTGTTAAGTGATACATTTTAAATATTTTAACTTTATAATATAAAAAATTCATTAACTATACTTAAATCAATTTATTTCAATGTATTAACATTATAAGAAAAGTGTTATTTATTACTTTTTAGAAATGAAATGACATTTTTAAAAATAATTTTTGTATGATAGTAAAAACTAATTATTATATAAGGAATGGTACTTTAATTTATTTTTTTTGCTTATATATATATATATATATATATATATATATATATATATATATATATAAGTTATTGGGATACGAATTCCGGATACGGATCTGAATTTAGATATCGAATTCTAGATATATTTACGGTCGGATGTTAAACGAATACGAATATACATTAAACGAATACAAATACGCCTATATCCGTATTCGTATTCGTTTATTTGTAGATACCTTTAAACCAAATACGGATATATCCATTTTTTTTCAAATACGAATAATATCTTTTTTTTTCCGAATACAAATACAAATAAATACAAATTTTTTAGTTATCATTTACGCCCTACTTAGAAGGACCAAATTCGTTCCCTCCAACAACAAGCTGAAGCTGGATCCTTCCCCAGAAACATCTAAATTTTTTAATTGCAAAACTATATTTTTAAGATACTTGCATCATATTGTCACCAAATACACAGAGGCATCAAAAACTTAAAACAATAGTAGCAAGAGTAGTTCAAACAAATGGATCAGTACAATTTACAAGGGATGAAAGAAATCCCAGCAATAATGTTTAACATATGTTACAACTAAAGTCCAATCTTTCACCTAAGTTGATAATTGACAGGAAACCCATGACTCACAAGCTATGACATTCACATCCAAACACTTGCTTGATATTGAAAATTATAGATAAGTATCAATAAAAACTATATTATTAGTATATTGAAATAAAGAGAGGGTTAAGTCAATTTTTTATTCTCTATAGTATAATTGTAATTGTTGAAAAAATAATTGGCCCGCGGATCGAGTGAGATTGGTCCAACTTAGGTCTTGGGCCTCTTATTTTTAATCCAAAAAAATCTAGACCATTTTGGCTTAGCCTGAATTTAGCCCGGCCCGCCTTAATGCCCGGTCCTTTTTTCAGGTCTAATGTCAATGTTATTACCACTAGTTACAAAATTTATTATTTTTAAAATTTAAATAAATCATTTTAATTATTTTAAAAATACTTCGAATTGACTTGTATTAATTTTATAATTCAAAACAGAGAGAGTATTATTTTGCGAATATCTAATAAATAAATAAAATAATTGTACATACAATTGAATTCACACACGCGCACATATATTTAAAAGTTGATTCATAATAAATAATAACTATAGATTTTTTTTATTCAGACTACTATGTCAATACCATCCATTTATAAAATTTGCAGTCCCGATTTAAAAAAACATGCCTACCGCAACACTAGGTTGCAATAAGAGAGCTGTGTATTTAAAATTGTAGTCGTCAAATTTTATAATAAATAGTAAAAGATGTGGTGATCATATATGATCTTATACTCACTATTCACTATAAATCACCTTACATTATTAATTCCATGGTCCACGAAAGCTGGATGGGGGTTGGTGAGGGGAGTTCTTCACCAAACACATACACATAAATTATGATAATATGAAAGACATGGAGTATAACAATCAACTGTTTCAATGGATAAATAAATATAGTCAAATTTATGGCCTCATACCACTAGTTTCTAAACTAAGACCCTTCTTTCAAACTCTTGTTAGGTGGTGACTTATCGATACATCCATGATCTCTCTGTCCATATATATATATATATATATACACACACAGAAAGAGAGAATGTAAAGTTTAAGAGCATATTTTTTTTAAAAAAATATCTAACATATTTTTTTTAACGACGGACTTGACGATGGTTTGGTCCATCGCCATAAGTTCGTCTGTCGCTATATATTTATCTGTCGCGATATATTGTCTGTCGCTAAAATTTTTAGCGATGGACGAACTTATAGCGATGGACTAAATTGTCATCGGATTCGTCGTTAATATACTCTTTAAAGAGGTATACCCTTAAACCAAATCATATATATATATATATATATATATATATATATATATATATATAATGCACACTCGTGTGTCTGGCAAAATATATGCAGAAACTTCTCCAGATAAATTTGATTGATATCGTAGTTTGCCCAACAACAAACAATGATGTCATTGCACCCACTAAATTCTGAATAATGTCTCCATGCTTATCGACTCTCGAGGTTAGTCAAAACTTATGTTAACAGTTGGGGCACTAATAGGCTGATTTGATAAAATTGAATGAAATTGTTTGAATATATAGGAGAATTTGAATGAGCTTAATAAAGTAATAACTCTAAATATAAAATAAAGTAATGTGTTTGATAATTATCTATCTAAAACATCTGAATACTTATATTTTCAATTTTAATCTATCAAATTGTCATAAACAAAATTATTATGTAATTATAAATAAACAATGTTATTTAAGAAAAATTAAATATAAATTTTTAAATAATCTTTGATAGAGTATACTATTAGCAATGTAATTTTAGGAATAAAACACTAAAAATATTAATGACATTCTATTGGTCCATAAAATTAATCAAAACTAAAGAATATACAACATTCATTAAATTGGTTACTACTTTGTTAAAGAAAAATCAAAATCAATTTGTACATAACAAAATTTATTTACAACAATAAAACAATTAGATGGATATTAAAAGTAATTTTTAATTATAACTGAAAAAATATAAGCAAAAATATCATTTAGCACAATACTTTTTACTTATTCAACAATATTTTTTTGGATAAATCGTTTACACACATTCATACATGTTTATAGTTTAAAAACTGTAAAACAAACGGTTTGAATGACTTATTCGGTCAAATTCAAATCCATTTAAACTCATTTAAAACAACAAACAGTTCCTAGGACACAAAAAAAAAAAAAAACAAAAAAAAAAAAAAAAAAGTGAATTCTAAATTAGAGTCGTATACTATTTTATCTATGTATTCTAATTTATGAATATGAGCAATGTACACTTTTTCTTCAGTGTGTGCACAATTAATACACAACTGATAGTGAATATAGAAATAAGAACTAGTCTTATAATATTGTTCTCAACAATATGATTTGTGAGTTATAGATAATTAAATTTTTATTTATTTAAGATTTTCTTTTACATATTTATATTTAGTATTCTCCTTTTGTCTCAACATTTTTCAAGTCACAAACATACTCCTAGAACCCTAAGTTTTAAAATACTAGAAAAACGTGTGATGTCAGGAATTACTTAATAAACACATAAAAGATAATAAAGCAGGGGCATTACTAAAAAAAGGAGTATTGCAATATTTAGAAAGAACTCTTATAAAAATTAGCTTACAAAATAATAATTAGAAATATAATTAGTATATGATCCACCATATATGAGTGGGTCTAATAGTTATAATTAATCACAATTATATATATTATTTTATTTCTTTTTTATAATTATTCTTTAATACTGCAAATGTATTTATGGGACAATGTTAGATGAGACAATCGTATATTTAATTATGTCGAAACAAGAATGAGAATGGGTCAATATTTTTGATAGGCCAACCAGACGAGGAAATTAGTTATTACAATTCGTTGAACAGATTAAAATTCATGTGTAATCCTGCTAAATTAAAGTTTGTACCGTAGTTGGGAAATCCAACTACCATCATAGTTGGGAAATTCAACCACCACATTATGTGTGTGTATATATATATATATATATATACACTTAAAAATATGACATATAATCCAATCTTAATTTGTATTTAACGTAGGAGACATTTTATCTTAACTTTCTCATATATTGAAAATATTGGTTGCCTCACCTAACCTGGAATAAAAGGAGAAGAGAGAAATGGTGGTGGTGGTTGGTGGTGACCATGACTTATGCAACCTCCCTTCCAATATTTGCATTATATTTTTTTTAAAGATATAAAACAAATATTGGATGAAGCACATACTATCGATATACAGACACTATTTTGACAGAAGTGTATTGTGCGAATAAAGGACAATCTAAAGAAGGAACGAAAAAAAGTACTACATAATATTTAGCATAGACCATTCTGGACAAGTTGAGGAGTATATGCACGAGTACGACCTCTGGTAGTGCTTACATGATATCTGGCCTAGGATGTGTTAGTAGTAGCGAGCTGAGGACTGGGTCAAGAGGGCTGCTACCAAGAACAGATTCTCAGGTGTACCTGAAAGCGAATAGGTAAATAGGACATATAAGGGCGACAATTAAGCTTGTAAATCGAGGTTCGGATTCGATTTGGGCTCGACTCGAAAAAATATGAGCGAGACTTGAATTCGTTAATAATATGATCCAAATCTATACACAAAAAATAGTTCTACGAGTAGAATCTGAGTAAAGTTATACATGACTCATTTAAGATTCAAATTACTCGAATTTTCAATCATGATTCAATACATACTTGATTGATACATATTCGAATATATATTCGATACATTTTTTTATAATATATACACAATTAAACAAATTTTGAATAATTAGTTATTATTTTTTAATTTTATTTGTTATTTTAATTTTATATTTATAAAGGGTAATTATAATTATATTTTCTCATTTCTAAGTAAAATAATAAGTTTAATTAATAATTATATGTATTATAAAGCTAGTTGCTATATAGAGACTCGAATTCGAGTTTGAATTTGAAGTTCGCAGGTAGTTTGAATATAATTCGATTCGAGTCGGATTGAATTTGAGTAACGAAAATTCGAGTCAAGTAGAATCTGAGTAAAAAAAAATTAAATATAGTTCGAATCCAAGTAAGAATTTAACCTTACTAGTCTAATCCGAGCAGCTTAAAATCCAGATCGATTCGAATCGTTTACGGCCTTAACGACAGTATATATCACAATCCCAACATGTTGCTATCAGGGTACATACTTCGTAAAATTTTACTTTATTTATGTTTACAACCATGTTATTAGTATGTATGCATGCATATGATATATATATATATATATATATATAGACACACACACACACACACACACACACACATACACACACACAAACTTGTTATATTTGTAAGAGGCTACGTCCTAGGGCCAGACTGTTAATTGGTTGGATGTGTACGTGGCCAGACGTTATGATTTGTCTGATGGTGTCCAAAAAGCGTTGTAAATTTTTATTTACGTTATGCTGCTTATAATTTTTGAACATCATTCTTAAGGCTAATTATTTCTTTTTAACTATTCAAATTTAAACTTGATTATATAACACTTACAGTCGATTAATAGACGAGCGATATCCCCTTAGCAGCCTAAGCCTGACGATAGATCAGGAGTTATGGGATATGATGTCAATTATTAAAAAAAAATGTCAAGGGCTAGGGCAGTAATGACCACGATTTCTATATGTCATTGTAATTATAATTATTAAATAATTATCAATGAATTAAAATTTTTGTACTAATTAATTGTGCATTAAATAAATTGAATGAATATACTTATGTATGTGTATATTTATCTAGTAATGAAGCAATGTGGTAGAATTTATTTAAAGCAAGTCTAATTGAATTATATTATAAGTCCAAATGAGGTATTAAACTAAGTCAAATAAATTTACCTAGTAGTTCATGTAGTTAATTAAACTATGATCCATGTAATAATTAAACTAGCTCAATACTTGATTTAATTAAATGTACATATGTTATTTAATGATAGCCCAATAGAATAATTAAATTGAGCCCAAACAAATTAAATGAATGAGCCCAACATATTTAATTCCTAAGTCCAAAGTGGAACCTAATAGGTAATCAAAGTGTTGGTCAATATATATATATATATATATACATAATAACAATAAAAATAAATCAAAATTAAAGGGAAAAAGGCCATTTGGCCGGTCACATGGGGGCCCCACTTAGGGTGGATTTCAAATTTTATGTTGCTTAGTTTTGAGTCTAAGAGTACAAGAGTTATTAAGCCAAGCTATCAACTCCTACCAACTCAAGTCCTTTATGTAAGAAGATCCTTAAAATTTAGCTAAATTTGAATTGTGTAGATAAGATAAGCTAGTAAATAAGTAGAGATATAGATTGTGTATGTCGACATTTTGGATGATAACTCTTGGTTATAAATAAAAGCTTCTATTGTGTGGAGAAGAGTTTGCCCATTATTCCTTTCCTATAGAGAAAAATAGAGATAAATTCTAGAGTTTTAAAAGAGAAGCTAGAAAGATATTGAGAGCTTGAGAAGCACTACTCTAGGAATATACATCTAGTAGCCAAGGTGGAGTCTCTATCTAAGTTCATTACTAAGAGAAGAAGAGCATCCAAGAGCATAAGATTCAAAAGTGCTCTATCTCCTTCTTAGTTCATTTTTGTTGTCTATATATGTTTTCTATGGTCAAAAAGTATTTTTAACCGATCAAAAGTTATTTTGATTAACTAGAAGTCTAAAACTATGATATATTGATAGATTCATGATTTGATATATTTAATACATGTATTTGTATGTGTGGTATGCGAAAAATTAGAAGAAAAATTCATATTGTGTTTTACCGGTAAAATTCTAGAAGAGTATGTGCTATTTATTGTTGTAGTTTGAAATGTACAAGTTGGAAAATAGATTTATATTGCTAGAAAGTTACATATATGAGTTATAAAGAAAACCCAACTTGAATCTTTCAAAAATATGAAAAAATGAAGAAGTTATGGTTTTTTCCGCAAAACATGGCGTTTTAAAATCCTAGATGTTCAATCTTAAATTCGTGTTAAAATATTCTCAAAAATGTTATCGAACCATGAAATATTGTAAAATAAGAAGTTATAAAGATAATAAAACTGGGTTTGTGTCATTTGGATGTATAGATTTCATTTTATTTAAGTTTTAATCAAGATAACTCAAGTTGAAAATCTACCTATTTTTGGAAAGAAAAACACCCGAGCGCCGGCAGCACTCCGGGCTTCTATTTCCAGTGCCAGCAACGCTGAACTTGGTTCATTCCGAGCGCCGGCGGTGCTAGGCCAGTTTTCCAATTTCTGCCGAGTCGGGTCGGTTTTGGCTGGGTCGGGTTAGAAAATGAAAAATGTTCTAAAAATTATTTTATTATTTTTAGATCCAATAAATATAGTTTAAAAATTATAAGTAGTTAATTTAATACGTAAATGGTAATAAATATTATTAAAGGATTAATAATATTAAGAAATTAATAAAATATTATTAAATAAATAATAATATTAGAAAATTAATAAAATATTATTAAATAATTAATAATATTAGTAATTGAATAAAATATTATTAAATGATTAGTAATATTAATAAAGTAATAAAATATTATTAAATGATTAATAATATTAGATAATGAATAAAATATTATTAAATGATTAATGATATTAGAATATGAATAAAATATTATTAAATGATTAATAATATTAAGAATTTGATAAAATATTATTAAATGATTAATAATATTAGATAATGATTAAAATATTATTACATAATTAATAATATTAGAAGGTTAATAAAATGTTATTAAATAATTAATAATATTATAAGACTAATAAAATATTGTTAAATTAATAATAATATTAGACAAGAGTTTGAACTATATTAAATTGATATAGGTTTTATATTATCAAGTAGTGATAATATTTTCAAAGTGCTCATATACCTTTAACTATATAATTATTTGGTTAAGTGTTAGAGGCATAAGATGTATAGAGGTTATCATATGAATATATATATGATACTAATTTAAAGATCAACTTGATTAAATGTTAAGTCTATTCAGAGAAAATTGAATTGAATTGGTTAGCAGTAATCTACACACGAGCCAAGTTCCTTAACCTTACTCAAATTTTATATTGAGCAAGTTCTCTAACTTTATTCAATTATTGTTAAGCAAGTTTCTACACTTGTATTTATTTGCCAGAGCTTTAAATGATTTAATTATTTAAAGTTATTTCACATCAATATTATTATTGTATTCGCACTTGGTGCATTTGCAAACTTTATAGTTCATTAATTCAAGAACTGTTTAAGAATGTCTACGCTAATTATTTCGGCTACACAATGCATGTATAAATTCATTAAATTGAATATTTTAAAAACTTATCCAAATCATTGGTTGGTGCGGATTCTTATAGTAATACTGAGAACGAACAACTCTATATAAGGGGTATTATATTCGGGAGACCGAACTTGCACAAAATGTCTGAATGTTATGCATATACATAAGATACAAGAGACTGATCCCCTCTCGTACCAAACTATCAAGGTGTCAGATTTATATATCTGTTTTACCTTAGCAGCAGTTCATGGTCCTTAGAGGCCACTCAGTAGTAAAGAGTCAATATATTCTTTTTCTGAACATTGATTCTTGTTCTTTCATAATTGTTATTTATTGTTGAAACTCTCGATGTTATTTTCCATTCATCATGATATATCTTATGCCATCTGTCCTTAAACTTGCTGAGCAAGCTAGTTGCTCACTTTTGCTATGTTATGACTTATTTTTCAGCTAAGCCCAAATGCTCTAAAAATGACAAATGCAAGGGAAAAGCCAAAGCTTGGATTAGCTTAATGCATGCTAAATGAATTTTTTAATATGTAATTACTTTTGTAAATTTTTTGTAATCCCTTAAGATATGTATTGTTTATGTTAAGATTAGTAGACCTTGGGATTATAGCATTTTTATAAGAAACCTTTATGTATTATTCCGCAATGTTTAAATGAAGATTTTGCTATTAAGTATTAAATCGTGAGAACCAAACCCGAGGTTATGGAACCCGAATTTGGGGTCGTCAAGGGCAGTGACAGCGGCCAAGTATTAATGGTTATAGTAGTTTTGATAGACAGTCAACGTAATCATCATACCAATCGCCGCCACACACTGCTGCTGATTTTGTTAGAGTCATATGTAGAGACCCTGCCCTTTTTCGTTGACTATCAGCTCATTTGAAGACTCTGAGTCCTGATAACTTGGCAGATGCAGTGGCGACAACATGAGGATGATGAAGAACATGATAAGGTAATCTTAGTAATCAGTACAATCAAATTAATTACTCAATAATACTATATTGAACATGTTTTCTTCTTTGTTTCAGAAACATTTGAACGATGATGCGTGATAAGCTACATTTTTGTATTCTCCTAATATTAGTCTGTCTTTGTATTCCCCCTTTTTTTGAACAATTGCATGGTCGAATGTTTGTTTTGATGATATTATAGATAGATTTTAGTTTGATTCATGTATATGTACCTATATGTATTTTAATTTGATTGTATATTGAATGTTTTTTGTTTGTCTTAAATTTGATATTAATTTGGTTAGAGATTACACTATATATATCTGTTGTGCTGTATGTTGGGATATGAATACAAGTAAAAAATATTTTTAAGAAATACATAAAATAGAAAAAATAATTTTTTAAAAAATTTATTAGCGACCAAAATTGGTCTCTAAACATCATCGACTGATTATATTAGAGATTGAAATCGATCGCTGATAGTATCAGCGACTGATTTTAATAGCTACCGAATCGGTTGCTGACACGTGGCGTCACGTCTCTTAATCGCTGACTTATATCAGCGATAACTTCGATTGTTAATGTTGGTCGCTAATGTGTTTTTAGCAACTTGATTATCTTTGGCCGAAATTAACGATCAAAGTCAATTACTAATACTCATCAGTGACCGGAATCAATCGCTGATAAGCGATTGCATATAAATGATGTGTTAAAATTATGTACTGCAAGTGCACAATGTCTATTAAAGAACGGACAAATACATGTCGAATGTCACGCCCCCAAATCCAGGTCCCTTGAACCGCGGATTCGGTGCTCACAATCCAACAATTTAAACAACATTCATAAACTTAATCTCCAATAACTAGCGAAAAATATAGATTCATTACAAAACGTACCATAAATTTCAGGTTATACTAAACTTAATTACATCATAGGTACCTGATAATACAAAAGGTTTACAACTATACCAACATAATAATAACACTTTTCTTCTAAGTGTTTTACTCGCCTGCCCTTCCTTTACCTCTGTCTTTATATGAGCACTCGGGCTCAGCTGAAAAATAGTCATGATATAGCAAGGATAAGCAGCTACTTTGCTCAGCAAGTTTAAATAAACAAATAAAGGATACATCATGAATGAAAAATAATTAGTTTTCTTAGAACTTCAATAATATACAATAATTGTGAAGGCATATAACAATGGATAACAATTTCCTTTTAGTTCAGATTTATGTTTTTTCTTGCTGAAATGTCACAAGACCGTGAACATACGTTTAGAGAAAAGTCATAAGACTGGCATTTTGTTTTGAATATTAACAACCATATCAATTGCAATATCTGAAGATAGGTATTCTAGGTGATCAACTTATCGTACGTATTTATTGTGCACAACATAACCACCAATAATACGTTTTGAGTTTACACCCACTTGCTTCTCGTTTTGAGTTATACCAGAAATATGTAAATTTTTCCCCTATTAGGAAGGTTATTCATTACAGCTCTTACATTCGATTATGCACTACAACAATATGGTTTGAACTAGCTTCAATAATACTCAAGTTAATGAATTAATACATGCATTATCTAGCCAGTACAAATAGTATAGATTTCTTTTTAAACAATTCATAGATTTAAAAGAACTTCAAAGTTTCAATAATTTAATAATAGAATAAGGCCTCAATTGCACAAAGTGGGAATATCAATGATTTATAACAATGTAGAATAATTTTCAATAATTCTTCGACTTAGGATACTTGTAAAATAAATACAAGTCTAAGTTTAGAAACTTGCATAATGAAATAAGTTCAAGAAAACTTGCTCAATGAAATACAAGTTTAAGGTAGGAAACTTGCATGATAATACTTGAGTAGGGTTAGAAAACTTGCCTCATCCGTTGATTACTGCTAATCAACTTAAATTAACTCTCTTTGGATGACCTAACATTAATAACATTGATCTACCAAACAGTATATCACATACAAATTTATTTCACATTAATGACCTTCCTATACATCACTTAAATCATTTAACACATAATCACATCCTTAAATCATTGAATAATATTGTCAACCATTGATAATTTTTGGACTACATAATTAACATTTAATAACATAACAATCACTTCATAATATTATCAATCTTTGATAATATATTAATCATATACAAATATTATTAACTATTTAATAATATCTTAATCATCTACGAATACTATTAATCATTGAATAATACATTACTCATTTAGCAATATTATTAATCATTAAATAATATTTTAAACACTTACAAATATTATTAATCACTTAATAATATTTTACACACTTAATTATTTTAAAAACTTATTAATATTATTAATCATTTAATAATTTTTTACTCTTTCTCTAATATTATTAATCATTTAATAATATTTTATTTATTTTTTAATATTATTAATTATTTAATAATATTTTATTCACTTAATTTGTTAATTAACATTTATAATATTTTAATTACATTAATTGGGTCTCATAGTAATATTATTTAATTTGACAATTTTTTAACCCATGTTAGACTCACAGATCCAACCCAACCCGACACCCATGGCCTGAACCGACCTGATTAATAAAAAATATTTAAATAATTTGGACCACCGCTGCAATGGTGGTAATTAACGTCGTGGCGGTCCCGGACAGAACCCCTAAGCACTATGGTGGTGAAGCCCAACGCTGCGACGGTCAGTCTGTAACACAAACTCTAATTTTTTCAACTTTGTTTTCTTAATTCAATCTTTCATAAAATGTTCAATATATGTTCAAATGACTTCAAACTTATTTTGTTATCTTTATAACTTAGTTTTCTTCAATATTTCATGAATCAATCAACTTCCAAAAATATTTTTAACACAAAATTTCAAGATCGATTTTATTAGGGTTTCAAAAGTACCTAGTTTACTAAAAACTTCATAACTTCTTCATTTTACCATTTTTTTTTTCAACGATTCAAGTTTCATTATCTTCGTATCTCATAAATCTACCATATAAGTCACAAATATCACATAAACAACTCACACATTATGAATCACTAATCATAGATCCAACCAACAAACTAGGGTTTCACTTTCAAAATAGGTTTTCATAATATTTTTTCTACCTCTTCACATAATAAACATGTTTATACACCAAACAAACATTTTAAACAGTAGATCTACACATAGATCATAGTTCTAACATCAAATAGTTTAAAATATAGGTTTTAAAAATATAGAATACATATTATATTCTCAAAATAACCTTATGACCCTAAAACTCACAACAACACATATAGATCCCATACATATACATATCCTCCATCATATTTTCATTCTTATACATTCGAAATCCTTCATGGTTTTCTTTTCACAACAAACTTCCCTCAACATGCATGGCAAGACACATATTATAGAAATCAACTACAAAATAAGTAAATCTAAGGACTTAGAATACTTTTTAACCCCTTGGATCTTCTTCCTTGAACTTCTTTCAAAAAAAAGAATCTAGTGACATTCTCCACCTACTTTTCCTTGAGCTCCACCTGAAGCCTCTCACCCTCTTTGTATCATCTTTAGTAGTTTAGCTCACAAACTCTCTAACTCTCAAACCTTCTCTTAAGAGCTTTCAACTTCTAACACATAGAACATACAAATGAACCAACAAACTTCAAAAGGCTTGGTAGAGTACTCTATATATAGAACTCACATAAACTTAATTAACAACTATTAATTATCTAACATTGGTCAAATAAGCCTCTAATTCTACTAGGAACAAGATCTATAATTTAGGGGACTTAAGCTTGCCTTGGGGAGGGTTTTATGGATCTAGGTTTTGTGGGAGGAAAATTAGAAAAACATTGAGCCTTGAACCCCCCCCCCCCCCCCCATGGGGCCCCCCTCCTAGCCGGCCATTCCCTCTCTATTTCCCTTTATTTTTAATTTTCTTTTATTACTTAATTATCATATATATACATATACATATATACACCAACACATGTACCATTTGGGCCACTATTTGCATACAAAAATTAATTACCTTGGGCTCATTTATTCAATTATTTGGGCTCAATTATATTACTTGAATGGACTATTAGTTTATTTCTTTTAGGCTTCTAATAATTTATTCAATTGGGCCATCTAGCATTGACTACAAGTTTAGCAATAATTAAATGCTTGAGCTTGTTCAACTCCTTGTATTAGTCCATTAGTTATTCATCAATCTACTTGGGTTCTTCATTAATTAATTCATTGCTTAATTAATTTCATTACCTTGCCATATTAATTGATTAGCACATATACACATATATAAACATAGATTCCTTCAATCACATAAGACTTATCACTTACAGCTTATTTAATAACCATATTACTTTAATTTCATAATCTGATTACTTGTTAATTTAAAGTCAATTGAACTCTTAAATTAAGTTACTAACTTATAACTTCATTATCTACAAAATTTTAATTCCATTAGGTTCATCCACTAGTTTAATTAATCAACCGCTTGGACTTTCTTTAATGAATAAATCACTTAATGATTATTTATCTTATCAATAGCCGTTCAAGGTCAACGTTCAAACTTTTGTGATCTCGTCACATAAGCTCCTCTTACATTTTTTTCTCCCCTTTAGTTAATTTAAATTACATAAATTAATTATTTTATAATTCTCATCACATCACACATACACACATATATCTATGGTAACACCAGTACTTAAAAAAAAAAAATTGATTCATAATTTTCTTGGTTATTACATCGAACCATAGAGACAATATTAACTCTAATGTATTCTTAATTTATATTTCAAGCAAATTAGAAATAAAAATGGTGGAGAAGATTAATTAATTAACTAAATAGAGCAAATTAAAATTAATAACGAAAACTAATAATGAGAAAAATTACCTAGGAATCTGAATCCACTAAATATTAACATAATAAATAATTTCTTCTTTTTGAATTAATTTCTAATTTATTTTTTCTTCCCTTAAAAAAATAATGATTCATATAATTAATATGGACAAACATAGATCATGAAAATTTAAGAATTAACTATAACTAATCAAAACTTCTTCGAGCAAATATAAATTATGAAAAACTTATATCTTAATAATAACCTATCAAAATCTCGCAATTAAAATAAGAACCACAACGATTTCTGTGCGAAGGTAAAAATAAAGAAATAAACACTTAGACATTAATATCGGAACGGAAATAAAATACTAATATGCAATACATAATTTTATCATCATCCTAAGCATTAAAAATTAGATAGACATTAAAATAAATAAGATAACAAGAATAAAGAAGAAGAAGAAGAAAACTCCATTTATTTATAATCCTTCAACCAGCCTACAATGAAAATAATTTAATCTTACTCCTAGTCCTAACCTAAAATTAATCTAATACATAATGATACCTCCTCCTCCCTAAAACAAAAGTCCTATTTATAGGAAAAATAAATTATAACCTAATTTAGGATACATTGAACTTGATCACTTTTTCTTCAATTTCTTAGATAAAATAAAACTCATTATCTTCATCTTCTAAGTCTTCTTTTCTTGCACATCTCTTTTTTGGAGTTCAAATAAAAATCAACTAGAAAACTTCTAAAACTTCTTTTTCAACTCAACTTCATTTATTTGTTTATTTCTTACAAATCAAAATAAAATATACTAATTAAATAAAATATACAAATAAAATAATAAAAATTGAAATATTAAAATACATAATTAATGTGTATATCAATAAGATTTATTGTTGTAGTGGTTATCTAAGAAAAAATAAATTTTAAATTTTAAACGATCTTTGATGGAGTATACTGTTAGTAATATAATTTTAGGAATAAAATACTAAAAATATTAATGACATTCTATTGGTCCATGAAATCAAACAAAAGACTATAACAACATTTATTAAATTGGTTACTAATTTATTAAAGAAAAAATAATAGTAATTTATACATAACAAAATTTGTTTACAATAATAAAACAATTAGAAAAAATATAAGCAAAAAATCATTTAACACTACTTACCGATTCAACCACAATTTTTTGGATGAATCGTTCAAAAGCATTTAGACGCGTTTAGAGTTTAAAAATTGTAAAAAATTAATAATCTAAATGACTTATTTGATTAAATTCAGACACATTCAAACTCATTAAAACATAAATAAATACCCCCTAAGACCGAGAAAAAAATAAGTGAATTTTAATTCTGAATTAGAGTCCTCGTGTACTATTTCACCTATGTATTGTAATTTATGAATATGGGCAATGTACTACTTTTTCTTTAGTGTATGCACAATTAACACACAACTGATAGTTAATATAGAAATAAGAACTAGTCTTCTAATATTGTTCTCAATAACATGATTTGTAAGTTATAGGTAATTAAATTTATATTTTTTTAAGATTTTCCGTTTCATATTTATATTTATTATTCTCCTTTTGTCTCAACATTTTTCAAGTCAAAAACATACTCCTAAAAGCTCAAGTAGTCGTTCAAGTGGTAATGATATTATTATCTATATTTTTAGTAAGTCCATATTATGAGTTTAAAATACTAGAAAAACTTCTGATGTCAGGAATTACTTAATAAACACATAAAAAGATAATAAAGCTGGGGGATTACTAAAAAAAGAGTATTGCAATATTTACAAAGAATTCTTTTAAAAATTAGCTTACAAAATAATAATTCGAAGTGTAATTATTATATGATCCACCATACATAAGTGGGTCTAATAATTATAACTAATCACAATTATATATTATTTTATATCTTTTTGATAATTATTCTTTAATCATCATAGTATCATTGATAAAAAAAAATTGAAAAAATTAATACTGCAAATATATTTATTGGTCAATGTTGGATGAGACAATCATATATTTAATTATGTCGAAACAAGAATGAGAATGGGTCAATATTTTTGACGAGCCAACCAGACGTGGAAATTAGTTGTTACAATTCGTTGAACAGATTAAAATTCTAGTGTAATCCTGCTAAATTAAAGTTTGTACCATAATTGGGAAATCCAACCACCATATTGTTTATATATATATATATATATATATATATATATATATATATATATATTGTCAACGCCAAACTTTATGAACTCGTTAAAAATCACTAAAAGCAAAAAACACTTGCACTCATAAGAACCGTTAGCCACCCTCAAAACTAGCGATGACTTGAGTCATTCCGGGATGTTCCGATAAGAGAGTAAGTACATGCCAAAAGCGTTATTAATAATGAACCATATCATGCTGGAATAATTAGGATTTTGTATATAAAAAATTGTGTACCATCATTGTGAGCTAATTGATTATTTATATAGATGTCAAGATCGTCGATATCCAATTAAGAATAGGATGCTCACTTCCAAATCAACTTATAACTCCCTTCAATGCATGATTGAATTCTTCCCATAATAAGCAAACGTACTTCATTTAAATCATGAAACAGAATCCAAAAAGAATGTGGACATCAGCTATCCCAAGTTTCCTTCAAATCAAGTGAAATTGGGTCGATCACGCCATGGCTCAATCCAACAAAGAACAACAAACTTGAACCAAAAGTAAAATGGGTTGCTCCAATTTGTAATCCAAATAATTATATCCTAACACACAAACACACACACACACACACACACACACATATATATATATATATATATATATATATATATATATATAAACTTAAAAATATGACATATAGTCCACTCTTAATTT
This sequence comes from Hedera helix, assembly GCA_947179155.2. NCBI lineage: Eukaryota > Viridiplantae > Streptophyta > Magnoliopsida > Apiales > Araliaceae > Hedera > Hedera helix. The sequence goes on along the minus strand of OX359271.1, from coordinate 31,361,437 downwards.
GTATTTAACGTGCTAGATAACTAGACATATTTTATCGTGAATGTTGGTGGTGGTTGATGGTGAGCATGACTTATGCAACCTCAGCACTAATATTTTTTCAAAGATATCTTTTTATTTTATTTTTAAGTTTATTGGCACGTCTTTTTAATGTGATAGAAAAGTTGGACAAGTTAGCTTTCTTAGTCAAGTAATAATGTGTTTAAAATATTTTTAAAGATTGCGTAGTGCTTAAGAGCAATGATTGGCAGAGAGTCATGCATTGCGATCCAATAATTAGGTCAACAGAGAAATTACATTTGAGTTGGTCAAGATGATTATTCTGTCTAAACAATACCCCTATCCTTCGTTTTAGATATGAGGAGAACTCTTTAATTATTAGAGAGATCACCTTTTTCTAAATCTCTTTTCTTTTGCTCTTTTTTATGTAGATAATGGTTTATTCTTCTTTCTTGATATTTTTTTTGTGTGAGACTTGTTTTTTTTTCTTTTCATAAGATAAATGATTTCTTTTGTTTTTTTAGAGAAAGTTTCACTATCATCTTGTGATATTTTATTTTCTCCATTTTTAAAATTATTTTTTTCGTTTGTGAGAATTTTTCTTATACATAAATTAATAAAAATAAATTATCTAGATTTGAGTATAGCATTATTATTATAGTTTATTTTTTCATTGCTTGTCATAAAAAATTATTTAGATATACATATTCTATAATTTATTTTTAGAATACGATTGTTTTTTAGAAGTATTTTTAATGTACACTAATTATTACTGCGATTGACTCTCTTTTTGATTATCTGATATTTTTTTGACAGAATTAATATTTTAATTATTTTTATTGTATTTTGTTAATCTTATTTAAACCTAATAAACGAGTCGGGTCAGCCCAAATGGGTCAGGCCGCGATCGGGCTAGGCCAAAACGGCTCAGATTTTTTTGGGCCAGAAATAGGCAGCTCACGAGCTATTTGATTATTTTATCATTTTATTTTATTTTATTTTTTTATTACATGATGTTTTGATCTTAGGCTATTGAGTGTAACATGCACTTTATTTTATTCAATAAAAATATACTTATTAACAAAAAAATATTGAAAACATATGTTTAACTAAGAAATAATTTTAACTTTATGAAATATTGTAAGCATTATTTATTTGATTAAATATGTGAAACTAATAATTGTAATTAAATATCAAGTGACTAATTTAAAAAAAAATGCTAGAATCATACCACAAAAACATTACACATGTATGTATTTATAGTGTGACAATTATTTAATTGTACATGTAACGTATTCTGCTATGTGCAAATATATAAAAATATAATTAGTTAGTTATTATTTTTTTATTAACATTTGATAATCAATAATATTTCAAATTTTGTCTTATGTAAATTTTTTCATATCTAATAGTCATAGGTTTAGAGATAATAGTATTGTGAATAAATGAAGAGAATCTTTGTTCCATAATTTGATCAAAATAATTAATGAATTAAGTTATTTTTAACTTTTTTATAAAAAAATAAAAATAAAAATAAAAATAAAAAATTGGACCAAGGATCGGGTAAAAATGACCCACTTTTTTTTGGGCTGAAAAACGTAAGTCCGTAACCCACTTTTATCCAGGCAGGACGGGCTGATCCACGGGTTTGGACCAATTTTGTCAGGTTTAATTTTATTATAACATATTATAATTTTAACATATTTTAATCTTTTAGACTATTTAATAAAAAAACACTTGCGTCAAATAAAGTAACGGTAAATGCATGTACTTTTTTTTTATTTTAAAGATATGCAATATTATCCATACAATTGGAAGCATAAGCTAGTAAGAATTATTAAAGAGTGAATGATAGTTTAGTCCTTTTTAACCAGAAAAACATTAATTATCCCGTACTTCTCATATACATAATTGTGTCAAATATAAAATGTATAATTGGGTATGTATGACGTGCTATAACTTGTAAAGGATGTGGTAATTTAGTGGGTAAAGACATTTCTTTGTCGCGGAAGATTATATGTTTAAGTTCACTCTTAATCATAAAATTTCAGAATTAACTAAAATGTACGTTACATGAAAAAGATAAATTTTCTTTACGTTCCTCCTAGCACTATTCCCCCTCTCTCGGCCCTATCCTATATTTCTCAGCCCTAAGATAAAACGTATTCCTATAATTTAATTCTAATATATAAAATATCTTCTAAAAAAAACCCAATGGAGTTTACTCTCTTGGTTTGGATCATCAATTAAGGAGTTTACTTTTTATAAACAATATTTCATTAGAAATTAAGTGAACCTTTCAATGAAGTTGAGAAAAATGATTAATAAACGTGGGGGAACAAAAGAACAAGCTCCCTATGATGACATCTTACCTAAAGAGAGATTGAATTGATTGGAATTGGGGTTGGGGTTGGGGTTGGTAGGTTTCTCCACCAGGTGAATTGAAGTGGATTATTAACAAAAGCAATAATTAAATTTAAAATGCAATTATCTCATTTTCGCTTACGTAGGCTATAATTAATAATTAGTTAATTAAACAGTCTTGCCAACTGAAAATTTATAAATTTTCTATAGTGCGAATTAGTCTTCATATCATTGTGATTAACAATATGTAATGTCTTTTAAGAAACCTCTGAGTAGATAAATGTGTGTTTAGCTGAACAATCCAAAAGAAATAGTCTAATCTGATTATCTATATATATACATTAGCAGCTGCAACAACGCCTTCAGAAAGCCACATTGATAAACCAAACATTCATATTAATCTCTTTTTATTTATTATGAATAATCTATTATGAATACCTAAATTTAAATAACAATTTAAATAATAATAAAATATAAAAACAATTTAAATTTTTTTTGTTTGAATAAGTACAAACGCACAACAACCAAACACTACATTCATCTACACCATTAAAAAGTTGGGCATTAAACAATTTTTGTTTGAATAAGTATAAGCGCACAACAACCAAACACTACATTTATCTACACCATTAAAAAGTGGGGCATGACATTGAAATTCATGTCATGCTCCACTTTTAATGGTGTAGATGAATGCATTGTTTGATGTAATGTTTGATTGTTATATCGTAGACTTGTCCTATTTGTTTCTCTCTACTATCCTCTCAAGGCTATGTTTGTTTACAGAAATAATGAATTTGACAAAATTATTTGTAATTATTATTTATTACCGTTACAGATTATTTTATTGTATGTTTAGTCTATTATTTAATCTTATAAACTATGTTTTGTTATTTCTAAAACCGCTTAATAATAGATTGTAATCCCAAGTGAAAAGATACTACGTATTATGTAATCACCATTTTAAGATATCAAATGACCTTTAAAATGATTACAAATAGTCCATAAATTATATACTAATCATGGAATAAAAAGTAGGTTGTGATGATAAAAAAAAATACAAATAATACTATCCAACACATCATTTTATTAAGAATAAGTCTATAAACATAAATTTTGTACACAAATTCTATTTACACTATTAAAAAGTAAGGTCTGACACAGATTTTCATATCATATCCTATTTTTAGATGATTTAAATAAAGTTTGTGCACAAAATTTGTACACTTAAACTTATTCTTTTGTTAAACAAACGCAACCCCAAGTGTTAACTCAAGTTTTATTCTATTTTTTCAATATTACTTTAAACGACACTTACTAATATAATGACATCACTTTTACTTTTAACAGCATCGATGGGCAAAGGAGGACTTTCGTTAATTTTGAACGGCACAACATAATACTTAAGGAAGTATTGATTATTGGAAGAGAATTTGGTTGGTTCCAGATTTAGAGATTATATTTCTGGAAGTTCTAAAATTGTTAATGCTATTAACAACTTTGGTTTAGATATTGCTATAAAGTTGTCATTCACAATAACAGTTTGAAAACTATACGTGATTAAGAAATACTCATTTGTTTTAATAAATACTCCAATTTCTTTTTTGCTAATAAAATAATTTTTTTACCATTTATAGAAAAAGAGAAAACAATTGTTAGGTAGCTTCTCGAATTCTATTATGAGAAGAAATTTTATTTACGATAAAAAATTATTTTCGTAGTAAGATATTTGTAGTAAATATATTTATTATATGAGAGTGTCCCAATTGAATTAGGAAAAATAGAGTTGTGAGTATTCTATAAATAAAGTCTTATGTTTAGGGACAGGTAACACAACCAAAAGTTAATAACATCCTAGAGAGTTGAGAACGGGTGTAAGTGGGTCTTGGATTGGTGTGTAAGGGAGGATTTTTTAGCATTTATTCTTTGCAAAAATTGTACTGTAGAGATTAGTATATTGTAATTGGTTTCACGGATTAGGTTATTGAGAACCAAACCACGCTAAATATTGTGTTGTTTATTTTGTGTGACTTAATTCCTAACAAGTGGTATTAGAGCTGAGTTCATTGGATCCGAGATAAATGTAATTAATTCGCGTAATTTGATGGCGACGAATTTGGGTAAATTTGAGCTTTTAATATTTGATGGGAAAAAAAAATCACATTATGACAGAGTAGTGTGTAAGATTTTTTTGGTGGTGCAAATAATTGATCAAGTTTTGGAGGAGAAAAAATTAGTCGAAGTGAAAAAAACAAATTGACAAACAATTTTCAAGAATGAGATAGGCACAATATGTTCGTTGTTATCACCTGAAATAAAGTATGATGTGTTAAAAGAGATTGATTCAAAAAAATTGTGAAAAAAACTCGAGAAGAGTTACGCTTCGAAGTTGCTAACTAATAAATTATGCTTGAAGATGAAATTGTACTCTTTGAAGATGGGTGAAAGGACGAATCTTCATGATTATTTAAATACTTTTAACAAGTTAATGCCTCAATTGTTAAATATGGATGAAAAATTGAAAGATGAGGAGAATTCATTGCCCTTATTGTCATCTTTACCCCAGTCCTATAAGTCATTGGCGCAAACATTATTAGTGAGAAAACCAACTTTAATTTTAGATGTTATAGTTACTGTTTTACGGGAAAGTCAAAAGTTAATGGAAAAATAGAGTAATAACATTGTTGAGCAAGCATTAACCGTGGAGAGTTCCAATCGAGGAAGACGTCAACAGAAAGATAATAGTATAGAAAGATCAAGATCTATGTAAGACCCCGACTTTTATGAAATACAAATTAAATTTTTCTTTATATATTCTCTTCTAAAAACGGTAAATGAATAAATTTACAAAAATAAAAATTAAGAAATGTTTGTACAAATTTTATCTTGTTGGAGAATATTCGTTTTGTCGGAAAATATTCGTTCTGTCGGGGAATATTTGATTCATACGACGGCACCGAAATAACCAAATATTGGTGGACCCCCACAACGAATTATTGTCGGATATAAAAAGCGACATACGTAACCTTTCTAAATAAATATAGTCAATGGCACTATCACTTTTAACTGTTAAAATAACCGGTGGTAAAAGACTAGTTGCACACGGTATTGCACAGTAGCACACGGTATTGCACAGTATTTCATATTATTGAACTGATAAAATGGCTATTGTACTATATTGACTTTATTGAACCAATAATTGTCAGATGTATAATAATTTATATTATTGAGATGATAATTGTCACAGTAGCATATGCACAGTAATTCACATTACTGAATCAATAATTGTCATTATACAGTAATGTGCTTATTTATTTTCAGCATTATTGTTATATCTTTTATGATGTTGATTAAACTGTTGTATTCTATTATTAGTTAATTTCTCTACTTATCTAACTCAGAAAGCCAACTACACTGCATTTATAATTATTAGTCATAATAATGAATAATTGTGAATTATTGTTGAATAATTGAATTGATAAAGTTATTTATTTTTATTATAATAAATTATATAAAGTTATTATTTTTATATATAAAGTAAATTGAATGGTATGGATTAAAGATGATCTTTAAATGGATGGTTTAAATTAAGAAAATCTAAAAAGATGAAATGAGTGGTATAGATTAAAGATGATATTTAAATGAATGATTTAGATTAAGAAAATCTTAAAAGATGAAATGAGTGGTATAGATTAAAGATGATCTTTAAATGAATGGTTTAGATTAAGAAAATCTTAAAAGATGAAATGAGTGGTATAGATTAAACATTATCTTGAAATATACGGTTTGGATTAAATTAGGAAATCTTGGTTTATGATAAGATTTTTGACTATAAATAGAGGCCTTAACTTAAGAATTTTTCATAAAAACTTTCTTGCTTATTCTTTCTTTCACTCTCCAAATATTTCTTTGTATAAGTTCTCTTTGAATGTACTAAAGTTATCTTGAGTATTTGTGAAGATCTGTAAGTGTACGAGTACTGACCAAGTAAGTCTTTTTATAAAAGTTATATAAGTAACTACACACATCACACGATGTTTATAAATCTTCATTTAGAATACTCTTCCTTTAGAAGATTCATTTTGAAAAGCTTCATTTGGAAGATTTATTTTGAAATATTATCTTCTTCAAAAACTATATTGAAGTTATTCTACTTTATTCTATTAAATCACTTTTGATGATTTCATACGAATTGGTATACACCATGAAATTATATATGGTAGTTACTAATTAAATTATAAAAATATAGGTTGATCAACTTCATATCCAGTCACGTGTTAAGATAAGGGATGCCATCTTTTTCATCTTCCACCATTCAAACTTACTACGGTAAGGGATTATTATTCTTTGATTCAGGAAAATAATATCGTTTCTTCCTTATTCGTAAGGTGTGTCATTTATTAACATGTATTAATTTATGGGAATAACCTGACTACGCGGACTACCGCATGTTTGGTGAATAACATTTCTTATTAATTTATGAGAATGACCTAACTACGCAGACTACCGCATGTTTGGTGAATAACCTTTCTTATTCATTTATGGGAATAACCTAACTATGCGGACTACCGCATGTTTGGTGAATAACCTTTCTTATTCATTTGTGGAAATAACTTGACTACGCGGACTACCGCATGTTTGGTGAATAACCTTTCATATTCATTTCTTATTAATTTCTGAGAATAACCTGACTACGCGGACTACCGCATATTTGGTGAATTACTCTACGTATTTGTCTCTTATTGGTAAAGTTTTCTGAAATGATTATATATTCTTTAATAGTTTGCATGTAAGACCCCGAATTTTATGAAATATAAAATTTAATTTTTCTTCATATATATTTTCATGAAACAGTAAGTGGTTAAATTGATAAAGTTAAAAGTTAAGGATGTTATGTGTAAATTATATTATATCGGACAATATTCATTTGGTCGGGGAATATTCGTTCTGTCGGAGAATATTCGTACGACGGCACCGTACGAACCAATCATTGGTGGACCCCACAAAGAATAATTGTCGGATATAGAAAATGACATAAACAATTTTTAAATGGTCAATGGTACTATTACTTTTAATTGTTAAAATATCCGGTGATAAAAGAATAGTAATATACGGTATTACAAGTAACATACAGTATTGCACAGTAGCACACGGTACTGCACAGTAGCACACGGCATTGCACAGTGTTTCGTATTATTAAACTGATAAAGTGGTTATCGTACAATATTTGACTTTATTGTCACATGCACAATAATTCATATTATTAAACTGATAATTGTCACAGTAGCATATGCACAGTAATTCACATTATTGAATCAATAATTGTCATGACACAATAACGTATTCTTTCTTTTACATACTTTCTGCATTATTGTTATCTCTATTATGGTGTTATTTAAACAGTTGTATTTCATTAAGTAATTGACTTGATATCTAACTCAGAGAGCCAACTACACTGTATTTATAACAATTAGTCATAATAATGAATAAGTGTGAATTATTGTTGAATAATTGAATTGATAAAGTTATTTATTTATAATATAAAGTTAGGTGATATAAAATGAATGGTATAGATTAAAGATAATATAGAATTTGAAAAGGATGATGTAGATTAAAAGATGATCTTTAAATGAATGGTTTAGGTTAAGGAAATCTTAAAAGATGAAATGAATGGTATAGATTAAAGATAATATAGAATTTGAAATGGATGATGTAGATTAAAAGATGATCTTTAAATGAATAGTTTAGATTAAAGAAATCTTAAAAGATGAAATGAATTGTATGGATTAAACATTATCTTGAAATGAACGGTTTGGATTAAATTAGAAAATCTTGGTTATGATAAGATTTTTGGCTATAAATAGAGGCATTAACTTAAGAATTTTTCATAAACTTTATTACTTGTTCTTTCTTTCTCTTTCTAAATACTTCTTGTGTAAGTTTTCTCTAAGTGTGCTTAAGTCATCTTGAGTATTTGTGAAGATCTATAAGTGTACGTGTACTGTTCAAGTTAATCAACCTCATTTAAATCAATATCTAGTCACGTGTTAAGGTAAGGGATTATCATTATTTGATTCTCGAAAATAATATCATTTCTTTCTTACTCATAAGATATGTCATTTATTTCCATGTATTAATTTGTGGGAATAACCTTACGGCGCGGAGTACCGCCTGTTGGTGAATAACCTTTCGTATTCATTCCTTATTAATCTCTGAGAATAACCTTACTGCGCGGATTACCGCCTGTTTGGTGAATAACTTTTCGTATTCAATTTTTATTAAATTGTGGGAAAACCTTACGGCGTGAATTACTGCCTGTTGGTGAATAACATTTCGTATTCATTCCTTATTAATCTCTGAGAATAACCTGACTACGCGGATTACCGCATGTTTGGTGAATTACTCTTTGTATTCATTTCTTATTTGTCTCTTGTGAAAATAATTTGTTTACACGAATTATCACATGACACTTTTATTGCATATTCGTTTGTAATATCATTTTATTTTATTTTCGTAAGTGATATTATTTTCCTTTATACTCATAAGGGATACCATCTTTTTCATCTTCCATTATTCAAACTTACTATGGTAAGAGATATTAATTTCCTTCACCTTTTGTTAATCAAACCTGCTACGGTAAGGGATATTATTTTCTTTCATACACCTAAATTAAAACTTATTATGGAACTATTGCTTCTATAATTCCTGAAAATATTATATGTTCCATAATAGTTGCACTTCATCATTTCAATTGAACCTTCCTATTTACGTGAACCTTTCTATTGAACTGTAACCGTTATTCTGAACTGTAGATCTTGAATATCATTTTTGAATTTCACTCCACATCATGTTGGCAATTTGGACAATATTTGAATATGCACAAAGTAAACTTCTGATACTTATTGTTTATCATGTTTCTTCTGTTCATCATTTATATCATTCTAATCATCCAAAATCAAGTTGTTGTGAATATCTGTGGCCGGGGGCACAGATGCGATATAATTGTTGAACAGATGATAAGTTAAAGGCGATATAATAGGTTAAAGGCGATACATCTGTTCGGTGTCTTTTATGGCACGTGGTGAATGTTCTCTTTGGCCCGTAGTGCAAAGATGAACTGTTGTTTGGTATAATTATGACCAAAGGCTGAATCTGGTATAATCATGACCGTTGGTGTTATATTGAATGTCTTTAGCCCGTAGTGCAAAGATGAACTGTTGATCTGCATGATTATGATCAGGAACTGTGAATTTGTATTATCTTGACTAATGGTATTTCATATGATAAAAGTTGATGATATTTTTTCTAAAAAGAGAAGCGAGTGGACACTATAGTTTACATTATTCTTCTAATAGATTGCTCATTCCGCTGCTATTATTGATCTGAACATTGTTCAAGAATTTAACTGCAGTTTTTGATTTAAACCTTGTAGTCTATTGTATTCTATCAAGAACTCAACTGTTGAAGGCTAATGATAATTTATTCGTCATTATCTTAGTCATGATATTCTTTACTGGGGTATTTGAGATCACCCTTTCTTTTGTTCCATTGTTTTTCAACAGGAGATTGGAACTTAGCTGGGTCTAGCCGGGGAATAGAGTGAGAGTCTGAGGAATAACTATCGTAGTCTTCACGCGTTGTAAAATAATATGATAATAATAGTGAAGACTTAGTTGTGTATTATTATACACTGTATTGTTGAACATTATTCTACCTTGTAATAATTTTGTTGCAGTCTTTTGACGACTCAAGTTTGGGCTGTATGGGCCCAGATTTGGGGGCGTCACATTGCGCTTCATCTAATATCATTTCAATTGAGCCTTCCTATTTTTCTAAATCTTTCTATTGAACATTAACCGTTATTCTGAACTGTGGATCTTGAATATCATTTTTGAATTTGAGTCCACATCATGTTGACAATTTGGACATTATTTGAATCTGCAAAAAGAAAGATTATAAACTTTCAATATTTATTGATCATATTGTTTCTTCTGATTCATCATCTATATCACTATTGTTATTCTAATCATCAAGAACCATGTTGTTGTGAATATCTGTGGCCTGGGGTACAGATGATAGGATAAAGGCGATATAATTGTTGTGTCTTTTAGGGCACGTGGTGAATGTTCTCTTTGGCCGGGGGCAAAGAAGAACTGTTGTTTGGTATGATTATGACCAAAGGCTAAATACTTGCATAATCATGACCGTTGGTGATAGATTGAATATATTTGGCCCGTAGTTCAAAAATGAACTGTTTACTTGCATGATTATGACCAAGAATTGTGAATTTGTATCATCATGACCAGTGGTGTTTCAGATGATAAAAGTTGATGATATTTTTCTTAAAAAGATAAGCGAGTGGAAATCATAGTCTACATTATTTTCTAATGGATTGCTCATTCCGCTGCTATCATTGATCTGAACTTTATTCGAGAATTTAACTGCAGTTCTTGATATAAAGCTTATTGTCTATTATATTCAATTAAGAACTCAACTGTTGCAGGCTAATGGTAATTTATTTGTCATTATCTTAGTCATGGTATTTTTTTACTAGGCTATTTGAGCTCACCCTTTCTTTTGTTCCATTATTTTTCAAAAAACGAGAGAATAGCTGGGTCTAGCAGGGGAATGGAGTGACGGTCCAAGAGATAGCTATTGTAGTCTTCACATGCTGTATATAGTGTGGCAATAATAGTGAAGACTTAGTTGTGTTTTATTGAGTTCTGTATTTCTGTTCTATGTACTGTTTGTATTAGAAATCATGTATTTTATGGCGTCTCAAATTGGGCTATGTAGGCCTAGATTTAGGGGCGTCATAATCTAAGCCAAGAAATTACAGTGATAGAGAAGGGCCATATCCAATACCAATATAGAACATTAGGGTAGGACATGAAAAGTTTAAGAAAATATACAAAAAATGAAAGGAGAAAAAAAAGGTTAAAGATGCTAATTTGCTTAGTAAAGTTAAAAATGAAGTTGTTTTAATGACTAAAAATGACTACAATAAATATTTAGATGGGTATTTGATTATGTGGCTTCTATGCATATATGCAAGGAGAAAGATTGTTTTAAGAGTTTGAAGCAAGATAGAGAATTTGGCTATGTTAATGCGATGTTTCAGGATCAAGCGCTTACCACCGTCCCAAAAGTTATAGTTGTTAGCAGAGACGCAACTTTATTTTCTTAAACTAGAGCAGCGTGAGCCCCATACTAAGTAACGAACGGACATAAAGGGTTGCACCATGTACCAATGGGTCGAGATGTTAAGCCCTATGCCTTTAATCATGTGAGCGCCAATAAGGATTTTAGGGCCCTTAACCCCAACAAGGGACCCAGAATGCTTTTGGGGCAGCTCGAACTTGTGAGCTCGCTTTGATACCACCATTCATGATCAAGCACTTAACACCGTGCCAAAAGTTATAACTGTTAGCAGATGCGTAACTTTATTTTCTTAAACCAATGTAGCGTAGAGCCCCATATTAAACGATGGACAAATATGAGTGGCTACACCATGTGCTAACGGGTCGGGATGTTAAGCCCCATGCCTTTAATCCTGGGAGTGCCCATAAAGATTTTGGGGCCTTCAACCCCAACACGGTGAATAAAGGGAGGATGAAGATTGAAGGAGTTAAAAGTGTTTGCTTCAAACTTCATGATGGTGCTACAAATATTATTGAGAAGGTATGTTACATCCCTGGTTGTGGTGAGAATATAATTTCACATGAATATACATACGTGGGTCAATAAAAATTCTGCAAAGTGTTCAAGGAGGACAAATTAATTCTTCAAAGTCGGAAGAATAAAAATTAATTTATGTGTTTGATAGACTGTCTATGTGTGGAAACAAGACTAAGAAGAGCAACTATCGAGTAAAGTTCAAGGATGAAGTTAAAATATTTGGGGATTCGAGTCGAGATAGGCATTGTTAGGTAACTTTTCGAATCCTATTATGAGAAAAAGTCTTATTTATGTTAGGAATTTATTTTGATAGTAATCCTATTTGTAGTAGATATATTTATTATATTCAAGTGTCCTAATTAAATTAAGAAAAAAAAGAACTTGTGTGTGTAATCTATAAATAGAGTCTTGTGTTTAGAGAGAATAACACAACCAAGAGATAGTAATATCCTAGAGAGCTAGGAGAAGGTGTAATTAGATCTTGGGTTGTTATGCGAGAGAGGGCTTGTCAGGTTTTATTCCGTACAAAAAGTTAAAGTATGGAGATTAATATATTGAGGTTGATTTTGCAGATTAGGTATTGAGTACTAAACCACGTTAAATATTATTCTGTTTATTTTGCGCGACTTACTTTCTAACAATAATATGTCATTGTGATGCACCAACCGTTGTACCTAAAATGATTTAAAACTATTATTTTATAATATAATCCATTTAAAAAAATATTTAATTATATTGTCTTTCAAAATTAAAATTTATATGAAGTCAAATATTTATTATTAATTTTTTAATTATAAAATTATGTCTAAATGTGTCTTGCAAACCTTATTACAGTCAAGTCTCTAATTTTTTTTCACCTTTCCCAAATTTTTTTTCTTAATTACGCATAATATTCTTATAGTTAATAATTTCTAATAAGAATAAACGTTTTAGGTATCATATAGTTCCACATCATATATTTGACAAATTAATGGCTAACATTAGTTGATTTTTTCCTTAGGTAATAAATATATTAGCCGCTTATGACCTAGTTTTGCAATGTTACCAAGGAATTATTTAAAAAATAAAATAAGAAGTTGGTAATAAAGAATCTATTATATATACTAAAATGCACTACATAACACCGTTGCTTGACAAGTGGCTTTCTCACAATAAAACACATGTCTTATGTATTTAATACCCTCAATCCTTACTACAATTTTGGGAATTTACTCCACTTTTTGTAATTTTCTAATATTATACATTTTATATAATTATACTGTCGACGCCGGGATTTTCGTCGTCTCGTTTTTTATTATTAAAATGTCCCTTTCCAATTTTAGCCTTTAGATTAAGATGTGACTTTTGAAAAGGGTCGGCTTAGTGTCGACGGGGTTTTGAAATGTCGAATTTTTATGAGCCAATTGACCAGAGTCGCCAGTTGGTATATTTGAAATGGATGTACCAACTCATCCGAATTTTGTTTTCGTAATCGCTGGCTCATATGTGACTCCGAATTAATTGGTCCGCAAACCGAGATTCATAGAGTTCGGGGGCTTGCTTAAGCGAGGGGAAGGTGTTAGGCACCCCCCGACTTCCGTGAAACACGGTTACCGCAATCTCGATGTTTTCCTATCCTTTTAAATCTTAAAATGTGTGTGTGCGCGCGTGTGTGTGTGTGTGCCTAAATGGAGGTTTGTGTGTCCTTTTGCATAAAGTTGCTTTGATTTTATATGTCAAAATGTGTTTTGTCGGGAAAGCGTTTTAGACGTCTTTTGACCCACATGACGAGGCTTCGCCTTTTTATAAGAAAGATTGATTTTAATTTCGAAAACGATGAGGTTTTTTATTAGATGTCTTTTTAGAAAACAATAGTTTTTAAACTTCTGTCAAATAAGAATCGAGACTATACATTGCCCTCTAACAATAAATATAAATAAAATGAAGGCAACTTCTAGAACTCTTTAACCCTATGCACAAAGTTTAATGAAAACGTTTATTTATTTATTTTTTTCGAAAACATCTTTTATGACATTTCAAACCAAATATAGCCTTTTCGTCACGCAAGGATCAAAGTTTCGCAAAAACTCTTTACTTTTTAAACCTCGTGTATCTAATATCCTATTTTGATCACTTTTACAAAATCTTCATTATTTGTCTTATTTTGAAAACCATTGTTGTGTCGTAAATTAAAACAAACATCCCAAAACGTGTCGGGGCTATCCACGGGCATGTGAGCCATCCAGACAACCCCAAACACCCACAATCACATATTTTATTATTACGGGGCCTTAACCCGATCCCGATTCGGTATCGCTTTAAGGCCCAATATTACATTTACACAACCATGGGTTCTATACAAGGATTACATATGCCAAAACGTCCATCATCGGGATTCGATCACGAGGATCTCCTCCCTAGGCTCACAGCCACCCAAATCGCTACACAACCAATACTAAGCCAAATCTAACAGTATTAAACATTGCTATCATACTACATAGCTCAAATATCACAACTTAATCACTACAAACTATCCATTACCACAACGAACGATATATCACCGTACGGATGTCATCGGGGCGTTAGGAGGAGTTACTTTCCGATGGAAACCTCGCTAACAATCCCTAATCCACGGATCCTTTATCAACATATAACAATAAACTACATCACATACCAATCATAACATTATGCTATCAATACAACAAAAAAACTCAATAACACACTCCTTTCACCTTGCAAAATGCCGATTCAAGCTTCTTATATCACAAAATGGATTACACCACAAGATCACCTAACTAATTAACACAACAAACGGAATTTGTTGCTTGAATCTGGCAAAAATCCGACCTCTCTCTCTCTCCCGCGCGGACTCTCTCTCTCTTTTTTCTTTCTTTTTCTTCTTTTTCTTTCTCCCCCTGGTCTCGGGTGGAAAAATGGCCGCATATAGGCTTCAGCAGGCAGCCGCAGATGCATCTGCGGCTGGCCGCAGATGCATCTGCGGCTGGGCCTGCTGTGGCCGTCCCAGCCGTCGCCTCGGCTGCCGCGTGCCGTTCTCGAGCCTCGTGCCTGTCACCTTTGTCGGTGGCAGCGGTTGCATTCGCGGCCGTCCGGCTTGCTTTTCCGATTTTCGTGCCACGCGGTCTTAATTCGCCAATTTCTGCTTGATTATTTTGGAAGGCTGTATTTTTGCAGTCCGAAAATCCCTGGGAAACGTGCCATATTGTTCTGGGAGGCCAGTTTGGAGGGTCGCGACTTGATATAGAATTTGATAATTGTGCTTGGCTTCCAGGGGGCGCTGCCCCCTTTCCACCCCCGCCAGCTCACCGGCGAGCGAGACCCCCGAACATCGTAAGCGTAGTGGCCATTAGTCGCCTCTTGTGATCAACTCGGCTTTTCTGGATCAACTGTTGCCTTGCCTCAAGTGACCGGATGCTCGTTGTCCGTTTGTGGCGGCTTTGACCGTAAATCGTTGGGGTGGCTTCGTGTTGGGGTCCACCCTCCTTTTCGCATGTCGAGTCAAATTACGACTTTGCCCTCCTGCCAGGGTTAGTAGAGAAGTGCAAAATTTGGGTGTCTACATATACCATACATATAACTTACTTCCCAAATTACTAACCATAATTACCCATTAAATCCGGCTTTTGGAATTTTAAAATATTATATACCATTTATAATATTATATTTTACATTATATCATACATCTTATTATTAAATAAATAATAACAAAATTGAGCTGAACCATTACTCCTGCTTTTCGTTTTTTATAATATTATACTACATATTATACCTTAAACAAGTAAAAAAATACAATTTACTAACCATTATATACCATTTATAATATTATACCACACACATATAATAACAAAATTATTTTTATAATGTATGGTACAATCTACATGATCACTACAAATTTAAATTTAATTATGTTCAAACATAATTATTATATCCTAAAAACAAAATCAATACGTATCTAAATTGTTTTGATAATCTCAAGTGATCTGCTAATCTCAACTGCAAAAATATTATTATTACTAATTTAATTATATTATAGCGTAATATTATACCATTTATTTACACTTATATAACAACATTAATTATATTACAGCGTAATATTATACCATTTATCCCAATCCCACGTTAAATCTAAACTTATGCCACGTGTCGCTCTATGATTTCTCACAGACAATAAAATTATTTTAACTCATACAATTCACACCTATGTATTAAACTTTTAAAAATTAATTTTATCTCACAAAAAAAATAATATTAATTCCATAATTACACAATAAAATTGTAATATAACCAATAAATATGTTGCGATTACAAAATTGCATCAAATCCATGTTATGACTGTCACGCAACAATTTCTAATTTTTTTTACATATAATATTAATTATCTGATAATATTATTAGATCCCCAACTTCTAGCAACTCTCCAAACCAAAAATAAAACTTCTCCGTAAATATTGCATTAGGATTCGAAACTAAATCCATAATTACTTTATCCAATACATTCGGAATTGTACATATAATATTATTGTTTTTTACCTCCCAAAATTGTTGCAAATAACTCTACCACAAAAAATATTGCATAATTTAAGTAATCTCAATTTGATCTTATCAAATTAATTCAGTTTAGAATATTATCCAATTAAAATCCCATTAATTTTAGCAATCTCAAATCCCATTAATTTAATCTTAACAAATTAGACTACTATCATAAAAAAATAGAATGTAACCCATAAATATGACCGTCATTCAATAATTCTAAATTGTTGCAAATAAATCTATCACCTAAAAATATTGCATAATTTAAGCAATCTCAATTTGATCTTATCAAATTAATTCAGTTTTTGAATATTATCCAATTAAAATTCCATTAATTTAAGCAATCTCAAATTGAATATAACACAATCGAATATTATCCAATAAATTGAAAATTCAATATTATCCCATTAAAATATATAAGTATAGCACAAAAAATAATATTAAATTTTTTTTTTGTCACAAATCGTATAAAATTGCAAAATTAAAGAAATATCAAATAGATAATAATCCAATTTTATGTATGGTTGGTCTACACAACTTTTATAATAACACTATAAATATATACCACATATTTCATACTAAATCACACCACATAACAGTTTTCTTCTTCATATATTTTGCTTCTATATGGTAAGCTTATTTTTCTTTTGTTATTGCTCTTTTTCTATTTTTATTACATTCTGTTTCTTTGTCTCATCATGAATCTGACTTCAAATTTTCTTTCTACTTCTACTTCATTCTGAACCTTTGTCTCACCACGAATCTGACTTCAACTTTTTTGTTGTTTGATTATTTAGCTGGCGCAACTACTAAATACAATTGTGTTGCTAACATCTGTCCTGTAAAGAGAAACGTGGAAAATTAAGGCACAAATAACTAAACTCTGAAATATGTCTTGCTTCTATAAAGGTGACTACATAAACAGTATTAAGATGATATTGTTGAATAAGAAGATATATATACATATATAAACTTTACTTTTACTATAACAACTTGACATCTACAAATTGTTTACCTTTATTATAACAACTTAACATCTACAAGTTATTCCTTCGTAGGATGGCAGAATACCAGCCAATATCCAAAGAACATTTTAAAATAAATTCCAACCATTGGTCAAGGAAAACAAAATTTTTATTATCACCAATTTTGTTGTTAGTCAGAACGTTGGTTCTTTTAAAGCTACCAAACATCCATATAAGATTAATTTCGTATAATCCACCTCATTGCAAGAGTTAGATAATGCTTCAATTCATAAATATGGACTCCAATTCAGCCCATTTGATCAAATACTAGCTAGCGCGATTGATGATTCCTACTTAGTTGGTATGTTTCACAATGATTTTGAAGCCATCTTTTTCATACAAATTTTATTATTTAACTGTATAATTTTAATGTTTTGTGTTTAGATGTTATTGCTCAACTAACTGCAATTGGAGATTTACAACTCAGCACAAACAATGAAAAACAAGGTAAGAGAGTTAATATTGAATTAACTGATAACATGTAAACTATACATATTGCTCAAAACTACAATTATACAATAGATTCGTATGAATTTTTTGTTCTAATGTTGTATTCATATACCAGTCAAACTATATTGACTTGCCACAATTTCAAATTGATATTATCCAATAATTTAATTTTTGAATTATTTTATTATCTCATTTTTTGCTAATAACTCTGACACATAAATATATGATATTATCCAATAATTTAAATTTTTAATTTTTTTAAAAATAATTCTTAAGCAAAAAAATATGTAATATTATCCCATCATTGGGCTTTAGAACTTTATTTACAAAAAAAATTCATGCATAATTTAAAAAAAATTTAAATTCCTTAATCAGACAAATTTTTTTTTAATATTATCTCATAAATACAAATCTAAACTGATATTATATCCCAAAATTGCATCAATTCTAAATTGATATTATATTCCATAATTTTATTTTTATATTATCTCAAATTGATTGGTGATTAATCTAAACAATTTTTAATTTTTTTTTAACAAAACGAATAATCCCGCCGCAACGCGCGGGGTTGTATCTAGTTAGTATAACTCATTCAAACCAAAAGAAGTGAACAGAACAGAACAAAACAAAACGATTGGGACGCACAAAATTAATTGAAAATTACTCCTTCCGTCATTTTAATCGTTTTAAGATTATATACATATATTAAAAAGTATAATTGATATTTTATCTGATTAACTAAATTAAATATTAAATTTTAATATTAACTTTTTAAAATTTATTAAAAAAGACGAGAGAAAAACAAATTAATCTTTAATCATAAAAAATAATACAAAAAATTAATTATTTAATACTTTTTAAAATTTATAAGCTATAATTAAAACAAAAACAAAAATCTCTCTTTAAAAGAAGAAGTTATTCAGTGTTCATGAGGTATTATCACGTAATACTTCAGGCCAATCACATACTGTCATTTCAATATGTATAATAAATTTTTTATATTTAGGCCTACCATATATGTTGAAATAATATTATATAATTAATTTAAGACATAAAAAGTCATAAAAGTGACGGAGGGAATGCATCATTGTAAAGGACAGAAGTCTTTAACACCTGACATTTTCAAGGTTACAACGTTACTAGGTAATGAATAGAAGCAAACTAATTAATCTTGCCGACCGCGCTTACAATAAATACGATCTTTTATTGTGATTTGTAACCACGTTAATTAAAATAAAATTAAATAAAATTATTCATGCATCCAATAATTTTCTCCCCCCTGATTTTTATTTTTATTTTTATTTTTTATAAAAAAACTCGCTTTCATATTTAATTGAATTTAGACTTTTTTGGATAGAAAACATATGATGTAAGTTTCATCTTGGGCACATTAATATTGGAAATGTTGTTCTTTTATGTTAATTAATTTTGCATTCTATTTGGTGGTTAATTGATTAGGTTACTTATTTTATTTGAGTTTAATTAATTATTTATGTATGGTATTTAGTTAGTTAATAATATGACATTTATACATGAAAAATCAGTGAGGAAGTAAAAATGAATCAGATTTTTAGATTAAATTAAATATTTTAATTAGGTAAAATGGCAAAAAAAGTAAAAAGGATAAACTATAACTAATTAAAACATGACTAATTTGACCTTTAGTTGCACGACGCAGAACTCATAGGCTATGTTTGTTTATAAAAAATATACTTGAAATTTGGCTATTTATATTAATTTAATACTATTTCGAACTATTTTATCCTATGACGGGGGATTAAATAATCTTATAAACTATTTTTTTTTATCATTTTTAAGGCTATTTATATGAGATTATATAATCTCATGAAAAATTTGGGATTAATAGTCTCTCTCATTTTAAACTATTAAATGGATAGATGAGACTAATAGTCCAATATTAAATGATTAATAATTCTTCATCAAATGATTAAATAGTGCAAATTAGTATTAAATTAACGTAAATAGTCCAATTCCAAATATGTTTTTTGCAAATAAACATAGTTATAGTTGTCTATTTTCAGTCCAAAAGTCTGTCTCTATATTTTTTTTTTAACATAACTGGTTTGAGCATCTATTTTTTAATATTAATGTAAGTTGAGAGTGAATTTTATTACAAAAATGATTGAAAAACATATTTGTGAAAAATATACAAATTGAAGGATGACTTTTGCATTTCAATATTTTCTCAGTATACACCTGAAAGACCATGATTGTAGGGGAAAAAAAAACTTTAATAAACTTACAAATATTATGCGGTTAGGTACATGCTAAATGTCGTTCATATTTTACTAATTTTATTCCATTAATTATGATTCGTATGTTGTCATCTTTTATATTTTCATTACATTTATAGTAATTTGAGTGAACTATATTATTTTTCAATTAATTAAAACAAAGGTGATATGGTGGTTTTCTTTCTTTCTCTTAAATTGCTGTCGAGTTAATTATGATGTTACTCCTATATATTTGGAGACATGGGGAATAATGAGTATAATCCATAATGTATGAGTTTTTATGAGATCCAAAAACTAGTTGCCTTGAAATCTTAGATGAGAACACACTTTAATTGTTTTCTCCTCCTTTTTTCACATGTTATCCGCCTCTCATCTTTATTTTGGTTTCTATTTTTTTACTTTTTAAATATAACATACGGTGGCTTGTTTGTTTTATTGTGTTATGTACAATTAAAAAGTACAATTAAAATATGCACTTGAACGATTTTTAAGCACCAGGACTATATTTATTTTTAAAAAATATACTTGAGATTAGACTATTTATGTTAATTTAATATTATTTTATACTATTTAATTCTTTAACGAGAGATTATTAATCCTTCAATGTTAGACTAATAGTCCTATAAAATCATTTAATAACTTAAAATGAGGGAGATTATTAATCCCAAATATTTCATAGGCTTATATAATTCTACATAAATAACCTTAAGAATAAAAAAAAAAAAAATAGTCCATAAGACTATTTAATCCCCCATTATAGGATAAAATAGTCCGAAATAGTATTAAATTAATACAAATAGTCCAGTCTCAAGTATATTTTTTACAAACAAACATAAATGTATTATATTATTCTTGGTGTGATGAATTCAATAATTAAAAATTGTGTTTGTGAGTTTTAAAAACTTGCATTTAGAAGAACAAAATCGATCCTAATATATTTAAAGTTAAAAAATATCAAACTCCAAAAACTCTATGCCAAATATGTACTAAGAGTTTGTTCGGCTATCAGCATTTGTAACGGTAGTGTTTGTAGTATTTAGACATCTAAATGTGTCGCGCCAATTTTGATATGTTGTGTTTGAGGTCAAAACGATGTATTTATGAGTTAAATAAATTACTTTAAAATAAATAGTTGCTAGGCAAACAAAATTTTCTAGTGCGTTTCGACTCTCTAATACTCTATACACACTAAACGTTCACTCAAACACCACTCATGAACCCTCTAATAGGCTTTAATGGCTTTTGATAGGGTTGGAGAATAACAACAAAATGAAAACAATAATAAAGAAAAAAAATGAAAATAATAATAATTACACAACACAAATTTTACGTGATTCACCCAAAGCATTTTAGCTAGTCTACGGTTGACAGTTGACAGTTTTACTATCTCTTAGAAAATTCGTACATCATATATTATAAGATTCCCTCATTATTTAGCGCAATATAAATAACTTCAATTCATCAAAAAATACAAAACTATCAGCCCTCCATTCTAGGGATGAGTCCAATTTATCTTTTGAATAATTTTACAATCACCTCTAAATTAAAATGTGAATCAAATTTCACCAATAATAAATAGCTCCTACAAAATGACCACTATACCCCCATCTGGACATGTGTAGAGAATCTCACGACTGAAATCGCCAAATATATTAAAATTTTGTTTATACAATCTTAAGATCTGAAAGTATTTTATTACATTCTTTTAAATTTATTTGCTACATACTATATATTTGATTGCATCTCAACTAAGAAAAGTAATTCATCTCTGTGAGCACACATAGTCTTCCCTCGTGAAAATAAATAAAATGGTAGTTTAATATTTTCTGACAAATTTATAATAAAGTGTAATAAATTAATAAATTCAATAAGTATAAGTAATTTATACACAAAAAAAATTAACGATCATTTTTTAGCGAATGTCAACTGAACTTCTGGGCCATACAAAAACAATAAATAAATGAAAATGATTTGAATCTTGGAATTGGATATTTTAAAGATTACAAGTTCCAACAATCAATGAATTGAAAAGCAAACGTTCGTACTCCCTCTCTCTTTTATTATTTGTCTTTTTAAAAATGAACATATCTTAAAAAAATAATTAATATTATATTTTTTAATTAAAAATAATTTTAAATATTAATATGGTCTTAAAATTAAAATAAAAAAAATGCTATTTATTAAATAAAAAATAATAAAAGAACTTAAATTAAATTTAATACTTAAAATAATATTAAATAATTAATTCTTATTTAAAAATTTTCAATAACAAATATTAAAAGATAAAAACATTTTCTTAAAACTACATTTAGAAAGGGACTGATAGGGCTGCTCAATTTTTTTGATTTTTTGGTTAACCGAATCGGTCCAAATGGACCGATTCGGTATAGGTTCGATTTCGGTACCGGTTCTGGTTTATCATTTTGGCATTCGGTATATACCGATTTTATTATTTTATTATTAATAAATAATTAATAATAATAATAAAATAATAATAATAATAATAATGATAATAATTTTCGGTTTAATCGGAATCGAACCGATTTACCGATATATGGAACCGGTCCAATCAATTTTGATTTGGGTATTAAAATTTTGATAAATTCTGTTCAGGTCCAATTCAATTTGATTCGGACCAAATGAATAGCCTAAGGACGGAGGGAGTAAATTATAATGTCAAAATTCAGGTGCGCTGCGCTTTCACACAACCTCTCACCAACCCCCAACCCCCCCTCCCCTATATATATATATATATATATATATATATATAATATTCTCTCTTTCCTTTTTACAACTGAATTTAATTTTAATTTTTTCAAAATAACCACTCTATTTAAATAATTTATAAAGATAAGTTGCATTGAATTATATAAAACTGCAATTTTTAGTAACCAAGAATTATATAAATACAATTTTCTGTTATACACGTAAAACTTATTATTATTGGACTATTCAATGCACTGTCCAATTAAAGTATCAGAAATCAAATTATAGTGTATAGAAATTAATAAACTAAATTGCAGAAAATTATGCTTTTAAATAATCTTTATTATACAAATATTATAGTACTGTTACGAATTTATTCTATATATATAGATACACTTTTCTCTGTAATTATCTAAATGAACTGTAAAAAATAGGCACCATTTAAGACTCTTTCCCTTCCCATGCATCTATCATCAACAACTTTACCTAACCAACGTGTCATCATCCCAACCGTCCGTTGCTATGACCATCAAACGGCCACCCTCACTTTCCAACTAACACATTTATCCGCCTGCCCACCACCCACTCTATTTAAACCAACCTTGAGCCCCTCAACCATCTCAGGAAATTCATCTCAAGTAATTTCCATAAATACATTTGTCACATTATAATTCTCTCTTGTAAATTCCCACATTTTATTTAATTTAACTTTTTATTATTATCATTTCGTCTCTATTTTATTGTTCAAATGGAGATTCCTAGTGGAAATTATTACGGCCACGTGAAAAACGAGATTTTATGTGCCGAAAATGACCCATTGAACTGGGGCATGGCGGCGGAGTCCCTAAAAGGGAGTCACCTAGATGAGGTGAAGCGGATGGTGGAGGAGTACCGGCGGGCGGTGGTGCGGCTAGGCGGAGAAACGTTAACGATTGGTCAGGTGGCAGCGATAGCCTCCCGGGACACCGGAATACTGCAGGTGGAGCTGTCGGAGGCGGCTCGGGCCGGGGTGAAGGCTAGTAGTGATTGGGTGATGGATAGCATGGCTAATGGGACAGATAGTTATGGTGTTACAACTGGTTTTGGTTCAACTTCTCATAGGAGAACTAAACAAGGGGGAGCTCTTCAAAAGGAGCTTATAAGGTAACGTAAAATTCAATTAAATTGAATGGCATCTAGCTTATGTCATAATCATGATTTATTTTTATTTTTATTTTTATTTTTATTTTTATGTTATCTGTCTTTTTAGAGACAAATTATATTTATCGTTCGTAAATTTTAATAAAAAACTAAATGACTTAGTTTTTAATATTATTACTAAAATATTTGTTTGTTTATTTTTCATTTTTGTAATGAATTTTTGAAAGACCGATATTAAGATTTTATACTCAATTAATTTAATTAGCTAGACAAAAAAAATTAATAACATTTGTCTTTCTCCTAAAACATCATTTATTAAAGAACAAAGAGAATAATTTAATAAGGGTCTCTATAGTCTTTCAATTTGAGGGGTAGGTGGTTTCTTAAAGAGATGAACATTTATGCCCGGTGGAATTTCACCAGTTTGCTTATTAAATGACACTTCTAATTATGAATTGATTAATATAATTAAATTTTTATTTTTTACAGTTGACGATTATCATTCCCAGACCGTAAGAATATCATGAGATTTAACAACTTCGTTAATTTGAAGATACAAGTTCAAAAAATTCAATACATAACACTGCACAATTTGTAATTTGTGAATTTTGCCTGCATGAAGTTATAAAATACCAACTTTATTAACTTATATGATAGTATTATCTAATACAAATAAGTTGTCCAAACAAAAACTAAATCATTATAAATTAATTATAAACTAGTAAAATGTTATAGGAGTAACTGTTGTATTATAAAACAAGATAATTGATATTTTTATAAATAAAAGTATTAATTTTATATAATTTTTCATCACATGAGAGTGAATCCTATTTATTATTCATTCATACATATAAAAAAAAGTATATAAAATTATTATTTTTATTTATAAAAATATCAGTTCTATGAAATAAATACGTATAATGGATCTACACGAATATTATTGTATATAGATGACTGCATTTCAATGCCTAGATCTGATCTGTCAAAAATAAATAAAATGTTTAGATCCGCTTATTGTGGACTTGGTCCAAATGGAGAAATGGACAAACATAACTTTTTAAACCCTCAGCTAGCCTGGAAATAGTTTGGGCCCACATTTGTTATTAAAAATGTTGTAAATAAAATCTTTTCAACCATTTGGTCTTCCAAAACTTATCAACTAATTGGCCTGTTCGGCTGCTGCAGACAAACCAACTTATAGGCTACCAACTTATAGGCTATTTTTCACTATTCACCTGTTGGGTTATTCCCTATTTTTTGACTTATAAAATGATTTATGGTTTAACTAAATATAAAAACACCTTTGTCTTTATTTTAATAGTCTTTATATTTTATTTTAAGTTATAAATTATTTTAACCTAGTACATTCATATTTTATTTTAACTTAATTTTTAATTTATAAATCAAAATAATGTCAAACACTTTTATTTATAAGTCACTATTTAAAATCAGTTATAAGTCATTTTAAATTTAACTTATAAGTTATTTTAAAATAAGTCATCGCCCGAAGATACTCTTATTTTTGGAAAATAGCATATTTTTCCCACTTCTCATTTTTCTTTTCTTTGAATCTTCCATGCACAAGATAAAATTGCTAATGATTTTCATGAAATTTTGTTGCATCAGATTCTTAAATGCCGGAATTTTCGGGAACGAGACTGAGTCAAGCCACAGGCTGCCGCATTCGGCTACTCGGGCGTCGATGCTTGTGAGGATCAACACTCTTCTTCAAGGATACTCTGGCATAAGATTCGAGATCTTAGAAGCCATTACCAAGTTGCTTAACCATAACATCACCCCTTGCTTGCCCCTTCGTGGCACGATCACGGCCTCGGGTGACTTGGTCCCTCTATCGTACATTGCTGGGCTTTTAACGGGCCGACCCAATTCCAAAGCTGTTGGGCCGTCAGGAGAATCACTTGATGCTTCCGAGGCCTTTTCCCTTGCGGGAATCGAATCGGGCTTTTTTGAGTTGCAGCCCAAATAAGGCCTAGCACTAGTGAATGGGACCGCTGTTGGTTCTGGCATGGCTTCCATGATTCTTTTCGAAGCGAATATTCTAGCAGTTTTCTCGGAGGTTTTGTCAGCCCTTTTTGCCGAAGTTATGCAAGGAAAGCCCGAGTTCACAGATCATTTGACCCATAAATTGAAGCATCACCCAGGCCAGATTGAGGCAGCAGCAATTATGGAACATATTTTAAGTGGAAGCTCTTATGTTAAAGAAGCTCAAAAAATCCATGAAATGGACCCCTTACAAAAGCCTAAACAAGATCGTTACGCCCTCCGAACATCGCCCCAATGGCTAGGCCCGCATATTGAGGTGATCCGAGCATCGACAAAGTCCATCGAAAGGGAGATAAACTCCGTTAACGACAACCCGTTAATCGATGTCTCGAGGAACAAAGCCCTACATGGTGGAAATTTCCAAGGTACCCCAATCGGTGTGTCCATGGACAACACTAGACTTGCCATTGCCTCAATAGGCAAACTCATTTTCGCTCAATTTTCGGAGCTAGTAAATGACTTTTACAACAATGGGCTGCCCTCAAATTTATCGGGTGGCCGAAATCCGAGCTTGGATTATGGGTTCAAAGGGGCTGAAATTGCAATGGCCTCATATTGCTCTGAGCTCCAGTTCCTAGCCAATCCAGTCACAAATCATGTACAAAGCGCGGAGCAGCATAACCAAGATGTCAACTCATTGGGCTTAATTTCTGCCCGAAAATCAGCCGAGGCTGTGGATGTATTGAAGCTAATGACTTCAACTTGGTTAGTGGCCTTATGCCAAGCTATTGATTTGAGGCATTTGGAGGAAAATTTGAAACACACGGTGAAAAACACAGTTAGCCAAGTGGCTAAAAAAGTACTGACCATGGGGCACAACGGGGAACTTCACCCTTCGAGGTTCTGTGAGAAGGACTTGCTCAAAGTGGTTGACCGAGAGCATGTTTTTTCTTACATTGATGACCCGTGCCTTGGCACGTACCCATTAATGCAGAAGTTGAGGCAAGTTTTAGTCGAGCACGCATTAATCAACGTACAAGGAGAGAAGAATTCGAGCACTTCAATATTCCAAAAAATCGGAATTTTTGAGGAGGAACTTAAAGCTCTTTTGCCTAAAGAAGTCGAAAGTGCTAGGTGTGAAATCGAGAGCGGAAGGCCTTTAGTTTCGAACCGTATCAAGGAATGTAGATCATATCCATTGTACAAAGTTGTGAGGGAGGAGTTGGGGGCTGGATTTCTGACCGGAGAGAAAATCCGATCGCCAGGGGAGGAGTTTGATAAGGTGTTCTCAGCAATGTGTGCCGGGAGATTGATTGATCCATTGCTTGATTGCTTGAAGGAATGGGATGGTGCTCCTCTGCCTATTTGTTAAGCTCTCTATATAATATATATATATATATATATATATATATATATATATATATATATATATGGAATACAGTATTTACATTTCAAATTGTTCTTTGTAAAAGTTATATTTTACACACTTTTGTTCATGCTGTATGCAACTCAAAATCGTGATTTCAATGATGTTTCTTAAATCTCTTCTTTCTAGTTTTTTTTTTTTTTACTTTTTTTTAAGGATTTGGTCATCTTTTGTTCGAACAACAAATGTAATATATCTCATGAATGAATTGATCAGTACTCTTTTGCAGTTGAATATTTTGTCGGAGCTGATCATTTAAAAGTACTTTTTGTTCAGCATGGATTATCTTGATTTTAGGTAGGTTGTGATTTAGTTTTATGAGATTTATATTATGTAATAAAATAATAGGGAAAAAAAAAGGGAAGGAAAAAACTCTTACCAACCTTCAAAGACTTGGTGGGTTATGGTTGGTGAAGTTGATGATAAGGATAAATTTACAAATATAATAATCGAACATAATATCAAATATTATATTTATCTTTATCATTAAATGGTGTTGTGTGACACGAATTTCAATATCACAGAATATTATTTAATGGTAAAGATGAGTATAGTGTCTGAACGTTGTCATTAATTGTTGTGTTTGTATAATTCCCACACAAAAGTCTAAAATTTTAGAAAACTGCATCAAGGATATTATAATTATTTCCACCAAAGAAATATACCATCTCACACCCTCTATATAAGATGGACTTGATGAATATACCCTGTGGTCAATTCACATAAAATAGTTGAATTTTTATAGCACAAAGTTATAATGTTGCGTAGAAAGTCATTTAAGACAAATAAAATGCAACTGTGTTATTTAAGACCAATAAAATGATAAATATGCAGATTTTTCTTTTATAGGCTATAGGTTATCTTTGGCGTCCTCAAAGACAAAAGTTTAAAATCAAATTATAGAAAAAGATAATTTCAAGGTATGTTTGAAAGTTGAAACTTTGAAAATATGGAGAAAAAGGAATTTACTAATATGTATATATAAAGAAAATGTTATAAGTTCAAAAAACATTATTGTTATATTTCTTTCTTCTTTCTTCTTTCTCCATTCTCCTCTTTTCTTTTATTTTCCCTTGAATATTTCACGTTCCAAACATAGTACCAACTCAAGGGAAGGGAAGAAATCATAGTAGTTAACTTATAGATTATTTTTGGTGAAAATTGATATTTTCACATGAAATTTTAATATTTTCACATGTAGACCCCACTAAAAATGTTGTTATAGATGTATAACGACGGTTAAACCGTCGCTATAAATTCTATATGTGGGTTCTACATGTGAAAATATCAAAATTTCATATGAAAATATCAATTTTCTTTTTTATAGAGGAAATCATACATGTCCATATATAGAAGAGGAAGGAAAAAAAAGAAAAAGAATAAATAATAAAATACCAACTTTATTATTATTGTAAATGGAGACAATATTTATACAAATATTGAAAGTTGCACGAAGGCATCAATGAAATGATCACTCATGCATATAGTCTCTCCTTTTTCCCGACGATCAAATTGTTGGGTACTTTTATTTAGTTATACGATGGAGCTCATGGTGTGCTTGTTTAATTTAGGGCCAAGTCCTTCGGGATCGGGAATTGTTCCTTCTTTTTCTTGGATGTATAATTCTGGAAAAATGTTGATTTTGAATGTTGCAAATTAATTTCATGTTTTATACGGTTTATTATTTAATTTAAGATCATTTTAATTGCACACGAGTAAATAAGATGATCTTAAATTCATTTTATTTGATGTTAGAGGCTTGTTAATTAAAAGCTTGGAGATAGAGTAACTCTTCTTCATTCTTTAAATAAATTTTATATTTACTTTCTTTTTAGCCTTTTAAAAAGAATTGACATTTTTCGTCTTAGTGGTGCTCACATTAAGGTTATATTTTATGTAGGAATTAATGGGAAAAAACATCTTAAATAGATCTAGATGTATTAATTTTTCAAAAAGCATAAGATATATTATTATTATTTTTCAAACAAGATGTATTATAATATGTGACAGTCGATAAATGAAAATTTTAAGTTTCTCCACAAAAAAAATAAATCATATTTAATTTTGTTAGTTACTTTTGCAATCATTTTAATGATAGAAATAAAAAAGAGGGATTATCTTTCAAACTATAGGGCATGCACGAACAAGAAGCTTAGAGAATAATCATACATATTATCTAGTGTTTAATCATATTTCGTTTATTTTTTTCCCAAACAAATTTTAGATATTTAGTCTTTATTTACATTTCCCCCCAAATTTCATCTACCACACATTCTGTTCATACAATTAATTTATACATAATTTATTTTAAAGTTAAGAATTTGATGAGTATATTATTATTCAAGCTGACCAAGTGGCCATCAGTTGATATGAATTTATTTAGTTTATGTTAATATAATTATGAATATCATAAATTGCCTAAAAAATACTACTAATTATAAGATTTATTATTTTCAAAACTTAAATAAATTATATGCATTTTAAATTAAAAATTATCTCAAATTAACTTTTAAAAAATTAATATTAATTTTATAATTTATAACAAACGGAGAGTATTACACCTGATAAACGGGCTGAGCCAACCCAAACGGGCCGGGCCAAAACGGTTCAATTTTTTTTGGGCAAAAAACCTTCAGCCCATGGCCCGGACGGGTCGGGCCAGCTTGCGGGCTATTTGATTATTTTTTTTTTATTTTACAATTATGATACATAACATGATATTTTGATTTTGGGCTATTGAGTATAACATGCAATTTGTTTTATTCAATAAAAATGTACTTATTAACAAAAAATATTTAAAAACTTATGTTTAATTAAGAAATAATTTTAACTTTATAAACTATTATGAGTATTATTTATTTGATTAAATATGTGAAACTAATAATTGTAATTAAATATCAAGTGACTAATTTAAAAAAAATACTAAAATAATACCACAAACAAATTACACATGTATGTATTTAACTATTTATATAGTGAAAATTATTTAATTATACACGTAATGTATTCTGCTATGTGCAAGTATATAAAAACATAATTAATTATTATTTTTTATTAACATTTGTTAATCAATGATATTTTAAATTTTGTCTTATTTAAGTTATTTCATATCTAATAGCCATATGTTTGGAGATAATAGTATTTTGAACAAATGAATAGAAATTTTGTTCCATAAATTGATCTAAAAGATTAATGAATTAAGTTATTTTAAAAAAAATTTATGTATTGATATATTTATTTTTTTTGGAAAAAAAAATTAATTTAGGCCACGGGCTGGGCCAAAAGTTGGCCAGGCCAAAATGACCCACTTTTTTTTGGGCTGAAGAATAGAAGCTCATAGCCCACTTTTTTTGGGCCAGTCTGGCCCGACCTGCGGGCTTGAGCCCTTTTTGCCAGGTCTAGAGAGTATAATATAAGGGATATGGTATTGAGGGATTGTGATAACTCTCCTTAAAATCAATATCTTTGTTCAAGTCTTACGAATAATTTAGTGACAAACCCTTTGACAAAGAGATTAGGTAAATAAGTTTATATTGTTTTTAAATTAATCCATTGTTGTTTATTTATTTTTCATTTAAAATGAACACTCTACATTTGTGTTGTCAATTTTGTTAGGATGTCACAAGCTAAAAGGCTAACATGCTAGGTTGAGACTCCACTATACTTATTAATCTATCTACACTTTTGAATTTATCTGATGTGGAATTCATGTGAAATATCCCAATGCGATTTGCTTTTGATTTGTTTCACATTTGGCTTGATCAGAGCTATACCAAAATCTCTTCAAACGGCGAATTTGCTTCACATTTAGTAAAGAAGGCAACGGTGGCGTGGTAGGGGAGGAGTAGCGACGATAAGGGAGGAGTAGATGGCAGATGTGTTTGGGCTGGTGATAGAGGGATGAGTAATAGCGATGAAGTGGGGTTTGTGCTGGTGATAGCAACGGCGAAATGGGATTTGGAGGAGTGAAATGAATTGATGGAGTTAGGGCACCCGCGAAGTAGGGTTTTTTTTTTTTTTTTTAAACTCTGTCAAAATTATAAAATCGACAAAAAAATTGGGTTGATTATATTAAATTATATGAGTTGAATTCAACAACTTTATTAATCGATGTAATCAATTCAAACAGATAGCCCACTGCCGTCGGAATTAAAGCCGTCAGTTTTAAACTTCATTTTTGTAGTGATAGCTCTAATAATTTCTAGTAATAAAAATATTTTATATTGTTTGAGTTGAAATAAAGAACAATTATACAAAAAGGAATGTAAAAGAATTAAGAGGAATGAATTGAGAGAGGGGAATACTTCGGGGGAGGGTATGGGATTCTATTTTCCGGGGCAAGTCAAATATGAAGGAAAGCAATGCATTGGCGGGACGAGATAAGGAAAGGTCCCCCGTATCATACCCGCCTTGTTGTTAGGCCGAGGCATAGGAACTAAATTTGAATGGCATACCATATATTAGTACAAATGTAGGCTAAATTGATTTGATGATGATTTGATTGTGTTAATGTATTGTTAGTTCAAATACATGGTTGAAATAATAAAGTATTAATGTATAAACATTTGTTCACTTCTGTACAGTCCTTATAAAAGAGCAATCATTATAAAATGACTTAAGGATCTAATTTGTTAGGTTGATCCGTAATTGAAAAAGATAAACTAGTTAAAGGATCAAACTTGCTAGGTTGATCCAAAAGAGAAACTTTGTATTGTCCTCAAAAGAATAATATTGTAAAAGGACACTAGGGATAAAGCTTGTTAGGTTGAATTCAAATGCAGAGTATTATCAATATGTAATAGATTATGAAGAAGATCAAGAGAACAAAGAAACAACAGAATCAGAAAAGAAGGCAGAAAAATGGAAGTTCGTAAAGTAAGAGCAGAACAGTCAAATCGTAAAGCAAACAAGGATCGTCGAGTAAGATGCCTAGAACTTAATTCTACGATGCCAGGTGTAGACACCCAAATTTTGCACTTTTGTACTAACCCTGACAGGAGGGCATAATCGTCATTTGACCTGACGAACGAAAAGGAAGGTGGACCCCAACACAAAGCCTCCCCAACGACTTACGGTTAAATCCGCCACAGCAGACAACGAGCATCAGGCAAGGCAAACAGCTGATCCAGAAGAACCTGATTGAATCACCAAAGACGACAAATGGCCACTACGCTTACGATGTTCGGGGGTCTCGCTCCCCGGTGAGCTGGCGGGGGTGTAAGGGGGCAGCGCCCCCTGGAAGCCAAGCACAAATAGCAATTTCTACATCAAGTAACAGCCTTCCGAAATAATACGGCAGAAATTGACGATTCAAGGCTGCGTGGCACGGAAATCGAGAAAAGCCAGCTGGGCAGTCGCAGATGCATCTGCGGCCACCGACAGAGGTGACTTTTGCACGGCTCGAGGGCGGCACACGGCAGCCGAGGCGACGGCTCAGACGGCCACAGCAGGCCCAGCCGCAGATGCATCTGCGGCTAGCCGCAGTTGCACCTGCGGCTGCCTCCGATCAGCTATACAATGCCATTTCCGCGTCCGAGAGATAGAGAGAAGAAATTTTCAAGGTTTTAGAGAGAGAAAAATGGCGGAATAGAGAGAGAAACCTTCGGGTTTGGTCAAAAAGTGTGAGATTTCTTCTCCTTTTGTTCAATCTTCATGCTATACCTTGTATTCTACATTGGATTTGAGTGCTAGTGCGTGATTTCTATCAATATCAAGGCAAAAATTTCGATATCTTTCTTAGTGTTGGTGCATTTTGTAGATCTATTAGATTTAATATTTCATCTTGCTTTAGTAGTGTAATCGATAAATATTTGTGTATTTGTGCATTTGTTGGGTGGATCTACTGTTAGATCCAAAAATATTTGGTGCATTGCTATTTAAGTAGTCTGATTCGGTGTATTTTGAAGTTAGATCCAATGTAGTCAATATATTGTAGATCTATGGATTAGGGACGGTTAGAGAGGATTTATGGCGGATGTAATCTCCTCCTAACCTCCCGATGATATCCCTTTAGTTCATTTTATAATTTTTACGTATGTAGCGATGGCAATGCATTTGTATTATATATATGTAATTTATGGGTCTTAAAGCGATGTCGAATCGAAAATCGGGTTTAAGGCCCTGTGATAATGAAATATGTGATTGTTGGCGTTTGGGGCTATTTAGATGGCTTACATGCCCACAAATAGCTCCAACGTTATTTTGATGCTTGGTTTTCCCTTTCGACATGAGAAAACGAATTTTTGAATGAAAAGATAAAGATTTTCATAAAATCAATCAAAGTAGGATATTAGATCATCCGTAGGCTAAAATAAAATTGTAAGTGTCGGATGAGCTCTATTCCTATTTGGCGAAGGATTTGAAAAATATGTTTTACAAAATATCATCGGTTTTATTATCGAAACAAAAACAATAAAAATGAACTCTTCGATTAAGTCAAATCCTTCGTGCATAGGGTTAACGAGATTCTGAAGCACTTTCAAAGTAAAGCATTCCAACGACATTCATTTAGGCACACACACACACGCACACATATTTTTAGGATTTAAAAGGATAAGAAAACATCAAGATAGCGGTAACCGTGTTTCACGGAAGTCAGGGGGTGCCTAACACCTTCCCCTCGCTTAAGCAAGCCCCCGAACTCTATGAATCTCGGTTTGCGAACCAATTGAATCGGAGTCACATATGAGCCAGCGATTGCGAAAACAAAATTCGGATGAGTTGGTACATCCATTTCAAATATACCAACTGGCGACTCTGGTCAATTGGCTCATAAAAATTCGACAATTCAAAACCCCATCGACATTAGGCCGACCCTTTTCAAAAGTCACATCTTAATCTAAAGGCTAAAATTGGAAAGGGCATTTTTAATTATTAAAATACGAAACGACAGAAATCCCGGCGTCGACACCAGGGTTATCAAGTGCAAAACAAAGAGATTGTCAAGCAGAAAAAATGATTGTCGAACAAAACAGAGCTATAAGATCAAAAAAAGAAGATTAGTAGAGAAGAAGAACTGAGAGTTCGTAGAATAAAAGAACAGAACAGAATAAATCGTAGAGAAAATACGTTATGATCAACTCTACGAGCACCAAGCAAGTTCGAGATCGTCGAGCACTGTGAAGGTCGTAGAGTATGATACAACGGATCATAGAAATCACATCTTTAAGAGTCAAAAGGCCATACATAATGAGCATAATAAGCTTTATTATCAGGAAGATCATAACGTAAGTCAGAATTGCTAGATGGAAAATCTAAAGCTTGACTCTGCAGTCCAAAGCAAAATCGTTAAAAGAAAAAGACAACCACTAAGGATAAAAGAAAATGGATCAAAGCAGAAGATTATAGGAGAATACTTAAGCAAAGAATTGGATAAGATCAACAAAACTACTTCAAAGCATGAAAGATAATTGAAATGAACAAAGGTCGTTCCACAAGATCAGCACAAAGATAGAGTTCGTAGAGTTCTGTCAAGCAGGTTCAACACATCAATGTCAAGACTAAAGACTTTAACAGAAGGAGTGAAGAAATGAGGCTAGTATGTGCTACACAAGTTAGAGTGCTCAGGATCGCCGAATGAAACTGAACTGAATATTATCAGATCGTTGAGTCACTCAGTATCGTTGACCTACTTCGTAAAGCTCTTTCATAGAGTTACATCATTGTTAAGTTGCATCAGTGCCAAATATCAAAGATAAAAATGTCAATGACACTGAGAGACAGATTCGTTATGACACATTGGGATGTCCTCATCAAGAGTTCTATAGTAAGAAGTAATATGAGATAAACTAGGTAAAGAAAACAAGGAGTAAAGTATGAATCAATGTCAGAATGAGGGCGAGCTGGTCAAGAAGAAAAGAATAAACTTGAGCAAGAAAAAAGTCCAAGTTCAAAGAATAAGAAGTATTAGTTCTTAGGAAGTGAACTAAGCTTGTCCAACATAGTCAAAGAGTAGAATGCAAGAACGCAGAGCTTAAAAATCGTTGAGAAAACCAAACTGAAAGATACACTCTACAATCAAAGACTGAAAAGTACGTAAAGTACATACATAAAGATCATGGAAAAATTTCAAAGTTCTTAAAGTAAATTATAAATTTATAAAGATCGCTCCGAGATCGTAAGGTGAAATACATATCGTAGAACAGTTCGTAGAAACATGCAAATCTTAAAGTCCGCAGAACGTAGAACAGTTTGTAAAATCATAAGATTATAAAACTACCAAACTAGAGACAGCTAAGTCAAACACTCCGATTCCCAAGGAACTATACGATTAGGAAATTTATATAAGTTAAATCAGATATGATAATGGGACTCACAACGAGAAGTTGTGAATATTGAGGATCTCAAGATATTAGCTAACCGTTGAATGCTTCAAATGAAAGACAAAAGATTATATGTCTAACAGCTATTTTGATAGTATGACGTCAGCCACATGGTATCTATTTTTAGCATACTGAAAAAGAAGATAGAGCCAAAAGCAAGTTGACACTTCCTTCTAAATGTCAGCATCAGAGATCTTTTAAAATTGGAGCATTAAATGAAGTAACGGCTACTCTCCAATGGGCGAATCAACGAACATCTCCTTATAAATAGAAACTCGTATTTAAAATATATATAAAAAAGAGTGAGTGAGAAAGTGAAGAGGTTGCTAACATAGAGAAAGAGAGAGAGAGATAAGATAGACGAAAAATGAGTTGCTGAAATTGTAGAGTGAAAAGAAACAAAAGAGAGAAAATCAGCAAATGATCAATCTAGAAAAGATAATATCCTAACCTAAAGCTATTCTAAGTTTTGGAGGATCGATTGAAGAGTGATTTCCACAAAGTCATAGCAAAAGAGAAAAAAGATATATCTAATGGCTCCAAAAATCAATGTCAAAGAGAAATCATTCAACTGCTAAGTTACATCAGATAAAGAGAACTTAACGTCAACTTAGCAACACCTCAACCACCTTCATTAACAACAGCAAAAGACGAGACTTAGTGACTCGTCTGATTCTGAGTGAATCAGACCCTAAGTGGGATGGACTTAGTGTCTAGTTATAGCGGTTCTTAATGAACCTTGGCCTTAATGACCTTTGCTGAGACTAAGTGACTTAAATGTATCATAGTGATTCAAGCTTGTGATTGATCTTGGTGATCTGGTCTTAGTAACCCTCAGATATCCTTAGTGGATTTCCTATCAGAAGTGCAGAAAAATGGACTAAAAGATCTTTGCGCTCCGAATCACTTAAAAATCACTGTGACACCTCTTATCTCTTTAACTGCTTGTATCATAACTGTTATAACTACTATAATTGTTCTATCATTTTCCAAATAACCTTTCAGTAACATTACTTAAAAATAAAACTGCAAATTCAACATCTTAAATTAAAAAGGGGGTTTTACCAAATTAACATTTTAGTTGTGCTAATCATAATAGTTTTAAATTATTTGGAAGTGTGCTTTAAAATAAATATCTTTGAAAAACATAAAGATCTATTCACCCCCCCTTCTAGATCACTTTTGTGCCCTCTGAGAATAACACCATATATATCCGTTATGTGAAAACTCTTTTCAAAATTGATGTATTTATCCGGGTGTTTGGAAGGAAATGGTGTTTAATTTAGGGTCAAACTCTTTAGAGATTTTTCCTTCTATTTTTTTGGATGGCTAAGCATGGAAGAAAGGTTAAATTTAATGTTGCTAATTATTTTCATGTTTTTATATGAATTATTTAATTGAGACCATGTTAATTGCACACATGTAATCGAGATGATCTCAAATTCATTTTATTTGAGGTTGGATGCTTGTTAAGGTAGAAGTCCCACGTCGAACAATAATTCTCAACTTTGTCGAACATTAATTCTCAACTTTGTTATAGATCCTTGATAATTACCAAAATCAACAATAAAACCACAACAACATTCAAATACATTTCTCAATACATATCTAGTTCTCCCTTTATATCCTAAGATATTTACTTTATGCCAAAAAAAGTATATATTAAGATAATGAATTAATTAACTACATCAAAACTTTTTAGTATAGATTGAATGAATTTTCAAGTGTTGTCAATATACATAAATTATTAATTGATAATTGTGTGTGTGTGTGTGTGTGTGTGTGTGTGTGTGTGTGTGTGTGTGTGTGTGTGTGTGTGTGTGTTCAATTAAATGAGGAAGAAGCAGAATAAGCCTTATTTCCTTAACCAGCTGACCTTATGTTGGTTCTAGTTTACTGTTGAGTTGATTCGCTTAATAAATACTAATTCATTTTGTAATTCTAAATAAGAAGAAATTAATGACTTATCCAACTAAATAAACTATTTTTTGATTTCACAAGTTATATCAGGCGTGCACGACAGACCGGCCTGGTCCGGTCAGACCCGGGCTTGACAGGCCTTGGCCGTTGACCAGGTTGGGCCTTGACTTTCGGACTGTCATGCTAGGCCAGGTCAGCCTTGACGTGCAAACATGTGACCCGTTGAGGCCTGCAGATCAGGCTAGGCTAGGCCATATATGGACCAGCTCATGCTTGAGCAAAATTGCCAAGCTCCATGTGTGGGAAGCCCATAAAATTAGGCAGCCATGTGGTGTGGTTATAGTTTACAGAGAGCAATTATTTTGGTTTGCAACCAATGTGGGGCTTGTGCTAGTTATGACTTATATATGAGCAATTCCATATTTATACTTACTCTTATGCTATTTTACAATCAATGTAGGATAAGCAAACCTAAGATGAGATTCAGTTGGTGTGCTTATTTTTTTGTTTGGGTCTTGAGCAAAATGCAAGCTCCATTTGTGAAAACCCATAAAACCAAGTAGCCAGCCATGTGGTTATAGCCTGCCGAGTGCAATTTATTTTGGTTTGCAACCAATGTGGGGCTTGTGCTAGATATGACTTTCGTATGAGCAATTCCATATTTATACTTACTCTTATGCTATTTTGCAATCGATGTGGGATAAGCAAACCCAAGACGAGAGTCTTGAGCAAAATGCAGGCACCATGTGTGGAAGCTCATAAACATTTGGTGTGCTATTTTTTTTGTTTGAGTCTTGAGCAAAATGCAAGCTCTATGAGTGGAAGCCCATAAAACCAGGCGGCCATATGGTTATAGGTTGCCGAAAGCAATATATTTTGGTATGAAACCAATGTGGGGCTTGTGCTAGTTATGACTTATGTCTGAGCAATTCCATATTTATACTTACTCTTATTCTATTTTGCAATCGATGTGGGATAAGTAAACCCAAGATGAGATTCAGTTGGCATGCCTGCCGGTTGCCACCCTGCCGTGCCAAGAAGCTAAAAGAATAAAAGCATGCACCATCAATTCAGCATACATCAAGCAAAGTGAACTAATCATAAATAATTTCAAAAGTACCATTCTTAAATATGTAGCATAAATATGTGTGATAAACTAGGAAATTGATTAGTTCTTGAATAACTATAAATATCTTGGGGGAAGATGACGATTGCATGGAATCTAGGGATGAGGATGGTATGCAATATATGGGTTCTACCCATTGTGCATAATATTTGGTGTATAGTTTGTATACATAGTATTATTTTGTGCATAATATTTTGTGTATAGTTTGTATATATAGTATTATTTTTTTCATTAGTACATAATACATGAGTGTTCTTTATACATAATATTTTGTGAATAGTTTGTGCACATTGTATTATTCTAAATTAAAATTCATTATACTTGAAATCTAACCATATCACAAAGTTTTGTTACATTTTTTATTACACGTTTATTTTGTAAAATTTGTTTCTTAACTAAATTAAATTTCATTAGCATTTAAAACTAACATATCATGCATGTAGTTAAGTCAAGTCTAACTAATATAGTTAAGGGGGGGGGGGGGGGGGGAGCAGAATCGATCTCAATTCTTGAAATTGGGAAAAAGTCTCCTACAAGTGTAGTCTTTCTCGGTCAACTGGAAATTTGAGAACTGTAACAGCTCTTGCAATCGGTCGGTAGGTCCTTCCTATAGTTCAAGAGTTCTAGTACTGGCATTGTGGTCCATTAGTTCGATGATTCTTCTTCGCCTATAAGGCTTGTTCAATCAATCTCATAGGTTCATTAATTTCTTAACTATCATTAATTTTAATCATAAACTTCTTTACTAAAATAGTTTCCTAATTAATTATAGTTCAGTAAAACTTAAAATCTTATCAAAATACGATGTATAATTATATAAAATATTACAATATACTCCATCTATCACAAAATATAAGATTAACATTAATCTTTAAAATTGATATAACCCATTTAACATTTGAAAATAATTTATATTCCTACCTAATAGTACCTTAATTTTGATAGTTTATGATTTTCATAATTGCATTAAAGTTAAAACTTTGGGAGTTGATTAAATGTTCAGTTGTCGAAACTTGAAAGTTGATTTGGAAGCTTTCTACTAACATGTTTGATAAAATGTGACGTAATCAACATTTATATTTATGACGTAATCAATTATTTGAATGAGCTTACCTACTAAACACTATAAATTTAATCAAAACTCTATAAAAAAAAATTACACATGCATTATTCTTTTTCTTCTTCTTCACTAGCTAGCTACCAACTTATTATGTACTTACAGTTTTGGGCTTAATAATTAGTTATATTCATAGCTCGTTCATTAT
This sequence comes from Hedera helix, assembly GCA_947179155.2. Taxonomy (NCBI): domain Eukaryota; kingdom Viridiplantae; phylum Streptophyta; class Magnoliopsida; order Apiales; family Araliaceae; genus Hedera; species Hedera helix. The sequence goes on along the minus strand of OX359271.1, from coordinate 31,321,236 downwards.
TTCATGTGTCTTCATTTCCTCCTTGTAGTGATTCATGGAAAGGTTGGTTCTTCATACCTAACTTATATACGTATATTTGGTAGATGAAAACTACTTGTTTCTTGGAATGGACTACTCATGTTTCTTTTTCCTCTAAGACACTTTTTCAAATTCTGTTATGCATTCTTACTTCTCAAACCACTTTCTGTTTCCCTTCCCTTATCCTTGTTGCGTCTTTAGTTTGAACTACAAGGACCACTTGCCAAGGAAGTACTACACATAACAAAACCATGGTAAACAATTTTACCTGATCTCATTTTTTTTATGGTGCTACTGCATCTTCATATGAAATAATTATCGAATATCCTTATGTTATCACTCATTTGGCTTTTCTTGATTAGCTAGTCCAAAATAATTATATAGACACAATTTGTTTGAACTTCGCATCGATGTTTCACTAGAAACAAATTTATTTAAGATTCAAATGTTACAACATATATTAAGTAGGCCTTTTTTAAAAACAGAGGGAAGCTAGTGAGAAGAAAGCATTACACCATCTAATCCCCCCCCCTCCCCTCCCCTCCCCCTAATAAGAGTCCATCAATATTTTTTCTTATTTAATTTTAAAAAGTTTATTTATAATTTCTTCAGAAATTTTAGCCAGTATATTAACATTATTCAACATAGAAGTGCTCTATATATAAATATTGATAATGAAGGATCTGAATTTGTTAGATTTCTTTGTCAAATGCAGCCTAATAGATATTTTATTTCTCAAATATGCATAAATAGAGTAAACTCACATGTTGACAACAATTGTTTCACATCTTCACTTTACCCAAAGGGAACGCTGAACAATGCTAAACTAAAAATGCACAAAGTAACAATACATATATTTGGTAGATGATAACTACTTGTTTCTCTAGTTTGTTAATTAAGGTGCTTCGTTGCTAATTAAGTTATTTAAATGCCATGAAAATGTGATTGTGCTCAAGTGATGTGTGTGTATATATATACGTACTATCTCTATATATTTCCATCTCCCTTTCTTAATATTTATGCTTTGCATTTATTTGGTTCTTTAATATTATACATACAACTATAAAAAATCAAAGATACATATCAAACAAAAATTATCCAATACATATGCTTTAACAGCTGGTCCAGTCTTCTTTTGGTACACAATAATTAAGCTGTGAATTAAGATAGAACTAATGATGCTTAGGCAATGGTGTCCCTTTCACAATTGTCACTGGGCATGTTGTATTGTGAACTACATAGTTGCTTACACTCCCAACTGTCCCACATTGCCAAAGTTCCCAAAAATGAAGGTAGCCTTTGGAAATTCTAGTCCCACGTAGCTTAAGTTGAGATTCTCCTACCAACCTATCATCTATAAATAGCTAAGAGGGTCTTGTACTTCATTTCCAAAATCAAAGCTTATTTGTCTAACATATTTGTTGGACTAAAGTTTCAAGATGGTGGGTTGTAGCTTGTATGATTCGGTCCAGGCCTCAGGCCGGTCTAAGCTAGTTTTTTTACAGGGTCAGGGCGGGCCGGATATGAAGCACAAAACCATGGTTTGTTTTTAGTTTGGCAGGCTGGGCTTAGCCGAATCATGCTTTGACCAGGTCGGGCCTAAGCCGAACAACCCCAAGCCACAAACCGCATGCCATATGTGCAACACTAGGTTATATCTTAGTGGTCCTTATACATTAATAAATACAATATAATATTTTATTGATTCTAAATTTTAATAAATTTATTGACTCAAAAATTAATTTAAAATATTTTTAAACTCAAAATTAATAAGATGCATTGAAAATTATGATATAATAAATTTTATAATTAGTGATACTTTTATATATTTACAGTATTCATGCTTAGTTAAATAAATTTAGCATTCAAATCATCTCAACTTAAATTTAAAAATCAATAATAATCTTATACATAGAGAATAGAGAGAGAGTATCAAAATATTGTTTTCTCGAAACCATTTAAAGAAAAATTTAGGAAATTGACATTTTTATTCTGTTTTTTGATAGACCTTATAAAAAGTGTTATGATAGATATATAACAATGGTTAACCGTTCTATATTATGAAAATATCAAAAAATAGTGTAAAAATATTAATTATCAAAATTTTAATGTCTCACAAATAAAATATTGCAGAAAACTAGGATAGGTCAAATATCATAAGAAATAAGAAATAGATTAGGAGTGAAACAATTAAAAATAAATAAATAATAAAATAAGTGAGTAGAAAAAATGGCACACCTAGCCAAATTTAACAAGTAAAAAAAGAACGTAAGGCAAGAAAATCATAATTTGCGGCAATACGGTTGGTGAGCGTAGTGGCAACTTGCCACCCCATATATATATATATATATATATATACTTCCTTCTACTTATTTTAGCACTTATTCAGATCCTCAGATCTTATATTAGCTCTCAGTTCTCTCTCCTCTCATCTACCAGAAATCGGAAGTAATGGCGTACGAAGGAATCCTCTTGGGGATGGGAAATCCCCTTTTGGACATTTCAGCTGTTGTAGACGACGAATTTCTAGCCAAGTATGCTCTCTTAATCTCTCTCTCTCTCTCTGTTTTTTTTTTTGTTGGTAATTTAAGCAAAATTTAACATTCTTGCTCTTAATCTCTTTTTCTCTCTGTATATGTATATATACATTAATACGCGTAATTTAGCTCACAATCATATGGAATGTGTAGTTCAAGTCATATATATGTGTGATTTGATTCGGAAATGGATCGATAGTTTGTGTTGTATTATGGTTAGATTTGAGTTTTAGTGCTTTGACTTGTTCTGTAATGATGGATTCGGATCTGAGCAATCTTTTTAGTTAATTAGTTTGTGTTGGTTGGAATTATAGATCTGTCGGCAAGTGATTGTGATAATGGTTTTTGAGTTGCATTTGAATGTTTGGCCTGTTTTTAGATACTCAAAATGCTTCCTTTGTGTGACAATGTCAGTTGCAATGTAGTTTAGACTTCATGGCTATAGCCTGTCACTTATGTAATTAAGTACATTTTGGAACAATATTGTAATTGAACGAGCTTGTTCACTTAAATCTTGTTATTAAGCTTAAAAGCACTATATGGTTTTTATAATTATACACCCCCCCTGTCTGGCAGGCAATGAGAGTATTTTATTTAATTGATTATTTTTTTCCTGAAAATTATGTTTCGGATTGGATATACTTAGAAAGTAATATTGGAAAAAATTATACCTAATTGCTTCAAATGCAAACCATAATACTGAAGAAAAGTCGAGAAAAGGATTGGGTCGAAGGTATTATTACTACACAACAATTATTTTTATGAAAGACAAAGCTATAAGTTTTAGTGTCTGAATTATATATTATATTCTTTATTGTCATATCTCAAATGGCACCATTTCAGGACTTCACATGACTGGAATTTACTTTTTTGTTTATTTGTTTGTTGATCTTTTCTTTTTGCTCTTTGTTTTTTTTTTTTTTTTGAAAATGTAGGTATGGGGTGAAGTTGAACGATGCCATTCTTGCCGAAGACAAACACTTACCCATGTAAGCTTTCTTCTAATTTTCTCTTTAATTATATACTGTTTAAATATGATCTAACTTTTCTACAAGGTGTTAGACTTTATAAATAGATTGCATTGTTAAATCTATGACAAGTTCTTGCCGCTGACAAGCCTTATCTATCCTCTAATATAAGTTAGCAAATGTTTGTGAAAACCACACCAGAACTTAAAGGGGAACATGATCAGATATGCATCATCATATCATGTGGATTTTTGGAATATTTTGTTTTTTTTGCTGAGATACTGCAGTATGATTTCCTACAATTTTAAGGATGCATTTCTTTTTCCAGGTATGATGAATTGGCTACCAAGTACAATGTGGAGTATATTGCTGGAGGTTATTTTTTAACTTCTGGGATTTTTTTTGGTTAATCATAGCTATTCATACACTTAACTTGGTTGGATCCGGATTCTGCTACTTGTTCAGTCTTGTATATTTGTTTCCTACTGAATTATCAGATGATATATTACTGCAGGTGCAACCCAGAATTCTATCAGAGTGGCCCAGGTATGTTTATTGTATATTACAGGGTTTGGTGAGGTCAATTTAATTGTGCAAGAACAATGGATTTAAATTTTACGGATGTCTTGGTGTTTACAGTGGTTGCTTCAAATTCCTGGTGCAACTAGTTATATGGGCTGCATTGGGAAGGACAAGTTTGGGGAGGAGATGAAGAAGAACTCAAAACTTGCTGGAGTTGATGTAAATCTTTCATTACTTTGCTTATGATAGAATTTCAATTAGTATCTACTCCAATGAAAACTTAATTTTTTTCTAGAGGTCTAATAATGCCCCATATTTAGGTCAACTACTATGAAGATGAAGCTGCACCAACGGGTACTTGTGCTGTTTGTGTTGTTGGTGGCGAGAGGTCAGTTAGGACATTGTTTTTGCTCTGAATATTTTGGCTTTTGACTTAATCCATCTTTCCAGCATTTGTTGGTCAGTTTTTCCTTTTTGTGCATCCAAAGAATTTAGATTTTTCAACTATAGTTCATAGCTTTTGATGTAAGATACTGCTTTTTGAACTATCTTTCATTTCTTGAGACCTACAATGTGAGGTCCAGGTACTTAACCTCCCATGTGAAGACAAATGTATTTCAAAGTTCATATCATCAAATGGTTGCATATATTGCACATGTTTAAAAAGGAATTGAAGGTTGGATTATGAGAAAGTATAATTTGATAATCGATTCAGATTTGAAGACTTTATCTTCAGGTTCTGCAAATTTATGAATTATAGATAATCTAGAGAATTAACCTGAGAAAGAAGTTTATGAAGAAGACATTATCAATTATGGTCCTTGGCTTTGCCTTTTCTTTTTTTTCTTTCTTTCTTTTTTTTTTTTGATGAGCCCTCCTTCAAAATTAAAGTATAAAACTTATAAGTTTATATAAAATCATATCATATATTGGCTATTAATTATGTTAAAGACAAACTTTCCTAAGAATCTTATGACTTTTACAGTTGGACAGTTAGTTTCGCAGACAAACATAGTAAATAATTCCTTCCTGTTCAAGTTGAATTTTTTAGTATTATTATATGTAATTATGTTAGTTCCAGTTATGACGTCCGAATACATTATTATGTCAATGGAGTGATGACTTTTTGTTGTCTGTCGGCACATTATGCCCCTTCATTTTCTTGGCGACTACTCAAGGCTGGTAGCTTGAAGCTAAAGCTTATACTCAAGTATTTTAGCAAGTTCACTTGGGTAGTTGGATGGTGAAGGGGTTTGTTTGTTAAGCTGTCCTACTCGTCTTTTAGCCCCATTTGGCTGTCATGCATTTACAACAAAGTCCATGACTCCCTTACTAACACCATTAATCTTCCTATCTGTTACTGAACATGAGAGAAACCACTTGTACACTGTTTTTAATATCCTAATTTAATTGTGCAATCTTCAAAGTTTGCATTTCTAAAAGAATGTGTTGGACTTGTGTAGGTCACTTGTTGCCAACTTGTCAGCTGCAAACTGCTATAAAGTAGATCACTTGAAAAAGCCTGAAAATTGGGCACTGGGTACTATATCTCTCCCTATTTTTATGTTTTATTTTTTATGATTGTATGTGGTTTAGTACTCCTATTAAACTTTATTCTAATACCTGAACCTATTTGCACAGTTGAAAAGGCCAAATATTTCTATATTGCTGGATTTTTCCTTACTGTGTCTCCAGAGTCCATTCTGCTTGTAGGTGACCATGCTGCTGCAAAGAATAAGGTAATGTAATTCTCATATTATCTTGTTCATGAGTTACTTTTTCAGTAGTTATTTTTGTAGTTTTCACAACCAATCATTATCCCTTTTCTCATTCACTTGTAGGTCTTCATGATGAACCTCTCTGCTCCATTTATATGCGAGTTTTTCAAGGATGTACAGGAGAAAGCTTTATCGTAAGTTTACCATTCTTTCTGTAGTGCCCTGTTCTTATCTGCTGTCCATTACAACTGCAACACTAATCAGGATTATGGATACAGGTACGTTGATTATGTTTTTGGGAATGAAACAGAAGCAAGAACTTTCTCAAAGGTCCATGGCTGGGAGGTAAGAATTGCTTGGTGGTTATTCTCCAATCAATGCACCCACCCTTTCTCATAAATCAAAATATCACTCAAAAAAAGAAAAGCAAGAGAATAATAAATGTCTGATTGGTCGTATTTTGGTGACAATCAGACTGATAATGTTGAGGAGATTGCTATAAAGATTTCGCAATGGCCCAAGGCATCAGGAGCACATAAGAGGATTACTGTGATAACTCAAGGTGCAGATCCTGTAGTAGTTGCTGAGGATGGGAAGGTTACGCTATTTCCTGTAATCTTGTTACCTAAGGAGAAGCTGGTTGATACCAATGGAGCAGGTAATTGCTATTCTTGTTTAAGGTTTTTAATGGTACCAGGTGCATTCTGGCATTTGATTTGCATTTTAGGTTGGTTTCATATCAGGTTTTTCAGCTTTTTTGTGCACTTGTGCCATAAAGTTATTCCAAGAAAATGTTGAAAAGAATAGTTGATGTCAAGAATAGATATTAGAAGTTGCATGACAAATCAATGTCTGAATGATCATTGTTTGAAAATGATCAACTTTTGGTTGGTTAGTCAGCGTATGCCATTTGATTTTTTTATGGAACTATAAACTTTACATCAAGGTTTTTCCCCGATTGCTGGAAATCGTTCTGTTCAAGTTTGTGCCCCTTCTCCATAAAACTCATAGAAGTACCTGGAATAATAATATGATCTCTGACAATCAGGTTTGTCAGTTTAACCAATAAAGAAGATACAACTGATTCAGTTTTGGTCTAATTACATATTTACATCGAATAAGTATAAACACACAACAACTAAATACTACATCTATCTACACCATTAAAAAGTGGGGATAACATTCAAATCCGTGTCATACCCTACTTTTTAATGATGTGGATGGATGTAGTGTTTGGTTGTTGTGTGTGTATACTTGTCCAATTACATCAAGCCTAACGAACTCCAGATCAAGTGTTATAGTTGAAGACGGACCACGTTACATATCAATACCTAGAATTGTAGTTATATCTATCATGTTAATTGATCTTCAGATGAACATGTTTATAACTACTTCTACATTTCTTGTATCAACCTAGATTTCCATCTTGATTTCTGCATATTGTTAACCTTAGAATTTTTTCTGAGCCTCACTTGGCTCTTTATAAAACCAATGTTTATTTCTAGGTGCTATTTTTATTTTGTGTAAATGATTTCTAAAAGACAGTTACTTTCTATTGCAGGGGATGCATTTGTTGGTGGATTTTTGTCTCAATTGGTTAATGAGAAGCCAATTGCAGAATGTGTGCGAGCTGGTTGCTATGCAGCAAACGTCATCATCCAAAGATCAGGTTGCACATACCCCGAGAAGCCAGATTTTAATTAGGCTCAACTCTCAGAAGACCAATGCTGTCTGCATTTAGTTCAGAAGAGTAGAGCTATTTTTCATTTATCGGCTATTGTCTGCCAGTTGTGATTGTTTCCTGCATTATTGGCTCCTGAATCCATTTATCCGGTAAAGGAGGTATTTTATTTTGAATTTATGTTTGTATTTTATTCGAGTGGTAGAGAAAATTATCTGCTTTGGAGGTTGGAACAACAATCAATGTAGAATGCTGCATCTGTTAGATTATATTGTCCTGAATATGGATGAGGTACATTAAGGCACTAGCCTTGCGAGTTGTGTTTTCTTAATACTAAAATGCTTAGCAGCGGACTGTGGCTTAATTGATTTTGCTAGTGTTCTATGAAGAACAAGTGACCAGAATGAATATATGTTATTCTTCAAGCAAATGGGTTTCATACAAGCTACATGTGATGTTTACCCCTTGCCTATTTGAGAAAGTCATTCTAATAGTACTTAATAGGGGTGGAAATGATCTGAAGTTGAGTCGAAGTGTATTTTGCTCAGATTTTACTTGAATTTATTTAAAGGTACTCGGATTCATACTTGAATTCAAATATAATTTTGCAATCTTTGCTCATATTTAAATTTGACTCGTTTTATTGTATTAAAGTTTGACTCGACTTGTTTTTTAATCATACTATTCGCGAGTATTTGAAACATATTTAAATCAGAATTGAATCATTTATATTATGATTATGTAGATAAGAATAACTCAACCAACTATTTGGAATGATATAAATTTGAACTCTTCAAATTAGATCTGAAACTTTGTAAAAAAATTAATGAGATGATATTATTACTAATGAATTGATTGATGTATATGTATGGAAAATATAAAAATTCATTTCACTTCTCCAAGTATATGTAGAATTTAATTATTATATATTATATATTAAATAAATTGAGTATACTCGATACTGTAAACGAGTAAATATTCTTGAACTTGTATTGAATATGGATCAGTGAGCTAAAGAAAATTGATAAATATGTTAGGAGTGGTTTAGAGTAGGGTTGTAAACGAGATATATACGAATCCGAATATGGATAATATTTATTTTGGTCTATTTTATTCGAACAAACAGAGTATTTGAATATTCAGATATCTGAATTCGTTTAACAGTTACCTAATAAATAATTTATTCAAATTATTTACAAAAAATAAAAGAAAAAATTGAATAATTGTTTGTCACCGATTAAAGTTTGTCAAGCAAGTTATCATCAATCATTGATCATAAAAATGAATTAAAATTTAGACATCTTAAAGAAAGTATCAAATTAACCGCATTTTCAATAAAAGTTTATTATTCACTCTTGTTCTCACACGTAAGTTTTGAAAAGAAAATATTTGTAACTAATAACTATAATTTTGTTCATGTAGTATATAATTTTCTCATTAAATGATATATTTTAGATGTTTTACACTTTACAATAGTAAAAATACATTAATTAAAATTAAATAAATTTATTTTAGTTTTTAATATTATATTTAAATGTGTTGTTTTTAATTTTCTAAAAGTGAAATGACATATTTTAAAAATATTTTTCTTATGATAGTAAAAACTTATTATTAAATATGCAAGGAAGGTTATTTAAAAAAAATATGTTTACTTAATATATAACGCCCCAAGAATCCTTATACTAGTTATAGCCGACCTTGTGCAACACAACCTTTTTTCATTAAAATCATATCATACAATCATAATATAGTTCATAAACCATTACTTGTCTCAGAATCGCAATATTCACATTCTTCACATTATAACTCAGATCATATATATATATATATATATATATATTATGACTTAGTTTATTACAGTTTAGAATCATATATCTTATGATTTAATCTATTCTCACCTGTGAACACAATCACTATTCATAACTATCCATACATAATCTTACTTACATATATTTGTTTTTCATTCATTTGAGTTTAATACATATAATTACTCGATTTACAATAATACAATAGTTGTATCTCATTACAAGTTCCTTTAATTAAAAACTTAAAAACATATCTATCTCAATGGATTTACATAACCATACACCTCATTATTAACGACAACATTTAATATTAAAATAAAGACATTATGCAACTTATACCTTTACAAATTTACATTCATTTAACTAATTTGTCATATTGAATAACTTAAAATAACACATTCTTTCATACGCCTCTATGCAAATATCATTCCTTACCCTTTAGCTTTACCGGAATCTCCGGCCTTTTCGTACTTAGCTGAAATATATCAATTTAAAGTATGAATGAGCACAACGACTCAGTAAGTTTAACAGTTATTATCTTTCATGCTCACAGTTTATATATATGCGTCATACTTTTCATGCTGTGCATATTATCTATGCATCATATTTATCATGCTGCGTATTTTCAAAACATAAATTTCACATACTGTATTTAAACAGTTATAATCTTATAGTTGCACAAAGTGCACATTTTAAGTATATTCATATCGATTTCAGATAAGACATAAATCTTACACATAGTTTGCCAACTAGTTAACACATAGAACAATTTATTACATTTCAGCAAGTTTTAAAAAATTTGTCTGTTACTCGTATCCATATCAAACCTTTACGCTTATCAAACGTCCTTTATATTCTATCTCGTCGGTTAGTTAATCCGAACTCTATCTGTCATCGTATAACCTATAAATCATAATATGGTTATAACACTTTCACTATTTTCCTCGAGACTTAAAACATAAATTCTAGACCACTAGTCTTTAATCAATTCACGTTCGATTCATTACACCTTACATAGGTTAATAATACATCCAAATACCTTACCAAACCCAGTACATAAATATGTTTTTCATTAACTTTAGGTACATTTCATTATACCTTACATTGTCCAATTATACCTTAATACCTACCAAATTGACTATTCTTATCAATTTAAGGTTTACATAACATAATCCTATCATATAACATCAAAACATAACTTTTCGGATAACATTAAAAAAAATTCTGGGTACAGGGCACTGCGCCCCGGCGCCGAACATCTCACCCCCAGCGAATTCTTCTCAGTTACATTGCGCCCCTGCGCAATCTTTAGTGCAAAAGATGGCGTCCCGGCACCGTCTACAAGTTTCAGTTACTTTATTTTTACAGTCACTTTGTAAATTTTTAACTCCTTCATCTTTCATCAAAATAAGTTCAAATTTTAACAATAACTAGATCTCATTACATAGTATTTTACAAAAATATAATTTAAATCAAATGACTTCTTAAAATATCGAAGTAGTAGTCTGAAAAATAGCGTTTAGCCATTTTTTCGCACTTTTCCATCAACTAGTGAGTTTTGGCCATACACTTCTAGATTTCATTCCAACACTTTATTAAGCATACATACAACATATTAAACTTTTCTAAGTCTTTAAAAATAACTTAGGTTTTCAAATGACGTTATTTTTTCATAAAATACGTTTTAACTTACAACGATCAATTTCGATCGCCCAAAACACATTTTCAAACTCATTTTTATCCAATGACTACCAAATCAATGTAGCCACGTGTAATTACATAAAACTAGGTGATCAAACCTTGTTTCACCACTTAACTCTCAAAATTGCCAAAATTTATATTTGAGTTGAATTTTCATCCACTTAACATAGTTTTCCATCAAAATTATTTTCAAGCCTTTAGACTCCATTTTGCATATATTTATTAAAGAGTTCACTTACCAACTTTGTAGACTCATACTACACATAAATCTTTTAAAATACATTCACCTTCAAAATATGTTTATATAGACATATTAATACCATATCTAGGTTTAACTTTCAAAATCATGTTTTCTATATATTAAAGTATCTAACATGCTATATAACATGTAAATACACATAACACCTTTATGTTCAACCTTAAAACTTAGGGTTCACCATGAACTTCCATCACTAAACACATAACCTTCCATAAACTATACCTTTTAACCATAAATACATATATAAACATACATAAACCAAAATTTTAAGTTAAAAAAACTTTTAAACCTTATTGGATGATCCAATTTCTTACATAAGAAGCTTCACCATGATGAGACCTCCAACTTTAAGCCTTGCTTCAAGATGATTCAATCTCTCAAGATCAAGCTTTTCTTCCTTTGCTTCCATGGCTTCTCTTTCTTTTTTCTCTCTCTCTAGGATTCTAACTTGATGAACCACAAAATGAAGAGCTCTTGTTTATCTCTTTGCTAGGTTTGTAGAGATTAAACTCAAGGTAGTTAGTTAAACACAATCATAGTTAACTAACCAAGGCATTTTAGTCATTTTTCATACTTAGTCAAGGACAAATTAGATATTTCATTTCTTTTAGGATACCAAGGTCATTAATTCAATCGACAAGTGTATTTTGGTCATTTTTCCTTTTATCTAGACTTTTCATTTATGGAAAGTTTCCCTTGCCTCCCATTGGTGTAATAAAGTGCACTTGGCTTCAATTTTTGCTAGGTAATCTAACTAGCTTAGTTTGTTTTAAATTGTGCTACTTTTACTTAGTTCCATTTAAATTGCTTAGTTAATTATTTAGTCACAAACCAACTAAATCAATTTCTTTAACTAGAATTACATTTCTAGTTCCATACGAACCTTCCTGGTTACACATTTAGTCAATTTCAATTCTCGTCATTTAAAATAGTAGAAATGTTCACATATTTCATAAAAATGTTTCCTCAAAAAGTGAACCTTTGAAAAAAAATATAAAATGCTCAAATCATGCATATTGACTCCGCGTCCCTTTTTCCACAACAATATTCTTCTTTTAGAATTAAACAACACATATTTTGTGTCAAACCATACACTGACCAAATTCCTATAATCCATTTTCGTTTACCAAATAAGCTCATATTACCCTTTTTATAATTTTTTGGTCATTTCGTTTATTCACTTTATACTTATATGATGGTTTGTATCATACACGTATTCTTCACTCATTCTACTCATATTTGGGAGTATTATTTTATGTATTTATACGTCGTATAAATACCCAGCTTAGTTCAATCAATTGATGTATATTTATCAATCAATTTTAGATTTTTAAATCTCATAACCCGTACTACTCAGTTAATTCCTAATATAAAGATTATGTTAAACCGTTCTATCTTTTCTGTACATTTTGTCATACCTTTCTGTACCTATTAAAATTTTCTTGATTTTCTCATCTTGCCATTCTCTTAACCTAGCCTTTCAAGGCCAATTCATCAAGCTACTTATTAATTTTCATAACTAAAGCTTAATTTTAACATTCTTATATATATATACAGATGCATTCAATCTACCACCTCTTGACACAACACAGTGCCTTATAACCATTCTTTTCTTACTACCTAATCGTAGGTAATATTTTCTATCATTTGTCTTTAATCCGTTCTATTTTCGTTCAACCGTAGTAAATTATATTTATTATAATTTCATCATCTATCAAGTCACTAATGTATCTTAAATTAATGACTGATCAACTTAATCTCTATAGAGTCATTTTTACATCAAGAGTCTCCCTGTATCAATTTAACCACATTGGTTATTTTTAACACATTGATTAAATAAAAAAAATTAAATTAATCCATTCTTTACACTTTTTGTTCTTCCAAACTAAGTTTTATCTTCTAACCTTTATTTTATTAACTAAGATCCTTATTTAAAAATCTTGTAAAAAATATGGGATGTCACATAATATATGACGATTGATAATTAAATTGTTATACACACACACATATAAAAATTATTCGGATATGAATATGAATATCGAATACTGAATATCTGCTATCCCGTCGGATATATTTACCATCATATGTTAAACGAATAAATTTGTCTATATTTGTATTCATATCTGTTTATTTAAGGATATTGATGAATGAGTTTTATACCTACGAATCGGTATTCTTATCTTAATGAATTTGTGAATTTTCAAGTATTTCCAGTTACTTTTTATGTGTTTTTATGTTTGTTTTGTAGGAGCAGGTGGAAAAATCGTAAATATGTGGGCAAGTTAGGGCGTTGTAGTGCCAGTTCCAGCACTATTCCAAGCGTCGTATCGCCATAGTCTAGTTAGCTCAGGCGTGATCGCGATTTTGTGCAGAAAAGTTGATTTTAACTTGGATTGGGATGCTACAAGTTCTATTTTTTCAAGGAGTCTTATTTATACAAGACTTGGGGCTGAAAAATAAAATACGAAAGCAAGGATTGAGGATTAATTGAAGGTAAGGATCAAAGGAAGCAATGCAAGAAAGATCAAAATTGAAGGTTGAGGAAGATTAAAGATTGCTACACAATTTTTTATTTTATTTTATATCTTTTCTCTTACTTTTAGTTTTTGATATTATGAAATATTGATTAATTTGAGGATGATATTTTTCAGTTACGCTATGAACTACATTTTTATTAAGATTGCAATGGAACCTAATGTTTAGTTTAAATTAATTGACTTTTGTTTTAGTTATTATTGATCTTATATGAGTTGTTTATTATATTTTGTGCTTAATATATAATTGTTTGACCAACAATTAATTTGATTTTCCTAGATGAAATTGGAAGATGAATTATAGGGTTAGATCTGAATATGACAACATGCGTATAGTTTATTTTTCTTAGGATTGAATAGCTAGGTTTGTGTATAGGATAAAAATATACCTATATGTTGTGTATAACTTTCATGAGAATTTAAGCTTAATAAATCTATTCCAAATTATTTCGCATAGGAATATAATGACTTAATTTGAATAGATATTTTTATATAGCCATCAGAAGAGGTTAAATAAATAATGTTAAGTTCTTAGTTAACAGCTAGTTTTAACTAAATAACTAAAAATAGAGTGAATAGATTTATGTGGCACATTAGAGGAAGTTATAATCTTAACCTTTTTAATTTGGTAAATCAATCTTTGTTTAGTAATTTTAGATTTAGTTTTTAATTAGTAATTTTATAGGTTAATTGCGATTGTTTAAATAAAATTGAATTCATATAAAATTAGTACTTGAAATCATTATTAATAATTCTCTGTGGGACGATACTCAACTTATCACTTTATTACTTGTTGACGTGTATACTTGCACGTAAATTGTCATTATCAAATTCGGATAACAAGTTTTTTGGTACCCTTGTCAAATATTTATTCTAGTAATTATTTCAATGTTAATTTCAATTAATTTAATCATAGTTTAAACATATTTAATTTTTTGCTTAAATTATTTTTGTAGGCACTCTTAAATTTTGTATGCAAACATGATCTATGGGTCAAAAACCACTACCGTACGAAGACAAAATCGAGAGAAGTTTCCAAAAAATTGCGAATTTATTGTCAAGAAGAACAAAATAAACAAAATATAGCTATAAATGAACAAAAATCGTTAAGGGATTAAGCTACGTCATTGGTTTCAAAAATCCAGTTAAATATTCAAAGGCCCGCCATTCAAGCAAACATTTTTGAGATCAAGATGGGTACCATCCAAATGATTCAGAATTCAGTTCAGTTTGGGGGTTTGCATAACGATGACCCAAACGATCATTTGGTCAGTTTTTTAGAGATTTGTGATACCTTCAAATATAACAGAGTTACCAAAGATGCAATCAGACTTCGACTTTTTCCTTTCACACTTCGTGATAAGGCAAAAAGTTAGTGGCATTCATTTTCACGGGGTTCTATCACAGCGTGGACTGATTTGGCTAAAAAATTCTTAACCAAGTTCTTTCCACCAGCCAAAATTGCGAGGATGAGAAATGACATCACTTCATTCACATAGCATTATTTTGAGACCATGTTTGAAGCTTAGGAGCAATTCAAAGATTTACTCAGGAAATGCCCTCACCATGGTATTCCTAAATGGTTGCAATTGATGCGGTTGCAAGTGCAACAGTGATGGGGAAATATTTTTGATGAAGTTTACGAGTTATTGGAGATGATGGCTGCCAACAATTATCAGTGACCTTCTGCAAGGATCAATCAGCCTAAGGCAACAGGGATTTATGAAATTAATGCAGCTACTGCATTGGCTGCATAAGTTGCTACATTGACAAAGAAGATTGATGCTTTAGGAGTACAACATATTCAAAGTATGGCGGTGATTTGTAAATTGTGTGCGACGAACCACTCGAGTGATCAATGCGCAATTAGTTTGGAGTCGGTGCAATACATTGGAAACTACAATAGGCAGTAACATAGCAACAATTCCAATAACTATAACCTAGTTGAAGGAATCATCCGAACTTTTCTTGGAGTAATAATTAAGCCCAAACTTTAGCTCCAAGACAATCTTATCCACCAGGCTTTTAGAATCAAACTTTGCCACAATAGGAAAAAAAATTGAATTTGGAGGAGCTACTTTTAAGGTACATAGCGCAACGAAACAAGGATAAACAGTTAGGAAGTGTCAATTCGGAACTTCTAAAATCAAATGGGTCAGTTGGTGAACGCCATTAACAATCGCCCTCAAGGAACGTTACCTAGCGATACAGAGATCAATCCTAAGAGGGAGGGTAAGGAGCACTGTAAAGCTATTATCTTACGTAGCGGTAAAGAGTTACTCGAGGTTGTTGATGGAACTTCAAAGCACTCACATGGAGATGATAACAAGGTTGAAAAGAAAGATAACAAGGATGAGGAACAAGAAAAGAAGAAAGAAGAAAATTCAGTTGCAAAGTCTGATTGAGGCAAGTAGAATCAAATTGTGCCTCCCATACCATTCCCGCAGCGACTTCAAAAATTAAAGCTAGACAACCAATTTTCAAAATTTTTTGAGGTGTTCAAAAAACTACAAATAAATATTTCGTTCGCAAACACTTGGAGAATAAATATTCTTGGGCGACCATTTTTAGCAACGAGAATAACACTTATCGATGTACAGAAAGGTGAGCTGACTATGTGAGTCCAAGATCAAGAGAACACATTCAATGTATTTTCAGCTATGAAATTCCCTTAGGAAGCAGAAGAATGTTATCGGGTTGATTTGGTCGAAGAGGCGGTGAATGAGGTATTTGTTGGAAGTTTTCTTTCGGATCCCATACAGACATCACTTGTTAATCCCATTGTTTCAGGCTTTCCTGCCCCTTTCGTGTATGTATAGTTGTTAAATGTCCTTCCATAATTTGTTAAGTTCAAGTAACAATATGAGACTTTAGATCATTTAGAAAGCCCTACCACCCGTTCAAAGACATCACTAGAAGAACCACTTACGTTGGAGCTTAAACCTCTTTTAAATCATTTACGATATGCGTATTTGGGTGATTCCTGTACTTTACCTATTATTGTTTATGCTTCACTTAACGAGTTTCAGGAAAGTAAGCTGTTGTGAGTCCTTCGTGAGTATAAAACGGCTTTAAAATGGACCATTTTGGATATAAAGGGAATCAATCCCTCTATTTGTATGCACAAAATCCTACTTGAAGATGATGTTAAGCCCGTAATTGAGTAACAACGTAGATTAAATCCTATCATGAAAGAAGTAGTAAAGAATGAAATTATCAAATGGTTAGATGCCAGAATCATCAACCTCATCTCAGACAGTTCATAGATGAGTCTAGTATAATGTGTTCCAAAGAAAGGAGGCATGGCGGTAGTATCGAATGAAAATAATAAGTTAATTCTTACACGGATAGTGACTATGTGATGAATATGTATGGACTATCACAAACTTAATAAGGCGACTCGCAAGGATCACTTTCATCTATCTTTCATTGACTAGATGCTAGATAAATTGGCTAGACATGAGTTTTACTATCTCTTGGATGGTTATTTCGGCTATAATCAGATTGCAATAGCACTCAAAGATCAAGAAAAGACTACATTCACGTGCCCTTATGGAACCTTTGCATTCTGAATGATATCTTTTGGATTATGCAATGCACCAACAACATTCCAAAGATGCATGAGGCAATATTCTCCGGCATGGTAAAGCAAAACCTTGAGGTATTCATGGACGATTTTTCAGCATTTGGAGATAGTTTTGACTTGTGTTTAGAGAATCTAATACTTGTGCTGAAAAGATGCGTGCAAACTAATCTGGCGTTGAATTGGGAGAAATGTCGCTTCATGGTTCGAGAAAGCATCATTTTGGGGCACAAAGTTTTTGCTAATGGGATAGAGGTGGACAAGGAAAAAATAGATACTATTAAAAATCTACCACCACCAACATTTGTGAAAGAAATTCGAAGTTTTTTGGGCTATGTAGGATTTTATAGGTGATTCCTCAAGGACTTCTCTAAAATCACAAAACCTCTCTGCAATCTTATAGAGAAAGACGTGCCCTTCAATTTCGATCAGGCATGCTTGGAGTGAAAGTAGTATGCCCTTAAGCCAATCATATTTGATGCGATAACATTTACTTTATAATCTTATTCAATTTATTTATAAAAGAGTTTAATTTATTTAAAGGCTTTTATTTATCCATGTTTAATTAGTTGAATTAATTAATTGGATAAACCCGTAGGTTTTTAGCAATACTTTTAGAATCATGAAGAGTTCATGCTAATGAGATCTAAAATCTAGATAGCTCAAAACTAAAATATTCCTAATCATGGGATCACTAATATGGGGTTATTAAATCCGAATAGATTAGTACATTAACTATGATTGCTATTTTGAAGAGAATGATTAATCTCATAATAATTTGTGTAGAGATACTGAGGCAATTATGTAGGTGCTTATTGGAGAATAAGTTCACTAAACATGACTCGTTTAAATGAACACCTAATGGAGTATTACTTGTCTGTCAATAGGAGTTCCTATAGTAATAGTAGTACATATGATCTTTGGACTTGAGATTATCATAGTACATTGTGTATTTTGAGTTATACTTTGTCATATTCCTTAAGAATCTTAGGGTGTATCAAGGGATAGGTTTGGATAAAATGAAGTGTATATGGAGGTAGGTAAATGATTAACAAATGAGCTATCACTTTCAGTAAAGGGAGATGATATCCTATGCGATTCGATAAGTGACAACTTATAAATTTCTATCCAATATTGAATGAAAAGTAGAAAGGAGTTTCTAATTTATATTAACTAGAGTTGTGCATTTAATAAGAGAAATGCATATAATCAAATAAAATAAAACATGACAAAAATTTTATGTTTTATATTTGATCGAGATATGGTATCGTAGAATGATTGAATTGTACGAAAATTATTTACTGAATAGGTTCTTTGTGATTAAACGTTGATTTCATATTACTTGATAATCATGATATGCTGAGAGGTGTCACTCATAATGTAGAATAAATAATATTAGAATGGTTCTAATTTATTTATTCTACTACCAGCATAATATTTAACCTAAAGGGTCATACCATAAAAGAAAAATATTTATTTTAGAAGTAATTGGCTTAATAATAATAAATTAAGTATATTTAACTATACCATGGTGAAATAAATTAAATAACTTAATATTTATAATTAAGTATTTTAGAATAATAATTATAAATTAATAAGAGGGGTATTATTATTATTATTATTATTATTATTATTATTATTATTATTATTATTAAATGGTTTTGAAAATTAATTAAAACCCTAGTCTTAAAGAGTTTAGGAGATAGGAATAAGTCTATAAATAAGAGGGGTCTTATTATAGATAGAATTGATGAAGTATTATTGAATACTTGCAATTCTCTACAACCAAAAGGAGTTTAAGAGAGAGAGGGGGAGAGATAATTAGGGCTAGCCACTCAAGGTTTAGAGAAACTTAAATTTACTTTTTCAATTGATAATGTCTTGGTGGATCACCTTTAGAGTGCTACACACACTGAATAACTAACGTTGATCTGGGGATCTGAAGGAGCGTGAATGAACAAATGATTGGTACTTGTAGATCTGTTAGTGGTTTTGATTAATCTATATAAAGGTATAATCTTTGATCCTTTCTCGATTAATAATATTGCATAAGGTTGATCCTGGGTTATTACAGAAATTTTTTAAATATAATTTATGTAATGCTTCCACTATTACATCAATGTTTGATTGCATGTATGTCTAGTTTCTGCAAACCAATAGTGGCATCAGAGCCATCCTTATGCGAATTATTAATTTTTTTTTATTATGTATATACATTAATATGTGTTTAGTACAATATAATTGGGCATACTTGTTGGTATAAAATCATGTTTTTTTTAAACAAGAAGCAAATTCGCAATTTGGGAAGAAAAATTGCGATCTGTAACTTCTACGTAGCGACATAGCGTCGCCCAGAGCGTCGTAGTGCCACGACATTGACTTCAGGCGCCCCAGCGCCGTGATTCAATTGAAATAAAGTGTTGCAACGCCGGTTTTGGTCTTGCCAATAGCGCTGTAGCGTTGGGCCTTAGAACAGTCCAGTTTTGTGCGATTATGTGCAGCTTTAAAATTAAAATAAATATTTATTTTGGATGATTTTAAAATTAAAATAAATAGTTTATTTTGGACTTGAAATTGGATTTCATACAAACAAAATTTCCCATTAAATGATATATATATATATATATATATATATATATATATATATATATATATATATATATATATATATATATATATATATATATAATGGCTCTAATTCATGAGATGAATGGTTTATTGATACATATGATGACATGTATGATAATTAAAGGGGTTGATTATTTCTTTTGACTGCTGATCAAGATTTCTATTTTATAAAAATATATTGTAATTGGATTAGATAGAATTACTTGATAAATTAGAGCTAAAGAGCCGGAATGATGAAAACTCATTTGTAAATGAGCTTGGGTTTGAATGTAATAGTTATACTCATGTTTTGTTCTTTCACCATGGGTTTGACCATTTGGTTCACTTTGTAACTCAAGTGAACCAAAAAAATCAAATCCATAATCATCCTAAGTAGAATATAGTATTCTATATGTGCATGTTAGTTATATATATTAATATATTATTATACATGAGATGTATGTTTAAAATTACGCATATTTATGTGTGTGTGTGTGTGTGTGTTGTGTGCTTAATAAGATGAGACTAATGAAACAAACTCCTCAAGAAAAAAAATATTAAGCCGTAAAATCCAAGGACATTAAGAATGTCAGTCATAGCCTTCCAGCATGATAAAGCGATAGAGTATTAAGTATTTAATATGAGTTTGTTGTGCACACACAAGGCTTGTATTAAGTATGCAAGATGTTACTTTATTATATTGGATGTTTATAAAAAGTTGAACAATACGTGTTTTGTTGTGCACATACAAGAACTGTATTTTTCTCTTCAGTTATATGAAAATGCTAGGTCAAACTTAACTTTGATAATTTTGGTTTGGATGTTCACACACATGACCACTATAATCTAAGAGGCAAAATGATAAAGAGTTACATAGTGATGTAATTGACAAAAATTGTCTACCTATTTATAAAGATATAATTTGTTGTGCACACACATAACTATATATTTATGAAATAGGATGCCTGATCTCACTAGAAGATCTTTAACTAGATCTGTCGAACTATACATGGATGGTTATATATTTTGATGAAAATAGCGGGTGACACTATTTTAAATAAATACCTAATTAATTTAGTGATTAATAAAATAAATGCATGCTAAATGTTGTTATTAAAATTTCACTTACAGAATTTTACTATGACTAATTCACAATCACTACAGAGCATATTAGATGCTAACAATTGACCGAATCGAATTACACGGATTGGTTAAGGAATTTGAGAATAGTTCTCACTACTGAAAAACTAGCATATGTCCTTAATTATTTTGTCCCTGCAAATATTGCAAACAATACCTCTGAGGAAGATATTGCTATTTTTAGGAAGTGACAAGATGATGCACAACTCAGTGCATCATGTTGGCCTCCATAAGTAACGAGTTATAACGTCAACACGAGAAAATAGATACACCTACTATGTTACTTCACCTTCAAGATTTGAATGGTGAGCAAAAGTAGGTCAGCTAGATATGAGATATCTAAGGAGTTCTTTCGATCTAAAATGATCGATGGCACTACAGTACAGACTCATGTCTTGAAAATGATCAATTTGATTAATCAACTGAGACGACTAGGTTTTGTGAACTTCCACGTAAATAACCTTGATGTCAGCCTGCCTAAATTTCTTAACATGTTGAAGACGATTGAGGGTTACTTTCCAGCCAAGAAAGATCAAGTCTTACTGGTAGATGAAGCTTCCAAGAAGCGGAAGAGGGTCAAAGGTTCTTCTGAAAAGAAGAGAAAAGAGAAGGCAAAAGGAAAGGCTGAAACCAAGGACAAGAAGAAAAATGACCCTGAGAGCAAATGAGTTTGATTTTATTACAATAAGCCAAGACACCAAAAGAGAAACTACAAAGAGTATCTTACAATGACTAAGAAGGAGAAGCTTGGTGAAGCTTCAACTAAAGATACATGTTTATTTATGATTGAAATTAATATTTCTGTAAGTTAAAGTTATACTTGGATATTAGATACCGATTGTGGTTCTCACGTATGCAATACTATACAGGGACTAAGTAGAAGTAGAAAGGTAAACAAAGGATAAGTAGTCCTAGCGTGTGGGGAATGGAACAAAGATTGCTAGTTTAGCGTTGCCTATAGGCAAGTCGATTAAGTTAATAAATTGTTACTGTGTTCTAGCTCTTATAAGAAATATTATTTCTGTTCCATTGTTAGACAAGGAAGGTTTTGATATTATAATAAAGAATAATTGTTGTTCTATTTATAATGATAATGTTTTGTTTAAAAGTTTAAAACTAGTAGATTACTTAATAGACTTTACATAAAAATATTTTTCAAATTGAGCAAACTAATAAAAGAAAAATAGATGATGTGAATTATACATTTATGTTGCACTATAGAATTGGTCATATTAATAAAACAAGACTAAACAAGTTGCATATAGATGGACTTTTAAAGCCATTTGATTATGAATCATATCCAACTTGTGAATCTTGTCTCATGGGGAAGATGACTAAATCTCTGTTTAGTGGACATGGAAAGAGAGAGTTACATGGTTGTTAGAGTTAGTACTCACAGATGTGTGTATTTATACTTCATTACATTCACTAATGATCATTTTAGATTTAGATACGTGTATTTGATGAAATACAAATCAGAATCGTTTAAAAAGTTCAAAGAATTCATAAATGAAGTAGAGAAACAAATAAACAAGAGTACCAAAGTTCTTCGATCAGATCGATGAGGTAAATATTTAAGCAATAAGTTTTTAGATCATCTAAAAGATAATGGTGTATCTAAAAGGAGAAATCGTACCTTGTTAGACATGGTGCGGTTCATAATTAGTTTTACCAATCCTTTAGTATCATTATGGGTTTATACCCTAAAAACGACAGTATATCAACTAAATAATGTAACTTCAAAATCCGTTCTTAAGACTCCATATGAGTTATGAATAGAGAGAAAACTAAGTCTTAAGCATGTTTAGATTTGGGGTTGTCCAGCTTATGTCAAAAAGTTTAAGAATGATAAGTTTGGGACAAGATATGATAATTGTAAATTTATGGGATATCCTAAAAAAAGTTTAGGGTATTACTTATATAATCTTACTGATCAAAAGGTGTTTGTTGCGAAATACGTTACCTTCTTGGAAAATAAGTTTATCATTGAAGAGACTAGTTGAAGTAAAATAGATCTTGAAGAATTTCAAGAATCACAAATTATTACAGGTCAAATGGAGGAACCTATCCAAGTAGAGAAACCTATTATACCACAACTGAGTTGTAAATCTGGAAGAGTACCTAAAATACCTAAAAAGTATTATGGATTCATCATAGATGATAATGATGATGAGGTATGTATCATAGAGGGTGATGATTCAGTTACAAAAGATGAGACTATAAGCGATAGAGACTTGGATAAATGACAAATGGCCATTATCGAAATTCGAATTGGACTTCATGTATGAGAACCATGTGTGGACTTTGGTTACTCCACTGGAAAACATTAATTGCAAAAAGTTTTAAACAAAGACAGGGAGTTAACTATAATGAAACCTTCTGACTTATAAAGTCAGACTAATTACAAAGGATTTCAAACAAAGACAAGGAGTTAACTATGATGAAACTTCTCACCGATAATAATGCTTAAGTTCATTCAGATTTTGCTTACAGTTGCAACTTACTATGATTACGAAATCTGGCAAATGGATATGAAGATGGTCTTTCTCAATGGAAAAACTAAAAGAGGATATATACATGATACAACCAAAGAGATTTGTCTTTAAAGATGGAGTAAGTATGTAAGCTACAATGATTTATTTATGGATTGAAATAAATTCTCGAAGATGGAACATTCATTTTGAAGAGACAATTAAAGAGTTTGATTTTATCAAAAATGAGAATGAACCATGTGTGTCTAAGAAGGTCAGTAGTGTGATGCCCCCAAATTTGGGCCCACATAGACCAAACTTGAGTCGTTAAAATATACAATAACTATTACAATACATTACAACGTACAATAATACACAACTAAGTCTTCATTATTATTACCATACTATTTTACAACGAGTTAATACTATTACTGCTATCACTCGGACATTCAGTCTATCCTCCTGCTAGATCTAGCTACTCTCTCATCTCCTGTTGAAAATCAATGAAATAAAAAGAAAAGGGTGAGCTCAAATAGCCAAGTAAAGAATATCATGACTAAGATAATGATAAATAAATTATTAATAGTCTTAAACATTAATGAGTTCTTGATAGAAATAAATAAACATCAAGTTTCAAATTAATAATTTAACAACTGCAATTAAGTTCTTGAACAATGTTTAGATCAACAACATCAACAAAATAACAACCATTAGGAAAATCATGATGCTATTAGCTTCTCTTTTTCAGAAAAATCATCATAAACTTTTATCATCTGAAATACCACTAGTCATGACCATGTCAAACAACAATTTTTCTTTGTCTCAGGTCAAAGAAAATATTCACCACGTGCCCTAAAAGACACATCACTATTATATCATCTTTATCCTATCATTTGTACACCAGGCTATAGATATTCATAACAACTTGATTCTTGATGATTAGTACAAATAATAGTGATATAAATGTTGAACATAAGAAAGAGAAATATAGGATAAATAATAGATATTAGGGGTAAAGTTTACTTTGTGCAAATTTAAATAATGTCCGATTTGTCAATATGATGTGGAGTCAAATTTGAGAATGATATTCACGATCCATATTTCAAAAATAATGGTTAAAGTTCACTAGAAATATTCAGGTAAAAAGGAAGGTTCACGTGAAATGATATTAAATAAAGCGCAAACTATTAAGGAACATATAACCATTTTAGGAATTTTACTGAATAATACTTACCATATAAGTTTAAGAGTATGAAAAAAAATAATATCTCTTATCTCATCATGTGAAAAGAGACTGTTTTAAATGTAGTGGATCAACTTATATATTTATAATATAATTAGTAACTACCACATATAAATTTCATGATGTATAATAACTTGTATATAATGAAATCATCAAAAGTGTTTATATAATATAAAATCTGTATAGTGTACAAAATAAATTATAATAACTTTAAGATAATTTTTAAAAATAAAATCTTTCAAATAAAACTTTTCAAAATGAATATTCTAAAGGAAGATTCTTATAAAAGAAGATTTATGAATGCCGTGTAAAGTGGGAATTTATGCAAATATTATTCTTTAAAACCTAAGGAGAATTATGAAATTCTTGCACTCCTTTTAGCTTTACCAACACTCAGAGTAACCTTACTATACTCGAAAGAAAATACCTAATATTATATTAAAAGAATTTTGTGTTTTTTGCGTACCTTCATTGCTCATAAGAGCAATCTATTTATAGGGCAAGGAAGCACGCAAAATTTGATAGTGTGTGCTGGAGGGGCACACTCGGTTTGAAAAAAAGGAAATTATATGCGCGGTGGGTGGCCTAACTTTGAAATTGGAGAGCATGATTAGGTGGTGGATCGATGCAGAAAATTCGTTCATGCAAATGTTTTGAAAAATTTTCATATAAAACAAAACTTTATATTATAATATTTTATAATAAAATAAATAACTTTATATATTATATTATAATAAAATAAATAATTTTATATATTATTTATCTTCTACATTATTGCCTTAATGTATTAATATCATAGATTTCAGTGTTATTTAAATAATGAGTCTACCTTAATACCCAAAATACCAAATAATAAGGAAATATAATAATTAAAGTAATAATACAACAATGATAACAATAATTCAAAAATAATGTATGAACACATTATTGTTATAATTATTAGTTTAATACAGTGCATGAGCTACTATAACAATTATTGGTTCAATAAACTTCAATGCAATAACAATTATTGATTCAATAATATAAATTGCTCTGTAACAACAATTATTGATGAATACTATGCAATGACCACTTTATCAGATCAATAATATGAATAATGTGCAATATTGTGTGTTACTATGTAATATCTTGTGCTACTGTAGAATATCGTGTGCTTGATGAGTGGGTTTTATAGCTACGAATTGGATATTTTTTGGCTTAGATAGTTGCTCTATTTAAGAGTGTTTTACTTGTTTCTATGTTTATTTTATAGAAAACAGCATCAGATGGACAAAATGAAAAAATCAAGGCTTAGTGGCATTTTTGTAATTAAGCTGCCAGGAAGAGGGGTCAGGCCCTATTTTGTAGTGTTAAAAAAGGGCCGGGACCCTGTTCGGCCACTCAAAGTGGGTTGATTCTTGGACTTGTTGAAATTGATTCCAAATAGGGCTTTTAAGGCTGCTATGTTTTAAAAGACTTTTAGGAGAGTTAAGAGAGATATATCTAGATAAGAACACTATGATTGTAACATAATTTTTGGGAGAGCTTCGCAAGGATTAAAGGTTATCATTCTCAAGCATGTCAAGCTAAGTTTTATATTCAGTTCTTAAGGGATGTTGAATCTTATTAATAATTAATGGTTTAATAAAGTTTTATTATTTATTCTTTCTTATATGAGATTTGTTCTTGATGATCTATTTGAATTGTTGAATGATATTTATTTTGATTGATTTAATAATGCTCAGTTAAATTGATTAAGAAATTATTATATGCTAGATTGGGATATAGTATTAAACAAACGATATTGCATCTGATCATAAGTAGCAAGTAGTAATATTTGATTGTGGTCAAGCTTTTGAATATTACTATGGTCATAAAGAAGGCAAGTTAAATAATATGGAATTATGTGATTGTTGCTTGAAAAATCTAATTCTCTAATTATTAATATTGTTGTTATATTAAACCTAGACTGATAGTTCTAGGTTATATAATAGTTAGGGTCTAGTGGGGGCGATCGTCATATTAGATTTAAAACCTAAGGAGAATTTTTGGTAATTAATTATTGTTATTACCTAGGGTTATTAATTTCATTAAATGAAAGGATAATATTAACTTGATTAATCTATTGATTATTAAAAAATGATACTAAACTAAAGAATTGAAGTTTGTTTTTATTGATTTCTCTCATTAATATTTAGTGTTGATTATTTGCAATTTAATTAGTTAAAATTATAACTCAAAACCCTCTTACTTATTTAAAATTATTTAGAAATAGAAAACATTAGAATTTATTGAAGCAATATCACTCTCTGTGGGTTTGACCCTTACTATTATACTGATTTTGTGATTAAAAGTGATGATTAATTTTGGAGTGCTAATGACAGCTACCAAATTTTGGCGCCGTTATCGAGGAGTGTTTGTTATAATTTATTTTTTGTTTTAATTATTTGTAGTTTATGACTCGATCCTCTCAACCTGGTGACTTGAATTTTGATCCAGAAAGAAAGAAAACTGTAAAAAGGCTAAGGAAGGAAACTCATTAAGCTAGAAGGCCAACTGCAAATTTGGAAGAAGCTTTCGTACTATCACTAAGCCTCAATATTGTGCTTGAACTATTATCAAACGGTTCATCAAGTAATTACGAAGAAGAGAAGATGGTTGCTTATAATAACAATAGAACTTTAAGGTAGTTGACTTTATTATTAATCTTAACCAATAACCCTTGTGTATTGAATATGCTTATCTAGATGCTCATTTTGAATTAAAATCAAGACTAATTCATCTTTTGCCTACTTTTTGTGGTCTTACAAGTGAAGATCCTTACAAGTATCTAAAGAAGTTCTAAATGGTGTGTTCCACCATGAAGCCACAAGGAGTTACGGAAGACCAAGTCAAGCTAAGGGTTGTTCATTTCTCATTGGCAAACTTGGCAAATGATTGGTTGTATTATCTACCTTCGGGTTTGATATAATCATGGCATGACATGAAAAGGCTGTTTTTGGAGAAATATTTTCCTGCATCAAGAGTCAATAACATAAGGAATGAGATATGTGGAATAAGACAGTTTAATGGAGAGACTCTCCATGAATATTGGGAGAGATTCAAGAAATTATATTCTAGTTGTCCACCACATCAAATAGTCAATTAACACCTAATTCAGTACTTCTACGAGGGATTGTTGCCAATAGATATGATCATGATTGATGCAGCAAGTGGAGGAGCACTGGTGGATAAGACTCCAGAGGCTGCAAGGAACTTAATTGCAAACATGGCAGCTAACTTATAGCAGTATGGAACTAGGATGGACCATGCACCAAATAGGGTGAATGAGGTTGGCTCGAGTAATATGAAACGTCAAATCTCAGACTTGACTGCTATAGTTCATTAGATGACTACAGGAAATACGCCAACTACAAGAGTTTGTGGGATTTGCTTTTTGACAAATCATACTACAAATACTTATCCAACGCTGCAAGATGATGACACTTTGCAACAAGCCAATGCAGTGGGTAATTTTCAAAGACAACCTCAACACAGATATGATCCATATGTTAACACGTACAATCCAGGATGGCGAGATCATCCTAATCTGAGCTATGGAGGAAATAGACCACCACAGTAAAATGTCTTTTCGAATAGGCAACAAGGTTTTCAACCAGCTCGACAGCAGTACCTACCTCGACAAGCAGCACCTGCAAATTCTGGGATATCTCTTGAGGATATGTTCAAAGCTTTCATGAACTAGACCCAATAGTTTTAACAAGATACAAAGGCTTCTATTCACAATCTAAAGAGTCAGATAAGTCAATTGGCTACAACCGTTGGTCGATTGGATTCTCAAGGCTTAGGAAAGTTACCTTCACAAACCATTATCAATCCTAGAGAAAACGCAAGTGCCATTATGTTAAGGAGTGGAAAACAGATGGACACACCAAGGGTTACTGTTGAATTTGACAAGAAAAACGCTAAAGATGAGGCAAAAATTTTGAAGGCAATCCCTAACCCTCTTATTCAGCTTAAGACTAATCATTTACCATTTTCCCCCAGGAATCACAGAACTCCAAAGAAGGATGAGCAAGAAAAGGAGATTCTGGAGACCTTCAGGAAGGTAGAGGTGAATATTCCTTTATTAGACGCAATCAAGCCAATTCCAAGGTATGCCAAAATTTTGAATGAATTATGCACTAACAAAAGAAAGTTAAATGACGATGAAAAAGTGACTGTTGAAGAGAATGTATCAGCAGTCCTTCAAAGAAAAATGCCCCCTAAATGTAAAAATTCAGGCATGTTCACAATTCCCTACAAGATAGCTAATACCATATTTAAAAAAATTATGTTAGATTTAGGAGCATCAATTAATGTTATGCCATTGTCTATTTATGCTTCTCTAAATCTAAGACCTTTAAAGAATACTGGTGTTATTATTCAATTGGCTAACCGTACTAATACTTACCTTGAAGGGGTGATTGAGGATGTGTTGGTCAATGAGTTTATATTTCTTGCAGATTTTTATATTGTGGATATGGAGGATAATATATCTCCAAATCCTACCTATACAGTGTTAGGGAGACCATTTTTGAAAACAACGATAACAATGATTGATGTGCATAATGGGACCTTGACCATGGAGTTTGACGGAAAAAAGATTCAGTTCAACATTTATGAGGCCATGAGGTACCCTAGTGATGTTAATTACATTTTTGCTATTAATGTCATTGATTCTTTAGTGCAGAAATTCTTCGACCAAATACATAAGGAAACTTTGAAGGTTGTTATTGCAAATAGTTTGGAGCTAGAACAAGAAGAAGAGATTGATCAGACTTCAGAATTGAAGGATACAATAGCTGCATTACATTCTTTATCAAAAAAATTAGATAAGTATGCGATTTCTTCCATTCAATTGTCTGTGTCTCATGAAAAATTGCTACCTTCTGTTGTGTAGGTTCCTACATTGGAATTAAAGCCCTTACCAACATATTTGAAGTATGCATATCTAAGGAAGGAAGACACATTACTAGTGCTTATTGTCAACAATCTGACCAATGTCTAAGAAGAAAAATTGATTAGAGTCTTGAGGGACTATATCACAATCTTTGGTCGGACAATCGCAGATATTAAAGATATCACAATCTTTTGTGTGTATGCATCGCATTCTCTTAGAAGAATGAGCTAAGCCGACAAGAAATACTCAAAGGAGGTTGAATCTACCCATGATGGAGGTAATGAAAAAAGAGGTTTTGAAATTACTTGATGTAGGTATTATTTATCCTTTTTTAAACAGTCAATGGGTGAGTCCAGTACAGGTAGTTCTAAAGAAATCTGGTATAACTGTCATTAAGAATGAAAATAATGAGTTAGTGCCCACTCGTATGCAAATAGGATGGAGAATATGTATTGATTATAGAAAATTAAATACTGTAACAAGAAAAGATCATTTACCTCTACCTTTTATTGATCAAATGCTAGAAAAATTAGCTGGTCATGCTTATTATTGTTTCCTAGATGGTTTTTAAGGTTATAACCAAATTGTGATTGCGCTAAAGGATCAGAAAAATACCATTTTCACTTGTCTGTTCGACACATTTGCCTATCGAATAATGTCCTTTGGACTTTATAATGCCCTATGTACTTTTCAAAGATGTATGGTAAATTTATTTTCTGACCTTCTTGAAAACTACATTGAAGTATTTATGGATGACTTCACAATTCATGGTAATTCTTTAGATACATTCTTAGATAATTTAACTCGTGTGCTAGATAGATGCTTAGAAACTAATCTTGTTCTAAATTGGGAAAAATGTCATTTTATGGTAGAATAATGTATTGTACTTGGACATGTAGTCTCATCAAAAGGTTTAGAAGTGGATAAAGCTAAGATAGTGTTGCTTTACCTTACCCTGCCAGTGTACAGAAGATTCGTGCTTTTCTTGGTCATAGAGGTTTCTATCGTAGATTTATCAAAGACTTCTCAAAGATAGCTTTGTCACTGTGTGAGTTGCTGAAAAAAGATGTGTAATTCCAACTTAATGATGAGTGCAAGGAGGCATTTGACAAATTGAAGAAGTTATTGACCTTAGCACCTATGAGCCACCAAATTGGAACTTATCGTTTGAGATCATGTGTGACGCCAACAATTATGCCATATGAGCTGTCTTCGGCTAACGTATTGGCAAAGCTGTGCATGACATCTATTATGCCTCCAGAACCTTGAATGATGTTCAGATTAACTACTCTACAACGAAAGAAGAATTATTATCTGTTGTTTTTGCTTTAGACAAATTTTGATCTTATCTTCTTAGTACTAAAGTTATAATTTATTATGACAAGTCAAATTATTATGACCATCTTGCTCTCTGGTATCTACTAACCAAGAAGGGCTCAAAACCTAGGATCATAAGATAGATCTTGCTGCTCCAAGAAATTGACTTAGAAATTAAAGATAAGAAAAGAGTAGACAACTTGGTGGCGGATCACTTGAGCAGATTAATCAAATAGGAAGAAACACTACCGTTACAAGATTCTTTTCCAAATGAGCATATACTCTCCGTTGATAAGTCTGTACCTTAGTATGTTAATCTTGTGAATTACTTAGTCAGTGCATATATACTAAGTGAGTTTTCCAAACTTCAAAAAGAAAAGCTAAAACGTGATACAAAATATTTTGTATGGGATGACCCGTACTTGAGGAAATTTTGTTCTGATCAAATAGTTAGAAGGTGTGTGCCTAATACTGAGTTTTTGTCTATTCTAACTTTCTGCCATTCTTATGCTTGTGGAGGTTATTTCGGACCTAAACGAACAACTCAGAATATTTTAGAATGTGGTTTCTTTTGGCCTAGTATTTTCAAAGACTCTTATCTGTTTTGTAAGTCTTGTGCAAATTGTTAAAAGAAAGGAAATATATTAAGTAGGAATCAAATGCCATAAAACCCTATCTTAGTTGTCAAAAATTTTAATGTTTGGGGTATTGATTTTATGGGACCATTTTTTGCATCTTATGGCAATATCTATATAATTTTGGTTGTTGATTACGTTTCAAAATGGGTGGAAGATAAAGTTGTAATGCCCCGAGAATTTTTGTACTTGCTACAGGCAACCTCGCGCGTTAATGTATAACCTTCTTATAAAATTCACAACATAATATAATACTATGTTCCTAAAAACTCAATAAATTTAAATTTTTTATAACATCTTTATTCCCTTTGATCCATTACCTCAGAATCGCAATCTTTACACCTCTTCTTAAATCACAAGATTATATACATTATAATATACTCAATTACAAGGTTATGAGTAACTAACGACTCACAATTCAACACTTAATTATTATTTTTTATACAATTCTTCTATACTGGATGACCAGGACTTGTTTTAAGCATAAACACCTATCGTAATTAAATATCATTGTATTATTTTCAAGATTTATGACCTTTATCACTTACAACATTGTTTACCCCCAAAAAGGGGCTTAAAAATATAAATCACTTTTGACAGATTCATTATGCTTTACTCGATTCTTGCTCTTTACCGAAAATCTCAGCTACCTCGTACCTAACTGAAATGTTGGTTTTAAAACAAGAGTGAGTACGGCGGCTCAGCAAGTCTAACAGTTATCAAATAATACTTAGTTCATGTATCATGCATGCTTAGAAATAAATCTATATATGACATTTTATACATGTTTCTCATTTATTCCGCATTTAAATCATGCTTCATAGTTTGTACATACTTCTCATATAATTGTACATCATGCTTTTCACATACTTCATAAAAATCATATTCATTGATTTCACTTAACACCTATAACATCCATATAGCTTCATATAACAATTTAATATCACATTGTAGCATAATAATGCATATAACAAGTTCTTAAGAATATCACATAATACTAAAAAAACTTGTTTGGTAAGCTTATCCGTCTTATGCTAGTTTTGCGTCTTTCGATCAACCTACAATTATGTATGAGATTGACATAATCATTAGTTATAATGACTATTAATTAATATCAATTTAAGACTCTAACTTCAATTTATTAACTTTAAAAATGTTCGACAAATGAACTTTTGACTTTAGAACAAAACCTTAGCCTAAACCTAGTTGGATATATCGGGTAAGCTTATCTTACTTACGCCTTCACTACACATTTTTTGTATGACCCACTTTTAATAAGTTGTTTTAAAATTATCCATAAATGGACTATTTACAATGGTTTAATTCAATAAAAATTTCTTTTTTTACATAACTTAATATTTCAAAATTTTAATAAAGTACCAAACACTTCATACTATTATCAACATTTGATAATATATTAACCACATACAAATATTATTAACCATTTAATAATATTTTAATCTCTTACTAATGTTATTAATCATTTAATAACTTTTTAATCATTTACTAATGTTATCAATTATTTAATAATCATTTAATCACTTACTAATATTATTAATTATTTAATATCATTTTAATCATTTATTAATGTTATTAATCATTTAATAAAATTTTTATCATTTACTAATGTTATTAATTATTTAATAACTTTTTAATCATTTACTAATGTTATTAATCGTTTAATAACCTTTTTAAAATTCTTCAAACAATACTAAGCAATCAAAAAAATTAATTTTTTTATTTTAAACATATAGCTACCAATTAGTCACTAACAGACTCTATATATATTGATTTATTATAAAAACATATTTATTTTACACTTATTTTAACTTAAATTTCCAAATAAAACTCGACTCGGACAGCAAAACCACGTTCTAGACAGAGTTTTGACAGCTATGGTAGTGGGCCAAAAACCAAAAACCCTAATTTATGGACTGCTCGACCCTCAGTCACTCTGACAGTCATAATTTTCTCATTTCTTAACTTTTTTGAGTGATTAAAGCGTTCACGCGTCCGTAACATCTTCCTCTACAACTTCTCTTTAGATCACACAACCAAATTTCAATCAGAACTAGACTGAAAATTGCTCACACAGTCAAATTGACAATAAACTTCATGGTTTACTTGCTCAAAAGCTTATAACTTGATCATTTCTTATCGGATTGAGCTCAAATTTAAAACCATGGCTTTATGGATTCATAAATTTAACGAAATGAATGAGTTTTATATCAACAATTATTTTTCATACTTCGCAACCATGATCGAACATGACCAAAATCCTTAAGGTTTAGTTTAAAAATATATTTGACCATAAAAGTCATTATAAGCTCATTTTAACATATTTTTCCAAAACATAACATTACCTAATTTTAGATCTATATTAAAACTCATAGATATTAGCATTTTCAATTAACAAAGTGATTCCTTTTGTAAACATAAGATTAAAACTAGGATCTTTACCAAAACATAACATAGTTGGAATAAAAATCCACATGAGCTCATCTAGGCTCCATTTTTGTTTATATCAAAATGGTTCATTTACAAAACTTGTAAATCTAGTGTATACACTCATGGATCTTTAAAACACAATAACAAAATACAATAATAATATGAAAACTCAAAACTCCAAACTAGGTTTTCCTTAACAAAAATCCATTTTTTGATTACCTAGCTCGTCTTTCATCAGCAAGTGAATTAAACACAAAACCACCAACCTAACCTCCTTATATCATCGGAACCACCATGTTCCACCATTAAAACATCATTCTCCATCAACAAAACATACATAAATCTATATTAGCCAACACAATAAAAGGGTTTTAAGGTTGTAAGATACTTTTTAACTTTTAAAGCATTCTCTTCTTGATGAATGGATGATCTATCTTTGATCAACTTTTCTAATCCTTGTTAGATCTATCTTTCAAGATTTCTTCTCCTTCTCTTTCTTTTCTATAGATTTTTTTTCCTCTAGAGCTCTCTCTCTCTCTTTTTCTTTTCTTGGAACTTTTAGCAAAGTGACTAACAACCTTTACAACTTGGTGGATCACTCTATATATAGAACACTTGTAAATGCACTTAGCCTCACTAATCAACCAACACAAAGTTACTTAATCCAATAGGGAACAAGATCCACAAATTAAGGAATTTGACTTGCATTGGGGAGGATTTTGTGGGTTTGTACTTTCTAGGAAAACTTGCAGCTTTGTGCACTTAGCTAGCTATTTTTCATTTATTTTCCTCCAACACTTAACCCATGTTTTGTTAACTCTCTACACACATGTGACCTTGGTTTAACTCAACCAACCCATCATGGTCAATGCTCATCTTCATACACTATATAATTAATTAAATATCTCCCACTAATTAACCAATATATGGTTAATTCTCTACACTTTAGTAACCAAAGGTTAAACCAAGTTTTCACCATGCTCCAAACTCATTCTCTAAATAAATGTACACATCTATACATCTCCCACCAATTGGGTTAGGGTTTGGGCTTCTCATTAAATCGTTTAGGCTTAACAATTCAAATTGTTTGGGCTCAATAACAACAATTAATTAGGCTCATAATTTATTCCAAGTTAGACTACTAGTTAACTCATGATAGCTATCAATACTTGGGTCATCATTTAATTTCTACTAATATGTCACTTTGGTTACTAGTTTAATTAAATTTTAACTTAATTCAATAACTTCTTTGAACTAATTATATAATCCAATTAAACTTGCTATTTTAAAATTGTCTACACAATTATTTTTCTTAGTTTAGCTCACTAGTTATAATTTTCAATTGTTTGGACTTCTTTTATTCTACCATTAGGGTTAGAATTTAAATTCATTTGGATCACATTGACTATACATGTAAGTATAACTTATTGTGCTAGTATTGATTGGACTCCAGGTTAAAGCCAACTTAATTCTCTACACTTAGGCTTCACCCATACAACCATTTTAAGGTTTGGGCTTGCTTAAATTAATTCCATTATTATACTTCACTATATTTATATTGGGCCTCTAATTAATTTAGGCTGGGCCATTAACCCAAACTAGAAAAAATTTGGCCCTAAACATTTTATTGTTGACTTGGTCATATTCTAATCTTGTATTTTGATGATGACTTTATATTGAAACTAAACTGTGCAGTTTGGTAGCTACAGGATTAAAGCAGTATACTAAATCCATTAATACAACGGACTTGATATCTAACTGGATAGCTGTAGTAGCTATCAGAATTGATACAGGATTAATACAGCGAATTGGATTACAAACTGGATTAATGCAATAGATTTTTCATGTTGTTCCAAACTGAAAATTATGAACATTCATCTTGGGCTTCTAAGTTTTCAATGTAAGATCCTAGCTCTAATTATATCTCAATCAAGGCTTTAGGATTTGCTTGATAATTTCCATTGCATTGGTCATGGTAATATTTATGAAAATAATTAATTTGGCCTTTTCCAAAATTAGATGAGTTAATTTGAAAATAGATTTTAATAGATTTTTTCTAAATAAAATATATTACAATAATCTTTGGAATTGAGATTTTTATTGTTTCAACTTTTCATAATTGATTAAGCTAATTAGATATCCTTATCAATTAAGGAACATGTATTATAGGGCCAAAAAGGAAACTATTTTGCTAGCGGTTATTTTGTTGAAACTACTTTTAGAATAAACATAATTTCTTCCAAAATAAAAGATTGGCTCACGAATTAGTAAATGGGGTTAAAATTGAAATATCTTCCTTCAATGATAAAAGATGTTGTATTCACCTTCTTCTATATTGAATCTTTTTATTATTGGAATAATCTCTTTACATAGTGAATGATTGAATCTTCTTGTGCATCTAAATTAATGGTCCTACCATATGTTAAGCAACATGATTCAATCCTAAAAGTCATCCTAATTAATAATTAATTAACGAATTGATTGTTTTATATATTTCCAAATTAATTTTTTCAATTAGTTTAAATTTCTTATCTTGACAAATCTTTTATTAAAACTAATTGAGTTATTTTTGCAAAAAAATTTCCAAGTTGGTTTTGTTATTCAAACGAATATATTTTTAATTATGAACTATTTTTAAATGTAATTTTATTCATTCCCATAATTAGTGGAGTTAAATTATAAAACAAGATTTTTATTGTATATTTTTTAATCTTGTTAACTTAAATCTTGGAATTGAGTTTTCAAAAATCATGGAAGTAATTAATTAAATATAGAAACAACTAATTGGGTTTTCAAAATTAATGAGGTTCAAAATATTTAGTAATCATGTTTAATTTTGAAAAGTTAAGTTTTTCCATTACCGTAATTAATTGATATCATATTGGTGGACATTAACTATTGTATAATTAGATTCCTTTAGTTACCCACCGTGTAAGTAAAGTGAATCACTTAAGTGATTCACTTATGTCCATACGTGCATAAATCAATTATCAAATATCCTATAATTAAGTCAATCACTTTCCACATCATCATTTATTAAAGTGAATCTTGAATGGTCCTTATCATGAGTGGCTTGATAAGTCTTAAGTCAGAATATCATGATGTGTTGCAAAAAGTCAATTCCTCCTTTTTTCATCTATCCCTGACTCCAGGTCTGTATATTTGATTTTATATATTAAGGCATAATCTCTTCCTTAAATAAAGCTAGCAATGGCTATGAATTGGGCTGTTCAAGTATTCTTTTCAACGGTCATAAAATCATCTAAGCCTATAAGATGGTTAAGCCCGACTTTGTGATAGACACGAAATACACAGTACTCAAATTGAAAAAGCAAAGGCGTTATATTATTAAAGGAGTACTTAATATTGTTATTGTGAAGCTGATGTGCATTAAAGTCTTTGATAAAATCCCAGCTTTAGTTTGTGCGCTATAATTGGTGATATCTTTATATTTTTCCTTGATCATTGCATATAGAATTGAGACTTGATTTAATGATATAATTATTGCTTCGATCATAGTTTATTTTGTAATCATTCTCTAATTATTTCAAGATTATTTAATAAACTAAGTGAGTAATCTATTGGGTTGTTACAAACAAGTTTTAAGTGAGCATGGTGCTCAAGGTGAGTAGAAGTACTCAAGGAGTGCATAGGTTTGCACAAGGTGAGCAAAGGTACTCGGGGAGGATAAGTCCTCAAAGATTGTGGGAATGTATTTTGTAAAAGGGGTTTAATTGTAAACCAAGTTGATCAATAAAAGTGTCTCCAATACTAGTTGGTATTGGACGTGGATTAGGCCACTAAAATATAGGTTAGAGGCCGAACCATGTAAAAATTCCTTGTGTTCATGTGATTGATTGCGTAACTTTATTTGTTTATTGCATGCTTTAATTGTGAATTATAAAAACATTCTGAATACTTTGACATATATATTTCATGATAACATTATGTATTTTAACTCAGGTCGTCATTTGGTACGAGTAAATTAATTTCCAATAGCGTTGCAGTAAACAGTTTGCTGCCAGTAAAATATAACATGCTGAATCGGTTAATACAGTGGACTGTATTCGTAACAAATTTTTAAAACTGAAAAAATTGGATATTGTTTGCTCCACACTTATTCAACCCCCCTTCTAAGTGTGCCAATCTTAAATTTTATTTATGAGTTAGGGTTTGGGCCAATTGAATCAAATTTCATTCTAAGGATAAATTTATCATTACATCTCACCAACCAAGGATAAAATGATCTCTAAGTGATTATTAGGACATCAAAATCATTACAAAATATTCGAGGGCAAAATGGTTATCTCTCATTTTCTCTAGACTTTTTTTTTTGAAACTTTTCATTTATGAAAAGTTTCTTCCTTGTATTTCATTTCGTATTCCTGATTCGTGATTTTGTATTTACACGTCGTATAAATACCTAGCTCTTAATATTCCACAAAATATTCATATTAATTGACTCTAGGTTTTAATTAGTTTATGATTACTTACATTTAATTCCTAACACATAAATTAGGTTAAATTTTTACTCATTCTTTTACATTCTCTTTTCTTATAATCTAAGTTTTAAACCTTAACCTTAAAACATGTTTGATTCATTTTTGAACCTCACAAATATCCAGGATATTACAAATTCCGCAAGGACTGACGATTCTAACGTTATTGTAGATTTTATCAAATCTAACATCTTTGTTAGGTTTTGAATTCCAAGGGCCATCATCAGCGATAAAGACACATATTTTTGCAATCGGACGTTAGCAACTCTTTTCAAGAAGTACAATGTCATACACAAAGTTTCTACTGCCTACCATCCATAGAGCAATGGCTAAGCTAAAGTATCCAACCGAGAAGTCAAGTCCATTTTGGAGAAGGTTTATAAGCCAAACAAAAATGACTGGAGTCTGAAATTGGAAGATGCGCTATGGGCTTATAGGACAATGTTCAAGACCCTTATAGGAATTTCACCCTCTAGGATTATGTTTGGAAAGCCATGTCATCTGCCATTGGAGTTAGAACACAAGGCTTTTTGGACAATCAAGTAGTGCAACATGAGCATGGACCAAGCTGGAGAGCATAAGAAGCTACAGTTACAAGAGCTGGAGGAGATACGGAACGAAGTATACGAGAACTCAAAATTGTATAAGGAAAAGACAAAAGCGTTCCACGATAAGCAAATTTTAAGGAAAACCTTCATGCTTGGCCAAAAAGTCCTCTTGTACAACTCTCGATTGAAGTTATTTCCAGGGAAACTTCGTTCTCATTGGGAAGGGCCATTTGTTGTTGTGAATATTTTTCCTCATGGTGCTATAGAGATTCATAACCCAGTAATAGGAAAAATATTCAAAGTAAATGGTCATAGGCTCAAAATATTTTACGAAGGACATCAAGTTGAAAACATCGAGATTCTGGTTTTGGTGGACCTATTTTATCCAGATTTACAGCAGAAAAATGTCGAGCGAATGACATTAAACAAAAGCCCTTGTTGGGAGGCAACCCAACTATATTTTATCATTTTCTAAATTTTGGCTTAAATTTCTCCTTTTTTAGAATTTTAATAAATTTTAGTTTAGAATACTTATGATGATAGCATACTAAGTCTTGTTAGTCTTGATCCTTACAGGATAATTTGTGTTACAGCTAATTAGCAGTGGAAATCCAAGTTTGGGAAAGCAGGCATAAGGGCCCCGGCCTTGTTCAGTTCTGCTTGTAAAGACCCCGACCCTATTTTACACCTGTAAAAAGTACCCCCAACACTGTTCCTTTCAGTTTGGGAGGGCCATGGCCCTGTTTCCAGTCTTCAAAAGAGGGCCCTGTTGCTTAGTTTTGAAAATAAAATATAGCTGACCTTCAGTTGTTCAATCGGACTACCACACCAAACTTCCTACCCCTTTTTCAACTCGCATTCTCTCACTTTTTAATGCCGACATCCCTAACCCACTATATTTTCCTCCTAATCACACTACACGCCACCTAATTACACGTTCACTACCATCTTCACCGACCCACAACCTTCCTACACCATATTTGGGCACCGTCAACATTCACTTTGAGTATCCATTAGACTAGGCTTTCCAATCCACTTGGGGACTACAATTGCTTGAGTAAGGTAACAAGTATGGGTAATTAGGATTTCAATTACAAACACTTTTATATGTTCCACCAAAACTTGTGTCGATGATCACAATACATTTTGGTACACCCATGATGAATTGCAAACGGTGTGCTGTGTGCCTCCAACATAATTTTATGCTTTAATTCAGGGTCATTAGGAACATCGAGTCTAGAGTTTACCTGAAGTATCCATTTCTCATCGATTCTAGCTTCTGAAATAGTACCTTGTTGTACTTTCTTCATCATGTTCACTAGTTCTAGATCAGTAGTTTGAGCAGCTTTAATTTTATCGATTAAAGCTGGTTCTACTCGTACATGTGCCATCTTCATGTGGGCCCTGATGTCTTTAGCACTATCTCCATTTTTTTTAAATCGTACAAAATGTGCCTTTGTGTTGTCAGAATTGCATTCGTACTCACATATGATCTTATACTCAATGCGTCAGCTACAACGTTTGCCTTTTCCGGGTGATATTAGATGGTGTGATCATAATCCTTCAAAAGCTCAAGCCAACGTCGTTATTGCATGTTGAGTTCTTTCTGAGTGAAGAAATACTTGAGGCTTTTATAATCCGTATAGATATCCACTTTCTCTCCATACAAGTAGTGTCTCCAGATCTTTAACGCGAAAATGACCGCTGCTAACTCTAAATCATGAGTAAGGTAATTTTTCTTATAATCTTTGAGTTGTCGAGATGCAAAAGCCCATGTTGCATAAGAACGCAACCTAAGCCTTTTTCTGAAGCATCACTGTAAATGACAAATTCTCCCTAGTCTGATGGTATGATCAGAATAAGAGCTGAAATAAGTCTTCTCTTGAGTTTTGAAAACTCTTCTCGCATTTCTCGCTCCATACGAATTTTGTATTTTTTTAAGTCAACTGAGTTAATGGAGTGGCGATTCAAGAAAATTCTTCTACGAATATCTGATAATAACCAGCTAGGCCCAGAAAGCTTCGTACTTCAATTACTGATTTAGGTTGCTCTCAATTTAATATTGCTTCAATCTTTGCAGGGTCAACTGATATTCTCTAACTAGAAATTGCATGCCCAAGGAACATGACTTCCTCAAGCCATAACTCACATTTCTTCAACTTGGCATACAACTTGTTCTCACGAAACTTTTGGAGTATCAATCTCAAGTGTTGTTTATGATCCTCATGACTCTTAGAGTATATGAGAATGTCATCATTAAAAACAACTATAAAATAATTCAAATATTCCTTGAATATCTGGTTCATCATGCCTATGAAAATTGTATAAGCATTGGTTAGTCCAAAAAGCATGACTAACAACTTATAATGCCCAATGCTAGTTGATTAGGGAGTTAATGAAGTGTTACCAAAGTTTTATAAATAAGACCTCCACCAAGCTTTAATACGTTGGTCATTTCGTTTCCTAGAAATCCTAGAGAGAAAAGGGAGAGTTCTAGTGATAATTAAGAGAAAAACACTTTGAGTGCGAAGGATATTGCTAGAAGAAGAGCTTGGTGGATGACCTATAGTCTCATAACTTACTTTAGAAGGAGAAGAAGAAGATCACACAAGTCCAAGAGGTTCAAAAGTGCTACAACTAATCCTTAGTTCATTTTATGGTTTATATATGTGTTAAGTGGTCAAAAATATATTTTTAACCGATCAAAACTTATTTTGATGATCTAGGAGTCTAAAACTATGTTATATTGGTAGATTCATGATTTGATATACTTAATACATGTATTTGTATGTGTTGAATG
The DNA here is from genome assembly GCA_947179155.2 of Hedera helix. Lineage (NCBI taxonomy): Eukaryota > Viridiplantae > Streptophyta > Magnoliopsida > Apiales > Araliaceae > Hedera > Hedera helix. The sequence goes on along the minus strand of OX359271.1, from coordinate 31,279,281 downwards.
CAAGAAATTAGAAGAAAAGGTCCATATTATGTTTTACCGACAAAACCCTAGATGTCTATGTGCTATATATTATTTTAATTTGAAATGTACAAGTTAAAAAATTGATTTCTTTGGCTAGAAAGTTACATATATGAGTTATAAAGAAAACCCAACTTGAATCTCTCAAAAATATGGAAAAATGAAGAAGCTATGGCTTTTACCGCAAAACATGTCATTTTAAAACCCTAATGCTCAACTGTCCACTTTGAGCCCATTTTTCGTGATCTGTACATATCCAAAAATGTGTTTCAATGATGGAATATTATAGTTCAAGAAGATACGAATCCAACAAGACCAATTTGAGGTCATTTGGATTTGTAGATTTTATTTTATGCAAGTTTGAACAAATGAGATAAAAATCACAAAACAAAACACAAAATAGCAAACTTTTTGCATGAAATCCCTGGACAAGGGCGCCTAGGTGCCTAACTCAGCACTCCAGGCACCATCTTGAGTGTCTAGGCTACTGTGTGAGCGCCTAGGTCAGCTGACGTGGCCTGGGATGGGTCGGTTCGTGCCGGAAATGATTTCGGGTCGGTTCGGGTCAATTTTTATTAATTAAATGGGTCGGATAATGTTTTAAATATTAATATAATTAATATGGGACCCAAATAAAATAATTATTATTTAAATAAACTTTAAACTTTAAATAATAAATAATTTAAACTAAGAATATTTAAGGAAATTAATAATAATTAACAATGATTAATTAGTTATTGTTTAATTGTTATTAAATAATGAATAAAGGGAATTAAAAGAAATTAATTATTTATTATTTAATAATAAATAAAAGAAATTAAGAATAATTTATTGAAGTAATTAAAGTAATTATTTATTATTTAATAATAAATAAAGCAAATAGGTTCATCAATGGTTACTTAATTGTTGAATAAAGTTAGTAAAATAATTATTTATTATTTAATTAATATTAAATAATAAATAAGGGTAATAATTAATAAATTATTATTTAGTTAATATTAAATAAAGAAGGTTAAGGATTAATAATATAAGTAAATGAATTAAATACTATTAAATGAATAATAATATTAGATAAGTAATAAAATATTATTAAATAGTTAATACTACTAAATAATAAATAAAATATTATTAAATAATTAATAATATTATAAGACTAATAAAATATTATTAAATAATTAATAATATTAGATAAGTGTGTGATCTATATTAAATATTTAATATATGTTTTATATGATTGAAATATTATCAAGTAATGATAATATTTTCTAAGTGTTAATATACCCATAAATTTATAATTATGTGGTTAAGAAAGATGTATAGAGGTTATCATATGATGTATATATGATACTAATTTAAAGATCAACGTGATTAAATTGTTAGGTCTATTCAAAGAGAATTAATTGAATTGGTTAGCAGTACGTCGCAAACAAGGCAAGTTTTCTAACCCTACTCAATTATTGTTGAACAAGTTTTTATACTTGTATTTATTGTCAGAGGTTGAAGTGGTTCAATTATTTAAAATTATTCCACATCCATATTGTTTATAAAACCGCACTTAGTGTATTTGAAGTTTAATAGTTCTTGATTCATGAACTGTATTAAAAATGTCTAAAGCTAATTGTTTAGCTAGACGTTGCATTTATAAATTCAATAATCTTGAATACTTTTAAAAGCTTATCCAAACCATTGCTTGGTGCGGATTCTTATATTAAGTCTGAGAATTGAACAACCCTAAATAAGGGGATTTTATGTCAGGAACCCGACTTTGGCGCCAGATGACTAAATGTAATGCATATACAGCGGGTTGAATAGTCTGATCCCCTTAAAAACCAAACTACTGAAAATGTCAGAGAAAACTCTATTTTACCCTCATTAGTTCAGGGTCCTTGGTGACCACTTAGCATTTTAAGATTCAATTATTCCTGTTCAATGAAATTTGAGTCTTGTTTCTTTCACAATTGTTATATCTATCGTTGAAACACTTGATGTTATTTCTATTTATTCATGATTTATTAAATATCTATGATTGTTCTTAAACTTGCTGAGCAAACTAGTTGCTCACCCTTGCTATATCATGAACCATTTTCAGCTAGATCCGAATGCTCTAAGAAGGACAAGGGAAAAGGGAAAGCTAGAGCTTAAATTAAATTATGCATGTTAATTAAATGTTTAATATGTATTTACTGTTGGTAAATCTTTTTATAATTTCTTAATATAGGAACTGTTTATGTTATGGTTGATAGACCCTAGGATTGTAACTTTTTTGTAAGGAACCCTTATGTATTATTCCGCGAAGTTTAAACGCAAATTATGTATTTAATTGTTAGTAAAGTATTGTACAGTGAGAACCAAACTCGAAGTTATGAAACCCAAATTTGGGGTCGTCACAGGTTGGTATCAGAACAGTAGGTTATAAACGTTAAGATTGTGAAACCTAGGTTATAACCTTAGTACTAAACTCATATCGAGTGCGTTAGGAGATGAATCGGGAAGACTCATCATGTTGTGTATTTTTGGAGGTGGATTGAGAAAATCCATCGAGCCGAGATGTACATTATAAAATATCATTTCACTTCATCAATGAATATATTTTATTGTTGTACTGACATGTGTTATTTTTATGATATAAGATGACAGAGATCGGACAGTCGAGTCACACTACTGAGGAGGATTACATTGATAACCACATGGATACTACACAGACGTTGGTGGCTGCACTGATAGAGGATCTAGAGTCTGATCCGGAGATGGGAGATCGTGAGGAGCCCATCAAAGGTGGAGTGATGAGGCCTTATAGTGAGGACGATGCAGAGTCTGAGGAGTCTGAGGATGATGGGTCAACTGATGGCATGGACACTACTGCCAGTGACATCATCGAGGGGTTGACTACGTGGAATGAGGAGCTGGAAGCAAGAGTCCAGCATTTAGAGGAGCAGAATCTGACCCACCAACATATGGAGGATCAGTATAAGGATGCAGCTTATCAGTTCTCTAGCGAGAACACGGAGCTGAAAGAGAGGATAGTAGGACTGGAGGATCAGGTGCATGAGTACGAGGATTTAGTGAAGCACTTTGGGGTGCTAACTCATCAGCTAGTAGATCAGGACGTCGAGATGCAGGCCAAGTTGGCAGCGACCGAGGCTAGGTTAGCCGAAGCTGAGCTGAAGGTTCAGCAGGTTTAGGCAAAGAAGGCCGCCATCCGTGCTCATTGGCAGGAGGCGATAGAGGACAGGATAGAGATGGAGACTCAGCGAGATATCGCACATGGACAGATACTAGAGCTGAAGGAAGAGGTTCGTGAGAAGCGGGTGGGGACGGATAGACTTAGCTATGTTTATTGATCTTCATTCGATAGATTTCAGAGCAGGATGCACTACTACTCAGCTGAGGAGGGCCAATCTATGCACACCATCAGGAGGAACATGGTGATGGCCATCGGGGATGAGGAGTATGATGATGCAATCCGTAGAGGGATGCACAGTCATTAGTATTAGATATTTTTTGATGATGTATGTATATAGATGCAGTATAACCTAACTTTTGTTTGATTAGAGGGTTAATATGTCAGTAAATCCCAACTCTAGGAAGTTGTAGGATATATTAGTAAAGATCTCATCTTTTGTAGCTTCTCAGGGATAGAAGCATTTATAGCAGTATGCTTACGATGTAAAGTGTTATGCACTACTGTTTTAACATATGAATATAAATGCAGTCAATTTTATGTTTATATGTGTGTTGAGATAATTACTTGTATTTTAGCTAAACATTGCCTAAGATACAAAGCAAAGAGGTGAAAAGATGAAACAAGTATAATAATGTAAATTTTTGTTTATAACAGAAAATGCCGCCACGTAGACAACCACCAAGGAACCAAGGGGTAGAAGAGTCAGTCAACAACGATGAGGGGGGACGCAACGTGGACCCGATGCAAAACTTCGTCAATATGCTAGCGGAGGCCATGCAAAATCGACACCCCATTGTAGGAAATCTGCCACCACCGCCAAGTCAGTTAGCTAATTTTAAAGATTTTAAAGCAGTCGGGCCGCCGGAGTTTAAGGGAACTGCTGATCCGATTGAGGCCCAATCATGGTTAAAGGAGATTGAGAAGGCGTTCATTATAGTAAGAGTAGCGAAGGAGCAAAAGACTATTTTTGCTACCTACCTACTAAAGGGGGAAGCCAATTTCTAGTGGGAAGCTAATCAAAATAGGGCGGGAGAAGGGGTGGTGTCTTGGGCACGATTTAAGGAAATATTTGATGAGAATTATTTCTCAAAGAGTATGAAAAGTAGGATGGAGGTAAAATTTCTAGAATTAAAACAAGAGAATATGTCGGTACCCGAGTATGCGGAAAAATTTAATGAATTGGCCAAATTCGCTCCGCATCAGGTAGACACGGAGGAACGCATGGCCAGAAGGTTTAAAAATGGATTGAAACCTTGGATATTTAACAAGGTAGCAGTACTGTAGATTGACTCATTCTCAACTTTGCTGGAGAAGTCAATCATAGCTAAAGGAGGAAGTGATGCACTAACCAAGTATAATCAAGAGAGGAATAAGAAGAGAAATGAAGGAGGAAGTAAGAATAATAACAGTGGAGGCAACAGCAGCAACAATAAGCGTAAGTGGGACAACAACAACAATAATAGGAACTCGGAAAATCAACAAGGAAATGTTCAAAAGAAGACAGCATGCAGTATATGTGGAAAGAACCATTTCGGGGAATGCAAGAAAGGCAAGAATACATGCTATAACTGGGGGTAAGTGGGGCATATTTCTCCAAATTGTCCCCTCCCAAAGAAGGTAAGATGCTTTTCCTGCTGAGCTTCTGATCACATGTTAAATGATTGTCCTAAAAGGAAGAATGATGGGGGAACCGGCTACAAGGACAATAACAGCAGATTGGCTATCGGGGGACCGGTACCACAGAACAAGCCGACAGCACGGACTTTTAATATGACAGTGCAAGATGTCGTGGAGTTAAAAGATGTGGTGTCAGGTATTATTCCGATCAATGATATAAATGCATATGTATTGTTTGATTCGGGTGCTACCTGTTCATTTGTGTCTGATGATTTCACTAGACGGTTAGAATTTCCTAGGGAAAAGTTAGAAAACCCTATAAATATAGAAGTTACAAATAAAGAGATAATTCCTGTAAAGTATATACATAGAAATTGTTGTGCTAAAATCAGGGGTCAAAAATTGAGTGTGATTTTAATTCCGATACACTTGGGGGAGTTCGACGTTATACTCGGAATGGATTGGTTGTTTAGCCATGGAGCAGTAATTAATTGTCATAAGAAGTGTAATTGATAGTCAGAAGAAGTGTGTACACATTAAGTCACCAAACAAGTCTAAGATTGTAATTCATGGCAACAAGTTGTCAAGACAATCCTCTTATCTGACGATGATGCAGGCCAAGAAATTATTGAAGAAAGGTTGTATAGGGTATTTTGCTCATGTGGTAGATACACAAATGGTGAATCCCGAGATGTAACAAATACCAGTAGTTAAGGAGTTCATGGATGTCTTTCCAGATGAGCTACCAGGTCTACCGCCAGATAGAGAGATAGAGTTTGTGATCGATTTAGTACTAGGGACATCTCCAATATCGAAGGCACCATATAGAATGGCTCCGGTAGAAATGAAGGAGTTGATAGTTCAGCTACAGGAGTTGTTGGATAGGAAGTACATTCAACCTAGTGTTTCTCTATGGGGAGCACCAGTGCTGTTTGTAAAGAAGAAGGATGGATCGATGAGACTTTGTATGGACTATAGGGAGTTGAACAAAGTAACAATTAAGAACAAGTTTCCGTTACCACGAATTGACGATCTTTTTTATCAATTGAAAAGGGCGAAGTACTTTTTAAAGATTGACATAAGGACTGGTTACCATCAGTTGAAAGTCAGGAAGAAGGATGTACCCAAGACGGCATTCAGAACTCGATATGGTCATTATGAGTTTCTGGTGATGTCGTTTGGACTAACGAATACGCTAGCCGCATTTATGGACATGATGAACAGAATATTCAAACAGTACTTGGATAAATTTGTAGTTGTGTTCATTAATGATATTTTGGTTTATTCCAAAATGAAGGAGGAGCATGCAGAACATCTAAGATTGGTGTTGGAGATATTAAGGAAGGAGTAGTTGTATGCAAAAATTTTAAAGTGTGAATTCTGGTTAGAGAGAGTTCAATTTCTAGGTCACGTTATCGACAAGGAGGGAGTTTCGGTAGATCCAGCAAAAGTAGAAGCGGTGATGAATTGGGAACAATCAAGGACGCCAACGGAGGTAAGAAGTTTCTTAGGTTTAGTGGGTTACTATCGGAGATTCATCAAAGACTTTTTGAAGATAGCAACGCTGTTAACCAATTTGACGAGGAAGACAGTGAAATATTTATGGACGAAGAAGTGCGAAGAAAGTTTTCAGGAGCTGAAGAAGAGACTTAGTAAAGCACCTGTCTTGACTTTACCAGACGATACAGGAGGTTTTACGGTCTACAGTGATGCATCACACAGGGGACTAGGCTGTGTGCTTATGCAGAATGGTAAAGTCGTTGCGTATGCATTAAGACAATTGAAGGATTATGAAAAGGGATACCCTACCCATGATTTGGAGTTAGCAGCAGTAGTGTTTACCCTTAAGATTTGAAGGCATTATTTATACGGGAAAAAGTGTGAGATATTCACAGATCATAAAAGTCTGAAGTATATCTTCACACAAAAAGAGTTGAACATGAGGCAGCGGAGATGGTTGGAGTTGATCAAGGATTACGATTGTGAAATTCTATACCATCCCGGTAAGGTCAATGTAGTAGCAGATGCTCTAAGTAAAAAGAACAGATAGAAGCTATTTGTATTGACAGAACAGGAAAAACTGATGAAAGAGATGGCTCGGATGGAGTTAGAGGTGAATAATCCAAAGGAGTCTATAGAAGTGGAAGCAAGCCCAACCTTGTTAGATAAGGTGAAAAAGGCTCAAGACAAAGATGAAGAATGTGACAGAATTATAAAGAGAATGACCGATGGGGAAGAGGTCAAATTCAAGGTGGATAGCAAGGGGTTGCTAAGGTTTGAAAATCGTGTTTGGGTACTGTCAGTGCCTGAATTATGAGAGGAGATTTTGCAAGAGGCTCACAGTACTAGATACTCGATACATCCGGGAAGTACGAAGATGTATCAAGATCTACGTCAGCATTTTTGGTGGCCAAATATGAAAAGGGAGATTGCAGAATGTGTCAGCCGATGCCTAACTTGTCAAAGGGTAAAAGCCGAACATTAAAGACCAAGTGAATTATTATAGCCATTAGACATTCCTGAGTGGAAATGGGAGCATATCACAATGGATTTTGTGGTAGGACTTCTAGCAACACAGAAGGGATACGATGCAATTTGGGTGATTGTTGATCGACTAACAAAGTCAGCGCACTTTTTGTCGATCAAGATTAAGTTCAGTTTGGATCAGTTGGCTAAACTGTACATCAAAGAGATAGTTTCAAGACATGAAGTACCGGTGTCAATTGTGTCAGACAGAGATCCGCACTTCACGTCAAAATTTTGGAGGAGTCTTCAGGAAAGATTGGGGACACAATTAAGAATGAGTACCACGTATCATCCGCAAACTAATGGGCAAAGCGAGAGAACAATTCAAACATTGGAAGACATGCTCAGAGCTTTTGTGATGGATTTCAAGGGCAGTTGGAAAGACCATCTACCATTAGTTGAGTTTGCATACAATAATAGTTATCATGCAAGCATAGGCATGCCGCCTTACGAAGCCTTATATGGAAGAAAATGTAGAACACCTCTATGTTGGGATAAGGTGGGAGAACGTCGACTGTTGGGGCCTGAATTGGTTCAACAGACTGTAAAAATTATCAGAGTAATAAGGGCTCAGCTAGTAGCAGCTCAAGACCGTTAGAAGAAATATGCCGATCTACATCGACAGAAGCGAGATTTCAAAGTAAGGAGTTTTGTGTTTATGAAGGTATTTTCCTGGAAAGGGAATATCCGATTTGGAAAGAAAGGAAAACTGAGTCCGAGGTTCATAGGACCGTTCGAAATATTGACGAAAGTGGGTGAAGTGGCATACGAGGTAGCTCTACCTCCTGAACTGAAGTATATTCACAATGTGTTTCACGTGTCAGTGTTGCGACCATACAAGCCAGATTACAAGCACGTCATATCCTATGAGCCAATACAAGTTGGGAAAGACTTATCTTACGAAGAGATTCCTGTCCAAATATTAGATAGGAAATAGCAGAAACTACGAAATAAGGTTATACATTATGTCAAAGTTCTTTGAAGGAACCACAATGCTGAGGAAGCTACGTGGAAACTTGAAGAAAAGATGAGGACTAACTATCCAAATCTTTTTGAGTAGTTAAAATTTGTAATTCCGGGGACGAAATTCTTATAAGGGGGAAGAATGTAATAACCATGAATTCTATTAGTCATTGTAATTATAATTATTAAATAATTATCAATTAATTAAAAAATTTGTACTAATTAATTGTGCATTAAATAAATTGAATGAATATACTTGTATATATGTATATTTATTAAATGCAATAAAGCAAATCTAATTGGATTATATTTTAAATTCAAATGAGTTATTAAACTAGGTCAAATTAATTAACCTAGTAGTTCATGTAATTAATTAAACCTTAGTTCATATAATTAATTTAACAAGTTCAATGTTTAATTTAATTAAATGTAACATATGATAGTTAATATTAGCCCAATAGAATAAATAAATTGAGCCCAAACAAATTAATTGAATGAGCCCAGCATATTTAAATCCTAAGTTCAAAGTGAAGCCCAATAAAAAGTCAAAATGTTGGTCAATTTATATATATATATATATATATATGTATGTATATATGCATATATAAACAATTAAAAATAAAGCAAAATTGGACAAATATTGAGGGGATTGCCGGCAATTTTATTGGGAGGCCACTTGGGTAGCTTGTTGGCTCTTTGTTGCTTCATATACACACTTGGTTTTGGTAGTTCAACCACCCATGTTAATCACCTTGTCATTCTTCATGTCAATCCATCAAATAGTAATCACAATTAGCCTCTTAATTGACCAATGCTAGTTGATCAGGGAGTTAATGAAGTGTTACCAAAGTCCTATAAATAATACCTCCACCAAGCTTTAATAGGTTGGTCATTTCATTTCCTAGATATCCTAGAGAGAAAAGGGAGATTTCTAGTGATAATTAAGAGAAAAACACTTTGAGTGCGAAGGATATTGCTAGAAGAAGAGCTTGGTGGATGACCTATAGTCTCATAACTTACTTTAGAAGGAGAAGAAGAAGAGCACACAAGTCCAAGAGGTTCAAAAGTGCTCCAACTAATCCTTAGTTCATTTTATGGTTTACATATGTGTTAAGTGGTCAAAAATATATTTTTAACCGATCAAAACTTGCTTTGATGATCTAGAAGTCTAAAACTATGTTATATTGGTAGATTCATGATTTGATATAGTTAATACATGTATTTGTATGTGTTGAATGCAAGAAATTAGAAGAAAAGATCCATATTGTGTTTTACCGATAAAACCCTAGATGTCTATGTGCTATATATTGTTGTAGTTTGAAATGTACAAGTTGAAAAATTAATTTCTATGGCAAGAAAGTTACATATATGAGTTATAAAGAAAACCCAACTTGAAACATTGCACAAGTCAGGAATAAGAAAAAAAAAGTATATATATAAAAAGAAAAGAAAAATAATTCAGCGAGATGAAACGTAAACCGCACTCATTGTAAAAATAAAAGAGATGTGTGAAAAATAAGTGTATAGAGGTGCATTGGAATTCTTTTATTATTAAATATCTTTTAATATCTTTTATGAAGCATTTTAATAATATGAGCTTATCTTAGTTTTGATTAGTTTGATACATTGGAATTCACACACGCACAAAAAAGGTTGAGGGTAAGGTGAGATTAGTAATATGTTGAGTTATAGATGATACGTGATTTTGAAGTTTTACTGGAGTTATTGCTTAAGAATCTATGAGGTTAGATTTTTTATGTTCACATTAAATCATTTCTCAGGTTGTCTATTTGTCAGATATTTATGTTATTAGGTTATCTGATTTTGTTTTTGTTTTGTTTTGCTTTGCTTTGCTTTGTTCGAGGACAAGCAAAAATTCAAGTTTGAGAGTATTTAATGAGTGGATTTTATACCTATATATCGGTATTCTTATCTTGATGAATTTTTGAATTTTCATGTGTTTTTATGTTTGTTGTGTAGGAGCAAGCTTGGAGGGTCACGTCGGTCATTTATGGACTTAAAAACAAAGTAGTGGCAAAACCGTAAATACTTGGGCAAGCTAGGCGCTGCAGCACCGTTTTCAGCATCATAATTTACCAACATATCCTTATATTCCTTGCACTAATAGTTACTCAAGTCTGTTACTACCTCTTGAGTCTTAAACAAATATATTTTCCCATGCAATATGTATTGTAGACCTGTTCTTAATTTCTTGGACCTGATCCTAAGAACTTCTGTAAAAGGCAACTTATCAAGTGTCCCATTGTTATTTAAACTAATCCTTGATATTTATTTGTAGGATATAAATTAAAAACTTTGGTGAATTTTCAGTTTCAAGTTAAAATTTGTGCAGAAGGCTTCGTCCCGGGTGAAAGATGAGGGTTCAGATCTTGAAGAGCCAGAACATTCATCAACCTGTAAATCCAAACAATGCTTTCCGTTCCAAAATAATACTCCTGCGTACATTTTTCATTTTAGTCAGTTTTAAAATTAAAAACATATTTCTATTGTTATATTAATTATCAAGTGATATGAAATTTCTATTAAAAAAAGTGTTAAATTTTAGTTAATGCTGGCATATGTTTAGAAAAATTATTTTATTTTTAAATCCTCATTTTAAAAATGTAACTCTAATTACAGACGGATGAAGGAAAATAACTACTCCCTTTTTTTCCACCCTTTTTTTCCAGAATTCGAGTTCGGCCGCATGCCCCCCCCCCCCCCCCCCCCCCTCTTTTTAGGGTCCAGTTCCTTGCCAACTATCGACCCTGATCCCTTTTTTTTTGGTACTACCAAACCTAGCCTAGCCTTCGTCAATCACACTAAAGCAGATTCCAAAATTTGATATTCATTTTTCTTTTTGAGTCTGTTCTGAAAAAAGATATATATATATATATATATATATATATATATATATATATATATATGTTTTAGAGCTATAAAATGACATGATATTCTTAGTTTAAAACATTACAACTACTACATTCTTTAGCTAATAATAAGGATACATTTGTAAGTATATATAAGCCCTACATGTAAATCCATGTAGACATTGCATGTGATTAATGAAAAAGGAGCATCAACTCCTATGATCCACTTATAAGATGCCATTGGCTCTTAAATTCTATATTGGCTACAAAATACCCTAATCAATGTTATGCGTATTTTCTCCTCCTTTGCTAATGTCTAATAAAAATCCATCTTTACTTGATAATCACAAGTTCATGTATGAGAAAATAAGATAAAATGTACTTGTACAACAATGCAACGAGGATCAAAAGATGCACCTCAACTGACTTTTAGAGACGAGAAAATTATCCTAAAACATCATTCAGCCTCAAGTATACTTCTTTCCCATTTAAATACACCAGAATTTTCCAGATCTTGGTACGATAGATATTGTGGATATATTGATTTCCTTCCGAGTACGTTTGAAATTTCCACCAAAAGACTTTGGCAAGCTTGGTTTTCATCCAACTTTTGTTCATCAGTGGGTTCAAATGAAAGATCCTTCCATGGCTTGTAAAATGACCTATCCAAAATGAAAAATGTCATAAGGCAGGTACAAGAGACTTGAATTCCTGAACACGAAGGCAGTCTAGTTTCCGGTAATGTATTTAAATAGCATTGGCCGTTTCTTTTTTAGTTTTTAGCCTCTCATCACAGGTGAACTTAGATTTAATATCCTCTGATAAATTATTGATATCTCATATAGTATTGCGAAAATCGCATAGAACCAGATGACAATCAACCTATTATCAGTAAATTTTCAACTTTCAGCAACAAATACACGTGACTAACCGTCAAAGGATAAAGAATATAGGCAAGATAAATCTGCATTAACCTAAGGTCTACGTTTACAGTAGGTTATCACTTATGATAATTAATAGAAAGAGAAAAACGAGAAACAATTAAAAAATGACACGAGGAGAATGAAAATTTTACCATCTCCAATCAGGATTAGCTTCAGTAGGGAAACGTAACCTACACAAAAGTGATGCCAAAGGGCTCTCATGGCCAATCAAGTAGCCTGATTCTGAACCAAAACGAATAAGTGAAATTACAACACGGCAAAAGCAGACTTTGAAGATAATCATTATATTATTAGATAAATGGAATTATATAGTTCAGATATTTTAACTAGAATTTTAAGGAATAATAAAATCGATCAAAATAGTATGTTGGCAATTACAGATATGTTTATTTAGCAGTGTTCTAAAAATCTCCATCTAGGTCCGATTAATCCCCGCCTAGGTGCTAGCCCCCCCCTCCCCCTCCCCCTTGGCACCACGTCTAGGCCGCCTAGCACCTCGCTTATGCCCAAGGAGGAAAAAAAATCCCTCCAAGAAATTATACGGGACTGGGCAGGCAAGACGGAGAAATTAGGCTAGGCCTAAGTGGAAAATTTAGGGTTACAATTGTTTTTTTAAAATTTTAATAACTAAACTACAAAACAACATCGTAGGAATAGATGAAGTTGAGAGTTGTTCAGGCCTTATTTGAGAAGCGGTTGGTGAAATATCCGAAGCGGATAGCGTGCTAGAGCCTAAGAGAAATAGTAAAAATATTAGAGTAAGAACTCCATGAAGAAAATTTTATGTCAGATGATGACACGGAAGAAAGATATGAGGAGTATGAGTGTAAGCTCGATGGGGACATTATCTTGGAAAGATATGGAGAATAAGAGTTAGAAAGAGATATAAAGAGATATGGAGATGATGACTATTAGTTTGTATTTTTTATTATTTGTTTGTGTTTGAACTTTAAACAATTGCATGTTTCTATTTGAATTTTAACATTAGCAATATGAATATGTGTTTGAACTTTAAGCAAATGCATTTATTATCTTTATCATAGATTGTTTTTCTTTATATTATTGTTTTGTTTAGATAAATATAAGATAAAGTATTAAAATTGGTTTAAAATAAAAATTTCCGCCTAGGCGCTACCCCCCCGGGGCCACCCGCCTCCTGTCTAGCGCCTTTTAGAACCTTGTTATTTAGCATATTGATACAGTTAGGAACGATGTCTACAATACTATTAGTTTGTAATTTTTTATTATTTGTTTGTATTTAAACTTTAAACAATTGCATGTTTCTATATAAATTTTAACATTAGCAATATGAATATGTGTTTGAACTTTAAACAAATGTCTTTATTATCTTTATCATAGATTGTTTTTCTTTATATTATTGTTTTGTTTGAATAAATGTAAGATAAAATATTAAATTGGTTTAAAATAAAAAATTCCGCCTAAGCCCCCTAGGCGCTACCCCCCCCCCCCCCCCCCCCCAGCGCCTTTTAGAACCTTGTTATTTAGCATATTGATACAGTTAGGAACGATGTCTACAATACAATCTTTGATGACTATGTATTGGATACCTAGTATAGTTTTTAGTTATCAGGGACAGGGAAGTGTTAGATTGTAAGTACTACAGAGTTTTAAATGAGATTGAATATAGAGTTTTTAAATTTCGTAAAAATAGAGATTTCAATAACAAACCAAGTTTGTGTCTATAGTTATATAGTTGAATAGTTAATTTAATATCACATGGTTGTATGGTAAAATAGTAATTCCTTGATCATAAATCAACTCTCAAGACCCGGACTGGCCAAAACCTTAATCCTCCCCCCAACAAATTAATAAACTAAAAACTGAAATACATTATATTTCTACAAAGAACTAGATTGATGTAAATCTGAGTATAATCAGAAAAATGCATTTATATATTATACACCATAGATATTTCAGCAAGCTTAAATACTTTGTTATTGACAACAATCTGAATATTATAGTATTGCACAGGGGTGGAACTCCTAAAGGAATATATCAGCTTTCAAATGTGTACAGTAGCTATTAGTGAGTCTTGTGGTCGGGCTAAGTGGCATGCTTCTGATGACATGGTCAATCGACAAGTTGATGTTCAGATAGCACTGCCGAAATTCGTTTTAAGATTACAAGTAAGTTCAGACGGTACTGCCAACATATGGACCTACAACATCTGTCATTAGTTAATTATATTTTCCAGATATGGAATACCATCGCTTTCAAAATGATTTATCAAAGAACGCATCCAGGGATAAGCTCATAGCCATATGCAGGAACTCTTTTAGCTAGACTAAATAAAGAATTTTCTACAGTTAAATCTCAAAATAAACCATACTAAAAGGTGGATGCATAACATTTAAAACAAAAGGTTATGAGATAGTATACCTGTAAGAAAGTGATCAGAAAAGAGTAGCAAACAAAGTGCAGACACGACTGACGGAAGAACTGTGTATTTCCTTCCAAGAAGCTGTTGGAGATAAAAAATTGTACCGGCTAATATCTCTTCAGATCCAAGCTCAGCCTGGCTTTCTCCATCTCCTCTCTCATATTGATCAAATAAAGAATGCAGCGTTTGCGGGCTTGATTTTTCACAAAAACAACTCGAGTCCAAACATTTAAATTTCTCTGACAGCAGTCCAAGGATTACTGAAGCAGTCAACCAGCGTAAAAGCTTTGATATTAAAGATTCTTCAGATTCATCTTCCTCCGGGGACATTGTGAAATGTTGATAAGATTCTTTAGGTTGAAACATTGTTTTGGAGTTTGACTGTAAAGCAGTTGAAATAGCCCACAGAACAAACTTCAGAAGCTTTTCCTGATTCTGTAAGCAAAAGAAAAAAAAAATCAGTTCTAAAAGACCAGAGAAGTAGGAAGATAAATATAGTATAACCAAAAACACCAAGAGAGATGAATAAAGAGCACTAGTTCACTGAAACAATTTCTATGTTATGTAGTTACCCAGATATGCAAGGAACTCGAACGTATACTAAAAATTGGCGTCCATATACTAGTTAAGCAAATTATATTAAGATTTTTTTAACACAATTAAAGGTTCCCTCGTAATCTTTTTAAGATAGAAACAATTATATGTTGTTCGTTAAAGTTTATATGGTTTCACTCCGGCTCTAATAACTGAATATTCTAGGAAGATCCATCCAAGGAGGTGGACTCCTGCCTCACTCTTTTGTGACCAAATTCATTCCTTAACTCCATTCTTATTTATTTCTTTTCCAATCTTTTAAAATCGTAGCCTGCATACTTGTTTCTTACATACCACCAAGGTAATACTTTCAAAACAATTTCACCATACAGTGCTATTTTTTCCTCAACTCTTCAACTTGTCTTTGTTTCTTACTAGGTAATCAATAGATGCTTCGGTGATCAATTCATGTCTATTGTACAACATGACAAAAATCAAAAACATTAAATAGCCTTTTCGTAATTCACTCTCCACAGATTTTCGTACTTCTTATAAACCAAATATGCAGAAATCTATTGAATACCTTGCAAAGTGTGTGTTCCGTATCTTAACAGATATGAATGCCCTGATACTCCAGCAATACATGAGATGTCATGGACATACACAGACAGAAGAGAAAGAATGTTACCATGCGTATAATAGCTGCAGGAGGGGTGCTCATAAGGACAGCTTCAAGTCCAGCCACTGCATTAGAACTGTACCTTCCATCACTACATACATGAATGGCTTCGTACATTTGGAATATACCCTCAACAGACAGGGTAAAATGAGGCTGATATACTTCCCTCTTCTGTGATATCCTTAATGTGGAGGTCAGTACATTTAGAACTGAGTTAACCAAATAAACATTTTCTTTTACCAGCTCGATGCCATCCACTAATAGCTTGTATAAATGAGATGAAAGTTCTGTCAACTGCTCAAGGGCACATCTTTGTAACCACTCAATTGTGTGCCTGGATGAGATTACATCGTTGACTACCTAATCAAAACACAACCAGACAGGGACACACAAGTTAGAGGAACCAAATCATAAACATCAACTTTTTAGAAACTTAGAAAATTCTAGAAGGAAAAAAACACCTTTTAAATGCCAAAAGAAATATTAGACATGGATTACAATGGCCTTAATTGTCTTCCTTCATGATATATCACTAAAAACCTACACACATAAACATGTTCTAGCATCTATTACTTAAAAAGTAATGTGGTTATCTTCAATAAGTTTTTTCCCTATTATTTTTTTTGGCATAACTCTAAAAAAATCTATGCCGAAAACCAAGGAGGAATGGACATGTCTACGTGGTAGATTGTCTTGTGGAACATGTATCCTGCGTATAGAATACGAGTAACTTGTGGAACACGTATCAGACCTGTCCAATCTTCTAAAGCACTCTTTTTAGACTGCCCAAGAAGACATTACATTATTTTAGTATGCAATAGATATATAGTTTTTTGAAGAAATTTCTAATATAAAAGAATTAAGAGAAGGGGAACTAAGTACGATAGCAGGCCTGAATTGAAGAGTACGAGTAACTATGATAATTATGTGTATCTCATATGAGTATAGAACATTATATCTATTTGCCACCATTAACATGTATGTGCATACATTTCAGACATTTACAACATACATTATAATCATATGATACTAAAAAAAAGACCTCTAAACACTTCATTATTTGTACAAGTGGAAGTGAAATTTATATCTTACTCCTATGTCCCCAATGTGTCCACATTGTACTTTCCTCAAAATTTGTCTCAGTTAATCTAATAGATTATCTACAGAAGTATAAATAGTAACAGATGTAAATATTCTATAATGATTAGCTCGAACTACAGTTGCCACTTGTGCAGCCAGTCAAGAACTCCAACAAATCATTGCAATGTACAGACTTGATACTGGAAACCTCATTGATGTAATTGGTGATATAACTCAACCATCCTGTTGCTTACTGGAGGTATCTCCCAAGTTTGATTGGCAAAAGAAATTAGTGTTGAGAAATTACTAAAATTCCTCAATCCTCACAGTATATCTATTCCTATTATATGCTGTAATTATGTGCATGCATGTGCACAACTAAAAATTCAGAGTGGTCAACTCATCAATAAAAAATTATACTATCAGGAATTAGCAAGACAGATCCAGTTTGAACTTGTCATTGTAGTTTAATAATGCTTTCATGAGTAATTAATTTTTAATAATTTCATTGTTCTACTTTCATTCTGATTTTCAATCCCATATGCAGAACTTGACGACTACTGTTAATAGTGTAAACTTTCAGAGTGGAAGAAGAGATTTACATTCCTATAAGGGGTATAATAGTTGGGTGACACCCCCCCCCCCCCCCCCCCCCCCCCTTCCCCAAGCCTCCCGGAGTCATTAGAACTCCAGGGGCATAAAATTAGAAAAAGAAGCACATGAAATTATAAACATCTTTCCTTTTAACATAAATTTTACCTAGAGAAAAAAAAAACCAAAAAAAGGGTATTTTTTACTTTTGAAGAAAAATTTATTAGAACAGTCATTACCACTATAAGTCCATGACTCATGCCATTAGAGCTCTTGGCGAGAGAATCAAATTGAATAACATTCTTGTTGCCCCCCCCCCCCCCCCCCCCCCCCCCTTTTTTTCTCTCCTTTTTCCAGGTTTTGATCTTCTTGGGCAAGTGTTCCTTGTCACCCCTATTTTCAAAGTTTCTGGCAATAATATGATAACAAATCCTCAACAAAGATACTCTCTAAAGCAACAAAAAAGTAAATATGTAATATGTAGTTAATATAAGGTATCTTGTAACCTTCTATCATACAAGAAAGTATCCCGCATCCAGCAATTGAGAACATTCTGATGTGGGGGGAAGGGAGAAGAAATGTGAAAGAGATTATAGCTATGGTAAATCCAAAGCACAAAAATGTAGAGGGAAATGACAACAGGAAAGAAATTACTACCTCCAGAACGACTCGTAACTGAGTTAATAATAAACTTCTATGGTCATGATATTGCTTTTCATAGAAGAATGAAATGATGGATGATAACCATGAAATTAGACCACAGTGTTCAACTAAATAGCGAGACATCTTCTCTAGTTTAACAGACTTCTTCACAATCTGCAGTAAAATCAAATGATTTTAATTTAGACAAAAGAAAAAGAGTATTGAGACATACAAAAAAATTGAATTTGCAAGGTCTAATGAGTAAAAGCTGTCCTCTAAAAGAATAAATAAATAAATAATCCATCTCAGCTCTAAAAGGCGAGCGATTTATACGTGTGACCATTACCAAAAAGTAAACCAATTTAAATTTAATAAAGCTACAAATCCAAATTTGCTAACAAAATATGACCCATACATGACATGTATCCTTACAAGTAGGGATGTAAACGAATATATACGGATCCAAATACAGTGGTATCTGTATCCGTATCCAAAAAACTAACACCCTGTCCATATTCGTATCCTGGTACTCGACGACTTTAAAAAATACTAACCGTATTCGACATTCGAAATAATTTCCGAATACGAATAATATTCATTTTCGTTTATTTTATTCGAACGAAAAGATTATTCGAATATTCGGGTATCCGAATTCGTTTATTAGTTACCTAATAAACAATTTATTCAAATTATTTACAAAAATTAAAAGAAAAAATTGTATAATTACTTATCACCATTTAAAGTTTGTCAAACACATATCATCTGATGATCAATCAATCAAAATTTAAATATCTTAGAGAAAGTATCAAATTAACCACATTTTCAATGAAAGATTATATTAATTTATCATTCACTCTTATTCTCACACGTAAGTTTTGAAAATAAAATATTTGTAACAAACTAATAACTATAATTTTGTTCTTGTAGTATATAATTTTCTCGTTAAATGATACATTTTAAATAGTTTACACTTTAAAATAGAAAAAAATACATTAATTAAAATTAAATTAATTTATTTTAGCTTTTAATATTATATTTAAAAATGTTATTTTTTATTTTTTAAAAATAATGTGTGTGATAGTAAAAACTAATTATATATGTAAGGAATGTTATTTGAAAAAAATTATGTTTACTTAATAATATATGATAATAGATAATTAAATTATTAATATATATATACACACACATACAAGTTATTCAGAAACGAATTCCGAATATGAATACGAATATGAATATCATATATCGGATATCCGCTATCCGTCGAATATATTTACAGTTGGATGTTAAACGAATACGAATACACCTATATCCATATTCATATCCGTTTATTTACGGATATCTTAAAACCAAATACGGGTATATCCATTTTATTTCGAATATGAATAATATCCTTTTTTTCGAATACGGATGTGGACGGATACAAAATTTTCGATTACCATTTATAGCCCTACTTACAAGTATAAATAGGAAGAAACTTTGAGACATGTATTTGTAACGTGGCATAATTTATATCACGTAACACATACAAATTAGGAGACCTGATGGGCTTAATGGGGGCCACATATTTGTCTTTTATTGAGTTGACTTTTAAGTTGTGAATAAGGTTGAGAGTCTCAGACAACATATATAACAAAAACCGTTGCCTCCCTAAACACAATTGCAGTGAAAAAGTATTGTCACTATCGGCGACTTACAAACTTAAAACCCCCCTTTCTTTTGTGATCTCCTTCGCCTTTCTTCTTTTTCTTTTTGAAACTGTGATGTGATGAGTCCCTAGGTGCTTTTTTCTCTGCCTAGACATAGTTGGCAAGGCTAGACTGAAACTAACGCTTAGGTGAGCGCCCATCCGACTTTTAGTACACTAATTTATTCACCCTTGCTCGGAACAAATCTCCTCATAATTACCCTTTTCACAACTAATTATCCTCTTAGACAAATCTCCAAAATCTCTTGCCTATATTGAACTTTTCAAAGTCTCTCAAACCCAAGCCACCCATATCCAAAGGAACACAAACATGATCCCAGTTTAGCAAATTGTACCCCCCCCCCCCCAAAACCCCACCCCACCCCACCCCACCCCACCCCACCCAAGGAAATTTTTCAAACAAACTCTACACAAGCAAAAGATTATTAAGTAGGAAGATCCAAAAGAGTGCTCTTAATCAAAATCAACTTCTCTTCTAATCTACCAACATTCTCTCAAAACTCCACCACCGGATTCACAGTTCAAAGTTTTGGTGTATAAAAGTGGTTTCGACCCTCACTGAACCACAATTTTTATACGAGTCTGAAAATCAGTGATTATTAATGTAACAGATTAGTTCAAGAAAATTTTGGTTTATCAGCATAGCATAACGGTTTTGGACCGAATGACGGAGAAATTTCAGCGTAAATGAGAGAAAAGTCTAACCAAAAATAAAATAAATTTGTATATAATACATTTTAACTAGTACTTAAATTGGTATTAAAATAATAAAATAAAATAAAATATAAATTATTATTCAAGTTAACCACTACTTATAAAATTATACTTAAACTACTTGGCAAAAAAACAATTATACATGCCATATAGTACCTAACTAGAGCTTAAAAAAATTTGTAGCCATTTTACTCAAAAATATATTATAAATATTAATTAAAAAAATTGTAACTATATTATACCCAGTTAAGTATAACTTAATTTACTATTATAAAAGCATTAGATGTGTCTGTGAGATGTCTATTTTATCATTTGGACAAAAAAAAAATTCTTTTTTTGCTACATTTGATTTGTATGGAAAAGGCAAACAATTACAGTTGCAAAGGGGCATTCCCTTGAACAAATAGCATAAAACATACAGACCCAGTGATGTGGCTGCTATAAACAAAGGAAATACAATATATAACCTATCTACAATATCATGCGATCTTAGATAAACCAATAGGAAAGATCATGCTGGGGAGAGGACTTGTGAAAGAAGTTGGAACTGTGTAACCTGCATTTAACAAGGTTGAGAACCTCATTAGCAAAAGTTCTAGCTGGAATAGAGGAGTGATTCGAATAAAAAATTCTAGAATTCCTTTCCAACCAAAGCTCATAGGTTGTCGTAGCAAATAAAAGTCACGGGATAAGGGCTTTGATGTCAACACCCTTATATTCAGTGACCTTAAGTAGCATAGCATTCCACTCAGATGGTATCTGACACCAATGGCAATTTTCAAAAGCTTTTGTTATGTGTACTAGATAGTGTTTTTTGTGAACTTAATTGATCCATCTTGTTGTCCTTTATTATTTAGATTTTTTTCATAATTTTTTTCAGCTCCTAACTAGCGTAATGTATAGCCCGAAACTGATACCAAATAAAAAAAATGACCTCTCGAAACATTGGCAGCTACCACGACTTTAAACCACCGGATTAGACTTCAACTATGCTTGGCCCCTATAAGCAACCCCAAGTAGGATTTAGGCAAGAAATCCACACAGCAAGCCCCCAAATTAGCAAACAAAGAGTTCGGATTCTCCACTTGTTCCACCGGATCAACTCATTCTTCCTCAAGTTAATCTTCAATCCAGACACTAACAACATATAAAGCAACACCACCCACAAAAATTGCAACAATGTCCACCGGATCAACTCATTCTTCCTCAAGTTAATCTTCAATCCAGACACTAACAACATATAAAGCAACACCACCCACAAAAATTGTAACAGTGTAACTCCATTAACGCTTTTGGGTTAAGGGGGTGCTGCTCGGAGTACGCTATTTCTTTCCCCAACTAGAAAATTCAACCAATAGAACCCTCAACCAAAGTTAACTAAGATGGAGATCCAACCAACTATTTTGTGAAGTTTCTCACAATCCTTTGTGTATTTTCAGAAGATTAGGACACCAATAATGTGCCTGATGAAAGTCCCAAATTTTAATAACTATTCTAATCATACATAGAAAGAGTCTGAGAGAACAAATGTTTGATGGAAGTTAGAATGTTGGGGACCAGAAATTATTGCTCTGCTCACAAGGTTGATATGCTACTTTCCATCTCAGAAAATATGCCATCATAAGAGCTTTGGCTCTTTAATGAAAATTTGAAGTTTGATCTGGTACAGGAAGATTTTCCAGAGCATAAAAGTCTTCATCAACGTAAAGGAAGAGACATAGCAGGATAGTTAGGCATGTCTTCCTGTTAAGGTAACATGTAAGCGTTCAATGCCCCAGGTTGATAAGAGAGTGTAAAGTTGAAGGTATTATATGCAAAATTGGGTTGAGCAACTCTCAGCTTAACATAATAAAAGTATTAAGAACTAGAAGCATTCCTCCATATACTCCACACTTCAATTTCAGGATGGCTTTGAAGAATGCCATTGAGAAAACTGTGGCCTACAAACCAGATAACTGATGAAGATATGGAGCCAAGGAAAAAAGTATTTTGTTAAGAAAAATAGAACTTCACTTTTGAGCATTCAAAAGTCATGACCAGGGAAGAGAATGAAAGAAACTCTTCTTTGCTAAGATCAAGGATTAAAATGAGATCCTAAAAGAATGTAGTTTGTATAGATTCCTCGATATAAAAGACATAAAGATGAGGTAAAATACATTTCAAAGAACATATATACAAACAGAAAGCCAACAGCATTTTTTACTGGAGCTCAATGTCTCCTACTCTATATTGATTAGGTTGAGTAGCCATACCATATAAACGTTAAAACAGCAGGAAAAAATTTGGTTGGTTGGTCAAAACAGAACATATTTCAACATTTCTAACAAACCAAAGCAAACTATTCAATGACGACTTGCAAAGAGGTATCTCCCATAGTCACAACTCACAACAACCATGTTCAAACAAGCACAACATAAATAGACCAAGTTACCTGAACGATGAGTTCCTTTGAATCATTATCTGAAAGAGGAGAAGTGTAAAAACTCAGAAGATTCTCAGGAATTGAGTTTCTGATATATAATTGAGCATCATCATCTAGATTTAAACCAGTAAATAAAAGGCGAAGTATCCACAGCCTATCTGTTTTAAAATTAGCAGAGTTACTCCAGAAGTAACTGTCGAACAACGGGATACACTGCAACAGAATCAGAAAACAAAATTATAACAAATTTTACTTCTGTACAAACAGCAGGGTCTTTACTGTGTACGTAAGATGCAAACAAATATAATAATCATGCCAGTTTACAAGATCACATAACAGTAATATTAAAATATATATGTACACACACACACACACACACACATATATATATACACACACACATGTTTGTGCGCGCGCGCATGTGTATACACACCTGCGCACACACACACGCATGCACACATCTATATATGTAGGAACTTTAACAAATATACCTTCATATTCACCCGAGAAGAGCGCACCAGAAGCTTACTTATGGGGACATAGTGATCATGTGAAGGATCCAACAATATAAATGAAGCCTCTGCAACAAATATAGCAGTTATGGAAGGAATCCTCTGCCATGGCTCTTCTATACCATTTTGCAAATATGTCAACAAAAGGCGAAGTCGGGTTACATCCTTCCTTTTTGGACAATTCTGCAATGAATAAGCATAATTAAGAAATAAATGAGATGGTACCGTGACAATTATGCCTACCTAATACAAACACAACAAAAGGAAAGAATAATAAAAACATGTGGTTTTTATCTATTTAGAAATTATCCCCAATACAAAAAAGTGAACAGACTATGATTTATCAACTTGTGTTGGCTGTCAATTTTGAAAGACAATATAGCACTACATGATTTCAAGCAGTTTTCATAGTTGAAGAATCTTCTGTTACACATGACTAGATAATTACTTACAAAGTCTACCAACTTTTATATATAAGTTGAATAGAAACAATTTTTTAATCCTTGGATCTTCACTGAAATTATAGCACAAGATGTATGGCACTTTTTTCTTCATTGTCAAAAATAGAAGTCAGAGATTGGGCATCAAAAAGTAAGCTCGTGGTGTAAAAAGATACGCTATCTACACTTGTTTCCTTACAAATACATACAACCAGTAATAGTCTTAAGAGGTTTGATAGTGGATTCATGATAACCGTCTGCAGATGGATGTGGATGAGAAAATCATAACTCTTAAAGAAGCGTGCTGAAATTTTGAAAAGAATATACAACCACCGTCAAACTTTATGTTGCCACTTCAAATCGCTACATGGTTAAAGAGAGAAAAGGTTAAATTAATGCATTCCACGATAGCTCCTTCAACATATGATGGGATCCACATGTTTACCTTGTCATTTTATACAAGGTAAATATAGGATATTCTCATCAAAAGGTACCTTTATTTTGAATAATTGGCAAATATTCTGGGACATCCTAAAACAGTACGGTAGCCACATATACTTGGACAGAGATCTTACTTATTAAGAGAACAAGAAAAAGCACATTGCAGAGAGCAAATCAATAAAGTGACAAACAATTTTCATTAGCTAAAAACAAATTCTGTGCACCATGTCTGATGCAGGACGACGAGCCCGTGGACGAGTCCGCGAGACTTGGTTGGAGCAATATAAAAGGCTTTGGAAGCCCATAAATTAGATGTTATATTTTAATTAAAATACAACTTCTAATTTAAATACAACATCTCGTCCTGCATCAATGTCGCTCCTTAAACTTCTTTCTCGTACAGCATAACCTCATTCAATGCAGCAACATCAATGTGAATACTTCGTACATAAACATTTATAATACCAAACACGTCTCAGAAAAGTATTCATCCTACACCAACCTTCTCATGTACACGAAGAAAAACGAGAACATAGGACACAAGTTTGTCATTAATCATCCTGATATATATATTCTTCCTTTGTAGTGCAGTCTATGATTTCAATTATCATCCGTCCATATCTTTCCAGACTGGCCAGGTAAGGCCATAGACCAAATTAGAAATAACTAGTAGTTAGGGACATGTTAGTTAAGAACAGTATTATTAAATTAGTAAGGACGTGAGTGGTAAGCTACCCATAGTACATGTTAGATTTATGGCTTATGTTTAGCAGCTATATATAAGAGACTGCATGTATTATGTGAAAATCATCAATGAATATATGAAACAGATACAGCTTAGTCCATTCTCTTTGCTCTCACACCTTCCTCTCTTTAAGTTTTCTTCCCATCTCCTTAGCAAATCTCCATTATTACTATCTGTTACTTTCCAAATCTGCTATTGTTATGGTACTTATTTTATTATTCCATTTCCAACTTTAATTTACCAAGCACGATTGAATAGGAAAAAATGGAGAACTCGGATGGGTTCTATGCAACCAAAGGAGACTGATGCAGATTGATCATCATGTAATTGTTTTAAAAGACAATATACCATCAAGGAGAACCTTCTGTTAAGGGGCTGTACTTTCTGGAGATTCTGAAAGATTTATTATTTTAGTTGTTTTAAAAGTAATTAGTTGTTTTACGAGTTTTGTGACGGAGCCTAATGTCTTCTCTAGGGAATCTACATTCTACCAAGTTCTTGTCAAAGTCTAAGCGAATTTTTGACTAGAATCCTTGGAACTCAAGTACATTTATTGACTTATTAGATAAAGGAATAAAATTTATTACATGAAAAGAGAGAATACAAGCACAGGGGGAACAAGTAGTCTACCAATAAATAAGAAGTGGAGAAAATATGAACAATCAAATTAGAGAAGCTCTCAAAAATCTCTAGATTCTGTACGAATATAATAAAAATAAATTCCCCCAAAAGCACCCACGGAATAGGCCCATAAAGAAACAAAGAAAAAGACCATATTTCACATCTAAGCAAAAGATAAAAACTTATCTCATATTATGGTTTGAGCAACAAAGACCACTTTCTACCCTTAAAAAAATCGCAAATTTCACTAATAACATTATATGTTTAACATATATATTGCTCCGTCTGTCCCACTAGGAATACTTTCCTTTTGGACCATCTACTAGGAATACATAAATAATAATATGTATCTGACTTCACCTCTTTTCCAAAGGAAGAAAAACATTTATGGACCCCACTATCTTCAATTTTCAAATTTAAGGGATAAAAGAGTAATAAACCAGAAAGGCTTTTGCATTTCTAAGTCCATATGAAATCCAAATCAGGACAGAGGGAGCATTAGCTTTTTGTGGTCCATCGTGAGCCTTGATGTGGTCCAACTTCCGGTACATGTATTAGCATTTCACAAAACTAAGATTATTCAAAATACAAAACTAACTTGATGCAAATCTTATAACACATATATTACCAATGGTATGCATGATGATAGAAATCACTACCTCCAATGCAT
This sequence comes from Hedera helix, assembly GCA_947179155.2. Lineage (NCBI taxonomy): Eukaryota > Viridiplantae > Streptophyta > Magnoliopsida > Apiales > Araliaceae > Hedera > Hedera helix. The sequence goes on along the minus strand of OX359271.1, from coordinate 31,252,962 downwards.
TCTTGAATCTTCCAAGAGCCTCATAGCCCAATTTTCTCATCTCATCCTGAGGTGAAGATATGCTAACAAATGCAACTGCAAGCAAGCCAAAACTAGCAAACTCCATCGGTTCAAAGTAACCCATTGACAGACTATGAATTGAGAAGCGCAAGATGAAAACAGGATCATATATTTGTCGTTTCTCAATGTTTGAAGAATGTGCCTGAATAGAACACCATAAGTAAATTAATGAACAATTATGGAAGTAAAACCAGTATGTAGATAGAAAGGTACCTCAATATGCTGAACCTTAAACTGTTGAAGCTTGTTGACAACAAAAGATCCCTCGTCAATGGTTCTATCATAGGGAAAATAAAGCACCGTATTTGCACACATTTTTGGATCAATAAGAAGGTTTTCTCTGAATTCGTTCCTTCGACGTTCTTCAATAGCTTCAATGTCATTCATATAACCTGAAGACACATTATGCTCTTTTTCACGTTGTTTTCTAACTTTTGTTGCAGCACTTCCCCATAGGTAATCCATTTCAGCAATACAACTGGAGCCCAATTTAATAGTAGAGTCAATCACATGCATGAGATTGTATATCTCCAAGTCAATTTCACTGAGAGTAGCACTGTAGGAAGACAAAAGTAAGACAATCAATTCCCTAGAATTTATCCCGATATCTTTCTCAAAATCAAAACCAGACTGACGAGTTTTCAAATGGAAGAGTATCCTTAGCAACTTAAGAACTTCCAACTGCTTCATGTACAGCTCAGATGTTGGCAGATAAGTTTCTTTAGCAATTGAATCTTGAGTGGAAAAACAGAAAACAAGCGATCTCAGAATGCTAGACATAGGCCTAAAAACAATGCCAAACTGAGGTGTCTTATATGATCTAGAGGTAGCAGCAATAGTAGGTGCAAATTGAGAGTGCGCAATCAACAATTTGAGGACCGAAATGTGGGACAATTTCACATCAGATAATGAAGTAAAAACACCATGCAGTATCCTAAGTGTTGCAGGGTCCTCGAACCTATGTAGAAGAGATGACCTTGCAAGTTTCTCTATGTAGGGTACAGAATCCAATTTCATAAGATATATGTTTATATCAGCTGTTAATCGCAAAATGTTTCTCAAAATGAAGACTTCCAACAGTCTGAACAAGGACCTGTTTGTGCCTTCCACTTTCTGGAAGTCATCTGATTTTAAAGGGAATTTCTTGATGAGCAATTGCCAAGAACACACCAACTTGTTTACAAAATGAATCCGTGAAATGCACTCTTTGTCAGATTCAGCTTCTGAAGGAATTTCCTTTGTATCTCCATCTTCGTCCTCTTCTAGCTTGGACAGAGACTCGATCCGGTTATCCTCGGGAAACAACAGCATCCTACAAAAATCAATCTTTGCAACAGTTCTAATTAAAAGGTCTAGACACTGATTACTGGAATAAGTATCAATTTCACTGACATCGCAGTCCAGCAGATCATCATGTGCTTCTGATAATGGACAAACAGAATAAAAAAGCTTCAAGCGTTTTTTGAGTTTCACTGAATATCCACTTGAAGCGAAATAGTACCTTGTCATTAAAATTGCTTTTCCAAGAAGACTATCGTGAACAAGATCACAAAGTTCCTCCAAAGTGGAAGGAAAGAATTCACCAACTTCATCTAAAAATATGTCCCTAGAAACATAGTGTTTCCAGTTAGAGAAACCATGTGAGAGGAGTTTCCAGTAAGAATATGGTATATATGTGAGAGTCTTGTAACACCGCTTCCCAGGTTTCATGAAAGTATTCAAGTACGACAAAACAGTAGGCAGAAGCATCAGAAACTCATCATCTGAAAGACTATGGCTACATTCTTGCATCATGTTGCGCTTGGAGAGCAAATATTTATTCATCAGATCTGAAAGTAAATGTCCGAAGACTGACATATGCAAGGGGCTCACTTCAGTAAGACAAAACAAAAATTGGGTCTTACTCATGCTAGTCTTCTGGATGCAATGAATAAGAAATTTTATAGGAGTACTTGCTACCACCCTCGAGACAACCAAGCATAATGGAAGACACTGGCCTTGCAACCTTTTATGTATCCTTGCAACATTAACAGCTTTAAGCAAACATAAATCTGCAACATCTAGTTCACATTGTGAGGCAATTTCTACAACATGAAAATAAATTCTTTCAAAAAGGGAAACATCAAATTCTTTCTCTTCTATTCCCCAAAAACCAAGTTGTCTTTGCTTTGTATATGGATTTTGCAGATAAGATGATAGCAAATCAAAAGCACGACCAGCAATACATAATCCAACACAGAGAGCAGATTTTGTAGAAGACTCCCAAACTGCAGAGTCATTCAGATCAATTCTAGAGAACATCCAATGTACCAATTCAAGCAGTTCAAAGGGGGATATGAAGTGAATCAAAGTATGAAAAGCAAACAATGTTGGGATAAGAGGCACTAAATCTTTAGTTTTTATGCACTGATCAAACCTGTCCTTTAGTATCAGCAATAGCTTCTCAACTAGCGAATTGAAAGCCATTATGATCCTTTTATTTAGAGGGTCTAGTTCACTCAGAGAACTTCGCCAATTGCAGAAGGCAAAGAAATGGTCACAAGTAGTTGCTACCAAATTCAAGACATGATAATCCAATATGTGGACTCCCTGTCTGGCTAAACCAAGAAAATCCTCCGAACTTACCCCAAAATATTCATCTGTAAATTCCTCACTACCAGGAAATGGGCATTCCAAAGACGCTGTCACTACAGGGTGACAGAACATAATTTCAGCCACATCCTGTGCATATTGAGTCAAAGTAGTACAAGAAATTTTTGAACCAGATTCAGTTTGTTCAGGAAAAAGTTGCGCCAACATGCTCCTAAGAACATTAAAGCAGATTTCAGAAAGCCTTACAAAATCTTGCAGTGGTTTAAGTCTATAGGATGATTGTATCTGATGAAGCCAGAAGAACACGAGATGAAAATAGGAAATGCAGTTATCAGCTGTCTCTTCATGGAGCTTAGCTAAAAGCAAATCTTGTAGTTCAGAGTTGTCCAACAAATGAGAACACTCCATATTTACAACAGCTGGAAATAGCATATAAAATGGTGTCTGCCTCAAAAGAGAACCAAATGCAACAGAAGTACATTCTACCGAATCAGTATCAATTTTACCAATTATTTCTTCCTTTTTTCCTTCAGAATGGACCACCATTACAACTCTTTCAAGACCAGTAAAGAACATTTCTGGCCAAAACTTTGAAACATCACTGAGAAACCCTTGTTCAAGGAAACATATAGACAGTAAGAGTGATAGAGGAATTCCAAGCAGGTTCTGTGATAGAGATATAACTGATGAAAAATTTTGTACAATGTCCACAGGTTTTGTGCATAACATTGAAAATGAAAATGCAGTAGTTATTCCAGATAATCCACCTGCACCCCTACTTACAACTTTTTTAATGTTATCAATGGTATTGACCAAAGAACTTTCAGAAAGCACCACGTCTTTAACAATTGAAGGAATGCTACAAGTTTGCTGATCTGTAATGCTTTTCAGAAAGATAAGTAAATTTTTCAGTGGCCTCCACTCGCACAAATCCACAGATATATCAACTACAGAGCAATGACCTTCAAGTCTCTCAGATAATAATAGAATAATCATGGAAGATAGCAGTCCCACTTCTACCTATCAAATGTCTGATCTATTACTATGTGACAGATGAAAAAGAATAAAATCCTCTGGTATATATGAATATATTAAGTGCATAAAGCATACCTGAGTTTGCAAGAGGTATCTTAACGTATTGCTTACATATAATGATATCATTGTTTTCTCAGGTAAAGTAAAGGCCCCGGATTCAGCACGGAGTAACCTGAGACACTTCTCTAGGACACAAAGCACAAGGGGGCTGAATTCAGGAGATAGATCTGCAAGTAAATGATATCAAGAAATTTAAGCTAGATGAAGACTGACAAACCTTTGTATTATTCCCTCCGTTCCAAAATTAGAGATAAATTTCTAAATGACGACTTTTAAGGATAAACTTTATGCTTTCAAATGTAAGCTATTAGTTAAGAATTCGGTAGTGATGGTGTGATACTAGATATATAGTAGAAAGGTAACCGAAAATTAGGAACTTCATACCATTTTATAGTCCCAAAATAGAAAAGCATTTCTAATTTGGGAACGGACTAAAAAGAAAACCCAATACAAGATCAGAAATAAAAACAAGAATACCTAAAATTTAACACAAACCCAATACAAAAGAAAACCACCAAAACCTGCCAACAAATAGATACAACACAAAAACTGAACAATAGCAATACAACAATTTTATGGATTTTAACATGCTCCAGGAACACGAAATAGCGACAACAAGGGAATGATATTACCGTAGCAAAGTACATCTAGAAATTAATATATTTGCATTTCATAATTATGAGTGGAATAAATTGCTCATACACTTCGCAAATGTAAGTAATTTATTCCTAATTTCATGTAGATATATAGATACACGTATATTATATGTATAGATTATACAATTCATTATATAAGTGTTTCATATTCCAAATATGTGTGTTAAGATCCGATCAAGCAGTCTAAATGAGCCTCTACCCCACAGTCCTTGTTCCAAACTAAGTAGCATTATACATTCACATTCTCGTCCAACACTACAGTGAGCCATGGTGCACTTGCTCTAGCAATTAGAGATATTAAGTCATTAACAAACACAAAACCTGTAACCAATAACAAAGCTAAATTAAACTAACAACATTTACGGTTATTAAAGATTGGACACATGTACTTCCTTTTGAAAGAAGCTGACCACCCTTTGTCAGAAAACTCAAAACTGCCAGGTTTGAGGCAACAGCAGAATTGAAGTAAAATTTAAATACAATAATAAAGAGATCAAAATAATAACTATAAACACCAAACAATAACCGTTTATTTCCTTACTAAACAAGTGTACTAAAATTAAAATTCATTAAAACTTAGAATCTTTTCAAATTACGCCGTTTAATTATAGGTTCAATTAAATTAATTTTAAAGGGGAATTTACTTACTAAATTAGTGTACTAACTAAATTAAAATTCATTAAAACTTGAATCCTAATATTTAGATTGTCAATACAATTAAATCCTAATATATATAATTTCATTGCTTACCTAAATAAAAATCTAATAATATAATAATTATTTTCTGAGACTCCTAATTAATCTATACTACATTCAATTAATTACATTAATATCTGAGTGAAGAAACCTACAGTATATAATTCAATTAATTACCCAAATAAAAATTTAAAAATTTAAATAATTCAATAACTATCTTCTCAAAGTATTAACTGAATATCTATTCTAAATTGAATTGAATATCTTAGAAGTTAACCAAAAGAATCTCCATAAATACAACCACAGGGCTGGGCTGGTGTGCTTGTTACTAGAATTAAGAACACCTTGAGTCAAATTATTCACTTCCACATTGAGAAGAAATTTCAAGGATTAACTTCATGAGAAGAAAGAAAGTTAACATATGACTGTCATCGTCATGACTCATGCACAATTAAAAAAGAACATCATTTTACCAATTTTCTACTCTTTAAAGTTTTGAAGCAGACAAAAGTGGCCACTGTCAGTAAGTCTTGACTAGCTCAATGACTTTGTAAAAGTTTAATAACACCATTAAGTGCTTAATATTGTTTTGATTTATTGCATTAAGTGCATTTGGTAACACTTTATAATATTAACATAGTGATAAGACAATATTACTCGACTTTTCACCTATCGCCGAAAATGCTTAGCGAAAGATTTGAAGCATAATGTATTTTTACGTGTTCTAATGTGCCACTCAAATTCAAAACTTGTTAAAATGTTAGGAAAAAATCTAGCTATCAGTTGTATCAACCAAGCGAGTTTTGGCAGCTCAAGTTTTAAAACCCACAACTTAAATTTGGGAAAACTATCCAGATTGAAAACATTAACAAGGATGACTATTTATGAAATTCAGTTTTCTCAGCTCAGATTTTAGGTCATGACTCGTAGACTCGTACTGGTATTTAGAGGGTGAGGAAGATTTTGCAGGAGGAGATCCAGTTCGTTGGTTTAGAAATGTTTCACGGTCCAAGTTCTCCCTTTATGTCCTTTTCCTTTCTGGTTTTCAAAGGACCCAATCAATTGAATAAGGATGGAAGTATCTGTAAGGTTCCCACTGAAGTACACTAAATAATCTTTTTCCTAAAAGTAGTGGTTCCTACGTAAGTACTACTTTTGAGGGAAAAATAGACTTTTTGAAACACTATGAATTTGAATTGTGTTCCTTAGATATCTTTTATGGGACAATTTTTTTTACATTTCAGTCATCTTTTATGGGACGGAGAGAGTATATAAAAAGATACCAAGAGGAAGTCTTCCAAGTACACACGATGCATACATAAAAATGGAGGAGAAACATCCAAACCTTTACCTAACAAAGTATAAACCATATACTTCTTATAATATTTGAGTATGATTAGATAATTCTACTCTCCCACTACTGAGTTTGAGTTTCTACGAATGTGTCAGTTATTCAGGCTGCTGTGCATATGTATCCGAGGACGAAAAGAAAACCTAACCTGTCATAACTAGGGCAGCTTTTGTCCACCATAATTAGGGTGAGGTGTAAGTGGAATGCAACTTCCTATAATATTACTGAAGCATGATTTCAGTTTGGAACGAGCTTACAAACTTCACAAGTTTCCTTTGTTCAGGTGAGGTATGAGGAGTCCCTTACAGATACTTCCATCTACTTTTATTTTTCTTAAATTGTGTGAATAGTGTCCTTAAGACATCTTTTATGGAAAGGTGGGAGTAACTTTTTGAATTTATTAAAAAAAGGATTGGAGAAAATATTTGGAGGGATCTAATTATGAGAAAAGGAATATATGCACGCACACGCATACATACATATATAATATATAATATATGTGGAGAAATCTAAACTTTTATAATATTGTTCGGATTTGTGAACAGTTTTGTCAGTGACTAGGACTGTTAATTAATTGAAGACGAGCCAGCAGGAAGAACCCAGAGTAGAAGATGAGCCAGCAAGAAGGACGCAGAGTTCTGTCATTCTCCAAAACAGCTTAAAACTCACAAGGTACAAAAGTACCCGAGTTTGATTCTCAGTAAGCCCCTAAATTTATGAAATCCTTTTCCTTCTACTAAACAAAAAAAATTATATATCTTTGAAACAGCAAATAAGAAACCAAGCCAACAGCTAGAACTATGTAAGGAACTAAAAGAAATTGCAAGACGTGTTTATTACCTTTCACGCCTTTCAAACGGTAGATATGGCACCTCAAAAGATCCCAATATTTGATTAAGTTATTTCCAGTCGTGGAAACGGAGTCGCATAAAAAAGATCCAACTGCTGAAGACAAGTTCTGGAGCGTATCAATCCACTGGTCTTCAACAAAAAGATTATTGCTGCAATAACCAGGTAGAAACCGGAACCATGTACTAATTTCCCCAAGATTATTATCAAATGCACCAGTACTTGACATGGCTGCCTGTGCCAGAACATATGCTTGATCTTTGATGTCTTTGACAGGCGAATACATAAGCAAGTTTATAAGCGGATGCAGATGCTTGTACATTAGTCGCTGGATTCTGAAGGGAACCTCACGTGTAGAAGACAAGCCCACATATTCTATCAGCAGTGACAACAAAGACTGCTGCAGAATAGTAGGTAGTGCTAAAGCATTGCTAGGAAAAACTTTAAAAAAATCAAATGATCCCTCCAGCACAATAGGAGTAGCCCGCTGCAACAAAAAAAATTGTATTACACACCATGAGCAAAGAATTAAATGTTATGGGGTTTCAATTCTTGTTGTGGGCGTGAGTGAGTGTGTGTGGGTTTAAATTAGCAAACAAAAAAAGGTAAGCCCATGGTCTACACTTGGGGACAACTAATTAAACCACATCACCTCCTCCCACCCTCATCCAAAAAAAAAATAGAAAAGAAAAGTAGCAAGCACAAAAATAAATAAATATCATGGAAGATAATATGGAATAGCATGTAACGTCACAGAGAATCCATTAAGTCACTAGGTGTTCAAATACTATCAACTGGTCCAAAAACATATAAATTTGGTCAAGCTGTTCTTGCTGCATGAATTTTTTATAAGTCCTGAGCACATACTACCAAATGCAGAGAGCAAATAACATATACTGCAACACAGATGAAGACAATAATATGCACAATAAATAACTGAGCTGAACTGAGAATTGACACTTGCATAGACATCTTTACTAGTTCAGGCCAACTAGACTAATACGAACAGCACAAGAAAGAACCACCCACTAACTTCTAGATGGCCAGAGAAGCATGAAACCAGAAGCAACTAAAACATCTAATACTTTGCATGATATTTCAATCTCAAGTCCAGTCAAGTGCTTGGTACAGTACGTACTGTGGGCCTTGTAGCCCAGTAGCAAACCCGAGGAAGATCTCACGTAGAAATAAGAGGGGATTCCCAAATGAAAAACTCTCTCATACAAAGAACTGGATCTATGAGGTGCTAGAGATTATGGAAGCCGGTTAATAATGGACACAGCTAATGAAACAAGGCTCACACCGAAATGGTAAAGAATTGAATATCAAGGAAATGACGGAAAAACTTTGTTCAGATTTTGAAAATATAGCATCAGAAAATGGCAATGACCCATACTCACACTGTAAGATATTAAGTTATCAGCTGTAAAACATTACATCTTCAGACGTATCAGATTTTCCCAAAGCCGGTCAATATTACCAAGTCCGACCCTTATGCCTAGGCTTGCAACCGAACCGAATTGTTCACGAATGAGTTCGGTTCGGTTCAAGTTCGATCGGATGCCTTGTCAAATCGAGTTCGCACATGGTGTTCCGTTCGATTGCTCGATCGAACATGTTCGCGAATCATGCGGTTCGATTCGTCTGTGTTTGTGAACAGTTCGGATTTGATTCAATTTGATAAGTTCGGTTCGAGATTGGTTCGAATAGTTCGATTTCTTACATGTTTAAATTATTTTTAAAATTCTAAATACAATAATTGGTTATTTCATAATTCATATTAAATTCTAAAGTTTGTCTTATCAATAATTGTTAAATTTATAGTAATTTTCTTTATTTATTACTTAAACATCTTCTTTTTTTTTAATAATTGATTATATGTATACATTTTTATTAAATAATTAATAAATAATAATGTGTACTTGTTCACCTCTAATTTAATTAAAATAATTTTAATATTTTCATAAAAAATTTAACAATGATTGTTGAATTATTACAATTTACATCACTAATAATTTAATAAATTATAACTCATGTCATAAATCACATAAATAAAGTAATTAATCATCATGCAATGACAATTCGACATTAATTAAAGAATGATACAATACAGTTGCTTACATTTACATGAGTTATTAAAATTGTCAAATCGAGATAAAGAATAGAAAAATCAAGTCATCCATGTATCGAGACTTTACTAATAGAGTAATAGTCATTGTACAATTATTATTGTATTTTACATCAACTATCAACTATATAATTAAAAATGCAAACTTGATTTAACCAATTTTTGAATTAGTTAGTTTTATAGACTTACAGTGTATATGTGGAACAGTGAGAGAGAGAGTGATTGGCTAACTTTGATTTATTCAATTAAGTAATCATATTTAGTGTAAAAATTAGTGTTTAATAATTCAATTAAACAATATGTCACAGTACTGTTTGCATGAAATTAAAATGAGTTATTCATTTAAATTAGAATAATTTTAAAAAAATGAAACAAAATCTCTAAATAGCTTTGAGCATTTGATCTTAGAATCGTAGTTAATTTATTTAGTTTTAAACAATATAATTACGAAAATTATAAACTTTTTATAAAGTAATTCTCAAGATTTATTGTATTCAAAAGTTAATTATCACATCCCTTTTGAATTAAAAATATTTCTTATCGACTTTGAAAATTCATACTTGATCAATTCATCTTATTACTTATATTTTAGAACGGATGAAGTATTTGGTACTAATACATTTCAAGGTTAACAATATTAGTCTATTAGATATTGATTTAATCTAGATCAACTAAATTCACGTTATTTTAAATCTTAAAATTTTACAATTTCATTGTAAAAAATCTTAAATAATACTCTTTTTATGAGATTAATGGAGTATTATTCATTTATTCTAGAATAATTACGTAATAAATAAAAATATTGACCACTACTACTAATTTGATATATATATATATATATATATATATATATATATAAAAGATAATATGATATATATTATATCCTATTTCTAAATAAGTCTTATATAGTCTAAGTACTTGTTAACTTTTAAGTTCTAACTTCTAACTTCTAAGTAATCATTTTTGGTTTTGAATAAATGATTATTACAATTTTTGGTTGAATTACTTAGAGAAGACATTTTTGGTATTTATTTAACTGTATTTTGCTTCAAAGTTATCAGTTTAGTGCATGTAATAAGTTATGACTTATGAGTTGATACAAATGTTCGCGAGCTTCATGTTCGTTTGTTCATGAGTTGTTCGTGAACTATTTATGTTCACAAACTAGATCATGTTCGATAGGTTCGTGAAATGTTCACGAACTTGATAATGCTCGATTATGTTCGCGAATTCGATCATGCTCGATTATGTTTGTGACCTCGATCATGTTCGCGAATAGATTGCGAACAACTAACGATCCGAACATGCACACAGGTGTTGGTTCGACCAAGTTCTTGAACATGTTCAAGTTCGGTTCGAGACCAACAAAGTTCGAATCGGATCGTTTGTAGCCCTAGTTATGCCTAACACATAAAGTAAAATGAAACATCAAAACTATATCTGAACTGATAAACATTCCACAAGAAATTTGTCTAGTTACAAGTTATAAGAGTCATACACGACTTAAATGACGAGCTTCTATTAATTGAAGTGGAATTACATGCATCAAATTTACGCTATTATTGACAATCAAGAATTACATGGCTGAACAATTTTTTTCTTCTAAAAGCATTTACCACCCTATTCCTAATTCTTGTAATACTTATGCATCAACATCAACTTTTCCTAAACCTTCTACAATAAGCACTACAAAACACATAGATGTCAAAAACTCCAAGAACCATGCATACTCCCTCCGCCTCACAAAAGATGATTGAAGTACAAAAAAATGTCCTATAAAGATGTATTAAGTGTACAATTCAAATGCAAAATGTTATATAAAGCCTATTTTATTCTCAAAAGTACTCGAGTAAAGTCCACTACTTTTAGGAAAAAGAGAGAATCTTTAGTGTACTTTTGCGGGGACTACTATGGATCATAGTTGTCAAGGCGTTAAGTCGAGCCAGTGGCTAACCGCTTAAGATAAAGCAATAAATTATTTAGCGTAAAATGCAATTTACCATCTACGGTCTAGTGACCATTGCAAGTCACCACATGTGGTTTAGAAACCTCCAAATTACCACCCGTGATCTACATAATGTTACATGTTACCTCATTTCCATCCAACATAATGAGAAGTGTATTACACTCACCCATATGCGAGTGGTTAGTTGTTCAATGACCATATTCCATCTATAAAAGTCCAAAATAACTTAACTCAATAACTAATCATTTGACGATTACAACACAAAATAACTTATTATTTCTCATTTTTAGAATTTATATATCTTAGAACAAGCATAATTTTTTATTTAAAATTATTTATTAAAAGATAATTCTGAGTATAACCTATCAATATTAAAAATATCAGCATTAAATGGGGAAAATGATATTAAAAAATAATAATATAACACTTCATCCGTTCCAAAATATAGGATCAAGTTTAATTTTTTAAAGTCAATTTGAGATATTTTCAAATTCAAAATTAATGTAATTTATTTAAAATTTTAAAAGAATAAATCTTAAAATTAGTAGTATTATTTCAAAAGTTACAATTTTCATTATTACATTTTCTAAAATTACTTTAATCATATTAATTTTGCATTTGCAAAAAGTCAATGGTATTCCTTTAACACTGAATTCTCTTACAATCAAGTCCCTTCAATTTCAGTCATGTTTCAATCATGTGTGATTTTATTCATTCTACTTCTACGTTTTGACCGTATTTCTATATGTTAAGAAAATAAAAGTTTGAAAAGAACAACTCTACAAGAAATGTTGCATCAATTTTAGAAGCAAAACCGAGATAAAAGAGATAAAATCTTTCATTGGGTTAATTTATGTTTATATCTATTTATAATCTACATATATGACTCGAGCAACAATGTCACCAAACCCAATCAGAAAAACAAAGCATAAAGAAGTTGTAGTCTACGGTATTAATTGGAATGATGTTGCTAGTACTTTTAATTAGCAAACTAGCTATATTCAAGAATGGTGAATATCCAAACTGATGTTCATAAACACCTTTAACACCCTGTTAGTGCCAAAAAAAAAAACAATAACAAAAAAAAAAGTCCTGTTTTTAGAAAACAATAACAATCAATATTAGAAAATGCATTAAATAAAGAATATGATTTAATTATTTAACAGTTTTTTAACTTAACAGAATTTTATTTCTTAACACAATTTGTTTAGCTAATTTAGATTTTTAACTAATAATAACTTATTTTTTCTTAACACATTCTTAGTTTTTCAAAATAGTTTTTAAACATATATTTCATGATAAAACATAACTTAAATACATATAAAAAGTCAATTAGTGTATAATATCTATATATTATGTGTTCGGTAATTATGGTAAGTTAGCAACTTCTGTTAACGAAGTTAGCAAAACAATGGGGATTGATGCGCGTTGCAACATGATGTAAACCACAAATGGTAATTTGGTGGTTTTTAAACCACATGTAACGACTTGCAATTATCGTTAAACCACAGGTGGAAAATTACATTTTACCCAATTATTTATAATGTGCATTTTAGACACACACACACACACACACACACACACACACACATATATATATATATATATATATATATATATATATATATATATATATATATATATATATATATATATATATATATTATAATCTATAATTACATCAAATAAAAAAAATTAAAAAAAACTATTCACAAATATATTACTATGTAAAAGATCAACACTATTAAATACCATTTCTCAACTAAATATTAAAGCATTTGATATTCAACAAGTGACAAATAGAAAATAAAAGATGAAATAAAGTCATCATGAAAAGTATCAAGTAGTATTATTTTGATTTGAGGGATCCGTATCTTATTTCTCTATATAACTGGAGGTGTTTGTGTATTATGCCATATTTGATGGCCTAAGATATAATTCTTTCATTGTTTATATTTTATATATCACTTCTAGGGTCTATATGCAATTTCTTTTCAGTTTATATGTAACTTAAGGGATCTCTGTGTAATTCTGTAATAGTTGATCATACGAATGTTAAGAAAAAATAAATAGGCCATGTATTTTTTTCCACCACAATTATAAATATACATATATATATATGTACACATTTATATATTCATGCATATATGTGTGTGTGTTTGTGTTGCTCTAGGTGGTACAAAACCCATAAGTATAGGGATTGGAACAAAATTGATGCGGCTTAATTATAGGGCCAAGTCAAAGGAATAAAAAAACAAGGAAAAAATTTTTGGTGGTACATAACCCATAATTATAAGGATTGGAACAAAATTCATTGGACTAAATTATAGGGCTAAGTTACAGGAATATAAGAACAAGTAAAGTTTTAATATTTTTTAAAAAATAAAATAAAATAACAAGGAAAGTTAACTTCTAGGAAATATCCCCTTTGTACAATAACACCATTATGTTGATTTATATCTGTAAAGTAGAAGGGAAAAAAAACAAAGGAGCCATTACAAGATGAAGAACCCTACCCGACCAGGCACGATTCTCTATCTTTCCCTCTCTCCTTTCTCTTCGTGGTCTGCTCTTCCTCTCTCTTCTTTTATGCGTAAAATCGATCTCAGCTAAGGCAAGCCTTTGCGACAAACATAGTTATTTAAGGCATGAGACGCACCGAGACGCAAAGGTCTACTCAAAGTCTAGGCGCAAGGAAAGGGGCGCGCCTTATCAAAGTGAGATGCATATACTAATAGTACAAGAAAATATATATACAAGAAAATATCAACCAAGTATTCAAACTCCTAATCAAGTTCAAGAAGCATAAAATGCCTCTTTAGCATAGTGGCATAGTGGCAATGCTTTCGCTTAATGTTTACATGGTGACAATGATAAAAAAGATTAATTTTTTTAGGAGTAAAAACATAAAATATATCACCAATTTATCCCATCATCAACACACAAAAACAGAAGATGCATATATATGTTGTAAATGCAAGCCATGAGCAAAGGATACACAACATTAAAAAAAAAAAAATCAAACAAGTGACCAAATTACTATAAATTACATGACCAACTCAATATTATTTAATAATAAAAAATTAATATATATACCCTCTACAAACACACTACTCACAGCTTTTTTCTATTTTAAATAAAACAAAGCACATGAAAGAAAAAAAGAAAAAAAATATAACATCAAATTAAACCAAAAGACCCACATGGGGATGTTTACAGTTTGCCCTTGAAAAATCTCCAGTGTAGATATACAGTGCACATGAAAGAGGAAAAAATGGAGATGGAGAGGTCTGAGTTCCGACCAAGAGAGATGAAGGTGTCTTACGCCTCACGAACCACTCAGTCGCCTAGACAATGCCTAGGCGACGCCTTAACAACCTTGTTGTACTGCAGACATGACAAAAATAGACTCAGAACCATGGGTACTCTTGGTACCCAAAAAAGATTAATTTTTGGGTGCAAGATTTCTCCACTCATTAACAAACGGGTAATGTCACCCACAAGTAAAGTTACGCAACCCACGTGTACCCATGGGTACCCAAACCCATTCATTCACGTACAAATTATACATGTGTTAAAATATATTGTACTATTTCACATTAGAAAACTTTTTTCTATTCTAAATTGACATTATTTTCCAATTTCTATGTTGGAAAATAATTCTTATATTTTAAGTTGAAATATTTTTCCAATCATAGGCTGAAAATTTTATTTTAATTTTTTTTCTTCATATGATTTAGAATCATTTAAATTATCATAAGTTTAAAAGCTATATCTAGTTAGAAACATTTTTCCTAGCTTCTACAACAATAATGACATTTGTATAAAATTAAGAAGTTGATAGGGACGACTCTTTTTCTTCTTGCAACAGTTTAAAAGGTCAATTTTACTAGTAATGTTTTCAATTAAATTTATATTTCGAAATAACTTAAAAAGTTTTATTTTGTGGATTGTAATTTAATATGTATATAATGTTGATCTTGTGATTTATAACTTAATAATCACATTTTAACAAATAAAATTTGTTGAAAAATAACGAGTTGGGTCAGGTACCTAAAACCCATTTAGTTTGGGTAATGGGTGCAAATTTTTGCACTCATTAATATATGGGGGCTAGATATCATTCTAGCGCCGACGTAACCTAGACTCCACTAGGTGAAATAACCCTAAAATTCACTAGGGGCCCTTGATCCACAAGTAAAATAGAATTCTAAAATCCACAAGAGAAAGATAAAAACCCAAGATTTTTTTATTAATCAAAAATTCTCTTACAATGTAATATTATAGATACCCTTTCATAGTAAAGGAGGATCATATTTTGAAAAGGAAAACCAACTAGAAATTAAATGCATAATTTAAATCCCTGAAATCACGCCTAAAATATTCCTAATTGATATACCAACTTAAAGTCCCTTATTAATGCCTAAAACAAGCTTAATTTAAGTCTAGAAAATCCTAACTAAAAAATTGAATATTACAAATTATATATAATAAAACATCGTATCTTCCTCCATTCTCTCCCACTTGAAAAAAAACTCATCCTCTAGTTTATAAGTTGATAATGGAGTCTTCCTCTCCAAATATAGAGATTTAGAATATAGTACGTGATTCAACTTCCTTTAAGAATTCTTATCCTTGTATTCAGCAATTAACAATTTTTTTGCTTCCATCTTCAGTTGATGGACTTGATTTAGAGATACTGATCAGAATATACACAAAGAAACACTTCAAACCTAGTCAAATCAATTTGTGGGCTAATATCTTGTATATAGTCGATATCATTTGACTTTGAAGATACTAATTTACTTTGACTACACAAACATTTTATAGCACTAGTCTCTTAAAAAACAATTCGGATAGCTTCACAAATACTTTCTTCAACAATATTTTCAATGTCATCATGGCAAGTATCTTCTTTGAGGACTTGTTGCTCCATGGGATCACAATTTTCAGGATTTCGTCATGAACATACTTTTTTTACTCTAATTCTTTTACAACATGCAAATCACTCTTACTCTCTTCCAAGGAAAGATCCTTACAAGAGAGGTCACCAAGTTTCTCTATACCTTTCTTTTAGTATTTCTTTATAATTGAATGGCAAGTAGTTTGTCATCATCTAATTCATCATCTTAGGTCAATGACAAATGCGATTATAACCTTTTTCTTCTCAACACCATTGTAACATTAACCACAATTCTCTTGCAACACCTTTGAGTTTGCCTAATGCCCAACCAACTTTCTTATTTTCTAACAGTCATATGTTCGAGACAATCATCTAAATCTAACACCCAATCAAAAAAGTCTTCAAAATCACAAAAATATTTAGAATTGTACGTCATACCATAAAATTGTGGAAGCCTTTCAAAAATTTTGAAATCCCTTTTGATGGGAACATGTCCACAAATAGGCTGATTGTAAGAACCTTGATTGGTGTGATTCACATTGTTCACACAAACATCTTGATCCCACACTCCATTGAAGTGACAATATCCTTCTCCCAATCAATGTCAACGAGAAGTTCTTCTGCCACCTTCGTAGGAAGAAATCTAGCTAGGTAAAACCAAGCTTTGATGCCAACTGACGCAGGACAGAAGTAATGGGGACTAGATATCGTTCTAGCAACAACATAACCTAGAATTCACTAGGTGAAATAACCCTAGAATCTAATAGGGACCCTTGAATTTACAAAAAAATATAGAATTCTGGAATCCACCAGAAAAAGAAAAAAACCAAAAGATATTTTTATTAATCAAAAGTTCTATTACAATGTATTATTAGATACCATTTAATACTAAGGAAGGATCAAATTTGAAAAGGGAAAGTCAACTAGAAATTAAATACATAATTTAAATCCCTAAAATCACGTCTAAAATATTCCTAATTGATATATCAACTTAAAGTCCCTTATTAATGACTAAAAAGAAGCTTAATTTAAGCCTACAAAATACTAACAAGTAACAACTAGAAATTTGAATATTACAAATTAAATACAATAACATCATATCTTCCTCCATCATATGGGTAAATTTACCCAACCCATGGGTACCCAAACCCACCCATTTGGGTCTAATGAACGGGAACTTATTTATACTTTCTCCTCTACTTTTATTTTTTTTCAATTGTGTGAAAAAATGTACTTAAGATATCATCTATTATCGAACAAAGGGAATATATACTATATTGGAATTACATCATCTTAATGTCATAGTTGTCATGGCGTCGCCTAGGCGTCCTGGCGCTAGAGAATGACAAGTTGACGCCTTGGACGCCAAACTATCAAGGTTCACGCCTTAGTAGCTGGTCCAAGTTAAATGATTAAGTCATTTTTATCCATAACTTATCATCATAACTCATGGACTTGTTATGTGTTGTAATTTTATTACTTATTAGACTTGTAATGTATGATGGGTGTTGAATTGATTGTTTTTTTATTTTCTACGTAGTATTTGTTGACTTGTTCTACTAGTTTTTAATGTTAAGTGTTTTATTTTTGAATTTTGACAGTTAAATATTCATATAATTGTGTTTTAAAGTATATTCCATATTGTTAGTTATTATGTTTTGCGTTTTAATGAATATAAAATTTTATTGTTCAATATACTTTTAAAATAAAATAAATAATGTATAAATTACACATTATTAACAACTTGTCGCCATGCAAACGCCTTATCGCCTAGGCTCCCTAGCAGTCAACTGTATTCGTGGTGCCGTGATAACTATGCTTAAGGTAAATAAATAAAAACACCCACAAAGATTTCCCAAGCATTTTTTTCTAAATTATGTAACATGCTATGTCATGCAAAAAATATTCAGAAAATTGGAACTTACGTGATAAAATTTGAGTGAGTCAAGCACTTTAGAGTAGAAGAATGTCTCTTCATCTTCTAGTGCCATAGTGGGGTAGTGCAAATCCCAAATTTTTGCAATAACCTTCACACGATCATCTCCATTATCCAACTCAACCAAACTGTCTTCACCCTGAACTTCTTCAGTGTCCCCAGGTACGGACATATCAGGAGAACTAATTCCACCAACAATAATATCTGTTTCCTCATTTGCATTGCATGTTTTCTGCTTCTTGACACCATTCATGTTATGTTCAAGCAAAATTTCAGAATCCGCTGCTCTCTTCAAACATAGCTCTGAACGCTTGTAGAGGCTATTCAAAGAAGTAAGCAATGATAATAAAACTTGAGGATCAGGGAGCAAAATCCGGACTTCATCCTCGATATCTTTCTTGAGAGACACCCACCTAGGCATCATTTGACTGCTGGTATGTGAACTACTGTTTAAAGCACTTATGAAAGAATCCAACAACTTAAGTGCCTCCAAAACAAGCCGTAACATTCCATGTTTAATAAGTGAATCCGAGTGAAGTAACCCTTTATTGATTACCAATCGGGTGAATGGACGAGGACATATGCATTTTATGATACTCTGCACATCAGAGCTGCCGAAGGAGGGTGGCTTTTGTGGCTGAGAATCAAGGAATCCAAAAGGAGCACCTGCACCAACTGACGAAACCACATTTGCAGCCAAAGAGGCGGCGGCAAACCTGCAAGTACTTCAGTAACCATAGATGAAAAATAACACACTCATATATATCTACAAAAGGACTTGAAACATTACTAAAGAAAAATCTAACCAGGTTGGTGATGCATGATCTTCAAGATTGTAAGGGAACTCGTCCAGGTATGCAGAACCAAATGATGGTTTCCCATTTACAATGGCTAAAAGCAAGTCCCTCTGATAGTCTATTTCTGTTGCCTTTAGCTTCTTCATGACACCCAATAGACGGGTGAAATTCCCTTTTAAAGGATTAGGATGTCGCTTCATATCTGGCATCAGCCCATTAGAAGGGTCAGTGCAGACAATAGATAAGACTTTCTGTGCTAACTCTGTAGCAAGCCCACCATTTTCCCTCCCCGAAATGGCAATTAACTGATCCAAAGTAACACTCCCAAATAGAACACTCCGAAGACCTGGGGGCACCAATGACTCTTCGGTAAGAACCTTATCTCGTAAAGTAGAAAGAACGTAAACAACAGTCTCCTCGTCATCACTCCCAAGACCACGAAGAACACCAGAATACATCTCCCTTCTCTGCAAAACCCACCTCAATAACCCCGGCTTCCCAACTTCCAGGAAGGACATAGCAAACCCAATGAAAGATTTCCTCGTAAAGTGCTTCCTTTTCGTTTCAATTTGCCTTTTCCTATACTCCGCAAGCTTAGGAAATATCGGAAGTTTAAAATCAAAAATCTTGGCAACATCAGAAGCCAAACCCGACCCACGCCTCACAACAGAACCCAATAACAAAAATGCAGCATTTTGCCGCTTCGCTTCTTTACTGTTCAACTCCTTATAAACATCATCCAACTTCTCCTCAACAATTGACCATGCAAACTTATCCAAAGCCCTACTAATAACAATCCCTCCCATATCATTCCCCTTGTACATTCCATCCGGATGGCTCAATATAGCAGAAATTAACGAAAAAATTGAAGACAACCCAGGTTTACCCTGTCTAAGCTTCCAAGCTTGTAGAAGCTCAGCACACTTGGGGGAAGTTTGAATATATTCACGAAGCAATTCGCCTCCGGCATCACCTCTAAGCAACTTAATAAACTCCTTTGAAGCATCCGAACAGAACTTAAGCTCGATTGAAGTAATATTACGCAATAATTCCTTTAGTTTAGCTTCATTAGATACTTTATTTACAAATTTGGGGATTTCTTCTCGCTCTAACTCAATATCATTGCAGCTATTATTGCCTTTTCCCATGACTACAACTACAGAATGAGTTTATTAAGAAACACAATATTTGTACGCAGACACACTTGCATATATACAGAGAGAAGAAGTTAACCTTGTATATGAAACCGGAGGATAGAGATCCACGGTGGACAGACATAAAACCTAAAACCCTCAACTCCATATAAGTTAATACTTTATAAACCCATGTGAACCCGAATTAGCATATTAGAGCCTCGCCGGCCGACCCATTCGTCAAAAATTAGGTTTTGAGTCCTAATTAGGGGTGAATAAAAAATGATCTGAAAGCGCACTAAAAATCGCACAAATTGTACTAACGGTTCCGGCGTATGTGGCAATTTTAAGTGGGTTGAAAAACCGAATTTACGGTTTGGGTTTGGTTTTTAGGCAAAATCGCACATAAAAAAACTGCACCGCACTATTTTTTTTCCCCGTTGTTTGACTATTTTCAACATGAACCATATCAAGAAGCATTATTATGGAAAGTCACCCTTCAATTAATCTATTTAAAAGTATCCATCATGTAATTATCTTTGTTTAAAATTTTCATATGTGAGAAGAAATTTTTAATTAATCCATTTGGAATTATCCCTCATGTAACTTCTATTTTACTTTTATTTAGACAATATATTATAAGTAAAGTTGTGTGTGTTATAAAAGTGGTATTTAATATTGTGTGATGTTAAATTGTTAATTTAAATTGCACAAAATTTAATTATTTCAATTGGTTTTGAAACCGAAACCACACCGCACGGTTCAAACCCTCACCGCACAGTTCACAAGCAGTTTCATGTGCAGTTTTGAATTTGTCAAATCACACCTAAGTTGTTTCATTTGCGGTTTGGGCTTCAAATCGCACCATGTTTACTCCTAGTCCTATTTTTTTTGTGTACAAAAGTTTGAGTCATTTTGTTCCAACCTAATTTTGACCCAGCCCGCTGTAGTTCGGCCATGAGTAGCCCAACCCGGCCCACCGGCTAATTTTTTTTTAATAAACTCAATTTTACAATAAATTAAAATTATTAACTATTTTTTATAGTTAAAAATCATAACAAAAATAGGATCATTCAGATTATAATAAAAACTAATGATTTAGGGTGTACATGGTTATAATCTAATGCATAAATTAGTAAAAAAAATACACATTACACATAAACTTATGTTCCATGATACTGAATTGAGAAAGAAACTAACATATTTAGGAAGCATTTAACTATTCATGTACAACGGTAACAAGATAATTAAATAAAAAAAACTTAACTTTTCCATTTATTTTAAAACTCACTAACACAAGTAAAGTGTAAAACTATGCTAGAATTGAGTACTTTTCAATTTATTTTTTTCAATTGGAAGGGAAAATAAATAGTATGCCTATTAAATTTAAGTACAACTCTTTATTGCTATGTAATTGTAATTAAATAGTATAATGTAGTTACTAATGTATAAATAATTATACTCACGTTTGTTGTTTTCCAAAGACACTAAGAGATCTAGAAGAGGGTTGAATAGATTCTTTTATAACTTTTGTTTAAAATAAAGATTATCATATTATAAATTAAGCAAGTTAATTTATTTAAGCACAACGGAATAATAGACTGAAAACCCCCTTCAAGATTTATGAAAATCTTAGTTCTGAATTTAGTTAGTTTGTGAAAGTTAATCACAACAAATATAAATATAATACAGAAAGTAAAGTGCAGAAATAAACGAGACACAAAAAATTTAAGTGGTTCGGAGTACAAAAATCTCATAGTTCACTCTTCTACTCCTCGAGTAGGGAATCCATTAAGGATATGGTGATCAATAAGATCAGTTCACACAAAACTACTACAATCAGCTGAATTGCTAAGATTCCTTCAAGTTACTAAGACTCGACATGTGTCACTAAGACTAGTTCACAAAGAACTATTTAAGTCACTTAGACTTGGTTACAACAAGGTCATTAAGACCTAAGAATCACAAAGAGAATAAGTGATTTGATGTGCTGCTAAGTGACTTTAAGTCCAATGAATAATGACTTAGCAGTAGAACAAATAGTTCTAAATTGTAGAGTGGAGCTTTTGAGATTTTTGGCAGCAATTCAGCTTTTAATTTGTTGCTTATTCTTTTTTGATTAAATCTTTGTGTCCTTTTATAGAAGACCTCGAGATATTCCCGTTGATAAGTAGTCGTTACTTCATTAAATGCTGCAATCCTAAAAGATCTGTGATGTTGACATTTAGGGAGTGTGTCAGCTTGCTTTCAGCTAGGATGTCGCATCAGAGTGCTGAAAAGGTAATCACGTGGCTAATGTTACTTGGATAAACTATATGTTAGACACAACCCAATCTGACCTTCATTTTAAACTTTAGATTATTAGCAAACACCTTAATGTTTTCACCCTTTAGATCTTCCCATTGTCATTCCTCTGTCTGACCTGTCATACTCTACGATTTTTCTAATCGTAAAGTTCTATGGCGATCATAGAATATCTGGCTTGACTGACTCTAATAATTGTGAGCTTTACGATATGCTCTACGATCTTCAAAGTCTACGATTCTTGAGTTGCCTTATAATCTTAGAAAACACTTTATAATCTTGTCTTGCTCTACAATCTCAGAGAACACTCTGCGTTCTTGTCTTACTCTACGAAATTATCTTACCTTACCATCTTTGAGCATAACTCCACAATCTTCATCTTGCTTTACGATCTTCAAGTTGACTTTACGATCGTTCGATCCACTGAACAACTTTTTGATTTTCTATAATCTATACATTCAATTCATTCTATAGATTAACCTAACAAATTTGATCTTAAACTTTAAGTCCTTGTACATCAATTTCACTTTTAAAGATTTTACAAAAGCTACAGGTTACAAATATACATTAATAATTTCCCTTTATTACTCACATACATCATTTTGTCAACTCATTATCAGATTAAATATTCAAACATGCATTTGTACTAACAATAGTTAATTAAATTGTTCCGTTAGTAAAGATTTTAGTTAATATTTTGTGGTGGCTGGCGGGTACTGTTTTTTTCTTGTTATTATGTTATACAAATAAGTACACAAACAAACTATTAAAAAGATAGCCTAAAAATAGTTAAAACTCGTATTGTGTTTGTGTGTGTGTGTGTGTGTATATATATATATATATATATATATATATATTGTGGTTTGGTTTATTTTGTGTTGTTTCTCTAAGTATACGGATAATAAATATTATAAATTATCTAAAAAATACTAGTAATTATAAAATTTATTATTTTATATTAGTGATATATCTCATCAATTTTTAGTTTGTAACTATCTAAAAATTGACATTCAAATAAAAAATGATCTTATAAATTGAAACAAATGAAACATTTTCTTGAAATCGATATTTGTTGAATTTTATTAGTTTCACAATAAATTAAGTGTATTTATTTAGATGATAACAAATTAAGTAAATAAGATTAATTAAAAACAGGATCTTCTCCATAGGTTAATATTTATTTTAATTATCTTATTTACTTTGTCCAAAAATATTTTCTAAACTTATTGAATTAATATTTTGTTAACCTTGATAATTTAATATCAAGTGTTACAAAATATTTAATTCATAAAGTAATATTTTCTAAGGCAAGAAAAACTCTTATTATTTTTATAAAATAATAGTTTTTGAATTATTATTTTAATACCAAAAGAAGTTTGGCAAAAACAAGAATCAATTTTATTAACAAAATTTTATCCGAAATCTGTTGGGCATTATCCGAAAATTATTAACTGATTATGTATGCATGCAATTTGGAAATGAGTTAATTGATGCATAAATAGTACATGCATGTAAAGGAACTTGGAAAGTCATGGAATTTTTTTGCCAGCATGGTTCTTTAGTTGGAAAGTAGTTTAAAAATATTAAAGGCTAAAAGCTTTGTTTCATTGTTCAGTACATGTAAAGCCAAATCTTCTTTCTCTTCAAAACATTGTGTTTAAACCGAGAAGGCCATCATGTGTTAGGAAAAATTCAAAAGTTGAATTTATCTCTCCTCCTTATTGGTCCGTTGAAATTTAATACGCTGTAAAGTTGAAATATGAGACGTAAAATTTCTTAATCCCAACCGCGAGCCATTCAAAATTAAATGTTGGAAATTTTTCTCTCCTAAGCTAATTGGTCTAAAATGTATTTGTGTGCATGCATGCTGATGGCTTTATCATGCATTTTCTCTCTCCTCACAAATATATATATAAAAATATTATGCATGAATGTGTGTATTTGCTGGAATTTTTTTTGTATGTGTTCATGCATGTACATTCTCTCTCCTTACAAATATATGATATATGTTTTGTGTGTATGCAACCGTTGGTTGCATATAACCATGATATTTATCTCTCCTCCTAATTGGACCGCTGAATTTAAATTTGATTTGTTTGGTTGGCAAGAACAGATGATCATATTAAATGAACAATCCACGTGATCTCTTTTTAATCCAGACCCTTATTGTCTAGAAATAGTCGCCCAACCATTGGTCAATTAACTCAGATTTAAAACCAATCTTCATATTTGATAAATGTTACATCAGACCAAGAGTGTCATCATGGGGAGCGTTGGTTCTGTTTGTAAAGAAGAAAGATGGTTCGATGAGACTTTGTATTGATTACCGAGAATTGAACAAGGTCACTGTTAGGATGAATATTTCGCTAAGCCTGGTCTGGTGAATATATGATGGGCTAGGCCCAACGGACCATCAGCTTGGCAAATTCTTATGAGGACTCCTAAGTCCGATAGGCTTGGGATAGGTCCCTAACCAATCTGGACTGTGGCTATTTACTATATCTAATCCGAATTAGAATAGGAGTCAGGTTCTTAGATGGTTTAGGAGATTACCTTCCTATTCAAACTATACCACGTTGAGGGACAATCCTAAAAGGAATCGGTAAGAGTCAGGTATGCACTATAAATACCCAGTCAATGATGGAGGAAAGGGTTACGCACACATACACTTTACTACTATATTAAGTACTTGGACCTCCATTGTTGACCTTTCTGAGAACCTTCACTAACTCTTACGCCGGAGGAGTCCACCAACGGCCCAAGCCGTTAGGACTTTTGTGCAGGTATCCGATCCGGACGGCCAGCAGGACAGCCGGACAAAACCAGGCGTCAACATTGGCGCTAGAAGGAGGGGTCAAGTAAAATTTCCATCAATCAACATTGATATGGAAACTTCACACTCGCAAAGTTATTCACGGCGACCAACACCCTCCCAGTCTCGCCGGGAGACGGCGGCTGAGAAAGAACGTCGCCTCCAGATAATCCTCGACAGGAAAAAGGCTCTAGATATCCAGCAGAAAGAGCTTGACAAACAATACGAGGAATTAACCGAAACAGGGGACAATCTCTCGAGCCAGAGAGGCTCGGCCTCCCGCTCAGACCACCGGGGCAGACGGGAAGACAGACACACGGAACGCCGTAGAGGTGGCCCCCAACCCCGAGAAAAGGAATTGACCCGCTCCAAGTCGATCTGGACGGCGGATTTGAGGAAGCGAGCCAGATCACCCTCCAAAAGGGATAGGGAGGACAGACGCAGCCATGGGAGCCATACTGGAGAATCCTCACCCAAGAAGGCTTCGGACAAGTACTATGGGTCCAAGAAGGCCCGGTTCTCCCCGTTCTCAAAGGATTTGGAGGAAGCCAAAATCGATCGAAGTCGAAAAGTACCCAATTTGGAGATGTATGACGGAACGGGAGACCCGCATGATCACACCTACTCGTTCGAGCAAGCCATGCACTTCCATGGTCATGATGCAGTGGCGATGTGCCACCTATTTTTGTCTACTCTAAAGAAGACAGCTAGAGAATGGGTCACCTCTCTCCCGAACGGGTCTATTAAGTCATGGGAAGAACTTCAGGAACAATTTCATACCCGCTTCGGGAGCAATAAAAGACGGGCCAGAATGATGACCTCTCTACTACAAGTAAAACAGAAGCCGAATGAAACTCTTCGGCAGTATGTCAAAAGATTTCGGGAAGCTGTGTCTGAAATCAACGGAATCGATCCAAAGCAGGTAATCCAATTTTTAACTATGGGATTAAACGTTGACAAATCCAGCAGGTTGATCGAGGAACTCATCTCAAAAGCTCCAGAAACCCTATCGGAAACTTACGAAAAAGTAGACAAGTTTGTAGAATTGGAAGAGGCTCTTGCCAATCTTCGGGGCTCTTCGAAAAACACGGGTGAGTTTCACCAGAGAAACCCCGAAGACGAAAGCGCCGAGAAGAAATCCAGTGGTTCCGGTAAAAAGGGGAATGACCGAAGAGATTCTAGCCGAGATCGACAGCAAAAGAACCATCCCCCGAGGGATAGAGGGGGTGCCGACAAGGATTACACACCCCTGAATACAAACAAAAGTAACATCGTGAAAGCGATAAAAAACGAACCCTTCTATGAAAAACCCCCGAAGATTCGGGTTTTCGCAAGGCAAAAGAACGGGGATAGATATTGCACCTACCATGAAGCAAAAGGACATGATACCGAGGAGTGTTACCAGCTCAAAGACTTCCTAGAAAAACAGATACGGAAGGGTAACCTCGACTGTTACATCGCCGATTCTCATCGACAATCAGCCTTTGATCGCCTAGAACCACCTCCACCCGCTTCAGAGGCAAGAGGAGTGGTTGATGTCATTTCCGGAGGATTGATCACTGTTCTGTCTAACCGAAAGAGGAAAGCCTTCGGAAGAGAAGTCTATCAAGTGTCCGGTAAACCCCAGGATATCAAGACCGACCCCATCACTTTCTCCGACGATGATTACCCGTCGGGAATGGTTATCCCGCATCAGGACGCACTGGTCATCACAGCTCAGGTCGGTACTATGGATATGAAGAGGATGCTTATTGATAATGGGAGTTCAGTCGACGTGCTCTATAGCCAAGCATACAATCGGCTGGACTTGGGAGGAAGGAAACTGGAAATCTGCAATGAGTCCCCCTTATATGGCTTCGGGAATAACCCGGTCCGTATAGCAGGGACGATCGAATTGCCTGTGATTTTCGGGACTGCCCCAAAGCAAGCTTCCATCATGGTCCGTTTCTATGTAGTCCAGGTGGAAAGTAACTACAATGCCATCTTGGGAAGAACGACTCTGTCAGCATTGAAAGCCGTTACCTCTATCCCGCATTTAAAAATGAAATTCCCAACAAAGAATGGGATCGGGGAATCAGTCGGCGACCAAGATCTTTCCCGAAGATGTTATCTACAGACCATTCAGGCATCCCCTATCATCGACAGCAAACAGAAAGCCACCATGAAGATTGAGCTCGAGCCTTTCACTGAGGGATGTACCGAGCCAATAGCAACACCCGCCGAAGATACGGCCCAGGTCCCGTTATTTCAAGAAGATGACGAAAGAACGGTACAGATTGGGACAGGCCTTCAGGAAAAAACCAGAGCACGGTTGGTGGCCCTTTTACAACAATACTCAGATATCTTTGCTTGGGTCCCAGCCGATATGCCAGGCATTGATAAGACCGTGGCCGTGCACCAGCTGAGTGTAAAGCCGAACTCAAAACCTGTTAAGCAAAAGCGAAGGAACATAGCTCCCGAAAGACAACAAGTAATTGACGACGAAATCGAAAAACTTCTGGCTGCTGACTTCATCTTTGAAATCAATTATCCAGAATGGCTCGCGAATGTGGTACTGGTTAAAAAGCATAATGGGAAGTGGAGGATGTGCGTGGATTATACAGATCTGAATAAAGCGTGTCCGAAAGATTACTACCCTCTCCCGAATATCGATCAACTGATTGATTCCACTTCGGGTCATACTGTGATGAGCTTCCTGGATGCTTTCTCGGGATACAATCAAATTGCCATGCATGAAAGCGATATCCCTAAGACATCTTTTATCACTCACCGAGCCATCTACGCGTACAAAGTGATGTCCTTCGGATTAATCAATGCGGGGGCCACTTATCAGAGAATGATGAACAAAGTGTTCAGCGGCCAAATCGGGAGAAATATGGAAGTCTATGTTGATGATATGATTGTTCGAAGCATGAGCGAAGAAGATCATCTAGCCGACCTGAAAGAATGCTTTGCGAATGTCAGAACGCACAACATGAGACTTAACCCAACTAAATGTACATTCGGCCTCGGGTCAGGTAAATTCTTGGGATATATGGTTAGCCGAAGAGGGATTGAGGCAAATCCCGAAAAGATATCGGCTATCCTTGAGATGCAACCGCCGAAGAACTTCAAAGAAATTCAACGGTTGACAGGGAGGCTGGCAGCTCTTCGGCGGTTCGTGGCTCGACTAGCAGAGAAATGTCTCCCATTCTTCGGAACTTTGAAGGGAGCCCAGAATCAGAAAACTTTTCATTGGACCGAAGATTGCCAGGAGGCTTTCGAGCAGATTAAGAGATATATCTCTTCACCTCCGATTCTGAGTAAAGCACTGCCCGAGGAGGATCTACAAATATACCTCTCTGCCACATCCTTGGCAGTCGGGTCGGCTTTGATCAGAGAAGATCCACAAGGGCAAAAACCAGTCTATTACGTAAGCCATGTTCTTCGGGATGCTGAAACAAGGTACCCAAATTTAGAAAAGTTGGCTTACGCACTGGTTATCTCCAGTCGGAAACTCAGACATTACTTCCAGGGGCGGACTATTATCGTCCTCACTGACCAGCCATTACGGAAGATCCTTTATAGGCCCGAATCTTCGGGAAGGCTTGCAGCATGGGCCATCGAGCTGAGCCAGTTTAATATAGAATTTCGCCCTCGGACAGCAATCAAAGCACAAGCACTCATTGACTTTATCATCGAGTGCTCATTCCGTAATGATCTAGAGGACAAGGAACCCGACTGTGATAAACTGACATCAACACCTGAAGAAATTGTATGGACTCTGTTCGTGGACGGATCCGCTACTGGGACGAAGAGTGGGGCCGGCATCATCCTCACTTCTCCCGAAGGTTTCAAAATACAACAATCTATACGATTTGGGTTCATAGCCACAAACAACATCGCCGAATATGAAGCACTTGTGGCAGGGCTAAAGCTAGCCCGAAGTTTGGAGGTAAAGAACTTGGCAATATACAGCGACTCCCAACTGGTGGTGAAACAAGTGTTGGGAGAATATGAGGCAAAAGAAGTTCATTTACAGGCCTATCTCCAACTAGTTCGGACATTGTTGGCATTCTTCCCGAAGTACCAGCTCATAGGAGTAATCAGATCGGAAAATACAATGGCCGATGCCCTTTCCAAGTTGGCAACCACCGATCAAGGGGAACTAGACGGAGCAGTATATTTAGAAAATCTTCAGCATCCAAGCACCTTGGTTCAAACAATAATGGATATTGAACAGACAAATTCTTGGATGACCCCGATCATTCAATTCCTTCTGACCGGCGAATTGCCCGAAGACAAGTCTATGGCCCGAAGGATCAAGTACAAATCCACCAAGTATTGTATCACGAATGATCAGCTGTACCGAAGATCTTATTCTTCACCACTGCTCCGATGCCTCGACCCTAGGGAATCTGATTATGCTCTTCGAGAAGTTCATGAAGGTATCTGCGGTGACCATGTGGGAGCAAAGGCACTGGCCCATAAAATTTTGCGACAAGGATATTTTTGGCCGACAATGCTTGAAGATGCCAAAGACTTCGTCAAAAAATGTCATAAATGTCAGCTATTTGCATCTGTACCACACCAACCTCCCGAGGAGTTATCCCCGATACTCTCTCCGATCCCCTTTTCTGTATGGGGAATAGACATATTGGGCCCTCTTCCACAGGGTAAGGGACAAGTGAAGTTTGTGATTGTCGCCATCGATTATTTCACCAAGTGGGTAGAAGCCAAACCACTTGCCAAGATAACTGAGCACACATGTCTCCAATTCTTCAAAGAACAAGTGGTCTACCGGTTCGGCATCCCGATGATATTAGTCTCTGACAACGGACTTCAGTTTGTTGGTAAAACTTTCGAAGGGTTCTTATCAGAACTTAATATCCAGCATCGTCGGACTTCAGTAGCCCATCCACAAGCAAATGGTCAAGTAGAAGTTACAAACAGGACACTTCTTCATGGCATTAAAAGAAGACTGGAAGAGGCAAAGGGTGCCTGGCCCGAGGAGCTTTTGCATGTTCTTTGGGCCTACCGAACAACTCCTCGGACTACTACTGGGGAGACGCCTTTTAAGATGGCCTATGGTTCCGAAGCCCTAATACCTATTGAGATCGGAGTACCTTCTCCGAGGGTCTTAAATTTTGAGGAAATACTCAATAGCGAAGGTCTTCGGTTAAACCTCGACTTATTGGAAGAGGAGCGTGATTCCGTAGTCCTCAAATTGGCTGCTTACCAACAACGAACTGCTCGGCACTTCAACAAAAATGTCAAAAGAAGGTCATTCAATGTGGGCGATCTAGTTCTTCGGCAAGCCGAGGCATCCACCCCTAGGGAAACCGGCAAACTGATGCCAACATGGGAAGGACCATACTTAGTAATTGAAGTGTTGAAGGCCGGAACTTACAAGCTTCAGGGCATGGATGGGAAAAATGTTCCAAATACTTGGCATGCCGTTCGGCTTCGTAGGTATTATCAGTAGTTGGGTTACTTTGAATTTGTACTTAGTCAAATTTTGAGGCTGCATTTTAGCCGATAGGATTATCTTTTTCGATATTAATGAGAATATTTTTTACATCGTATTTCTGTATTTCTGTTTTGATACACACTTTCAAATTTATCTTCTAGCCTCATCGGGTCTTCACCCGATTAGGCTAGAGGGGGGTAAAGCAGTATAAGTAAACAGTTATACATGCAGACGATAAAATATAACTCATGAGAAAAGGGTAATAAAATAAACGATGAAGGCAAATCATTCCATTACAACCAAAAGTTGGAACCAACAAAAAAAAAAAAAAAAAAAAAAAAAAACAAAGAAGAATGGTGATGATGACAAGTCTTTTACAAAAGAAATCATTCTTCGGGAAATACAATCCCTAGCTGATCGGGATCGTGACCCTTTCCCCTGGTAAGTTCCCGAGCATACTCAAATCCATCGCTGAACTCGTTCACGATGGAGGCATAGATGTCCGTTTGAAAATCATCCGAAGCTTTGTATTCCTCTATTACTTTTTGACGAAGCTCCGGAGTTAGGACACTCGGGGAGGCGGCAGCTATCGGCCCTTTCAACCAATCAGCCTCTTTCGATGCCCAACCTTCGACGATCTGCTCTATATTGTCCTTCAGATTTTTCATCCGATCTGTTTGAAGGTTGAGGAGGTCTCTTGACTGATCGAGTTGCTCTTGTTGGGATCGGACCTGAAACTCGAGCTCTTGACGGATCTTCACAAATTGGGTCTTATCCGCCTCAACTTGTTCGAGGACTTGCCTCATATGCTTCTCAGCATCCAATATTTGAGATTCAAGTCGGCTGATTTCCTTTTCTTTTTCGACCCTGGTCTTCCGAGCCGCCTCATAATCATTCTTCATAATGCGGAAGGCGTCGTGTTGGTGAATCAGTTGCTCTCGAATCTTTTGGTGATTTCTCACCGCTTCAGCACGCTCCCTCTCGAGCGCTTTCTGCTCGTCAGACACCTTCAGGAGAATCGCGTTTCCCTAACAAAATGGTGGTGAACCGAGGATGAATAGGTGAGAGTTTTATTCAATATTCAACAAGTAAAATCACAAGAAGACCTTTTACCTTTGCGTGAAAGGAGAACAACATCTCCATTAGTGTGTTTAGATCGGCTCCTTCGGTATCAGCGGCAGCAAAGGGAATCATCGAGGATCCCAAAGCATTGGTGTTCGGTACCTCCTCGGACCTTGTACCTTCGGTACTTACGGGGGGGTCAGCAGGGCCGTCTCTTTTGTTCGAAGGCTCTGCACCTTCGGCAATTTCTTTTTCCCCAGCTGGAGGAGGAGGGACGGTTGACTCCTCTGGCTGATTGAGGACGTCCAGCTCGGCGGAAAGATCGGTTGGGGCCTTGGGAGGGAGTGGAACCTGTTCGGTTCTTGCCTCCAGGGAGGACTTCAGTACTAGTCTTCTCCTCTTAATCTTCGGTCTGCTAGACCCTGAATCCTCAGCAGCAGCCGCTTCCCCGCCCGTTGACGTGGTGATATCATCCCTTCCGGGAGCTCCCGGGGCAACTTCTGGAGTGACAGCAACTGGGGTCGGGCCTTTGGGTTTTGTGACCCTCAAACTGCGGCTTGCCCTTAACTTTTCAGCAGCACTTAGTTTACCCCTTGGAGCCCCGGCCGCTTCAAGTACGGCCTCATTGTCGGGATGCTTTCCTTGATCGGCCACTACAACATAGTCGGGACAGAGAAGTGAGTATCTTGAACATAATCGGAATAAAAAAAACAAGTTAGACGGAAGACTTACGACCGAATGAATACAACCAATCTTGATCATTGAGGAGATCCCGGTTCCACTTCATGGATGGTCTCTTGGAATACAAGACCTCGAACTCCTCCGACCGTTTTCGGGTGATCCTCTTTGGATTCAGCTGGTCTCTGTTCGGGTCAGCCCAAGGTCCGACCATCTCAGTGTCCGGTCCCTTAATGAAGAACCAGTCCCCGTGCCATCCCTTATTACTGGAGGGGGTGTCCATTAGGGTATCTCGTCCAGGGTTCTTTATTACTTGATAGAAGCCCTTTTCCTTATTATTGGTGATGGAAAAGAACTGAAAGAAGAAGTCTAAGGCGGGGAGGGTTGACTCGGAAGCACAGAAGGCAATAAAGCTGTTTATATGAATGTAAGAATTTGGGGATAACTGGTTCAAGCTGAGCCCTGTCGTGTGTAATAATTCAAGAACGAAGGGGCGAAGTGGGAATCGGACCCCGTATATCATAATCTGGCGATGGATCGGAATCCATCCCCCCTCTAACTGATAATACATCCTCTCACCAGCCCCGGGTCTCTTAATTTCATACGTTTCAGGAATATAAAATTCTGTATGGGCTAAATCGAAGTGGTGGTTACGGATGGAAGAGGGGGTGTTCGCCACTCTGTATAGGAGAGTAAAGTATTTACTCCTATTGTATTCTTCTACATCCCTCATCCTCTCAATAACTACTGGCTTCCACGGTTGACCCTCTGGGATCCCTATTTCGGCGACCGTGACCTCGTCTTCAACCCGGGAAGACGAAGTATGTGCTCTCGTGTCTTGTGTACTTTTAACCATTGTGAAAATATGGGAATAGAGTGTGAAGAACTTACTTGATGCAAAAATGAGGTTGATGGAGCGGTGGGCAGGTAGGAGCAGAACGGGAACAGAGCAATCGAAATGACAGATGGGAGTCTTTTTCTCTCAGATGTCTTTTCTTTAAGTTAACTGCTTCCAGTAGAAGCGGCGATTGTTCGACTTCCCTTATCTTATATGCCTTGTTTAATGGTCCGGATGCAATTGATCTAACGGATGGGGTGTCTTATCAGCATTTTACAGAGGCGTAATAAATGCCCACTCCCGCGTGCACGGGTCCAGCTGTCTTGGCACTATTTCGAAATTCAAACGGACGAAAGCTGAAAAGGTAGGGTAAATTATTGGGCTGAGCACGGTGGGCTTAGTAAAGATTTGGGCCTGGTTATTGCGTGTGGCCCAATGTTTGAAATTTCGTTCAATAGGGCCTAGGATCGCTTTGCAAGAACCTTTCCTATCGGTCTGATGCCTCCGGGCTCCCAATGCGCCTTTCCCATCGGTCTGATGCCTCCGGGCTCCCGATGGAGCTTTCTCATCGGTCTGAGGCCTCCGGGCTCCCGGTGGAGCTTTCCCATCGGAATGATGCCTCCGGGCTCCCGATGGAGCCTTTCCCATCGGTCTGATGCCTCCGGGCTCCCGATGGAGCTTTCCCATTGGTTTGAGGCCTCCGGTCTCCCGATGGTGCTTTCCTATCGGTTTTGATGCCTCCGGGATCCCGATGGAGCTTTCTTCCTCTGATACGTTGTCCCAGAATTCTTGAAAAGTTCAAGGAGGGTTTGCCTTCGGTCTAAACATTTTCTATGTTCCTGCACCTGGATTCCCGAAGAGTTATTTCCCTTTTGATCGGTGCACTTATATATACTTGTGGGGTAATTCATTCTACTCCCCTAGCACATTTATGTACTAAGGGAGTGGGGGGCAATGTTAGGATGAATATTTCGCTAAGCCTGGTCTGGTGAATATATGATGGGCTAGGCCCAACGGACCATCAGCTTGGCAAATTCTTATGAGGACTCCTAAGTCCGATAGGCTTGGGATAGGTCCCTAACCAATCTGGACTGTGGCTATTTACTATATCTAATCCGAATTAGAATAGGAGTCAGGTTCTTAGATGGTTTAGGAGATTACCTTCCTATTCCAACTATACCACGTTGAGGGACAATCCTAAAAGGAATCGGTAAGAGTCAGGTATGCACTATAAATACCCAGTCAATGATGGAGGAAAGGGTTACGCACACATACACTTTACTACTATATTAAGTACTTGGACCTCCATTGTTGACCTTTCTGAGAACCTTCACTAACTCTTACGCCGGAGGAGTCCACCAACGGCCCAAGCCGTTAGGACTTTTGTGCAGGTATCCGATCCGGACGGCCAGCAGGACAGCCGGACAAAACCAGGCGTCAACAGTCACCATTAAGAACAGGTATCCACTGCCCAGAATTGATGATCTGTTTGATTAACTTAAGGGAGCGAAATACTTTTCGAAGATAGATTTGAGGACGGGTTATCATCGACTGAAGGTGAGGGAGGAGGATATCCCGAAAACGGCATTCAGAACTCGTTATGATCATTTCGAGTTCCTAGTGATGTCATTTGGACTGACGAATGCACCAACGACATTCATGGATATGATGAACAGAGTGTTCAAGCAGTACTTGGACAAGTTCGTGGTCGTATTTATTGATGACATATTTGTGTATTCGAAGACGGAGGAAGAACATGCAGAACATTTATGGATTGCATTGGAGGCTTTGAGAAGGGAGAAGCTGTATGCCAAGTTTTCGAAGTGTGAATTTTGGTTGTCGAGGGTGCAGTTTCTAGGTCATGTTATCGACAAAGACGGTATTTCGGTGGATCCAGCGAAGGTGGAGGCAGTTATCAATTGGGAACAGCCAAAGACGCCGACTGAGATAAGGAGTTTCTTAGGGTTAGCGGAGTATTATCGGAGATTCATTCAGAATTTTTCGAAGATAGCATCACCGTTGACCAATCTTATCCGAAAGACTGTGAAGTTTGTTTGGTCGGAAAAGTGCGAGGAAAGTTTTATGGAGCTGAAGAAGAGGTTGAGTCAGGCACCAGTGTTGGCTTTATCGGACGACACGGGAGGTTTCGTAATGTACAGTGATGCGTCACACAAGGGTCTTGGTTGTGTGCTAATGCAACACGGCAAAGTCATTGCGTATGCGTCACGTCAGCTAAAGGATTATGAGAAGGGTTACCTGACTCATGACCTGAAGTTAGCAATAGTAATTTTTGCCCTGAAGATTTGGAAGCACTACCTGTATGGCGAGAAGTGTT
Source organism: Hedera helix (assembly GCA_947179155.2). Taxonomy (NCBI): domain Eukaryota; kingdom Viridiplantae; phylum Streptophyta; class Magnoliopsida; order Apiales; family Araliaceae; genus Hedera; species Hedera helix. The sequence continues at coordinate 31,217,322 of OX359271.1, read as the reverse complement.
AGATATCTACAGATCACAAAAGTCTGAAATATATCTTCACTCATAAAGAGTTGAATATGAGGTAGTGCCGATGGTTAGAATTGATCAAAGACTACGACTGTGAGATTCTGTACCATCCGGGCAAGGCCAATGTAGTAGCAGATGCCTTGAGCAAAAAAGACAGGGAGAAGTTGTTGAAGCTAACAAATCAGGAAGAGTTGGTGAGAGATTTCGAACGTTTGGAGTTGGAGATCAAATATCCGATGGAGCCAGACGAGAAGTTATTTACAATAACAGCAACCCCGACCTTATTAGACAAGATCAAAGAGGCTCAAGAAAAGGATGAAGATTATGATAGTATTAAGAAACGAATTGCTGAAGGCGAGGAGCTTAAGTACAAGATTGATAGCACAGGGTTGCTAAGGTTTGAAGGGAGAGTCTGGGTACCGTTGGATCCGGAGCTGAGGGAAGAGATTCTTCAGGAAGCTCACAGTACAAGGTACTTAGTACATCCCGGAAGCACGAAGATGTATCAGGATTTAAGGCAATACTTTTGGTGGCCGAATATAAAGAGGGAGGTGGCAGAATATGTCAGTCGATGTCTGAAATACAAGCGGGTTAAAGCAGAGCATCAGCGGCCGAGCAGACTGCTTCAACCACTAGAGATTTCGGAGTGGAAGTAGGAGCATATCACGATGGATTTTGTGGTGGGTTTGCCACCGACACATAAAGGTTTAGACGCCATCTGGGTAATAGTGGATCGTCTGACCAAGTCAGCCCATTTTCTACCTATCAGAATACGGTACAATCTGGAGTAATTAGCGAAGCTCTATATGAAGGAGATAGTGTCACGACATGGAATGCCTGTATCGATTGTGTCCGACCGAGATCTGTGCTTCACGTCAAATTTCTGGAGAAGTCTGCAAGTAAGGAAGGGAACACAGTTGAGATTAAGCACAACGTACCATCCTCAAACTGACGGCCAGAGCGAGCGAACGATTCAGAATCTAGAGGATATGCTCCGAGCGTTCGTGATGGACCTAAAGGGCAACTAGGATGACCATTTGCCATTAGTAGAGTTCGCTTACAACAACAGCTATCACGCTAGTATCGGCATGCCACCATACGAAGCGCTTTATGGAAGAAAATGTCGAACACCGTTGTGTTGGGACGAGGTCAGCGAACGAAGACTACTTAGACCTGAAATGGTGCAGCAGACTGCAGACACAGTACAACTTGTCAGAAATAGACTGATAGCAGCTCAAGATCGTCAAAAGAAGTACGCGGATTTGCATCGCCAAAAGCGGGACTTCGACGTGGGCAGTTTCGTATTTCTGAAGGTATCTCCCTGGAAGGAGAAGATCCATTTTGGTAAGAAGGGCAAGCTGAGCCCTAGGTTCATAGGACCGTTTGAAATCTTGAAGCGAGTTGGTGAAGTGGCGTACGAAGTAACATTACCTCCTGAACTTGAGCACATTCACAATGTGTTTCATATGTCAGTGTTGAGGCTATATAAACCAGACTACAAGCACGTTATATCCTATGAACCAATTCAAGTCGAGAAGAACTTATCATATGAAGAAGTTCCTGTCCAGATACTCGATAGGAAGGACCAAAAGCTGAGGAATAAGATAATTCATTCTGTTAAAGTACTTTGGAGGAATCACGCAATCGAAGAAGTTACGTGGGAACTAGAGGAAGAAATGAAAGCGAATTACCCGTTTTTATTTTAGTAACCTTATTTTACAATTCCGAGGACGAAATTTTTATAGGGGGGAGAATATAATGTCCTAAAATTTTCACGTCATTATTAAATAAATTATTAATTTAAATTCTAACGAGTTAGTTTTACGAGATTATTTAAATCTTTTTATGTGATTAATTAATTACGTGATTAAATGATTATGTGATTAATTACTAGAATTAATTAAAAAGGGTCACTAATATGTTGTTAAATTAGTGAACAAACCCTAAAGTTTTAATATCAAAATAATTAATAAGTTTCCTATTAATTAAATATTTAATTAAATTGAATATAATGAGTTAATTAAATATAATAAAATTAATTAATATGATTATTAATTAATGTAAATAATGTGAAATATTAATACTAATATTTATTAATATTTATTAGTCCATTTAGTAATTTAATACTAATGGGTTAGAGTATTTAATTATTTATTCAATCTAATTATTTATTTAATCATGGATTGAATAATTAATGTATAAATTATTAAATTAGCCCAACATGGATCGATTAGTAGCCCAAGTGAAGAATAATAAAACTTGGCACGCTAGTAGCCCAAACAATTTAATAGGAGCCCAATTGGTATTTTAAATAAAGCCCACAGCTTGAGCCCACTTGGAATTAAATTGTTTAGCTATTATTTATTAAAAAGTGACTTGGGACAACATTTTGGGACAATCTTCATGCGTCAGCCGTGTAGCAGAGAAAGTGAGATGATGTTGTGTTATTTTATTTTTCATTTTTTATTTATGGATTGCTTGTTTGATTTTTAAGTACATGGACACCATTCTTCTTTTCACCAACTTAGTTCTTTGCCTAAATTTCTTGCACAAGTCTCCAACTACTCTCATGATGGTATTTTGATAGATATAGATTTTATATCTATGCCCATTGTAAGTATACTTACAATTTAGTAGCTTTTATTAGTCATTCATCCTATTTTATTTTCAAGAGAGCTAGAGAACATTTGAGAGTATAAGAAAATATATTTGAGAGCAAAAATACCAAGAGAAGGAGTTTTTGGTTCATGTTATCTTCTTTCACCACCTATTTTGGAAGAAAAAGAAAAATAGCCATTAAATTAAGGTAATGGTTATTCTAAATTAGTTTTGTTTTTAAATTAAATAAACCAACATGTGAGTATAAACATGTTAATATAGATTATAATGTGTAGTAGTAATATTTATGCTAAGCTTGAGTTTAATATGCTTGGTTTGTATTTTGGTATAATTTATATGCTAAAAACATGTGTTTGGTGGTGTTAAATCAAGTCTCAAAATAATGACCAAAAATAATTTTTATAATATTTAGATTTAATGTTCTAATATTATAGAACATTAAATCATGAGAAAAACAAAGTTCTGATCACTCAAAATGGAGTTATACACAAAAAGTTATGATTTATAGTTGTTTATTTGGTATAATAATTTTATGAAAAAAAATAGAATTAAATCATGGGAAATTAAATTTTTATGTTATAAATTGATATTAAGTGCTTGGTAATTTTTTGAATTTTTATTGAGAAATTAAAGCTTACTTGAAGGTATAATTTTAATTAAAGTGAGTATTGTAGCTAATCTATTGGATGAGAAAAAAAAAGGAGCTGGTTGCGCAATGCGCGCCAGTGGTTTTCTAAAAGGACGTGGAGCCAAAACAGCGTCGTTTAGCAGAAAGAAAAATTTCCTCCGCGCGTTATGCGCGGAAGCCGTTCGCCGGTTATTCAAAACGGCACCGTTTTGGGCCGTTTCTTTTGTTACGCGCGCAATGCGTGATAGTAAATTTTTTGGCAAAATTACCATATTGCCCCTCCGTTCTTTTTTCTGCTTAATTACTATTTTGCCCTCGTATTAGTTTTTGATTTAATTACAGAATTGCCATTATGCATTTTTTTTAATTAATTTAAATGTTTAAAAATTAATTTAAAATTATAAAAAAAATAATAATAATACAAAAATGATATTTGGGATGATATTTTTCATTAAGTTTAATATTTAAATATTTTAAATGTGACGCCCCCAAATTTAGGCCTACACAGCCCAAACTTGAGTCGTCAAAAGACTACAACAAAATTATTACAACAAAGCATAACGTACAACAATACAGTGTATAATAATAATACACAACTAAGTCTTCACTGTTATTGTCACACTATTTTACAACAAGTGAAGACTATGATAGCTATTCCTCGGACTCTCACTCCATCCCCCGGCTAGACCCCGTTACGTTTTCATCTCCTGTTGAAAAATAATGGAACAAAAGAAAGGGTGAGCTCAAATAGCCAGTAAGAAATATCATGACTAAGATAATGACGAATAAATTATCATTAGTCTTCAACAGTTGAGTTCTAAATACAATAGACTACAAGGTTTATATCAAAAACTGTAGTTAAATTCTTAAACAATGTTCAGATCAATAATAGCAGCGGAATGAGCAATCTATTAGAAGAATAATGCAAACTATAATGTCCACTCGTTTCTCTTTTTAGTAAAAATATCATCAACTTTTATCATCTGAAATACCATTAGTCAAGATAATACAACTTCACAGTTCCTGGTCATAATCATGCAGATCAACAGTTCATCTTTGCACTACGGGCCAAAGACATTCAATATAACACCAACGGTCATGATTATACCAGATTCAACCTTTGGTCATAATCATACCAACCAACAGTTCATCTTTGCACTACGGGCCAAAGAGAACATTCACCACGTGCCATAAAAGACACCGAACAGATGTATCGCCTTTAACCTAGTATATCGCCTTTAACCTATCATCTGTTCAACAATTATATCACATCTGTGCCCCCGGCCACAGATATTCACAACAGCTTGATTCTTGATGATTAATACAAATAACAGTGATACAAATGATGAACAGAAGAACAGGATAAACAATAAGTATCGGAAGTTTACTTTGTGCAGATTCAAATAATGTCCAAATTACCAACATGATGTGGAGTGAAATTTAAAAATGATATTCAAGATCCACAGTTCAGAATAACGATTATAGTTCAATAGAAAGGTTCAGAAAATAGGAAGGTTCAGTTGAAATAATGAAATTCAACTATTATGGAACATATAATATTTTCAGGAATTATAGAAGCAATAGTTCCATAATAAGTTTCGATTTAAGTGTATGAAAGAAAATAATATCCCTTACCGTAGCAGGTTTGATTAACAAAAGGTGAAGGAAATTAATATCCCTTACCATAGTAAGTTTGAATAATGGAAGATAAAAAAGATGGTATCCTTTATGAGTATAAAGGAAAATGATATCACTTACGAATATGGAATAAAAGTGTCATGTGATAATTCGTGTAGACAAATTATTTCCACACAAGACAAATAAAAAGGGTTATTCACCAACAGGCGGTAATCCGCGCCGTAAGGTTATTTCCATCAATTTGAATACGAAAAGTTATTCACCAAACATGCGATAATCCGCGCCGTAAGGTTATTCCCATCAATTTGAATACGAAGAGTTATTCACCAAACAGGCGATAATCCGCACCGTAAGGTTATTCTCAAAGATTAATAAGGAATGAATACAAAAGGTTCTTCACCAACAGGCGGTAAACCGCGCCGTAAGGTTATTCCCACAATTTAATACATGGAAATAAATGGCACAAGAAAGAAACGATATTATTTTCGAGAATCAAAGAATGATAATCCCTTCAAGTAAGAAAGAAATATCCATTTATGATGATGAAAAGAGTGATACCCCTTACCTTAACACGTGACCGGATATTGATTTAAATGAGGTTGATCAACTTGAAAATTTTCTGCACTCCTTTTGGCTTTCAAACTCTTAAAATAGCCTTACTATTCTCAGAGAAAACTCATAAAATTCTTATAGAAAAATTTTATGTTTTAGGTGTAATTTTTCTATTCAGCTGAGCAAACTATTTATAGGAGGAATAAGGGTACTATGCATGGTTGTTGGCAGCACGCCAATGCTGAAATTGGCAGGAGAGGCTGCGCAGTCTCTGCGTAAACGAATTCAGCGAATTTTCAAATTTGGCACAGTAACTTGCATAGTAACTTGCATAGTAACATCTGAATATAATAATATTTTTCTAATAAAACAAATAACTTTTTATTATTATATTGTCTAATAAAACAAACAACTTTAAGAATATAATATAATAATCAAATTACCAAATAATACTACCATAGTAATAATTCATAATAATGCAACAACTAATGTGCCAATTATTAGGTTCAATAATTTTAAACTACAGTGCACCAACAATTATTGAGTCAATGATATGAAATACAGTGTAATGACAATTATTAAATCAATAATGCAAAATACTGTGTAACAACAATTATTGAATTGATAATATAAAATATTATGCAGTGACAATTATTGATGAAATGATGCGCAACAGTTACGGTGCCAACTATCAGACCAATAATATGAGACACTGTGCAATACCGTGTGCTACTGTAGAGCACCGTGTGCTACAGAAAATACCATAAACTACCGTATGCTACTATTCTTTTATCACCGGTATTTTAACAGTTCCGTTGACTATTTTTATTTAAAAAGGTTACCTATGTCGTTTTCTATATCCGACAAATATTCCGTTGTGGGGTCCACCAATAATTAGTTATTTCGGCGCCGTCATACGACACGAATATTATATTGCGCCGTCGTACGGGCAGAACGAATATTCCCCGACAAAGCGAATATTCCCCGACAAAAAGAATATTATTCAACAAAGTATAATTTGCACGGAACATCCTTAACTTTTAACTTTGCCAATTTAACCACTTACTGTTTCATGAAAAAAAATATATATATGAGAAGAAAATTAAATTTTATATAAAATTTGGGGTCTTACATTAAATATTAATCTAGTTAGCTAAATTTATGATTAAGTTATATAAATAAAGATTTCATTAATTTTTTTATTATTTAAAATGTTAATAATAAATAAAGGTGATAAATTAGAAATTATTATTTAATTCCTATTAAATAATAATTAAAGAGAGATAAAAATTTATAAATTAATTATTAATTATTTAAATATTATTAAATAATAAATAAGGATAATTAAGTAATTAATAATTATTTAATTAACATTAAATAATGATTAATGGAAATTAAGTTATTAGATTAATAATTTATTATTTAATTTAAATAATAAATAAGGAGAAATAAATTGATTATTATTTAACCTTAAATAATAATTAAAATTAATTAAATAATTAATTATTATTTAATTGACATTAAATAATAATTAAAGAGGATAAAATTAGTAAACTATTATTTAATTTTCTTAAATTAAATAATAAGTGAGGTTAATTACTTAGTTAATTATTAGTTGAATTAAAGAAGGTTAAAAGTAAATCAATAATTATTTATTATTTAATTATTATTAAATAATAAGTAAGTACAATTAGTTATTATTTATTTTAAATAATAACTAAAGTTAATTAATTAATTTCTATTTAATCAAGATTAAATAGTAATTAAATAGAGATTGAGTTAATAAAATAATTATAATTTAATTATGATTTAATTAAGCAATTGTAATAAGTTGTTTAAGGGTTTAATAAGTGTCCAACACTCAAGAAAAATATTTTCTAAATTATTAAATTAGTAACCTAATTTGATTGAGGGCCTATAAGGTTAATAATATTATTTTGACTGATGTAAATTATGTGTTAGTACTTATGTGTGGTAAATAAGTTTCTTAGTAAGCGTATAGTTGTGCAAATACGTCGTACTAATTATTATACCAATTTTATTAATGATTAGGTCTTTCAAAGCCAGTTAGTTAAAGCTAGACATTAATTGTAGCTGTGCAGACAAGTAAGTTCCTTATCTCTAAACTCATTTCATTGAGCAAATATTTATTTAAGCTTGAACTGTTATTTTCAAGCATGCTTTGAGTGATTTATTACTTTACAATTATTCCACATCAATATTGTTGTTATTCGCACTTAGTGCACTTGATATTGTACAGTCATTGACTTGTACTTATTTATTGTTTTACTGTTTAAAGAACTATTCAAAGTAGGTCTAAGCCATTGTTCGGCTAGACATTTATGTTAAAGATTTTAAAAACTATCCAAATCATTGAAGATACAAATTCTTAGACTATTATGAACACATCTTTATTATAGGGGAGTACCCTGTATCTAATATCAGGTACAAAATACGAAAATTAAATGTTATGTATACACATCTTGTACTGAGGCTGATCTCATCGAGTACATATTTCTGGTAGTAACCATTGGATCAACTTGCTATTGACTCCAGTGGATATTTATAGTTCATAGTCTATTTGACTATCTTGATTTTAAAAGCAAATCATTATTCATGCTTATGTTATTCATATTGTTGAATTGTTCAGTTATTCTCTTTCATTCATGATATATTATTTCTTGTTGTTATTTAAACTTGTTGAGCAAACTAGTTGCTCACCCTTGCTATATCATGAAACCTTATTACAGTGCAACCCGAGACCTCTGGGAAGAACAAGGGTAAGGGAAAGATGAAGTGATAGATTTCATGATGCAGCTTTTTAGTTAACTAAATTACTTGTTATGTAATATAAACTCTAAGTACTTTATTAAGGTATTTGTGTACTTTTGTGCAAGGTTATCATATCTTAGGACTAGTAACACCTTTTGAATGAACAACATATATTTATTATTCCGCATTTAGTTATTGTATGTTGTTTAGAAGTGGATGTTTGTATTGGATCGTGATGACCGGATTTGGGTATTTGAGACCCGAATTTGGGGGTGTTACAGTGGTTTACACAGATATCCACATGGATACGGCACAGCCGCTGGTGGCTGCACCGATTGAGGATCCTGAGTCTGATCTAGAGGAGGGAGACCGTAAGAAACCCGTTGGGGGTGGAATGATGAGGTCATATAGTGATAATGAGGCCGAGGCTGAGGACGAGGAGGAGGAAGATGAGCCAGCAGAGTACGCTGATGGCATGGGCACTACTGCCAGTGACATCATCGAGGTGTTGACCACGAGGAATGATGAGAGGATTAAACACTTAGAAGAGCAAAATCAGACCCATCAGTATACGGAGAACCAGTATAGGGATGCAGTGTATCAGTTCTCGGGTGAGAACACGTTGCTGAAGGAGAAGATGGCAGAGGTGGAGGCTAGACTAGCAGTAACTGAGCTGAAGGTTCAGCAAGTGCAGACAGAGAAGGATGAGATTAGAAGCCATTGGCAGCAGGCTATTGAGGATAGGATCGAGATGGAGATCCAGGGAGATTCAGCACATGGACAGATGCTGGAGTTGGAGGACAAGGTTAGAGAGAAGAAGGTAAAGATCGATAGGCTTAGCTATGTCCACCATTCTTCTTATGACAGATTTCAGAGTAGGGTGTATTATTACCCAGCTGAGGAGGGTCAGTCCATGCACACTATCAGCCGGAGCGTTGTGATGGCTATGGAAGATGAGGAGTACGATGACGTGATTCGTCGAGGGATGCACAGTCATTAGTAGTAGTTTTCTTTATTTATGTTGTATGTATATAGATGCAGTAGAAACCCAACTTTTGTTTTGAAAAAGGGTAGTATGATATAAATCCCAACCCTAGGAAGTTGTGGGATATGATTATGGTTAGATCCCATTTTTTTGTAGTATTTCAGGGATAGTAGCATTTATAGCAGTATACTTATGATGTAAAAGTGCTATGCACTATAGTTTTAGCATATGAATATAAATGCAATTATGTTTAATGTTTATATGAGTTGTGGCGAATATTTGTGCTTTAGTTTAAAATTACTTAAGCTACAAAATGCAAGTGAAAAGATGAAACAACTATAATAACCTAAATTTTTCTATACAGAAAATGCCTCCACATCGAAGAAATGAACGACTACCACTACCACCAGAAGAGTCGGTTAATGCAAGCGAGGTACCGCCAAATCCAGTGCAAGAGTTTGTGAAAATGCTAATGGGAGTATTCCACGGACGCAATGCTAATGTCGCTAGAGCATCAAACTCTGCCGCTCCACTAGCAAACTTTAAAGATTTCAAACTAATAGGACCATCTGAATACCGGGGCACAACGGATCCTATAGAAGCGCAAACCTGGATCGAGGAAATGAAAAAGGTCTTCAAGGTTGCACGAGTAGCGAAGTAGCAAATGACCACATTTGCTACCTTTATGATGAAGGGGGAGGCGAATTATTAGTGAAAGGACAACAAAAGCAGAGCAGGAGAAGGAACTATCGCATGGGCGCGATTTAAGAAAGTGTTCTTAGAAAACTATTTTTCGAAAAGCACGCAGGTCAGGATGGAAGTTAAATTTCTAGAACTCAAGCAAGGGAATATGTCCGTATCTGACTACGCTGCCAAGTTGAATGAATTGGCAAAATTCGCTTCACACCAGGTGGACATTGAAGCGAGGCGAGCAAGAAGATTTAAGCTGGGACTGAAGCCGTGGGTTTACTGTGACACCCCCAAATCTGGGCCCACACAGCCCAAACTTGAGTTGTCAAAAGACTACAACAAAATTATTATAACGTTTAACAATACAGTGTATAATAATATACAACTAAGTCTTCACTATTATTGCCACACTATTTTTTAACACGTGAAGACTACGATAACTATCCCTCGGACTCTCACTCCATCTCCTGGCTAGACCCAGTTATGTTCTCATCTCGTAGTGAAAAATAATGGAACGAAAAGAAAGGGTGAGCTCAAATAGCCCAGTAAGAAATATCATGACTAAGATAATGATGAATAAATTATCATTAGCCCTTAACAGTTGAGTTCTTGATAGAATACAATAGACTACAAGGTTTATATCAAAAACTGCAGTTAAATTCTTGAACAACGTTCAAATCAATAATAACAGCAGAATGATAAATCTATTAGAAGAATAATGCAGATTGTAATATCCACTCGCTTATCTATTTAGGAAAAACATCATCAACTTTTATCATCTGAAATACCATTAGTCATGATAATACAAATTCACAGTTCCTGGTCATAATCATGCAAATCAACAGTTTATCTTTGCAATACGGGCCAAAGATATTCAATATAACACCAACGGTAATGATTATACCAGTATTCAACCTTTGGTCATAATCATACCAAACAACAGTTCATCTTTGTACTACGGGCCAAAGATATTCAATATAACACCAACGGTCATGATTATACTAGTATTCAGCCTTTGGTCATAATCATACCAAACAACAGTTCATCTTTGCACTACGGGCCATAGAGAACTTTCTCCACGTGTCATAAAAGACACTGAACAGATGTATCACATTTAACCTATTATATCGCCTTTAACCTATCATCTGTTCAACAATTATATCGCATTTGTGCCCCCCGCCACAGATATTCACAACAACTTGATTCTTGATAATTAGTACAAATAACAGTGATACAATTGATGAACAGAAGAAACAGGATAAACAATAAGTATCAGAAGTTTACTTTGTGCAGATTCAAATAATGTCCAAAATGTCAACATGATGTGGAGTGGAATTCAAAAATGATATTCAAGATCCACAGTTCAGAATAACGGTTATAGTTCAACAGAAATGTTTAGAAAAATAAGAAGGTTCAATTGAAATGATATTAGATGAAGCACAAACTATTAAGGAACATATAATCATTTCAGGAAACTTTACCAAATAGTACTTACCATAGTAAGTTAAGAGTATAAAAGAAATAATATCCCTTACTATAGTAAGTTTGAATAATGGAAGATGAAAAAGATGGTATCCCTATGAGTATAAAAGAAAATAATATCATTTACGAATATGAAAGAAAATGATATTACAAACGAATATGGAATAAAAGTGTCATGTGATAATTTGTGTAGACAAATTATTTTCACAAGAGACAAATAATAAATAAATACAAAGTGTTATTCACCAACATAATTCTCTCCATAATTCTCTCCATATCGGAAGAGCTCCTTAGATATCTTATATCTAGTTGACCTATTTTGCTCACCATACAACTATTGAATGTGCAACAATATAGTAGGTGCATCCATTTTCTCGTGTTGACGCTGTAACTCGATACTTATGGATGCGAGTATGATGCATTGAGCCACCTTTGCATCATCTTGCCATTTAAAATAGGAATCTCTTCCTCAGAGGCTTAGTCTACAACGTTTGTAGGAATAGACAAATTAAAGACATTTGCTAGCTTTTCAGCATTGAGAACTTTTCTCAAATTTGTTTAATCAATCCGAACAATTCGGTTCGATTAATTGTTAGCATACATTATGCTATGCAGTGTTAGTGAATTTAAACATAGCAATATTCTTTAAGTGAATTAATAACAACATTAACATGCATTCGTTTTATTAATTACCAAAAGAAATTAGGTCTTTATTTAAAATGGTGTCTCCCACTATTTTCATCAAATTATATTACCCTCCTTATATAGTTCGGCAAATCTAGTTAAAGATCTGCTAGTGAGAAAAAGATCCTATCGACATAAATACAGCCTTGTGTGTGCACAACAAACTATAGTTTATTCAATAGGTAGACAACTCCTTGTCAATTACATCAACATGTAACTCCTTTGTATTTTGCCTCTTAGATTATTATGATCATGTGTGTGCACATCCAAATCAAAATTATCTAAGTTAAGTCAAACCTAGCACTTCCATATAAGTGAAGAGAAAAATACTGCCCTTGTGTGTGCACAACAAAACAGTAATGTTCAATTCCTTTATAAGCATCAAATGTGATAAAACAACATCTAAAATAATCGATATAAGCCTTGTGTGTGCACAACAAACGTATATTGACTATTTGATACTCTATCGTTTTATCATGCTAGAAGGCGACGTTCGATATTTTGAATAAATATCTTTGAACGTTACAACTTAATATTATGAGTAGTAGAATAAATAAATTAGAACCATTCTAATTTTATTTAATTGAATTAAACTCCTTTAATTCATGAATTAAACATTTTAATTCATTTTATAAATAATATTTACTCTACATCATGAGGGGTTTATTAATATTAATTGTCTCATCTTGTTTATCGCGCATGCACATATATATATAAAATACGCGTCATATTAATTAACATGCGAAGCATGTTTGATAATATATAATATATATAAATAAGCATGCACATATAGAATACTATATTCTACTTGGATTGATTATGGACTTTTATTCTAGTTTGGTTTATTCGAGCCACCAAATAAACCAAATGGTCAAGCCTAGGGTGCAAGAATAAATTAAATTTAATGTAACTATTACATTTAAATTCGGGTTCCATTACAAACGGATATTCATGCGCTCCTTGCTTCTTTGCTCCAATTCATCAAAATAATTCTAACTAATCCTATTACAAATTATTTACAATAAATAGAAAACCTTGATCAACAGTCAAGGGGAAGTACATAGTAGGGAGATATAATTTTACATAAGAAAAATTAGAAAGACGAGGTACGCAGACCCCATTTATTAAAACCCATTCATTCATGCATTTAATTTAAAATTAAATCCAATCACATTGGTCAATAGTCCATAATCAATCTCATTTATTATCATATATATCAATATATATATTAATAAATAATATTCATCTCATGAATTAAATAAAACATTCCATATATGTATTGGTATCATTTAATGGGCAATTTAAAGTTGTATAAAATCCAATTTCATATTTAAAATAAACCATTTATTTTAATTATAAAATTATTTAAAAATAAACTATTTATTTTTATTATTTTAAAATTACCCAAAATAAACTCTTTTATTTTGAAATTTTAAAATCTATACAAAATTGCAAAACTGCCATATATATATTATTAGCAAAATTCGTGCGGCTAACTAATATAATAATATATATATATATATATATATATATATATTAATCAAATTGAATTCATCATGATTCCATGAATACATGACTACTAATATATATATATATATATATATATATCTAATGTAATCATGAAGCATCCTGTAATGCTTTGTACGCAGAAGTCATCCAAGTGACTTACTTAACTAATATATATATATATTATTTCGTTAACCCATTTCATGAATTCTTTTCAAAAAACAACAACAGCATTCACTGTTCGGCAATCACATCCACAACCACAAGGACCGTGACACTTAAAATGGGACAACTTGTAATATATTATATCACCGAAACAGTGAAGCAATTCGGTAATCATCCGATTTGAAACTTTTTAAATAATTTTATACAACAAATTATGCCCAATAAATTGTTTTAAACACATACCCATACATATATGAAATTAAAAAAAATTAATAATTCGCATAAGTTTGGCTCTTGATGCCACTGTTGGTTTGCAAAAAATATGGCATACATATAATCAAATTATATAAGCGCAACGGAAGCAAGAAAATCAGATTTTAAAATTTTTGTACAAACCAATAACCCGGATCTTTCTTATGCGACTATTATTAATTGAGGAAGGATAAAAAGAATTTATACCTTTGTAGAACCAAGCTTCCACGGGTACAAGTTCATCTCCCTTTGATCCTTCACGTTCTTCTTCAAATTCACCGATTAGATTCCATGGATCAATGTTAGCTCCCCAAGTGTTGAGCCTCTAGAGGTGATCCACCAAGAGATCTATGAATTAAAGAAGTGGATTTTTGGTTTCTCCAAACCATGGGTGGCTAGCCCTAATTCTCTCTCTCTCTCTAACTCTTAGATCTAGAGAATTATGGAGTACTCTCTCTCTCTCCTAATGAAAGAGTGTGTAACCTTGATTTATGATAAGACTCCTCTTATTTATAGATCTAGTCAACCCTCCTAAACTATTTAGGATTAGGGTTTTAATTTAATTCCCAATTTAATTAGGAACTAAATTAATTAATTACAATTCCTAAACTATTTAGGAACTTAATTATTTAATAATAAGAGTACTTCTTATTAATTAATTACTAAACCATTTAGTAACTTAATTAATTATTATTATAATTATAATTCCAAAACTATTTAGGAACTTAATTATTTAATAATAATATTACTACTTATTAATTAATTCCTAAACCATTTAGGAACTAAATAATAATACTAGTAGTAATAATAATAATAGTAATAATAATAATAATAATAAGACTCCTCTTATTAATTTATAATTAGTATTTCTAAAATACTAAATTATAAATATTAAGCTATTTAATTTATTCTATCACCATAGTATAAATTAAATATACTTAATTTATTATTACGATTATGCCATCCACTTCTAAAATAAATATTACTCTTTTGCGGTGTGACCCTTTAGGTTCTCCATATTAAACCGGTTGTATAATAAATAAATTAGAACAATTCTAATTCATTTATTACGAATTAACTCTTTAATTCAGAATAAATAATTATTCCACAATAAGGGTAAGTTCCCTTAGCGATTAGTCGACTTTCCAGATAATATAGATTTCAACATTTAATCGTAAAAGAACCTTTCAGCAAATAGTTACCGTACAATTCAATCCTTCTACCACACAATGTCCCAATCAAATATAAGACACGGAATTTCTGTCAAGTCTTATTTATTTGATTATATGCATTTCAATTCACAAATACACAACTCTAGTTAATGTAAATTAGAAACTCCTTTCTAATTCCATTCAACCCTGGCCAGGGATTTCTGAGTTGTCACTTATTGAATCGCATAGGACATTCTCTCCCTTTACTGGAAGTGGTAGATCATTTGTTGACCATTCATCTATCTCCATGTGTACCTTATTATACCCAAGCACATCCTTTGATATACCAATAGGTCTTAAGGAATATGTCAAAGTATAACTTAGTACACACAAGATACTAAGATGATCTCAAGTCTAAGGATCACTTGTACGACTATCACATAAGGAACTCCTATTGACAGACGAGTAAAACTCCATTAGGTGTTCCTTGAGCGAGTCACGTTCAGTGAACTTATTCTCTAATAAGCACCTACATACTTGCTTTAGTGTCTCTACACAAATGATTATGAAATCAATCATCCTCTTCATAAGAGCAAGCATAGTATGTACCAATCTATCCGGATCTACTAATCCCCTTTTTAGTGATCCAACGATTAGGAACAATTTTAGTTTTGAGCTATCTTGAATTTAGATCTCATTAGCATGATCCTCATCATGGTTCTAAAAGCATTGCTCGAAAACTATGGGTTTATCCATTTGATTAATTCAAGTAATTAATCATGAATAAAGAAATGCCTTGATACTTTTATTAATAAATGAACAAGATTACAAAGTATATGCTTATCACATCAAATGTGATTGGCTTGAGGGCATATTACTTTCAGGTTGATCAACCTATATATTTATAATATAATTAGTAATTACCACATATAAATTTCAAAGTGTATGATAACTCGTATAATATGAACTATCAAAATTATATATATTTAACATAATTTTTGTAGTATAATATAACGACTTTAAAATAGTTTTTAAAATAATATTCCAAAATAAATCTTCCAAAGAAAGCTTTTAAAAATGAATATTCTTAAAGAAGAGTCTTCTAAAGGAAGATTTGTGAATACCGTGAAAAATAGAGATTTATGAAATTACTACTCTTTAATAAAAGACTTACTTGAAAAATTGCTATACTTCTTTTGGCTTTCAAACACTCAAGATAACCTTACTATTCTCAGAGAAAACTCATAAATTCTTATAGAAAAATTTTATGTTTTAGGTGTGATTTTTCTATATTTAGCTGAGCAAACTATTTATAGAGAAAAAATTAGGCACTATGCATGGTAGGTGAACAACAGGCGTGATGCACGCCTGCCTAATTTTTTTTTCCTAATTAAATTGGCAGCGCACGACTGCCAAACTCAACCAATTTCACATGTGGCCCCCACACAGGGTCCACATGTTATTATTCGCGTTACTATTCATATAAAATAATAATTAATTAATTTTTTTTAATTTTATTTTTCTTTCCGTGGGTCCTGTGTATAAAATAAAATAATGCTACAACAATAATTCAATAATAATATAAGAAACACGTTACAGATCATTATTAATTTAATAATATAAATTACAGTGTATTTGCTACGGTAACAATTATTAGGTTCAATAATTTTAAACTACAGTGCACTAACAATTATTGAGTCAATGATATGAAATATAATGTAATGACAATTATTAAATCAATAATACAAAATATTGTGCAACAACAATTATTGATGAATACTGTGCAATGACCACGTTATCAGATCAATAATATGAGATATTGTGCAATATCGTGTGCTACTGTAGAATACCGTGTGCTACAGTAAAATACCATGAATTACCGTATGCTACTATTCTTTTATCACCGGTATTTTAACAGTTTAAATGTGATAACACCGTTGACTATTTTTGTTTAAAAAGGTTACTTCTGTCGTTTTCTATATCCGACAAATATTACGTTGTGGGGTCCACCAATAATTAGTTATTTCGGCGCCGTCGTACGACTCGAATATTCTCCGACAAAACGAATATTGTCCGACAAAATAAAAATTGCACATAACATCCTTAACTTTCAACTTTTACAATTTAATCATTTACCGTTTCAGAAAAATATATATGAAAAAAAGTTAAATTTTGTATTTCATAACATTCGGGGTCTTACAACCTTCCCTCCTTATGAAATTTCGTCCTCGAAATTGACGTACCTGGCATTTCGAAGAGATAAGGATACTTAGATTTCATCTCAGATTCTAGCTCCCAGGTCATTTCCTCAGTATCTTGGTTCCTCTATAAAACCTTAACTTGAGGTATAACCTTTGAGCGTAGGATCTGCTCCTTCTTATCTAGGATCTTAATAGGTACCTCCTCGTACGTTAAATCCTTTACTATAACGTTCGGTTCTAACTCAATGACGTGGTTTAGGTCCTTCACATATTTACGTAACATAGATATGTGAAAAACGTTATGGATGCGAGACATACTTGGTAGTAAAGCTAGTCTGTAGGCTACGATTCCTACTTGATCGACGATTTTGAATGGACCAATAAATTGAGGGTTAAGCTTTCCTCTCTTTTCGAATCTCGTAACTCCTTTCCATGGAGAAACATGTAAGAATACATGATCTCCGACGTTAAATCTCTCATCTCTCCGATGAAGATCGGCATAACTCTTTTATTGTTCTTGTGCGGTCTGTATTCGTTATCGGATCATTTGGATCTTTTCTGTTGTCAAGTGTACCTACTCGGGTCCCAATAGTTTTGCTTCTCCTACGTCATTCCAACATACTGGAGAGCGACACTTACTTAGTAACTGTTGTTGTGGAAAAATTCAACCAATGACAAGTACTTATCCCAACTTCCTTTGAAGTCTAGTACGCAAAGTCTCAAAAGACTTTCGAGGGTCTGGATCGTCCTTTCCGATTGTCCGTCCGTTTGAGGATGGTATGCAGAACTAAAACGTAGTTCAGTGCCCATAGCTTTTTGTAGACTGGTCTAAAAGCGTGAAGTGAATCTAGGATCTCGATCAGAAACTATGGAAACTGGCATGCCATGCAATCACATAATCTCATTTATGTACATACCGGCAAGACGCTCAAGTGAAAAGTTTTCTCGTATAGGCAAGAAATGAGCTGATTTGATCAATCTATCTACGATCACCCAAATTGCATCTAAGGCTTGAGAAACCTTAAGAAGACCCGTCACGAAGTCCATATTGATGTGTTCCCACTTCCATTCAGGAACCTCAAGTGATTGTAATGGACCTTTAGGTACTTGATGCTCTGCCTTGACACGTTGACAAGTTAGGCACCTTGAGATAAACTCTGCAATCTCCATTTTCATATTGTTCTATCAAAATGTATGTCAAAGATCTCGATACATCTTGGTACCTCCTGGGTGGATTGCAAACGACGTGTTGTGTGCCTTCATCATGATTTTATGCTTCAATTCATGATCGTTAGGAATACAGAGTCGAGAGTTAACTCGAAGTATTAATTTTTCATTGATTCTTGCGTCAGGAATAGCACTTTCTTGTACCTTCTTCATCATATTCATCAGCTCCGGATCAGTAGCTTAAGCAGCTTTAATTTTATCGATTAAAGCTGATTCTACTCATACGTGCGCAATATTCAAGTGGGTTATTGGTGTTTTCAGCTCTATCTTTATCTTTTGCAAGTCGTACAAAATACACTTTTGTGTTGTCCGTAGTGCACTTGTACTCGCATAAGATTTTCTGCTCAAAGCGTCAGCTACAACGTTCGCCTTTCCCAGGTGATACTGGATTGTGCGGTCGTAATCCTTCAACAGCTCAAGCCAACGTCGTTATCGCATGTTGAGTTCCTTCTGAGTGAAGAAATACTTGAGACTTTTATGATCCGTATAGATATCCACTATCTCTCCGTACAAGTATTGTCTTCAGATCTTCAACGCGAAAACGATTGCTGTCAAGTCTAGATCCTGAGTAGGATAATTTTTCTCATAATCTTTGAGTTGTCGAGAGGCATATGCTATAACCTTTCCATGTTACATAAGGACACAGCCTAGACCTTTGCCTGAAGTATCACTATATATAACGAATTCTCCTGATCCTGATGGAATGGTCAGAACAAGAGCTGAAACAAGTCTCCTCTTGAGTTCTTAAAAACTCTTCTCGCATTCCTCGCTCCATACGAATTTGGTGCTTTTTCGAGTAAGCTGAGTTAATGGAGTGGCGATTCGAGAAAATCCTTCTACGAATCTCTGATAATAACCAGCTAAGCCCAGAAAACTTCAGACTTCGGTTACTGTCTTGGGTTGTTCCCAATTTAGTATCGTTTCAATCTTCGCAGGATCGACTGATATTCTCTGACTAGAAATCACATGCCCAAGAAACGTAACTTTCTTAAGTCAGAACTCACATTTCTTTAACTTGGCATATAATTTATTTTCGCGAAACTTTTGGAGTATTAATCTCAGGTGTTGTTCATGATCCTCACGACTCTTGGAGTATATAAGGATGTCATCAATAAAGACAACCACAAAATGATCCAAATATTCTTTGAATATTCGGTTCATCATGTCCATGAAAGCTGCATGAGCATTGGTTAGTCTAAAAGGCATGACTAAGAATTCATAAGGCCCATAACGAGTTCTAAAAGCAGTCTTTGGAATGTTCTCAACTTTAACCTTTAACTGATGATATCCAGAACGGAGATCAATCTTCGAGAAATGTTGAGCACCCTGCAATTGATCGAACATGTCATCAATTCAAGGTAACGGGTACCTGTTTTTGATGGTGACATGATTCAATTCTCGGTAGTCAATGCACAAACCCATCCTCCTGTCTTTCTTCTTCACAAATAGAATAGGAGCACCCCAAGGTGATGCACTCGAACGAATGAAACCGGTATCCAATAATTCCTATAGTTGGACTTTTAACTCTTGAAGTGCAATGGGAGCCATTCGGTATAGGGCTTTGGAAATGGGCTTAGTACCGGGTTCAAGATCGATACAGAATTCAACTTCACAGTTTGGGGGTAAGCCAGGAAGTTCCTCAGGAAAAACGTCAGGAAACTCATTAATAATGGGAATATCATTCAAGTTTGACGTATTTTTGTTCAAATCAGTGGCATGAGCTAAAAAGGCTTTACATCCATTTTTCAATAAACGAATGACTTTATGGCTAGAAATAATAGTTATAGATTTCAATGGTTTAGTTGCTTAAATTTGCAAGACAGGTTGATTAGGAATATGAAAACTAATAATCTTATGAAAACAATCAATTTTAGCATGATGGGTAGTCAACCAATCAATTCCTAAAATCACATCAAATTCATACATCTCCAAAGAAATAAGGTCAACAGGTAATGTGAGGTTGTTGATTTGAACTAGGCAATATTTATAGACAGTAGATGTAATGGTCGTTTCTCCTAATGGGGTTTCAACTGATAAGTCAAAGTCCAAATTTTTAGGAGTTAAGTTTAAACGTTGAACACATGCAGATGAGATAAAAGAATGGGTAGAGCAAGTATCTAACATGGCATAAACTTCACAGGAAAGTCATTTTACTTTTTTATATAATGCCATTTCCAATTTTAGCCTTTGGATTTGGGATGTGATTTTGAAAAGGGCCGGCTTAAGTGTCGACGGGGTTTGAAGGGTCGATTTTATGATGAGCCAATTGACCAGAGTCGCCAGTTGGTATATTTGAAATGGATGTACCAACTCATCCGAATTTTGTTTTCATAATCGCAGTGGCTCATATGTGACTCCGAATTAATTGGTCCGCAAACTGAGATTCATAGAGTTCAGGGACTTGCTTAAGCGACGGGAAGGTGTTAGGCACCCCCCGACTTCCGTGGAAACACGGTTACCGCAATCTTGATGTTTTCTTAAAATGTGTGTGTGCGCATGTGTGTGCGTGTGTGCCTAAATGAATGTCGTTGGAATGCTTTATTTCTCGAAAGTACTTTTGAAAACTCGTTGACCCTATGCACGAAGGATTCGATTCGTTTTGAAAAGTTCATTTTTAAGCTTTCATTTTGATAACAAAATCTTTAATGATGACATTTATAAAACAAGGTTTTCGAATACTTCGTCAAATAGGAATGGAGCTCATCCGATACTTTCGATTTTATTTTTAGCCTACGAGTGATCTAATATCCTACTTTGATTGATTTTATGAAAATCTTTATCATTTCATTCCAAAATCATTTCCTCGCGTCAAAAGGGAAAGCCAAGCATAAAAATGATGTTGGAGCTATTTGTGGGCATGTAAGCCGTCTAAATAGCCCCAAACACCCCCAATCACATATTTCACTATCACGGGACCTTAAACCCGATTTTCGATCCGACATCGCTTTAAGGCCCGAAAATTACATATTTACAATACAAATGCATCGCCATGACTACATAAGCTCAAAATCATCCATCTTCGGAATTTGATCGAAATGATCTCTCTCCTAGGCTCACAACCCAACAATGTCACAAGGCAAGCAATAACAATAAGTCTAACGGTGAAATATAATAAACTAGTTTAACACCCAAAATGATAATAAACGATAATGGAAATCTAAACTAACAATAAATCCCAAATAGCGCAAAATGGACATCCTCGGGTGATTAGGAGGGAACATCGTTCATTAGGAACCCTCGCTAATCACCCTAATCCAAGGATCTATGTAAACATGCTAAGAAAACGACGTTTAACCCATCCAATAGCAACAAAATCAATATTAGAAAAACACAATAAAATGCTATAAAATGGGATTTTAACCTTGCAAAACTCTCAAGAACTCTTGGATATTTCAATAACGATGCAATACACAAGATGTTGGATAGATTGAAGTAAAAAGAAAGACAAAATCAAGCCATTGGTGGTTAACCCGTAGCTTTCTCTCACTAAACTCCCGTTTTCTCTCTCTATTTTTTCCTTCTTCTCCCTTCTTTTTTCTCTCTCGGCTGTAACAATGGCGTTGTATAGCTGACTGAGAGTAGCCGCAGGTGCATCTGCGGCTGCTTGCTGTGGCCGTCTGCGCCGAACCCTCGGCTGCCGTGCGTTTCCTCGAGCCACAAAAAATACCACTTGTCCTTGGCCGCAGATGCGTCTGCGGCTGCCTGGCTTCCTTTACTCGATTTCCATGTCACGTAGTCTTAAATCATTATTTTTTGCTGCATTATTTCAAAAGGCTGTTACTTGATATAGAAATTGCTCTTTGTGCTTGGCTTCCAGGGGGCGCTGCCCCCTTACACCCCCGACTATCGTAAGCTTAGTGGACATTAGTCGTCTTTTGTGATCAAAATCAGGTTCTTCTGGATCAATTGTTTGCCTTGCCTCAAGTAACCTGATGCTCGTTGTTCGTTGTGGCGGCTTTGACCGTAAGTCGTTGGGGTGGCTTCGTGTTGGGGTCCACCTTCCTTTTCGCATGTCGGGTCAAGTGGCGATTTTGCCCTCCTGCTAGGGTTAGTAGAGAAGTGCAAAATTTGGGTGTCTACAGCTGCCCCTCTTTATCATGTTTATGGAATGCAATATGAAATGAACATGATAAAGAAGTAGGCACCCAATGCATGAAAATGACGGTACATATTTTAATGATGCAACATATATATCAATGATGCAACATATACATATTAATGATGCAACATTAATATCACTGGTTACTGCCTCAAATGGACTCGCATCGCATATTCATCAAGGAAAACTATTTTTCTCTTGGTTATCGCATATCGCATATCAAGTCGCATGTTAAATATCAAATCGCATATCATATTAAATCAAAATCGCATCACATCGCATATGAAATCGCATATCGCACTGCTTCTCATATGATGTATCGCAAATCGCATATCGCATCGCACATCGCCTCGCACATCGCCTCGCACATTGTTTTGTATCGCACATCGCATCGCATATCGCATTGTTTTGGTCATCGTCGGATCTTTCTACAACGGTCATCGTCGGATCTTTTTCCAACGGGTCGCTTTGTCATCGTCGGATCTTTCTCCAACAGTCATCGTCGGATCTTTTTCCAACGGTCATCATCGGATCTTTTTCCAACGGGTCGCTGTGTCATCGTCGGATCGTTTTCCAACGAGTCGCTTTGTCATCGTCGGATCTTTCTCCAACGGTCATCGTTGGATCTTTCTCCAACGGTCATCGTCGAATCTTTTTCCAACGGGTCGCTTTGTCATCGTCGGATCTTTCTCCAACGGTCATCGTCAGATCTTTCTCCAACGGGTCATTTTCATAATTGCTGGGTCTCGTCTCCGGAATCGCTGTGTATTGTCCTAAATGGACTCGCATCGTATTGCACATTATATAAATAAAATGCAATAATCGCTTGAACAAATTTAAAAGGAAAGCGTACCTGATTAGTTTTGGGGGCTTCCTTGGGATTCGTCCTCGTAAATCGCTTTCGCCAGCCACTTCTTTGGTTTGACTTGTCATCCTTGGGGTTCGTCCTCGTAGATCGCTCTTGACAGCCATTGCTTTTGAACTGCCATCCTTGTCGATTAGCTGAAGGTGCTTCAGACAGTCATTTTGTAATTCCTTGATGTTCCATAGATTCTGGGCTCATCGGATCGTGGAAGTTTCCTGCTGCCATGTCCTTCCGATAAATGGCACCGGTACTCGTGACGCCGACAGTCTCGTACCTGCGATTTTCTTTTCATGTACATTTTATATACATGGAGCACATATGTTATGCATGGATCAATGGATATGCTTGGAAGGAAATGACACAATTTTTCACGTGTCGCTCTTTTTGACTACTTAGTTATGCCATGCCTTATTTGGGAGTACAGTTTCTGGACTTCAAGGTTGGTTCGTTGAATCGCATGCCCCTGATCGTTTCTCTGTTGGGGAATTATATCTGTCGTTTTCGAATGCCCAATCGACTTATCCCGGACTCCTCATCCTGCTGGTTCCCAGATCGTCATGTCTTTGAATTTGGGACGCAGGGACTTCTTCTGATGCTGGAGGATTATGCCTAGATTCTGGGCTGATATCTAGGTGGTCCTCTTATCATTTGGTCGTATATATTGACAGCTCTTGACATCAATCGGATTGAGGCGGTCCATTTGCCTTTTTGCGATGACCGACGGCCATGTTGCCCTTCCTCGCCTTTTAATCGATCAGTTCTAACGTCTGGAATTATATCGCTCTTGCATATGCTCACTTGAGTATCGAGGTAATGTCAGCGTGCATCAGATTGAGTTTGTCAAAATCCATTGATGGTCGTGGGGAAAGTTCGTTGAGGATGAGTCTGATACAAATCTGGGCTCCTTTCATTTCCGTAATTTCCAACATGCCCCAGCCTTTACTCGTGTTCTTGTCGAGGATTCGTATGGGAAGTCGTTTCGTTGGTCATGCCAAGTTACCCACACGGATTCATATCTTGCACAAGTAACAAACGCTAAATGCTCGACGGTTCGGGTTGGCGGGGTTAACTCTGATATTACTAAACATCTCAACAGTAGAGCAGATAAAATGGAACGCTCATGATTATGCAATTTAGCTTGTGTCTGTGATGTTTTCGTTTTATCGTTAAAAAAATTGACATTGAGAGGGATCTCTTTTTTCGTGAATCGTGAATCGTGAGTGTATTAACTTGACATTGAATGAATTGTGAATGTATCAAGTCACCCTCGATTTCACTTTTTTTTTTTTTCATCTGACAAGTTATGAAATCGTAATAAAACATTTAAGCATTCATGGTCAATATACGTGAGTATGATTAAATTCAAAAACTACCTACCATTATTAAAGGTATTCCGTCTTCATTCTCGATATCATTATTCACAGAATTAACGTCATATGGTAAGTGCACTGTGCGATGCATCCTTCAATTAGGGGCTTCTTTTTCGTGACTTCAGATGAGTTTTTTCTCCTCTGGTCGAACATTTTTTTTCTTTTTCTTTTTTTCGACTCCGCATTTCCCTTTTCGTGTCCACTTAACTTGTCTCGTTTTCTTAGGCTATTCAGAGTTACCCATTTAACGAGACTTGGACCAATGACTCCTAAACCATGCGGCTTTAGGGCATTAGGTGTAAAGACACCCCTTCGGGTTTACTTGCTCGAGTAACAAAGGCCACGTTTCGATACAAGTTAAGTGATTTATCGCATTTATTCCTCGTCTGACTCTGTGCGAGATTCATTTTCTTAGGCTTGAGTTACCCATGTAGCGAGCGTTAGGCCGGTGACTCCCAAATCGGACGACTTTAGGGCACCAGGTGTAGAGACACCCTTCAGGCTTAGTTACTCGAATAACCCGTGCCACGATTAGAATCTGCTCAGGTCTCTGTAGCTGTAATGCTCGTTTTCTTAGGCTCTCAGTTACCCATGTAACGAGCGTTGGGCCGGCGACTCCCAAATCAGATGACTTTAGGGCGCCAGGTGTGAAGACACTGCTCAGGCTAAATTACTCGAATAACTCAGGCCACGATTCGAGGCATTTGATTCACTTTTATTTACCCTCCGACTCTGCATCAACTGTCATCATTGTCGTCATAGCTTTATACCCCACATCTGAAAGTTGGCGCAAACGCAAAGTGCAGACTTGCCTATGAGCTGGATTCTGCTTCGAACGACACTTCAAAATCAGGTCTTTGGTGAACAGTTTTAATCGTCTAATCATACTCATGAGTCTGCTCCACGGATGCTTGTCAGAATTAATTCGATTCCTAACAGGTCAAATAAAAATTTCTCTTTCCAAAAGTAATGTTAGAGTTAAACTATGTGCAGTCTTAATATATGTACAGGGAGACAAGAAAGAAATAAAAAGATGGAAAAAGTTGGACCTTATCTGCGGGTCATCGTATTCTGAAAAGACTTTGATTGGAGGAGACCAATTGATCGTACAGCTCTGATGATGTTGTCATACGCAGACGGGATCGCACCATAGATGTCGCGTTGTGCACTATCCTTCCATGGATGGTTAATGAATGCCCCAGTGTCGAGTCGTCATCGATTTCGAAAATGCCCCATCCTTGATGGCCATCAGGGCCATCGCTTCGTGGTGTCTTTGATAGGTGGCTGATGAGATGCTGGGAACCCAAGAATCATTTGCCTTTGATCAGGTAGGAAGTGTACTCCGATGAGTTGACAGGAGGACAGGTCGTCTGAGTCATTGATTGTTGATTGTAAAACTATCGAAGGGTTCTATGAATTTTGCAAGGATTAGACGCGCCAAAGTGGCTGCCTACGTACTCCTATAGGAAGAGGAGATCAGGTCTTACGTAGTTCAGGCCCTCAATAGCACACAAGATTACCTTTTTTTTTTTTTTTTTTTGGTTTTTTGTTTTTTTTTTACAAGAAAACATTAAATAATAATGCATAGAAAAATAAAACAAGACATAACATTAAGCAGCCAAGATCGTCCCCACCCTTTTTGGGACTCGCAATCGTATTCTTTGAATTTAACATTTCATGGTTCGCTGAGGCTCGACAATCCGTTCGTCGGTGTTTAGGTTTTCCATTACGGTGATCTCAATGTCGTTTGCCATTTTTAGTTCTCCTCTTTCGACAAGATTTTGAATTTTGTGCCGCAACGCCCAACACTCTTCAGTATCATGCCCTGGTGAGTTGGAATGATAGAGACATATTTGTGTAGGATCATATCTCTTAGACTTGGGGTTTGTTGGTGGCAGCAACTCCGTAATCTTTCCCCGGCTGATCAGAAGATGCAATATTTTCGCATTTGATTTGCTCAAATGGGTGAATTTTCGATTTCTTGGGAATGCTGCTCGATATTTCCCTTTTGAGGGTTCACACTCGTCCGAGCGGTTATCAAGGCTCCACTGGTGGGATCGTCTAGCATCTTTATTATTTTGATTTCCCTGCCCTTTTAATGAAAGGTGGAATTTTTCTAATGAAAGTTGTATCTTACATAGTGTCTCAAGCCCTTTATTTATAGACTACAAAATTCTCCTAACCCTAATAGGATTTATTATTTTCCAAACCCTAATAGGATTTAAAATATAAAATAAATAAATATAAAAATTATTATTTATTTTTCTAATTCTAATTTGTAATTGGATTTATTTAATTTATTTGCTTGATGAAAGAAACCACGCGTGGATTGTGGAAGAACAAATCTATTGAAGCAATCACATAATTCGTGCCCGGGCCCCACACTTATAAAAAAAACAAGAGAAGATGGCGGATGCTCTCCTTTTATTTTATTTTTTCTTTTCTAGTCCGTCGCGCATTGTGCGGCCTTATCTATGCTGAACCGGAAACGGTGCCGTATTGCTCTGTGTGGCTGACTCCTTCAACTCTCGCGCAATGCGCGGGCGCGACTTCTCCAGTAATTACAGATTTGCCCCTAGCAGTTCAGACTTTACAGTTTTGTCCCCCAAGCTTCATTTTTCCTATAAAATAAAATAAGAATTAATAAAAAATTAAATAAAAATAATATAAAAATAATAATAATGCATTAATTTAAATAAATAACCTAAAACACTAAAAATACTTAAAAACTCACAAATAATTAAGCATAAAATCCCTAATAAATAGACATAAAAACCTACTTATTAGTAGATGTCCATTTTATGTTTTAATTTGAAATAATATTTGTAGTGTGTATGAATATTTATAATATATAATTATAATATTTCAATAATATTTATAACATTTATTAAATGATGCATTTTAGATATATTGTAACACTATATATATAACTAGCATAAGGGGAAAAATAATGAGTTTTAAAGTATAGTTCGTTAATGAATGAATGTTAATTTATTTATTTTTAATAAATACAATAATTAATACTCTATATTAAAATTCAAACAAGTTCATTATTTTTGAAATCCTAAATTTTAAAATAAATGCTCTACTTATTAAAGTTTAGATGTCCATTAATAAGTTGATGTCCATTTTATGTATTTGGAGTAATACTCTAGTGTGTATAAATATTTATAATCTATAATTATAACATTTAAATGATATTTATAACATTTATAAGACTTGTTAAATGATCCAAAAAATTATATTGTAACACTTGTTAAATGATATTTATAATATTTATAACACTTGATAAATGATACATTTTAGATATTTTAACTTTATAATAGTAAAAATTCATTAACTGTACTTAAATTAATTTATTTCAGTTTATTATTATTATAATACAAGCGTTATTTTCTACTTTTTAGAAGTGAAATGACATTTTTTAAAATAATTTTTGTATGAAAATGAAAACTAATTATTATACAAGGAATGCCACTTAAAAAAATTTATTTTGCTTATATATATATATATATAAGTTATTCAGATATAGATATCCGTCGGATATTTTTCTGTATTCGTATCCGTTTATTTGTGGATACCTTTAAATCGAATACGGATATATCCGTTTTTTTCCGAATGCGAATAATATCTATTTTTTTTAATACGGATACGAACGAATACGAATTTGTCGATTACCATTTACAGCCCTACTCATTATATTGGTTTTATGGGTAATTAAGTCAATTATTTTAAAATTAATTTTAATTTGTTACACATTTAATTTAACAGTAATAATACTCCTTGCGTTTTAAAATACCCACAACAAAAATATTAGTAAAACTTGAGAATATAGTTTTCTTTCACCTCATCCCTATATATAATGACTATTAATTTTTTTTGCTTAAAATTAAAAAAACTCATCTTGCGCTTGTTTTCTCATCTAGTGTTTTTCAGTAACTTATTTTGTAAGACCCCGAATTTTATGAAATATAAAATTTAATTTTTCTTCATATATATTTTTTTCATTAAACAGTAAGTGGTTAAATTGACGAAATTGAAAGTTAAGGATGTTATGTGCAAATTTTATTATGTCGGATAATATTCGTTTGGTCGGAGAATATTCGTTTTGTCGGAGAATATTCGGGTCGTACAACGGTGCCGAAATAACTAATTATTGGTGGACCCCACAACGGAATATTTGTCGGATATAGAAAGCGATAGAAGTAACATTTTTAAATAAAAATAGTCAACAGCATTATCACTTTTAACTGTTAAAATATCGGTGAAAAAAGAATAGTAGCATACGGTAATTTATGATATTTTACTGTAGCATACGGTATTCTACAGTAGCACACAGTATTGCACAGTGTCTCATATTATTGATCTGATAACGTGGCCATTGCACAGTATTCATCAATAATTGTTGCACAATATTTTGCACTATTGATTTAATATTTCATATCATTGACTCAATAATTGTTGGTGCACTGTAGTTTAAAATTATTGAACCTAATAATTGTTACAGTAGCAAATACACTGTAATTTATATTATTAAATTAATAATGATTTGTAACGTGTTTCTTACATTATTGTTGAATTATTGTTGTAGCATTATTTTATTTTATATGTTGGACACATAGGAAGAATAAAAAAATAAATATAAAAAAATAAAATAATTACTTATTATTTTATGTGAATAGTAATGTGAATAGTAACATGAATAGTAACGTGAATAGTAAGTAACATGTGGACTCATAGGTAGGGCCCACATGAGTTGGTGAAGTTGAAGAAAAAAAATTGCAGCACGAGGCTGCTGCTGCTATGCATAGTGCCTTATTTTTTCTTATAAATAGCTTGCTCAGCTGAATAGAAAAATCACACCTAAAACATAAAATTTTTCTATAAGAATTTTATGAGTTTTCTCTGAGAATAGTAAGGTTATCTTGAGTGTTTGAAAATCAAAAAGAGTGAAGAAATTTTTCAAGTAAGTCTTTTATTAAAGAGTAGTAACTTCATAAATTCCTATTTTTTACGATATTCACAAATCTTCCTTTAGAAGACTCTTCTTTGAGAAGATTCATTTTTAAAAGCTTTATTTGGAAGATTTATTCCGGAATATTATTTAAAAAACTATTTTAAAGTTGTTATATTATAGTACAAAAATTATGTTAAATATATATAATTTTGATAGTTCATATTATACGAGTTATCATACACTTTGAAATTTATATGTGGTAATTACTAATTATATTATAAATATATAGATTGATCAACCTCATTTAAATCAATATACAGTCACGTGTTAAGGTAAAGAATATTATCTTCTTTCATATTCTATTATTTAAACTTACTATGGTAAGGAGTATCATTCTTTTCATCATCATAAATTGTATTATTTTCTTACTTGTAAGGAATATCATTCTTTTTACACTCTTAAATTTATTACGGTAAGGGGTATCATTCTTTTCATCATCATAAATAGTATTATTCTCTTACTTGTAAGGAATATCATATTCTTTCATCTTCTATTATTTAAACTTACTACGGTAAGGGATTGTCATTTTTTGATTCTCGAAAATAATATCGTTTCTTTCTTACTCATAAGATGTGTCATTTATTTCCATGTATTAAATTGTGTGAATAACCTTACAGCGCGGATTACCGCCTGTTGGTGAATAACCTTTCGTATTCATTCCTTATTAATCTCTGAGAATAACCTTACTGCGCGGATTACCGCCTGTTTGGTGAATAACTCTTCGTATTCCAATTTTATTAAATTGTGGGAATAATCTTACAGCGCGGATTACCGTCTGTTGGTGAATAACCCTTTTTATTTGTCTCTTGTGGAAATAATTTGTCTACATGAATTATCACATGACACTTTTATTCCATATTCGTTTGTAATATCATTTTCTTTCATATTCGTAAGTGATATTATTTTTCTTTATACTCATAAGGGATACCATCTTTTTTATCTTTCATTATTCAAACTTACTATAGTAAGGGATATTATTTCTTTTATACTCTTAACTTACTATGGTAAGTACTATTTGGTAAATTTTCCTGAAATTGTTATATGTTCCTTAATAGTTTGTGCTTCATCTAATATCATTTCAATTGAACCTTCCTATTTTCTGAACCTTTCTATTGAACTGTAACCGTTATTTTGAACTGTGGATCTTGAATATCATTTTTGAATTTCACTCCACATTATATTGACAATTTGGACATTATTTGAATCTGCACAAAGTAAACTTCCGATACTTATTGTTTATCATGTTTTTTCTGTTCATCAATTGTATCACTGTTATTTGTACTAATCATCAAGAATCAATCTGTTGTAAATATCTGTGGTCGGGGGTACAGATGCGATATAATTGTTGAACAGATGATAGGTTAAAGACGATATAATAGGTTAAAGGCGATACATCTGTTCGGTGTCTTTTATGACACGTGGTGAAAGTTCTCTTTAGCCTGTAGTGTAAAGATGAACTGTTGTTTGGTATGATTATGACCAAAGGCTAAATACTGGTATAATCATGACCGTTGGTGTTATATTGAATATCTTTGGCCCGCAGTGCAAAGATGAACTGTTGTTTGGTATGATTATGACCAAAGGCTGAATATTGGTATAATCATGACCGTTGGTGTTGTATTGAATATCTTTGGCCCGAAGTGCAAAGATGAATTGTTTATTTGCATGATTATGACCAGGAACTATGAATTTGTATTATCATGACTAATGGTATTTCAGATGATAAAAGTTGATGATGTTTTTCCTAAAAAGATAAGCGAGTAGACATTATAGTCTGCATTATTCTTTTAATAAATTGCTCATTCCGCTATTATTATTGATCTGAACGTTGTTCAATAATTTAATTGCAGTTTTTGATATAAACGTTGTAGTCTATTGTATTCTATCAAGAACTCAACTGTTGAAGGTTAATAATAATTTATTCGTCATTATCTTAGTCATTATATTTCTTACTAGACTATTTGAGTTCACCCTTTCTTTTGTTCCATTGTGTTTCAATAGGAGATGAAAACGTAGTTGGGTCTAGCCAAAGAATGGAGTGAGAGTCCGAGGGATAGCTATCGTAGTCTTCACGTGTTGTAAAATAGTGTCGCAATAATAGTGAAGACTTAGTTGTGTATTATTATACACTGCATTGTTAAACGTTGTAATAATTTTATTGTAGTCTTTTGACAACTCAAGTTTAGGCTGTGTGAGCTTAGATTTGGAGGTGTCACATATTTCAATAGTATTTAAAAGTTTATAATTAATTGTTCATTATTTTTTGATGTATAAACAAATTTAAAATATATTATTATTGGTAATGTTATAATTGTCCAAACGATATTTTTTTATCCAAACCTTTAATTAATTTTGAAAAAAATAAAATAGCATGAAATTATTTTAAATTATTCCATGTATAATCCTATAAAAAAACAAACATGTGACTAGGATTATTTAATCCTTGGATTAAAAGTTTTGAAATTATAATCTCATAAATTATAATATTGGGATTATAATTTTTGCAAACAAATATGATCTTAATGAATTAATTGAGCTCGTTTGATTGTATTATTAGTATTGGTTGTGAATCAATTGAGCGATAATTTTGAATTTGCCTTTTAAATTAGCGTTGTAACCAAATTAAAATTCTTGAATTATGGGTTATCCTTGGATTAGTGTCCAAGCAAATTCTTTGACACACAAAATAAACCTTAATATATAGTTTTGTTACATAATAAAAACTCTTTTAGTGGAGCGGAATAAATATTTTAGACAATTGAGGAAAAATAACCGAATAATGTAATATGTATAATGATTTTATTCATACTTGTATGAATGTAAATGAAGTTTGAAATATTCGATATTCCTTTTGAAAATTCGTATTATATTCATGTTAAAATGAATATTATTTATATTATATTCATCCAAAATAAATATAAATATATGTATATTCGTAATATCAAAATATTATATATATATATATATATATATAAGAGGTGCACAAATGGTCTAGATTCGACTTGACCCGATCAAGATCAACCTGTAAATCATGAACATGCCATATTTTAAAGGGAGATTTACATTTACCAATACATTTTTTTAAAATATTACAATAAAAATACATACATAAAATATTTACAAAATTAGTACATCTTCAATATTTAATTTATAAATTAGTGCATTTTTATTCCTTTAATTTAGGTAAGTGATTTAATGGGTAGTTAGTTGGTTTCAAATTTCAAAATCCAAATTAGATGATTTTTATTCATTTCTCTCTCCTCCATTTTATCTCCTCCATCTTCTTTCTTCTCCATAGTTAGTGGCGCCACTCCTCCTCCCCGCGCCCGCCACTCCTCCGCCCAACCCCCACCCCCATCCCATCCCTTCCGCCCGCCTCCCCCCGTCCCCACGCCCGCACCTCCTCCTCCCTTCTCCCCCCGCTTTCTCCCTTCTCCCCTCTCCCCTGCCTCCTCCCGCCCTCACCCCTCCTCCCCCCGACCACCACCCCACCCCCACCCCAGCTCCTCCGACACCCCCCCGTCCTCGTCCCTCCTCCCCTTCCTCTCCCCACCCCCGCACCTCCTCCCCCCACCCCCGCCCTTCATCCCCCTGACTCTGCCCCTCCTCCTCCCCTCGTGGTGACTCCAGATCTGATCGTGGTGGCCACCCCCTCCCCCCGCCTCCTTCGCCTACTTTTTGGTTACCGTTGTATTAAAGGTTGGTTACATCTGTATTAAGGTTTGGTTACCTTTTTGTATTAAGGTTTGATTACCTTTATATTAAAGTTTGGTTACCTTTGTATTAAAGATTGGTTACCATTGTATTAAGGTTTGGTTACCTTTGTATTAAAGGTTGGTTTCCTTTGTTTTAAGGTTGGATACCTTTTGTATTAGAGATTTGGTTACATGTGTATTAAAGATTGGTTGCCTATGTACTAAAGTTTGGTTACCTTTGTATTAAAGGTTTGTTACCTTCTGTATTAAGGTTTGGTTACCTTTGTATTACAGGGT
Source organism: Hedera helix (assembly GCA_947179155.2). Classification (NCBI taxonomy): domain Eukaryota; kingdom Viridiplantae; phylum Streptophyta; class Magnoliopsida; order Apiales; family Araliaceae; genus Hedera; species Hedera helix. Next base: position 31,183,421 of record OX359271.1, on the reverse strand, counting down.
TGGTTACATTTGTATGGACGAGGCGGGGGGAGGGAGGTGGGGAGGGGGTATGGAGGAGGGAGGAGACGGGGGGAGGGAGGCGGGGACGGGGGAGGGAGGACGGAGGAGGGAGGTGGGGAGGGGGGACAGAGGACGGAAGAGGCAGGCGGGGAGGGGGGGGAGGGAGGAAGAGGGAGGCGGGGGAGGGGGGAAGGAGGAGGCAGGCTGGAGGGGGAGGGGGAGGGGGGACGGAGGTGGCAGGAGGAAGGGGGAAGGAGGTGGCAGGGGGAGGGGAGGGGGCAGGCGGGAGGTGGGAGCAGGAGCGGGAACGGGGGGGAGGAGGGAGGCAGGCAGGCGGAGGTCGGAGGCGGGAGGCAGGAGGCGGGAGGAGGCGGGGGGGGGGGGAAGGAGGAAGTAGGGGACATGTGTCCTCTTTTCTCTCTCCTCTGTTTTTTCTTTCTCTCTCATTTGCATTCTTTTTGTAATTATTTTTGTTAGTGCATTTTTTTTTAAATTATTTTTATTAGTATACTATTTTTGTAATTATTTTTTAAAAGTTGTATACTTATGTAAAGGATCCTATTTTAAAACTTATATCCGCTATGAATTCACCTAACAAAAAGCCCAAGTTGGGCCGACGCCCGGCCTGGTTGCCCTGAAGCTCAGCCAGCCAACTGCCAGCAACTCAGCCTGGCCTGCCACCTGTCAACGGTTAGAAAAAAAAAAAAAAAAAACTGAAGCAACGGTCAAAAAAAAAAAAAAACGCAACAGCAACTTGAAAGCCTGCACCGGTCAAAAAAAAAACCTGCCACCTTCTCTAGTGTAACGTAGCGTCACAGATTACTCCAAAGACACATGATATGATGGTATCACAGCTGACGGTTGTAATTTTATTGGCATCCATTCGATTGTTGAACATTCTACATTCCGCCAAAAAAATATGCTCAATACTGGGGACAGATGGTGATATATACACAAGTTCCTTTTTAATAAAATATAAAATAATTTATATATCAATATATTTTTTACAAAAATTTAATTATAAATAATGTAAAATTTTAATTGATAAGATAAAATAAAATTAATAAATATATGTTTCTTTTTATTATTTTTATATTTCATATATTCACATTACATCGATATTTATTATTGAAATAAATTTATCGTTATATGTAACAAGACTCTTATAAAATTATTTTCATACTATTCCAAAAAAAGTCTTGTTTTGATATAATTCAAAAAAATTATACTAAAATTGATATAATTTTAAAATATGGAAAGTCTTGTTCCGATATAATTCAACAAAATTATATTAAAATTAATATAATTAATTAAAATAATTTTAAAAATAGTATTTTTTAAAAATTAGTAATACTTCACTGTAATTATGATAATATTAATTAAAGTAAGTGAATTAATATTAATTTTATATTTAAGATTTCAATAATTGAATTTGAAAAAAAATAAAATATGAGACTTTTTGGTATAAAAGAAGGGTCACTTTCAAACAAAAATGAAAATTATCACTATTTATAAATTCGTATATAATATGAGTTCTATCATCTATCATCTATCATCTATCATCTATCATCAACCGCCTAAATATATCTTATTATCTTGGTATAGTTAAACTCAAGAATCTGAAATTACTCATCATACAAATGTAGTAACCGGACTCACACCCAAGCATTTCCAGTCAATTATAGAAGCGTGTGGTAAAAGGTGAATTTCCATACCCATGCATTTCCATATTATATTATTATCATACTAATTATTGAATTATTAGTACATCACTATTGTAAAAGCGGTTAACATTTCTTAAAGAATTCTAAGCGCCGAAAACAATACATAATACTTCCTCCTTTTTATTATATAGGTCGTTTTAGAAATTTTTTTTCTTTCCAAAATATAAGTCGTTTTACATATATCTAGGAGAACAAATTTAATCATTTCTTATTCTATCCTTAAAGATGAAATAATTAAGAGAGAGAGAAGGAAGAGTAATTAATGAGTGTATGGGTAGTAATGGAATTTCAAACCAACATTAATTGCCTTACATTAGTATTAATGACATTTCTTAATATGTGTAATCATGTCTTAAACGACTTATATAATGGAAATGAGGGAGTAATATTTATTAATGTATTTACACTGAATTCAATGCATAAAAAAATAATATACTAGTGGACCTCATGTATTGAATTCCGTGTAAATATATAAACAAATAAATTTTATCCTTACTTTTCGCGTTTAGCATGTACCATTTATTTGTCCTTATTTTTCGTACTTAGCATGTGCCCTAAGGGCACAGGACCCTTTCTTAAATTAGCTTGTTGTTAACCAATTTCGAGTTGTCTCATCGGCCATCAGTCATCATCTTCCAGTCTTCCACTTGCCATCTGCAAAGGCAGCAAAGCTGGAAAAAAAGAAGTAAAGCCTGAGTTGAAAACATTTAACAGCTATATTTGCAATTGCTATATATATATATTTTTTTAAAGTCATTTAATGCACTGCTATTCTCACAATTCTCTAATCAGTATTTTCAGGGTTGATTTAAAATAATTTAGGACCTAAAATAATACTTCTAGACGAGACTTTTTATATTTAGTATGTCCTCTATTAATTTTTATGATCAAATTAATTATTTTTCAAATTAATATATCTTATTATTATTTAATATATATATATATAAAGCCTATAAACATTATAAATTACATACAATTTAATTTTAATCTCAATGTTTATATTTTTGAAAATTTAAATATATATGTTTAATTGTTAATTTTAAAAATGGTCAATTTGACTATAAAAATTAATTGATGACTTTTATTTTAAGACAAATGGAGTATTAATATTTTTTTATTTAAATAAGGCTCTTTTATATATATATATATATATATATATATATATATGTGTGTGTGTGTGTGTGTGTGTGTGTGTGTGTGTGTGTGTACTGTTAATTTTTTTAGATATTTAATATTTGAATTAGACTATAGGCCCTAAATGATTAATTGAGCTTATATTTTTATAAAGCATTTTTTACATGAATTATTTATGGTGTTTAAAAATTTGGGCCTTCCTTTGAAATGGGGCCTAAAGCCCACGCTTTTTATGTTAAGCTATAGGGTCGGCCCTGAGTATTCTATCTATTCTCAAATCTCGCATATTAGTATTCTTTTTATTCTCACGTATCAGTATTCAAGTGTTATTATTACATTTTATTATCATATTTTTAGTATTATATTTTTGTTATTATATTTTATTATAATATAATGGATTCGTCTAACACTCCAGATGAACCACAAATGCCGCAATTTATTCAAAACAATCCAAATAATATCATTATGCCTGAAAGTGGAATGAGTTCGATTTCATTATTTTCACGTCCTACCGATGAGCAATTTAAGCGTACAACGCCTGTTTAGGAACATTTCATCGAAGTGTGGGCTGCCGAATGTGTTAAAAAGGCGCAATGCAAAATATGTAACGCCTTATTTGGTATTAAAGACAATAACACATTATAGCGGCACTACCAATCGTGTTTGCAAAAGCACAAACTAACCGATGAAAGCTCTCAAGCACAAATTGATCGTTCCGGTCATAATTGGAGTTATGATCAAATATTACAAAAAAGAATTGCAAGCCAAACTAGTAATCAAGAATGAGCTCTCGTTCAATTTTTTTGGCGATATGTGTTGTACTGATTACATTCAATCCGGATTGCAACCAAAATATAAACAAGAAAGTAGAATGACTACTAAACGTGATACAATTAAATTATATAATAAAACTAAAAATAAACTAATTGAATATTTTGACAATTTTGACAGTAAAATTAGTTTACGTAGTGATATTTGGTCTTCTAATCATCAATTTGGAGTTAGTTATATTTGTATTATTGCTCATTGGATAGATTTTGAAATGCTTATACAAAAAAGAATTATAGGATTTGAATTTTTTGAATTACCTCATAGTGGTCAAACAATATATGCTCAAATTATGTCTATTATTCGTACTTTTAAAATTAAAGATAAAATAATGAGTATTAGTTTAGATAATGCAAGCAATAACACTAGTTCTGTTAACATGTTAAAAAATAATTTAATACCTGTAGTAATGGTGCATTTTTTTATGTATCTGTGTGATAGAGTTAAATTATATGATATTTTTATTCCCTAATACTTAGTTTTTATATTTATTGAATGCTTAAATGTTTAATTATTTAGCTTATTTTGGTTTTAATAGGTTTTATAGGATTTTAGTTAATTTATGTTAATTTAGGTAATTTTATAGTATTTTTATATTTGTTTTTATTTATGTGTTTTTATTTATTTTTAGTGTTTTTATGTGTTTTATTAATTATTATGTGTTTTTATTATTTTTAGTATTTTTATATTATTTTTATTTATTTTTAACTATTTTATATTTTATTTTGTAGGAAAAATAAGCTTTGGGGGCAATTTCGTAATTTCTGCAAAAGGCTGAGGACATTGTGGTAATTAACCAAGCGCAGTGGCAGAATCGTAAATAAATGGAAAGCGGAGTCGCGCGCAATGCGCGCAATGATTTCAGCAGCTCGGAAGAGAACGACGCCGTTTTGGTATAGGCGGCAGGAACAGCCTTCGCGCAATGCGCGGCCGCGGGCGTTTGCACAGGCGCGTGTATTACACGCGCCAACGGTAAAAAAAGAAAAAAACGGCTGGCGGCTACACGTGGCGGCTGGCGGCTGGACATATTCTCTTTTTCTCTCTCCGCGTGGTGATTGGCAGATTTTGTTCTTTTTCCTTCCTTATTTTGGATTTCCTACACTGCAATACAACAAATCAGTAGAATAAAAGTCCAATTTTAATTTGGAAAAGGAAGCAATAATTCTTTATTTTATTTTTAATATTTTATTTAGAATTCCAATTAAGGTTAGGAAAATAATTATTTTCTTTTTCTTTTATTTTTAATTGTAAATCCTACTAGGTTTAGGAGGATTTTGGAGCCTATAAATAGAGGGCTTGACACACATTGTAAAAAACAACTTTTCTTAGAATAAAAATTCTCTCTTCTATTCTTTAGTGTTCTTTATATTTATGAGTAGTTAATTTATTTTTCTTGGTTTAAGTGATTGAAGCCATCAAGATTTATCCACTGTGAGATCTAATTTATTTTAATTGTTCAATTTATATTTTGATTATTGAATATTCTTCTATGCTTAATTTTATGATTAATTTGTTTAATTGCTAGGAGTACTACTAGTTTATTATTCATATTAATCTACTGCTATTTGTGAAGCAACTAAGTTTAATAATTGTTTTGCAGATCAAAAGATTATTTTATCTTAGGAAGAATATTCATCTAAATTAAATGCAAACACGTGGCTTGTGTTGTTTAGTTCAACGATCTCTCTAATTCTTTATGCTGCTATTAAATTAAATCTTTAGCTCGTGTCGGGGGTTGTTTAATAGTAAGGGTATTTAGACCACGTGGCTCTACTTATCTAAAATTAAGGAGAGAGGAGAAAAATTATTCCACCTGCGAGTAGTTCTTTCTACGGTGAATCTTCAAAATATGAATTGAGTTATTCTTGCATCAATGATCAGTTGTAAATTCTTGATGGTGGATGTTAACTTAAACCAAGGCTTTTTATTTTTATTTATTTCTTGCATAATTATTTTAATTAGTTTTATTTAATTACAAAAGCCCCCAACTTTTATTTGCGAAAACATAAAATTAAATTAATCATTCTCTGTGGGATCGACTCTTACTTGCACTACTACATATTTATTTTTTCAAAGTAAGATTTTATTTTTGGGTGCTTGCGACATCACACCAAATTTTTTTGTCATATAATAAATTTAATTGTTCAATCCGAACTCAATTATTTAGAAATGACAATATATATAATTCGTTATATGATTACTTATGTTTATGGTTCAAATAGAAGAATTCAAGATTTTAGACATTTTTGTCATGCAAGAGAAGAAAAAATTAAAAGAGTAAAATTTGATAATAACACTAGGTGAAATAATACTATGATTTGTTTAGAGATGTTTATAAACGTGAAAATATACTTATGGAGTTTTATAATACACAAGCTAATCATGAATTAACAAACCAAGACTAAGATCTACTTGGTCAACATTTAACTATTCTAAAAATTTTTAAAAAACACACAAAAATATTAAGTATTATCCTACAATTCATCATGTTCTGTTTACATGTTTAGAAATAACAAATATGTTCAAAGATTTTAAATATGATCCTTTTTGGTCTGACCTTATTTTTTCAATGAAAGAAATTTTTTTTAAATACTTTGTAGACATGTCAACTTTTATTATTTGTGCAGTTGTATTAAACCCAATTATAAAATTATAAGAATTATAAGGTATAGAAAATATTTTGGAAGATAGAATAGAAAATATTTTGGAAGATAGAATAGAAAATATAATTAGTAGTAATATTGATTACATTAAATTAAATTTTAATAACACATTTACTAAATATTATAAACAATATGAATCTGTATATTCTGCATCTATACGTGCATCGCCCCTACCCTTTCATATTTAAAATATGCAACATTATTAAAATCACTATCCAAGAAACAAAAAAATTCAACACACACAAGTAGTTTAAATGAACTTGATTTATATTATAGTAGCGATTTTAGGAGTTTTATGACCAACGAAGAATTTGAAAATGTTAATATACTCGTTTTTTGGGAAAAACATAAACGAGAATTTCCTACATTAACCGCGAAGACCCATGATCTACTAACTATCCAAGCTAGTACCGCAATTCAGAATCTTGTTTTTCTTTATCTGACAAGGTATTGGATGAAAAAATAAGCAGACTTAGTCCAGAATCGTTGAAAATATGCATTTACTATAGAGATTATCTTGTCGCACAAAGAAGAGTACAAGACGTAATAGATGATCAAGATAACTTTGAAGATCTCGAAGTCGGAGCACAAACTGCTAAAAGTTCAAATATATGAATATTGAAGATTTTTTTTTTTTGAAGATTTGAAGATATATTTTATGAAGATTCGAAGATATATTTTTTAAAGATACAAAGATAAATATTTTTTGAAGGTTTATCTTAAAAAATTTGAAGACAAATATTTGTATCCAACTCATTCTTGATTATTATTTAAGTTATAGTTTAAAGTTACAAACTTATAATTATTCATTATTATAATTTGTAAGTTGTAATACATTATTTTTAATTAATACATCAATAAAGTTTAATGATTTAATTATTTATTATTGATTTCTTGTAAGTCTATTAATATTTAAAGACACGTTTGATGCCCTTGAAGCTCCAACGGACTAAAAACAAAAAAATACATTGATATTTATATAATATTTATAATTACTATAAAAAAAATGACCGTATCGGATCGGCCTGTCCCAAGGTCGGGCCCAAGGTCTCAACTCTCAATAGGCCACCCTTTCATGCGCCAAGCCTGGCAAACCAAAAGTCAAGGCCTGACCTAACCTGGTCAACAGTCAACACCTGATTTTTTTATATTATATGTCATAAAATAGCCATAAGAAAATGTTTAATGAATTGATATTAATATTTTCATATATTGTATACCAATATTAAATGAGATATTATACATCATTTCTAATTATTAGTTGAGTAAGTTTTTTTTTGTTTATTAATTTAACATTGTACAAGAGTTAACAAAAAAATTAAACTTTTAAAATTTTATTTTGAACGGATGCAGATACATATACAAATATACGAATATTTGATATATTATTTCTATTATATTGTACAAAACAGATACGGATAATATTTATATTTGAATATTATCAGTCGGGTACGAATACAGATATTTTATATTGCATATGTGTCGGATATGAATATTAAAATTTAGGCTTAAATATAGATTAATACCCTGAACTTTCAAAGAAAAAATCACTTTGGGGATTGTCTTCTCAATTTTTTCAATTAGGGGATTAAACTTTTTTTTTTTTTTTTCCACTTTGGGAATTGTATTATCAATTTTTTCAATTAGGGGATTTAAATTTAAATTTTGTATAATTCATTTAAGTTTTAATAAGAAATAAATCTCACAATTCAAAATAATCTTTAGAAAGTTTAAAAAATTAGATCATATCGATAAAAATTAAATAAAATTATATTTATTGTAAATTTAAGAATATTATAATTTAACTTTTTAAAAAATTAAACGAATTTTACATCTAATCTGATTACGTCTAATTTTTTTATTAAAAATTTTAAGACGTGTTAAAAATAAAAAATTCGTATAAGTGAGAAGACATCCCCAAAGTGATTTTTTTTTAAAGTGTAGGGTATTAATTCATATTTATGCTTAAAATTTATTTTTTTGATAAAAATATAGATGTGCCTGTATCAGCATCCAAAAATATCCATTTACAACCCCTACATACTTAAAATCAACAATTTGAAAAATTGTTATCACACAAGTAGTGTAAATTAAAAGAAATCACCACTAAATTTAAAATTAATATAATTTATTTAAATTTTGAAAATAATAAGCTTTATAAATAGTAGTATTTTTTTTAAATTTTAAAAATTAATATTAATTTTATAATTTAAGACGAAATGAGTATTATTTTAATAATACTAATTTGATGATAAGTGAACAAAGTACCAGTAAACTAATATTTACATTGGCCTCGAGTAAGTAAATAATCATCGGATCATAAACCAAATACCTTAATTCCAATTTTCCGAAGGTACTCTTACACATGAGGATGAAGCCTAATAACTATTTATATGTGAAAAATCTTGTGAAATTAATTTTTAAAAATATCAATTTTCTATATTAAACATGAAGGTCATTCCAAAATTTGAAGTTATTTTAAAATATTGAAGCCATTCCAAGAATTTAAGTTATTTCAAATGCCATTCCAAATACTTTAAATATTATTGTCATTTTAAAAATAATTCCAACGGTTAAGATTCTTTACAATATTAAAATAATTCCAAGTGCATATTTTAAATATTAAAATCGTTCAAAATATTTAAGTATGAAATTGGTATTTTTACCTTATATATGCCCAAAATAAATTTGAAACCATTTTAATAGCAGTTGCTAAAGTCATTTTAAAATTATATATTAGGTATTAAAAATATATACTAGGTATTAATTTAAATATAGCATATATTAGTATTTTTTTGTAGATAATGACATATATTAGGTATTAAAAATATTTTTAAACATATTAAAATTTTTAAATGTCTTTACATAATAATAGTTATTATATTGATATATACCCAGGGCTGTAAATGATAATCGAAAAATTCGTATTCGTCTGCATTCGTATTCGGAAAAAAACGAATATTACTCGTATTTGGAAAAAAAAAATAGATATATCCGTATTTGGTTTAAAGGAATTCGCAAATAAATGAATACGAATACGGATATAGGCGTATTTGTATTCATTTAACATTCGACCGTAAATATATTCGACAGATATTCAAAATTCGATATCAGAATTCGGATTCATATCCGAATATCTTATATATATATAGCAAAATATTTTTTTTAAGTGACCTTCCTTATATAATAATTAGTTTTCACTATTATACAAAAATTATTTTTAAAATATGTCATTTCACTTCTAAAAAGTAGGAAATAACACTTTTATTATAATATTAATAAACTGAAATAAATTGATTTAAAAAGAGTTAATAGATTTTTACTATTATAAAGTTAAAATATATAAAATGTATCATTTAACAAGAATTATAAATATCATTTAACAAGTGTTATAAATGTTATAAATATCATTTAATAAGTGTTACAATATAACTTTTGGATTATTTAGTAAGTGTTATAAATATCATTTCAAGTTATAATTATAGATTATAAATATTCACACACGCTACAGTATTACTCCAAACACATAAAATGGATATCAACTTATTAATGAACATCTAAACTTTAATAAGTAAAGCATTCATTTTAAAATTTAGGATTTCAAAAATAATGAAAACTTATTTGAATTGTAATTTAGAGCATTGATTATTGTATTTATTAAAAATAACTAAATTAACATTCATTTATTAATGAACTATACTTTAAAACTCATTATTTTTTCCGCTTATTCTAGTTATATATAGTGTTACAATATATCTAAAATGCATCATTTAACAAGTGTTATAAATATAATTTAAATGTTATAATTATAGATTATAAATATTCATACACACTACAATATTACTCCAAATTAACACATAAAATGGACATCTAAACATTAATAAGTAGAGCATTCATTTTAAATTTAGGACTTCAAAAATAATAAAAACTTATTTGAATTGTAATTTAGAGCATTGAATATTGTATTTATTAAAAAAAAATTAACATTTATTCATTAATGAACTATACTTTAAAACTCATTATTTTTTTCCCTTGTTCTAGTTATATATAGTGCTACAGTATATCTAAAATGTATCATTTAACAAGTGTTATAAATGTTATAAATATCATTTAAATGTTATAATTATAGATTATAAATATTCATACACATTACAATATTACTCCAAATTAACACATAAAATAGACATCTATTTATTAATGAAAATCTAAACATTAATAAGTAAAGTATTCATTTTGAATTTAGGATTTCAAAAATAATGAAAGTTTATTTGAATTGTAATTTAGAGCATTGATTATTGTCTTTACTAAACATAAATAAATTAACATTCATTTATTAACGAACTATATTTTAAAACTCATTATTTTTTCCCTTATTGTAGTTATATATAGTGTTACAATATATCTAAAATGCATCATTTAACAAATGCTATAAATATCATTTAAATGTTATAATTATAAATTATAAATATTTATACACACTATAGTATTACTCCAAATTAACACATAAAGTGGATATCTACTTATTAATGGACATCTAAACATTAATAAGTAGAGCATTCATTTTAAAATTTAGGATTTCAAAAATAATAAAAACTTATTTGAATTGTAATTTAGGGTATTGATTATTGTATTTATTAAAAATAAATACATGAACATTCATGTATTAATGAACTATACTTTAAAACTCATTATTTTCCCCCTTATTCTAGTTATATATAGTGTTACAATGTATCTAAAATGCATCATTTGACAATTGTTATAAATATAATTTAAATGTTATAATTATAGATTATAAATATTAATACACAATACAATTTTACTCTAAATTAACACATAAAATTGACATATACTTATTAATGGACATTTAAACATTAAGAAGTGGAGTATTCATTTTAAAATTTAGGATTTCAAAAATAATAAAAACTTATTTGAATTGTAATTTAGTGTATTGATTATTGTATTTATTAAAAATAAATAAATTAACATTCATTTATTAATGAACTGTACTTTAAAACTCATTATTTTTTCCCCTTATTCTAGTTATATATAGTGTTACAATATATCTAAAATGTGTCATTTAATAAGTGTTATAAATATCATTTAAATGTTATAATTATATATTATAAATATTCATACACACTATAGTATTACTCTAAATTAACACATAAAATGAACATCTACTTATTAATGGACATCTAAACATTAATAAGTAGAGCATTCATTTTAAATTTAAATTTCAATAATAATAAAAACTTATTTGAATTATAATTTAAAGTATTGATTATTGTATTTATTAAAAATAAACAAATTAACATTCATTTATTAATGAACTATACGTTAAAACTTATTATTTTCCCCCCTTATTCTAGTTATATATAGTGTTATAATATATCTAAAATGTATTATTTAATAAGTGTTATAAATATCATTTAAATGTTATAATTATATATTACAAATATTCATACACACTATAGTATTACTCCAAATTAAAACATAAAATAGACATCTACTTATTAATTGACATCTAAACATTAATAAGTAGAGTATTCATTTTGAATATAGGATTTTAAAAATAATGAAAACTTATTTGAATTGTAATTTACAGCATTGATTATTGTATTTATTAAAAATAAATAAATTAATATTCATTCATTAATATGTGTGGTTTAAACTTTAAATTGTGATTGATTATGAGTAATTATTCAAAAAAAATCTTTATTTTTTGTAAATAATTTGAATGAATTTTATATTAGGTGCATGATAAATGAATTCGGATACCCTTATATTCAAATAATTTGTTTATTCGAATAAAATAAAAAAAAAACGGATTTTATCCGTATTCGGATATTATTTTGAATACCAGATACGGATAGTATTTTTAAAATCCGCAGAATACTGAATACGAATATGGATAACGAATTTATTTTTCAAATACGGATACGAATACTACTGTATTCCGTTTACCCTATATATACCTCAGTCTACTTGCTAGAAATACTTTTTAAATAGTACTATAAATATGTGTTAAAATACAATAAATTTACAAAGGTATATAATTTTCTTTATATAATAGTATTAGTATACAAGCTATATGGTTAAAATTATATTTTAATACAATAACTATATGTATGTGTTATAATAATTAATATTATAGTGCAAAGATAATATTTTGTAAACTAATTAAATATACAACTAAATTTATTAAAAAGATATTGTTTTTAATTTTCAGAATTATAAATTATTACTAGTGGTTATAATCAATCTAAGCCATTGAGGTTAAAACACAAATTGATCATATGAACGGGAAGTGGGTTACTGACATCTATTAGTCACTATCCAGTTAGAAGCAAGCACATGGATCATTTGCTTCAGATTTTCTCAAATGAAATGATAGTCATTTGATCAAGTCAAATCCATCCACTAAAATTTGACAAACATGCAACCGATAGATCATTCTTAGAAAGATGGAACGAATCACATCCATTGATCAACTTTAATGATTTTAAGTCTCAGCGGTGGGATCAAGAGATAAGTCTAAAATATAAAAGGTGAAGATCTTTCTCTCTCCATCTCTCTCTCAAAAACATGTCTAAACCTAGTTTTCTATAACACTTCTCTCTAAAACTGCTTGATCGGATTTGTATTTTTTTTATTTATTATTATCATCATCATCATCGGTCCTTAAAGATAAAATTAATAGTTAATACAATTTAAACCTTCAACCAAAATATGGGTTAAATGCTTCATTCATTACTGTACTTTAAGTTAACTTATAAACGACTAACTAAGTTCCCCCCCTTATATTTGACTCATTGAACTTCAGTTTTCTAACAAAACATCAAAAAAATCCATTAAATCATGTTGACCTTAAATAGTTTGTCACATCTGATTCTATATAAGAAAGAGAAAGCTGACATAGAAAATTTAATATTAAGAAAAAAATAGAACATATCTTTATTTTATTTGAGTTCCTTTTCTTCTTCATCAAAACATAACATCATCTTCACAAAAACAAAAGCAGCTATGCCATAACATCTGCACTACAAATTGTTTTGATCTACAAAGAGAGTATTTTCACAATCTAATATTTTCACAATGTTAGATTGTGAAAATACTCTCTTTGTAGATCAAAACAATTTGTAGTGATTAAATCAAAATATTTTGCTAACCCCAAAATAGAGTAGCTGTAAAGATTGAAAAAAAGAGCACAAAATAGATCTTCATCTTCGTTTCCAATGCAAAAATTGAAAAAAAATGTTTCCCCATATATCCAAGCTTGTTAACCCCAATGCTGCACAATGATGGCTTTGATCATTTTTTAGTTTGTTTGGGTTGAATATAGACCTAATATGCTCACAAATGGGTAATTAACAAAACCTTAGTGGTAATCAAGCTCAAATGGATGGATTTGACTATATTTTGGTTCGAGATTTTAGGGTTTTCTTTCCCACTCTTTTTCATCTTCTTTTCTTCCTTTTTGTTCTTCTAGGGTGATGCAGATAGATGGTGCCGCCGATAGAATATTAAACCTAGATTATTTGTCAATTTGTCCTTTTTCTTTAAATTTTCAAATTTGGGACCGAAAGCATAAGGTCAAGGTTTAGATCTTGATCTAGATCTAAGCTAACATTTTATACAGATTAATAATTTTTAAACTCTTATATTTGATTTTGAAAGCTAAAATAAATTATAAAGTCTCTTGTTAGTGGGTGGATATTGGGTAAATAGAGGGTTATGGATAGGTTATATTCAAAGCGAGTTGTTACTTAAATTGGGGCAAAATTGGCACCTAGACCGAACGCTTTAAATTGGAATAAATTAAGCTACGTTACAGTGCAATGTCAACATTCTGTTAAAAAATTAACGCTCGTGACGGAAAATTAAATTTTTGTTAGAAAACTAAAGTTTAGTGAGTTGATTGTAAGAAGAAAAAAATTAGTTAATCATTTGTAAGTTAACATAAAATACAGTGATTAAAGAAGCATTTAACCCACCAAAATATGTTGCTAGAATATTTGTTTGTCACATGTTGTTCGGTTTTGCTAAATATAGTTGAGTTTCCTGATTGACACTTCTATTTGAAGCTTCTCACCATTTTATGCGTGGGACACTTAAACTACTAACTTATAATTTTTGGTAAAAAGCTAAGAGCTTGTTTGACACCAACTTATAAGTTATTTTTTTTTACAGTTTGGGGACTGACTTATTTTTTTGATTTATAAATTATTTTGAGAAGTAACAAATTCTGACTGACTTCTTAAAAAATAACTTATAAGTCATTTTAGTCAAACACTTTTATATTTTATTTTAATTTAATTTATGCTTATAAGTCAAAATATTGTTAAATACCTTTTATTTAAAAGTCAGTACTTAACATAACTTATAAGTCATTTTAAAATAAATCATCCCCGAACAAGCCCTAGATGATTCTTTGATGGTTTATGTGTACTGTTAGTTGGTTTCGACTGTACTTGGGATTAATTGACATTACTTGTTTAAGTAGCGTTTACATTAAGGCTATGTTTGTTTGTAAGGATTATAATTCCAAGGTTATATTTATTTATAATGATTACACTTAAGATAAAATTATTAATTTCAAAAATATCTTATTTATTTTTAAATTTGGACTTAGAATTATTAATCTAGGGATTATAAAATGACTTAATAGTCTTACAATTATAATCCTTGATTGAATATAGTATTAAATATATAGTCTCACATGTTAAGTCATTTTATAATTCCTGGACTAATAGTCTTAAGTCCAAATTTAAAAAACGAGACAAAATAGGATTAATAGTCTTATTTCAAGTGTAATCCTTACAAATAAACATAACCTTGGAATTATAATTTATACTTTGGGATTATAATTCCGAAATTATAATTCTTACAAATAAACATGACCTAAATGAATATCTCAATATAGCCCTGCCTCTACTACAACTGAGATTTCTAAAATTTCTTTTGTCTCTTGGTTTGATTTTTTTACGGGCTTTGATTGATTGTTGAAATTGCCTTACATTCAAGATACTGTAATATCTTGACATCCTTTGACTGCCAGTAGGTTTCAGATTAAAATTATGAGGCTTGTATGTACTAGGATTTGACTGATCACTTGTTGAGATATTTAAAACTTTAACTTCATATAAAATAATAGGGCTCTAAATGATAACAGGAAAATTTGTATCCGTTCGCAATCCTATTTAAAATAAAACGGATATATCTGTATTTAGTTTTAAAGTATTCACAAATAAACAGATATAAATACGAATAAATTTATATTTGGATATAGTAATAGTTTTTCAAATACGAATATTAATGTATCCAAATCCAAATATATTCGTTTACAGCCCTATCAAATAACCATACTTCTAGTAAGGGTTAACTTTATATAAAGTTGATAGGCATAAGCAATGAGGCATGTTCAAGATATTCTTTTATGACAAAATTGAACCTCATTTCAACTTTGTGTCAGGTTTTATTTTTCCCATCCCAAGTGACCATAGAGGAATCGAACACACCTTTTGCAATACCAAACGCAATAATTCTTTGCGGGTGCTACTTTTCGGGTTATGATTACTCCATGTCCGATAAATGGTTTAAAAGCCTACTATAGCACAGAATGAACAATGGGATATCTTCAATGATCCATGCTCATTTCTTCAATAACGTCAGAGGCAATGAAATGAATGAATATAATCCTAATGCTGGTACAGAGAGGTGGGCAATAGATGGCCTAAAGGTACTTCTCGTTCCTTTTCCTTAAATAGCATCATCACACTGACTAGGAAAGCTACACAACCAGAAACTGATAAAAACCAAAACCACAAAGCTATCCGAAATTTTCTATCTATTTATATGACTAAGAATTATTAGATCCATCCCTTCATAGCAAGCTTCATCTTCCTGCATGCCTCTGCTAATGCTATAAAATGAACCAAATAATTCGGGTTTAATTCGTACTACTAAAAGTTTGATTCGAGCTTGACTCGAAGTATAAATGATTCAAATATAAGTTAAGTTTAAAATTCGATATATTACTATAACATCTTCAAATTGTAATTTTTTATTGATACTCGGATCATATTCGTTCAAAAAATTCAAACTGTTCGGGCTTAATTCAAGATCGTGCCCAGCTCGGTAGCTAAACAAGAATCAATTAAATCTTATTTTATACTTGATAAATTTTATAAATCAAATCTGAGCAACTTAATATTCGACTCAAGGTTCATTTACACCCCTAGCTGCAAATTGATTAAAACCAAAAAAACAAAAGCTACCCAAAGTTTTAGCTCTATTAATAATACTAAGTATTGTCGTATCCATCCCTCTAAGCAAGCTCCATCTTCGTGCACGCCTCATGCAATAAACTACATCATTCTACTGATTAAGCAACCTATACACTTGTTAAAACCAACACCACAAAAGCCATCTAGAGTTTTTTTCATCTCTATTAATACTACTATGTATTGTCAGATCCACCCCTCTATAGCTAGCTCAATCTTCCTGCACATCTCTACAACAATAACTTAAAGAGCAACAAAGCCAAAATCTATAAAAATAACTGTGAAATAATTTCAAGTATTGAAGTTAGCATCTCAGCATAGTAGAACAAATTATGGCGAGAAACGTAACATTTGTTATGATTAAGTTTAACTCACATAAACCAAATTGAGATGCATTTTTCGAATAACATTATTAATAATTGCACAACTTATTTTATAAAGAAATATGTTTTTTTTTGACAAATATAAATTCTTAAGCTAGTTGATATTTTAGTAAGAGAAAGTGTAATTTAGAGAGAGAAATAGTAAATCTATACTAGATCTATTATATTTTGTCAATTTCTTTATAAATTAGAGTGATTTATGCAAGATCCACACTTTCCGAGGCTCACTCCATCATCCTTGGGTGAAAAAAATCAATCTTTGCATGTTGTTACTTAGATCTAATGTAAATCTCATGTATTTTACTCATTGTAATGTTTGAAATGTAAAAATATTCAAAATATAATTAGAAAATCAAAAGGTTTTAACACATTAAACACATTAGTATCATTATTCACATTAACCACATAATATCCCAAATATATAACTAAAATAGGTGGCCATCATTTTTTAGTTTTTATTTTTTTCATTCTCTTTCTTTTCTTTTCGTAGGTGAGTAGCATTTTATGCTCAATCTCCCCTATTATTTCCATACGAGTGTGTTTTACGCTTCATCTCATTTTTGTATTTGTTTATGAGTGAATGTGTTTTACACTCATTTTTGTATTTGTTTATGAGTGAATGTGTTTTACACTCCATCTCCACTCACCACATTTTTTTCTCTTCATTTTAACTTGGAAACTCAATATTAAATAATCCTAACAAATTTACCTAAATCATCTCTATCAAATTATAATCTGCCTAATATTTCGCTTCAAGTTATGATCAAATAAGATATAGAGTTCATAAATATCTATCATAAGCATTTAACCATATAAACTTCGCTTAAATTAAAAATAGCTCAAACAAATAGATATGAGTGCTTAAAAATTTAAAAGATCTTAAATAAAATAATAACCAACAATATGTCAAAATTTAGACTAACAAAAATTTATCCCTTTTCCAAGTAATAATCAAATTTTTTAGCATTGGCCATTAAATTAATTCCAATTAATTCATTGTCTAAGTGACTACCTAAAAACAAAACTTCACTATTTTCATAGGAAATACGATTGCACTTAGCATGTACAATAAGCCTTTAAACCCCAAGGTTACCCTAAGTGGACGAATTGTGTCTCGTGAGGGTTTGTAGTGAATTTACTCACAAAATTCTAAAATTTAAATTAAAATAAAATCTAAAAAAAATTAAATTATTTATTTTAAAATTTACCTACAACTCCAAACTTAAAACAAATATTGTCCTTAATGAATAAAATAAATAAATTTAAAAATAGAAAACTCTCCTGAATAAGTAGTATTTTCCTACTCATCTGCTAAGTTTGAATTACATTGAATAAACCTGAAATAAAACAAAAATAAAATATTAAAATAAATAATAAAATCTAAAATTTACTACAAAAAAGAAAATATGCTAACAGTAAAAATATTATCAAATGATGATAATATTTCTATGTGATTAATGAATGACTAAATATTTAATTATGTGATTAAATATGTAGGCAAATGTTATTAACCAATGTGTATTATGCTAATTGAAGGATTAACCTTGTTAATGTTAGGTCCTTTCAAAGGGAATTAATTTTTGTTGGTTAGTCGTAAACAACCATCAAGGTAAGTTCCTAAACCCTAAACACATTTTTATTATGCAATTTTTCAATCACGATAGTGGTTTAATTGTTATCAATTACTCCACTTCAATGATAATTATAGACATTCGCACATAGTGCATTTGAATTCATATTTCATTATTTAAACACGAAGCATTTAAAGTTCTTTTATTCATAAAATGTTTAAGAAGTAGTATATGCCAATCGTTTCGGCTAGACATTACATTGTTAGTATATTTTTAAAAGTTATCCCAAATTAGTAATTGGTGCAGATTCTTGGACTGAGAGAGAAACCCTTGATAGGGGACTATAAGTGTCTATTATTCGACGTGGTCAAAGCTTAATGTTATGTATACACTTGGTGTATAAGAGGCTGATCCCCGTAAGTACAAATTGACGAATAAAAATATAAAATGGTCAGTCGAATGATTGATTCCTTGGCAATGTTCATGGTCTATTGGACCACTCAGCAATAAATAATCAATATTCATTCATTCATTTGAACTTTGATTATATTATTCAGTATTTCATCAATTATATTAATTTGTTGAACTATTCAATTGTCACTCTTATTCATTCATGATATATCTTCATTATTCATTTTAAACTTGCTCGCCAAAGTAGTTAATCACCCTTGTTATATCATGAACTAATTACAGTTAAACCAGAGAGTTTCAAAAAAGACAAATGCAAAGAAAAACTCAAGGAATAGTTACATGTTAAATATTTATGTTATTATCCTATTATATAGTCATGGAATCTTTTTATATTATTAGTGTATTCATGATGTATTTATTTAAGGTATTTATTTAAGGTTATAGGTCTTAGGATAGTAGTAAACCTTTTGTAATGAACAATTTATGTTTATTTAAATTGTTTATTTATTCCGCATTATTTATTATATGTTGTTTAGAGGTGTTTGATTGTATGTGATCGTGAGCATTAGGTTCGAGGTAATGGTACACGGATTTGGGGGCGTTTTCAATCTTATTTAAGTTATACACTCTACTATTTGGATCAATCTAACAAGTTTGATCCCTAAGTCCTTGTATATGGATTGACTTTATGAGGACTTTACAAAATGATAAAACTTATTTTCCTAAGTTATTGTACAATGATTATCTCTTTAAGAACTTTACAATATTACTCATTTTTCTTTATACAAATATATATTAAGTTCTTTGTCATCATATCATCATTAAATTCAATAGCAGGGTTTAAACATAAATGCACTAACATAATTATCTCGGTGTTGCTTTTTACTCTGCTCACCACATCCATATCGTGTGGTGGAGACCTCAACCTCTTCCTTCTGTGCCCAGAAGCTAATGACCGAACAATGATTGTTCTTCGTTCGTGGCAAGGGATATAATGAGCTGGCCGAGATGGTGCCCCTCGTTCATTTAACAAATTATCTTCGATTTTCTCCAAATCCACAAACTATTTTTCAAACTCCTCACGTTGGAGTTGAAAAGCTTTTTTTTTGTCTTATACTTCTTGTAGGTGACGCTGCTTGTCAACATCGGAAGGTTGATGTGATTGCGAACGAGATTCTCTGTGAGAAGTGTCATAGAAACTTTGAGCCGGTGGTATTGTAGCCATAATTGGTTTGGATGGTTGAGAATCTCCACTAAACACTATACTGGACCCTCCTTCTAGCGTCAATGTTGACGCTTAAATATGTTAAAATGCTCAACCGCCGTCTAGGACGCTTAACCTGCACAATTGAATAACCAAAAATACTTGATAGTTTGGACTGTCAAGGGATACCTCCGGTGTGAAAATAAATACAAGTTTTAAAAAATGTTAACAGTTGAGGTGCTTAGTATTTAGCAATCTAAAATGACATTATTTTACCTCTATTGTCCACCTATCTTTTATAGTCGTTGTTCCTTCTCTTCTAACCGTTGAGTTATGCAACGACTACCTTAGAGGAGTAACTCACGTTCTCATTATATCCAGAGTAACTGCCTTAATGTCCATTTACTCTAATAAAAATAAGCAGCCCAATAATCACCAACACACTTGGCTCTCAACATCTCTGCCCATTTACTTTGGTCTAAACTTAAGACTTTTCACCCATTCTTAGTCAGCTTTGCAAGATTAATGTTTCTAGAATTTCTAAGACGAAGACTGCCCTCATTTTTCCTTTTAAAAATTACTTCATGCCAATTGACAAGACAAACCCCTTTTCCCTTATTAGCCCACAAAAATTTCCAATTGATCTTATCTAAAGTATATCAAGTACTAGAAGGAAGTCACACAATTTGCCTAGTGTAAATGGGAAGAGCTGCCATAATAGCTTGAATAAGAGTCGCTCTACCAACAATAGAAAGAAACCAGGTTCTTCAACCAATAAGTCATTTCTGAACCCTCTCCACAAGATACCTTTAAGTGTTCTTGGTAATTCTAAAGTGAATGAGAGGCATACCCAAGTATTTTCCCAAGTTTTTAGTTAAAGGGATATTGCAAATGCTCTTAGTTGTCTAGTAAACATCCCTAGGGGTTCTAGGGGACACGTACATTCTGAACTTTTGGAAGCTTATAGATTGCCATGACATTTTTTGAAATTCATTCCTTACAACAATGAACTGGACTTTTATAAAAAATTGTTTATCGATTTTTAGTGTGCGATTAAAGGGAATACATATAATAGCTATGAATGAAAAGAGAGTTCCATAACATAATTATTTGATTAATATTTTTTTGAGAAATGATTTATATATCAATAAATTTTATTACGAAATAAGATTGCAATTAATTTGAACTCTAAATAATAAAATAGAATAAATTAGAGTGGGGCTACCCGCGAGCCCTTTTCGGACAGATTCCTCCTTTTACAAATTCACTCAAATCTCATGTATCCATATGGGTCAATATTTACTATGTAGCAAAACTTTTATTTATAAAATTTACCAATAATAAAATAACATGTGTGTGTGTGTGTATATATATATATATATATATATATATATATATATATATATATATATATCCAACACCTTAAAAAATTGTAGGTAAATTATGTCAAAGATCGACAGTTTGATGCCAATAATCAAAATAACTGGACGAGATTGATTAATTAACCCAATTAAACTCTATTTTGGTTGTTAGGGGAGTTTAAATAATACCCACCATGACCTTCTTCTCCTTTTCTCTTTTTCTCTTTTTGGAATAATCAGATAATTAATGAATAAACTAACCTGAAACATTAGTGAATGTGTTCGCATCAGAATACAATTTATTATAAAGATATTATAAAGGTATAAATTAATTTTCGAAAAATAATATATAAAAGAATAGAAGCTGAAACTAAATAAAGTCGAAAACCGACATTATACAATGAACTAAATTAGAATTAGATGTCAGAAAATGATGGATGAGAACCTGTAAAGAATAGTGTGAGCATAAATTCTTCTCTTGTTTAGAGTTTTCCTTGTCGAAATGACTCGAAATATACTTTTGCTCATTAGGGTTTGTACTCGATTCATTACAAAATGCACCAAATAGGAACAAAATTTTTAGCTTTAACACTGACAATGAAAACATTAGCTTAATTTTATTCTCTATTCATTACAAAATGCTTGAGACTGCAGTTCTTGAAAATCCACCGGGGAAAGAAAGGTAACCAAGTTATTCATTATCATGTCTAACATGATACACTCTAATTGCAGAACATCAAATTACAGATACAACAAGAATAATAATAACTCAAGGTGAATTCGCAAGACATGATTCCATTTGGTACACTGAAAAGGACAATCTAATTGCAATACTCAGGTCTTAGGACTTCTAGCAAACTGGGGAAGAAAAATGCAAACACAAGGCATAACAAAATGTGCCACTCCTTACTTGGGGAAACCAGTTTCGGGGTTGAGGAGAGCTTGACTATCAGGTAGCACAACCGGACCTCGCCCAGGTCTTGTGCAGATAAAATAACTCACATCTCCCTTGCTTTTCTGGGCTGGAATGTTATCTTTAATTTCTGGAGGTGGTGGCAGGGATTCGACATCCTTCAAGTCTTGGATCCCAACATCTTGTAGTATTGACTTGTCACCAATAACATAACTGAATAAAAATCAAAGTTAGCACAGAAATATCAGCGAACTCAGCCATGTGACTAACAAAAATTTGATAACCTGGAATTATTCTATATTCAGCTTTTGATACTATTTAAACCATCTCAAGGAACAAATAAATTTGAAATTATCTTGAAACATGATACTTGTTCAAATCAGTGTTGGAATGCGGAGGGAAATGAAAAAGCAGCCTCCGAAGCAAAAGGGCCGCAGCTTTCCTATTACGTGCAATTAGGACTGCATTAGGCCCCGCATCAAAAGTATAAGCCACCTGCCATATTTAATATTGAGTTACTGTTTGAGAAAAGGAGTAAATCAAACATAACTACTAAAGAAAACACTTAAAACACTGCAGGTCTCCCAGCATGGGAAAAAACCAAAATAAAAAATGGCACCACAGATATCTTGACATCCAAATCGGAACTCAACAATTGAGCAACTATGGCGCCAACTGTCTATTTCTATAATTACCACATTAATTGTGAAATATGTCAAACAAATCAAGCTGCAAAGGATTTAAATATATCTGACTGTTAATTGCCAACCAGAACCAGCCTGGCAGGCAAATTGGCAATTCAGCGTGTTTTTTCTTTTGGATATTTGTTGCTCTCTTACTTCCTATTGTACATCTCACTTTCCAGTTTCGTTAGTTGAAAACGTTCTTGTCACTACCAAAAAAGACTCACTATATAATGGTCATTTACTACTATCTCTTATTACTCCAGTAAGAAAATGTTAGAATCTTGCAAATAGATTTTGCATAAAGGTATGCACATTCTGAACTTGGTCACGTACACAAAATTCTTGAATGGAATGGCAAAAGGGAACAAACCTGAGGTGTTCCTTCAGAACGGTTCCATTTCTCCACACAGCTAATTATCCTGAAACATAATTACCTTGTCAAAAATTCACAGCATAAATTTAACTATACTGATCAAAAGCCAAAAAAAAAAATGAAACAAAAAACATATCATTATCCGTCAACTGCAATACTGAGAAGTTGAAAGAAGAGGACTTGCTTATGGGATGTGTCATTCATGTAGAATATAGGGGGACTTGTATCCAGGCAGACTGCATGGAACTGATTACTGTCTGCACAACCAAGACGTGCAAAAGATGGAAAATCACGCTTTTCAATGGCATCTTCCATTTGAATTATGCGTTTTGGTACAACTTCCTGCAACCGTCCAAGACAAGAATGTGAATATACATATATACACACACACACACACACACACAAACACACACACACACACACATATATATAAATAAATAAAGTCAAATCCAAAGCCCAACATTCAACAATAAATATTAAGTAAATATTATGCACATATGCATGAATATATATATAAAGTCAAATACAAAGCCCAATATTCAACAATAAATTTTAGCAAGTAAATATTATGCACATATGCATGAATGAGTCCCCGGAAATTCTTACGCACTGCTTACAACATAATCTAGGCAGTCAACTCAAGACAAATGCTTTAGGCCACAGTTAGGATTTTCATTCGACTAAAATGTAATCTATTTCGCAATGAGAATTCAAGCAAGAACCTTTGCTCTATGTTGTATAAGCATACTAGTTTTACAACTATCTTGCATTCCTGTGGTGCTGCTTGTTTCCTTCTGCCGTGCACTTACCTGAAATCAACAGGAGCATTATCAGAATACAAAATTAGAGGGGCCCAGAAGAAAGAAAAGGGCTACCAAGGATCAACAGACATCACAACTTAATCTGAAGAGATATGAAAGTTAATAAGTTTAACTTTATAATTGCTCAAAAAGTTAGAAATACAATTTGCTTACCCCAGTGTCATGGGGTCATGCCAACAAACATTGCAAAAGCACTTTTGATTACTATAACCCATTTATAGTATGATTTATAAGATCATTGTACCAGTCTACATAGAATGCAGTTTTATTGGCCCAATGAAATGCCAGTGAAACAATAAAATGTAAAAAGAAATTTTCCCCGTATTTAAACTCACCAGAGCTTTAGAAAATGAAACATAGTAAAGATGTCTTTGATGAGATAATTATAAAGCAGTGAAAGCAACCAAGGATCTTGTTTACATAGACAGTTAACACAATCAAGCAAACAACCTACACAGCGCGCCGAAACAAAAAATTACTTCCTTCGCTTCAATTTGAGTTCATCCTTGGCCTTATATGAAAGACCCGGAATAAATGTCATGGTTAAAAATCAATGTAATTCAATGCAAAATTGGATATTAACAAAAAGGAGCTTACCATGCGATCAGATAGATTTACTCTTCAGTTTTTGTTTTTTTTTGGATAAAAGAAATTTTATTAGAATTAGAATGGGATAGATATAATTTGTAATGATTTTTTCCTTAAACTACATGTCATGTATTCACCATGACAGTCAATTGGGTCAGAAAGAGTACCTAAATGGGTGGGCTGTCAATGGACTTGCTATGTTACACCAGAAAATCTAGGTTTAGACAAGATATTTCTACCAAAGGAAATATACGAACCACTGCAATAACAATAACAAGATCATCCCAGTGCTTCTCATCAACAAGCTGAACAGCAATGCTGTCGCTTCCATTCTCCTCCTTGAGATGATAAAAGAAAAACAGTTGTCAGAACCATAACTTGAGAAGATGACTTGCTTCCTTAACAGGAGCCAATAAAAGAACTACAGACATAATTATAACATACTTTTCCCATAATCCACTTGACAAATCCACCATATAAACTGCGACAAGCGCTGCCTGAACCTCGCCTGTATATGAATAAACAGAAATTGTGATATGTCACGGCCTAGCTTTTATTCTTGAATTCTTGATGTATCTACTCGACAAATTAAACAAACATACCCAGATGAAAGGAAATCAATAATTAAGATATATTAGCACCAAAAATAATAAATAAAAACCAGGCTTAGATAAACCCTTTGACTCCATGCTAGAGAAACTTAAGCTGCATGGTCGAAAACCCCAGCATACATGCATATAATGATCATTCAAACGAAAAAAAGAAAGTTGACTCAAGTTGACCAAGCAGCAAGAGTCTCATTAAAGAACACAGGTGAATGTGAAAAAGTACCTAGCAATAGCAGAGAGCTGTCCATTATCCTCTTTCAAGTTCATTAGCTTTGCCAGGGCAAAAACTGCACATTAAAACATGAATATTAACCGTACTGATCCAGAATGGAATAGTCTAACAAACCTATAATTATCATTAGACCAAGCTGCAATGCATGTGACTGCAATGTATTATAAGAATACACAGTACAACCTTAATATAAGTTCTAGTACAATCTTATAGTTCATAAAAGAGAGCGATTTGAATCCCTTGTTGGGTATTTGCAGTCGTGAGATATAAATTTCCATGCAATAAAACGTGAGAAATTGTAGCCCCTAGCGACCCTACTGCAGTATGTGCAACTTTTTTTCTCATTTGGTTAATTGCACTATATGTCACATGGGCTGCATTTTATACACAGTTAAATAATTAAAAAGGTAGTACAAGAAGTAGTACAAAATTGATTAATGTGGCCAACAACTTCAACCTAATTTGAAATGTATAATAATAGTATACCTACGTGAACAAACTTTAGGTGAAAACTTCCAGGCAACAATTAACTTATTGAAAGACATTCCAGGAGTCAACTAAAAATACTATAAGAATGATACAAAATCAATAACAATATCAGGTGGCTAAAGTGCCCTTCAAAACTCAAAAGTTATTAATTGTTTGGTGATTTGAAAATCAAATAAAAAGTCAAATGAACCAGACACCTGGGCTGCAGGCAAATGATCTCCAAGAAGTTAGCCAAATAACCAAAAAAAAAAATAGAAAACTGCAAAATTAGCTGTTTCATACGGAACTTTAGGTTAACAAATTCAATTATTCTTCACCTCCTTGTTTTACAAATTATCATGATTTAGTTTTAGGAAAGAAAAGAAAAAAAAAAGAAATGCAAAATTTTTGCAATTTGTTCGTTCAAGCTGATATGAAGGTATAGCTCAGCAGTTTCACATTTATTCTTTTTTTTTTAGGTACTTAGTTTTACAATTACTCATGGAAGTGCAAGGTGGATTCAGGCATGAACAAGCAAAAGAAGGTGGAACTATGCATCACATCTTTTCTTATTTTGATTGTATAATTTGGAATATACTCCAGCTGAAAACATGTACGGAACATCTAGAATAAACAGGATCAAAGCACCCATAATCAACTTATAGTCTTGTGTCTCTGGAGGTCAGAGTTAATTTTAGCTATTTCAGTTAATGAAAAATTTTAAATGTTCAGACTGAAGTTCTAAAATTAATTATTACAAGAGGGACAACCATGAAACCCAAAGAAAAATACAACTAAATAAATAACTATAAACAAGAGTTAGATTACCAAAGCAAGCCAGACCGGCAGCGGAGGAAGCCAAACCAGCAGCGGTAGGGAAATTGTTATATGAAGCAATGTGAAGATGCAATTTTTCCCAGTCCATTTTTTTGATCTTGATGCCCTTCTTCTCATCCTCAAGATCACGAGCGCGAGAGCGAATTTCCCTTAAACAACTTTGAAATCTACCTCCAAGAAGGGATATCTCCTACACCAACCAGCATAGAAACATAAGAAAAAATGACAGGAATCAACACAACCCCACAGAATGAAGAGTTCCATGTCTTACACTTGCATTAATAAGGATTAACAAAAAAATAACAACACTCAATTCAGCCTATATAAGTTGCAGCTTATGAATTTTATTTCATTATTCATCATTCCTCAGTTTTTCTTATTAAAAGAAAACCCCTAATAAATTTTTAACACGTGGAATTGAAAATATTTTGGACATCAGGATTCTCTTCAACTTGAACACTTCAAGTTTTAAGTTAATAAAGTTGATGCTGGAGAGTAACTTTAATAATTTTTTGTCATTTTTCAAATTTCTCTATTATCACGTCGTCTCTGAGCCTGGCAAACAACAAAAAGAACCCAAGATACCATAAACATCCATTATAACCACAAACACAAACACTAGTTAATGTCAGCCATAGACCCCTAAAGTCATCTTTCAAATTATCTTCCGCACCTAATTCAGGTCCACTTCATATTAAATCTCAAGTAAACTAGACTTGATTTTCCTTTTAAATTGGCTATCATCTCTCATTCTCTATATGTACACAACCATATATAGATACAGACTGAAACAAAATTCAATTCCTAGGAGGAATAATAGGAACATAAAATTTTCCCCGAAATCAAATTGAAGGAAAATACCAAAACATGAAAAATACAGCAAGTCAGTAATCAAACTGAAGTAAAATACCAAAAAATGAAAAATATAGAAAATGAAAAGCTCTTATTGAAAATTTACCATGCCATTGAGCCACATGCGGTCCTGCTCAAAGCTGGGACTCACAGCAACAGTAGTAGTTGTACACAAATGATCCGGATCCAGAGTCACACTTATGCTGTCATTGATTGGCAAAATTAGGGTTTCATCCCTCTTTCCCCAGTACTTAATCACGGCAATGTTGGTTGGCGTTTGAGCCGTAACCATCACCACCCATTTGTGCAATTCGTCAGCCATTTCAAACCCAATATCCACAATCTTAAATTCTCAACCAAATGTATAAATTTCTCTAAGATTTAGTCACAAAAACTTCGATCTTCAGCTACCAAATGCAATTTAATGGGAAAGGCTTGATTTCAGAGAGACAGAATTGGAATTTGATCTCAAAATTTGAAGGTGAGGTTTAACAAAAGAAATGGGTCCGTGTAGATGAAAATGTAAGCCTGGATATGATGTGGGCCCACCTCTTTGAATTGGTTTTCACTTTTCAGCCTAAAGACAATTTTTAGAATCCCAATTACAGGAGTTTTACGTGGATCTATTCGATTAGGATTTTTAAGAAATTATAAAAAGTTTAAAAGTTTAATTATATTTAATTAAGATATTTAAAGAATTTATAAAAGTTTAGTAGTATTTAATTATAATTTTTATAATGTCTTTAAAAATTAGGTGGTATTAAATTGAGATTTTTTTTAAATTTATAAAAATATTTTGGTATTCAAAAAGTCATAAAATTTTCAAATTTATATCAAATAATGGAGTTTGACGGACTTTAGAACGAGAGGTATAAATACCAACTCATATCCAAAGTTTAACCTCATGTCCAAAAACTTCTAAATAGGAGTGCAAAACGGTATGTTTGGTCGGTTTAGTCGCTAAAAAAATAACTAAACTATTTAAGTCAGTTATAAAAAATTAAAAATCAAAACCGTCTAATTTTTATTCTGTAATCGGCTATCGGTTTATTCGGTTATTGATTAAATCGGTCGGTTTAGTCCGTTATTAAAACTTAAGCATAAGAGAAAAGTTGGTTATTAAAACTTAAACATACGCTATTAAGTTTAAAATATTGTATTCAAATTTAATTTAAAATCAAGTGTGTATATCATTATACATGTAATGTAATTATGTAACTAATTGTTATAACTAAATTAAATTTATTAAATCTTAAGTTTCATAACTAAAATAAATATTTATTAGAAAAATATATAAATTATATTATAATTTTAAATTGTTCTGTCGGTTTGGACGGTTTCAGTTTTTTGAGAAACTAAACCGAAACCGGCCGAACTAGTCTCGATTTTTCGATTTTACAATGTTTGGTTTTTCAATTTTGTGCTTTTTTGTTTGAATTTTTAACAGTTCGGTTCGGTTCAATCGATTTTTTGATTTTTTTCGATTTCTTGTGCACCCCTACTTCTAAATATTTGAGAGAGAAAGAAAGAAGATTAACAGAAGTGAGAAAAATGAACGCTCCAACCTTTCACATTCATAAAAAACTCCCCTCCTAATCTACACGATCATCAGGTTAGCCACAATCTCATCTTGAGAATTTCACCTAGATACATCAGTAATCCTGAAGCTAATAATTTGACACATTATATCAGCATACTTTTGGAGTGTCAATCATCAAAACCACTCAGATTATTTCAAAAACAAAATATGACAGCTTGTTGTATTAGTTTTAAATTGCATGCACTAGCGCTTTATTGATTTCCAGAAATTTTATTATATTATTTATTCCATGCTTAATATGGACGAGTAATACGATTTAAATGAAAGGAGATGGAAATTGATCGAAATTCTCAAGTACCTTTTGTCGTATAAACAATTATACTAACACATACATTTTTAACTGAATACTAAAAGATGTAAATCTCTACAACGTGATTAATATATTAATGTAACTTCAGTATCTCTTTTAATTATGAAATAATGATGACATTATTGAATTCATATAATTAATATAAGTTGTAAGATATATTAGAATTATATATAAAAGTCTATCAAAGTATATAAAAATCTGTCACTTATTTCATGAAATCCTTGAATTACACACGCATATTAATTTCTAGGTTATAACCCTTTTAGGTTTGTTACCTAACTAGGTTTCTTAAGATTTTATCGAGCATTAAGGTTGCATACTTGAACCGAAACACAAAATCTAACACATAGAAAACACATAACACATATTGATACATAATCCAATCATATAACACATATATTAGGTTTAAAAATTTAACTTCTATTCATCTATAATTTATAATTACAAGTCATATTTACTCTAATGTATACCCAAAAAATTAAATTCTTAAGTATTCTCTTCATAAAACTTGGTTTTATTTTAACTCTTAATTTAATCTTTCAAGACCATTTTTAATAACTTCAAAACTATCTGGGATATTACAAGTTTATAGTAAATATAAAATTTTCATGTAGCGATAATTATGATTTTATGGAAAGTTGCATAGTAAAGAAACATTTTTCGCTACCAAACTATCATATATTTGTTCTATTTAAAACTTAAAATTAACTTGTAAATTTAGGAAATTATTATTTTTAAAATAAAAAAATTATGTGTATAAATATTTGGCATAAACATAGAGAAAAAAGTAATACTTTCTACTTTCCATTGTATATGATGTTTAAACTATAATCATACGTATTAAGAAGTCTCATTAATATTAATATTGGGTAATTAATTTTAGTTTGAACTTCTATTACTACTAATGCACTAGTTAATTATGTCCCTTCCTCTCTCTCAATTACTCCATATTGATGAGATTTTTTAGGGACAAAGTAGAAAAGGATTAAATTACTTTTCTTAAATATATGTAAAATGTCTTATATTATAAAAAATAATTCTTCAAAAACGTCATATATAATAAAAATGAGAGAGTATGTAATATATAGGTCCTATCATGTAAATTAAATATAAGATTTATTAATTTTTTAAAACCTATTTATGTGAAAAAAAATTCCATCTGTCATTTTATTTAATAAATGTGATTATGTAAAAATAACGTGGCTTGTTTGACATTAAAAGCTAAATAACATAAGCAAATATTTTATAATTCTTATTATACCTTCTATATTATAAATAACAAAATTAATATAAGTGTAAAATAATAAAGATCTAAACGTAAGAGTTCTGTTGTTTTTTAATATAAAAAAAAATCTATAACAACATGAAATAAAACCTAAAAAAATTTCTTTCCTTTTTTTCTATCTTAATATAAATTATTTATGTTTTTCTTTTTAAAATTTTAAACTTAGAAACATAGTGTTAGCGTTACCCAAATAATTTTCATGTTGAACAAGAGATAGGTGGATGTGCATTCATGGAAAATGAGGAGGCATGGAAAACGAGGATCTTATTTTGCACTTTCATTATTCTGTTAATTGACTGTTTGCTATACAAAAATAACGATACTCGTGTTTGGAATCTATAACATGTTTGGAAACTATATAGGCACAACCACAAACCGATAAAAACCACAAAATCAAAATGGTACTGGCTTATTGCTACAAAAAATTTCATACGAATCATTTTTTCTACTGCAAACTAACTCATGATTCACGCGCATTCTTTTGTTTTATAATTAGTATACTATTTATATTTTTTATATTATATTTGTCGACGTCGGGAATTTTAGTGCTCTTCTTATTTATTTTGTTGTCTGTTTCGTTAAAGATGTGTTTTTAGGAAAAGTCGGCATAAATGTCAACGAGATTTTGAAAGATTAATTTAGTAATGGGCCGATTGACAAGAGCCGCTAATTGGTAAAAGTTTAAATGGATGTACCAACTCATTCGATTTTTTTTAGATTTTCACAATCGAGATGGCCCATATGATTCCAATTAATTGGTCTGCAACCGAGATTCATAGAGTTTGAGAGCTTGCTTAAGCGAATGAAAGGTGTTAGACACTCCCCGACTTCCGTGAAAACACGATTATCGCTTTCTTAATACTTTCCTTAAAATGTCTTTGAGATTGGAAATATGTGTGTGTGTGTGTGTGTGTGTGTGTGTGTATGTTTATGTGATTTAGTAAAAAATTTGGATTATCGCTACTTAACTTTGGAATCGAAATTGTGAGAAATGCATTATGTTGAAAGTAACTTCGAACCTCTTTTGAGCCTATGCACGAAAGATTTGATTTTAAGGAAAAGATTCATTTCAACTTTTATTTTGATAAAATTCCTTTATTTTGGTACTCATTTGATTTGAAAGGATTTTAATAAAATGCATTTAAATGCCATTTTCAGAAATCGTTTAATTTGACAAGATTTGTCTTATTAAACATTTTTAAATGTCGAGAGCCTGGAGGCATCTAATGAAAAGATAACATATTCGGGAGCTTGGAGGCATCAGACCAAAGGGGTAACATCTTCGGGAGCTCAGAGACATCAGACCAAAGGGATAAGCTTTCGGGTGCCTGAAGACATCCCACCGAAGAGATAACTCCTTCGAAAATCCGAAGGCGTCAAACCGAAATGATAAGCTTTTGGGAACCTAAAGACATTTGACCGAAAAAATAAACTTTTGAGAGTCCAAGGATTGCTAAGATTGAATAAAATTTGCTTTCGGGAGACCAAAGAGATAAATTTTCGAGAGTCCAAAGACTGTTAAGATCGAATAAAAATTGCTTCCGGGAGACCGAAGAGACAAACTTTCAAGAGTCCAAGGACTACTAAGACTGAAGAAATACTGATTTCGAGAGATTGAAGAAAGTATGCTTTCGGGAGTCCAAATACTGCTAAGACAAAAAAATATTGGTTTCGGGAGATCGAAGAAAGTATACTTTCGGGAGTCCAAAGACTGTTAAGACCTAAGAAATACTGCTTTCGAGAGACTGAATAAAATATATTTTTGAGAGACCGAAGGCATCAAACCGAATAGATAAAGCTTTCGGAATCCCAAAGCTATAAGACCGAAGAGAAAAGGCTTCGGGAGTTTAAGGACTACTAAGATCGAAAGGATAACGCTTCGGGAGTCTAAGGATTATTGACCGAAGACATGTTGGCTGGAGTCCATACAAAGATAGTACCATAGAATGGCGATTAGGCAGTTTCAAAAACCTGCTTGTAGTCTGAGCCCAATCTGTACAATTTTCTCATGGTCACTCCGGAATATTTCTTTCTCCTTGATTTTCTCAGCAAGCATTGTTGTCGGTTCTGTACCTCCTTCTATAAAAGGTTTTATTTAAATTTTTATGGTTTGCTTTTGTTTGTTGACCTCTATGGAAGTAGCTTGGATGGTTTAGAGATAGCATCTTCGAGACATATTTTAATCTCCAATCCCAAACTCCGTTGGAAATGTTATCTTCAAGTGGAGAATAAATGTGATAGCTCTTAATGCAGATAGTGTGGTCTTCCCTAAAATGGCATTGTAATTATTTTTCATATTTAGAATATAGAATTGTACCATTATGGAAGACTGCTTTAGAGCTGAGCCAAACACTATTGACATCTCGATAGTACCAACGATTGGGACATAAACATTACCAAATTCATAAAGTGGCATAAGGCTCCAGCTTCTTCCCCCCCCCCCCCCCCCCCCCCCCCCCGGGGAAAAAATTTAGCCGATTATAGGTATGCATGTAAAACAGATCGACTGAACTCCCATTATCAATAAGACTGGAATGGCCCAGTTATTACAAGTGCATCGTCATGGGGGAAGGACCATGTTCGGCCAATAATCTTCATCGGTGAAGGTGATGGGATCAGTCTTAAAGTCCTTCAGCTGTGCAGATATCTGATGCACAGCCCTGGCGTATGCTTTCCTTTTTCCTATTGGATAGGGCTGCTGCATACCCACTAAATATAACATCAACTACCCCCCTCGGTGCTGAAATGGAGGCTGGTGGAACAATTCAATTGAAGGCGGATCGTCTGGCTCTTTCTGTCGTGTAGTAATCCATATTTCCTTTCTAGATTTGCTGTTCAAGGAAGTCCTTTAACTAGTAGCAATCCTCGTTATCATGGCCCATCACCTCAAGATAAGTATAGTATTTATTATTGTTCTTCTGCCTAACAAATACCCTGATTTTTTAGGGTTTATAAAACTAGGGTTGATTTTTAATTTCGCTCACAATCTGTGCTCTACTAGTGTTCAGGGGGGTGTATAGTCTTTGCTTTCTCTACCCCTGAAATTCTTGTTTTGTGGCCAATCTCTCCTGGAATCTCTTCGACCATTGTCATTTTTATTGGCATCTTTCTTTCCTTCATCATTTCGGCCAGTATATCTTTTATCGGCTTCATCGCCTCTGGGTCTCTTCTCTGGTGGTAATTATCATCATATCTCGAAAAGCCCCTAAGGTTGGCTAGAGCTTCCTCAATCTCTATAAATGTGTCCACAATCTCATAAGCTTCAATAAGGGATTGAGGAACTTTCAGGATGATCTATTCAATGAGATGGCTGGGCTTATCCACATTCAAGCTCATTGTCATAAACTAAAATGCTTAAGCAGAATCCAAAACAAGGATTTTGAACACTATATCTCTGAATCTCTTCATAAATTGTCAAAAAGACACATTTGCTCTCTGTCTCACCTTCAAAAGAGAGGTGGTCATTTTGGCGCATTTTTTATTACCACTAAAATGCGTGTGGAATTGATCTTACAGCCCTTCCCACGAATCAATTAAACCAAGAGGGAGGGACCCATTCTCTCGCAGTCTTCTTCAAAGTGGAGATGAAAAGGTAGCACACCCCTGTTGCATCATACCTATGAAAACGTATCACCCGTTCATAAAAATAGGTGTGGTCATGGGGGCCACCGGTGCCATTATATGTCTCCAGTGTTGGTACTTTGAGAGACCAATTAATTGTTGCTTCCTCATGCTCCTTGGTGAAAGGAGATGAGTATGGTTTTTTACCGGTGGCATCGACATGTCTTACAAAATTCCTTGGGGCAAATGATTCTCCAACCTAGTTGTCTTGCAGTTACTTTTGTTGTTGCCCACCATCTCTGTGGCGTGGTGGAGATCTAGACCTTTGGCGTTGATCTCTATAAGTCGATGACTGAACAATAATTATCATTCGATCATGGCATGGGGCATGATGGGCTGACTAGGATGGTGGCCCCCGCTCATTCAGGTTGTCTTTGATTTTTTCCAGTTCCGCAAACTGTTTATCAAGCTTCACATGTTGAAGTTGAGAATTTTTATTCTTGTCCTAGTGTTCCTAAAGACAAAGCCGTTTGTCAGCATTAATGGGATGATGTGATTGCGAGTGCGATTCCCTACAAGAAATTTCGTGGTGGTTGTGGGATGGGATTGTAGACATTTTTGGTTTTTTGTTTGTGGGATCTGTTAAATGAAATATATACTTAACACTAAAGTGTCCTCCTTTTAGCGCTAATGTTAACGCTTGAATTTGTAGAGGACACTTGACCACCATCAACGACATTAAACCTACACAATTAAACAATCGAAAGAACTTGACGGCTTGGGCCGCTAGGGGATATCTCTAGTGTGAAAGTAAGTATAAATCTCAAGATTCATTAACAATGGAAGTGTGTTTGCCTAATTTTAATTATGAATTTACACGCAAGTATATGTGGCCAATAAGTAATATAATGATTAAGTCGAGTGTCGAACCTACAGGGAATTGAAAATAATTATTACCAATTACTAATTTTATATCAAATTAATTTTATTTAAACAATCGAATTTAAACTATAAAATTAAATCTAATTAAAATTAAAAACTAATTACATTAATGACAAAGATTAAATAAGATTTTAAAGACTTAAAATCACAATTTCCCCAATGCTTCGTTTAAATCTCTTCACTCTCTTCTTAATTAATCAATTATATTAAATTATTAACTGAGAATGCCTAATTATTTATTAACATTTTCGAATGATTAATAAAAAGATCTATTCCAATTAAATTGATATATTACTATACAAGACAACTTGAAATAAATTCAATAATATCCAACTCTCACAAAGTTACATTTGACATATAGATATTTTCATCATATACACTATTATGTTACTCTTCCTAAAAAAAAATTAACAAATTTACATATTATCATATCTGAATCTAAACCTATAATCCATTTTTAATTTCATACAGATTATCCCAATTAATTACCCCTAAATAATTAGTACATGAACACACAAAATATGATAAACAATCCATAAATAATCATCAATAATTAAAAAGAAAACAAATTAAATTAAACTACACATTGGGTTCCATCGCAATCTCAATTAAAAATTAGCCTGTAACTGAAAAAGAAATCAATTTAATAAAATAATCCATTAAATCCAAATAAAAAAAAATAAAAGAAAGAGTTTAGAGAGAAAAATTTGTATTTAAATGCAATCTCTGTTAGCTCCGTCTTCAATACGTGTAATTATTCCGCGCTGAAATCTCCTTTAGATTTGATAAAAATCCTTCTCCTAATTCTAATTATGTTAGATCTAATTTATTCTATTCTACTTTATGCTAATATATGTTAATATGCTGAAAATAAGAGTCTCATAGTGTATTTATAGGACTACAATTAAAATCCTAAACAATTATGGAATTAAAAACCAAGTTGGAATAAAAAATAATGAATAATCTTGATTTCTGCTAAAAACTACCAACCAAACACGCCTTAACACGTCATTTGACCAAGTCAAACGCAGCCAGTTGGCTTCCTTCCTCACGGACGAAACAACGCCGCATAGACAAGTTGAACCTCAAACGCCCGTGCATTGCGCTGGCATTCCTAATCTTTAAAACAACACCGTTTTATAGCAAATTTTGCTAGAATCTTTCCCCGCGCCATGCGCGCACGCCTCTTCTTCACCCAGATGCTAAACGACGACATTTCAAGTAGTGTCTCTCATGCTCCTCTGTGACAACCTGAAATTTTCGATATATTTAAATCATATTAAAAAATAATTTTTTTTTTGATGAATTAGATATGTATATATATAGGAGTGAAATATATATACATATATTAGAATAATGAAATGTAATAGTTATTTTAACTATTAAATTAATTAGTGGAGTTAACTAATTTAGTGCGTAAATATATTAAATAAATTTAAGGTTCAAATTATATAGTAGGGGTAATATATGTTTTTTTTGTTTTTGAATAAAAAAAGTTATTTTCTTTTAGTTAGTTGATGATAAGAATTATGTTACTATAATTTAATGTAACATATATTGGTATTGTATTTAATATTATACTAAGTGAATGTGAATTGAAAATATGGAATAAGGGAACAATATTTTTTTTATATAAATATTGGATGATTAAAATTAGTAAATTAAAATACTATTTAATTACGGTTAAAGATATTAAATTAGTATATTTAATATTTTAAATAAGATTGCATGAAACAATTTATGGAGAGAAAGACATAATTTAATTATGAAATATTTATTGAATAAATTAAAGGAGTGGTGTAAAATAATTAATTAAGTGAATATTAATTATTTTAAAATAGGGTTTCGTTACACAAAAAGTGTTAAATTTAATTATGGATTAATTCTATTTTTAATGAAAAGAATTTATACAAGATTATAAAGGTATAATTTAATAATTTATAATTTATAATTTATATATTGGTATATCCATAATTACAAGGCATATGTATTAGTGATATTACATATATATGTATTTATATAATATAATATATACTGATATATATTATATGTACGTATGCTGAGAATGTTTTTAGAGTTAGGTGGAAACATGAATATGCATTATTACTGATTTATGTGGAGAAGAATTGTTAGTGGGGAAGTGCCACGTAGCAATTGATTGAAAGTGGACTAACACCTAGTTGCATGCTTGGCTTGTGTAATGGAGTTCTTCAGTAAGCTAGTTTCTATTCCCCTTAGTTCAGTAAACGAAAATGTCTTCCAAGATTCAACAAGTTCTAAGCTCAAAATTTCTAAAGCCATTGGCCTTAAAGTTCTCTACCAATAAAGTTCCATCAAAATGGATACAAATTAGAGGTACAAGTTGGAATTAAAATAAGAACATAGCAACTTCTGTTAAGGGAGGAGTTTAATTCCATCTGAAATCTAGTTTTGAACAAGAGTTCCATCAACTAATATACCAAGACCAAAGCTTAAAGGTATAAGATTTTTCTCTTTCTTATCATAAGAATTGTTTATGTATTAGTTATTATTTCCTGAAAATTGTTGTGGGAGAATTGTTTTTGATTGGGAACCATGAAGGGTTCAAGGGGATATAAGGGTGGATTTGAGTATGGAGGTGTGTTTGTATTCAAATTCATATGAACATTGAGTTTTTAAACCATGCAAGTAAAGTATTTGTAAAAATGCCTCAATGAGAATTTTTATTTAAAAATATGAAAACATGTTTATCATTGTTGACGTTTTCTGTGCATATATAAGTTAGGGACTCACTCAAATGATTTTAGTATTTCAAAATGAGTCCAATTGGTTTTAAAAGTATTTCATGCAAACAAGTTTAAACCGAAAATCATAAAAAATGCAGATTTTCAAGCTTTCCGTTTGAAATCATAATGAGATCTTCAAAGAGCAAACTTTAATGTAATTTGTACATTGTTGTATGGTCTAGAGGTTTAAGAAAGTTTCTGGTCATTTGATTTTATATTGGGTATGATATACATGTTGGGAGTAGGCTGTTGAAAACAAAAATTTCTGAAAACTCTGGCACAGTGGCGCGGGGCGCACCACTGCTGTGTCATTTTCGGCGCGGCACGCGCTGGTTCTAGAATTTTAAAAATTTATTTATTAATTATTTTTAAAGAAGAAGGTTTGATTAAAAACTATACCTCAATAAGAAATGTCTTAAGAGATACAAATTAATCTATTTGGTATGGTTAGTTTAATTTGATTAATTTTAAAGTTGAACATTAATGAAGGATAATCTTGAATGAGTTAATAAATGTATTATGTGTTTAGTTATTAATAATTGGGTTATTTTATATAGGTTATATGATGAGGAGTAGCGTTTCAAATAAACGTGAACCGTTATAATTAACAAGCGTAGCTAACGCAAATGCAAGTTTTTCAGTCCTATTTGCTATTTGTAAACTTGATATTGATTATGTGCGAACAGTGTTGAATCATAATGAAGTCATTCTTAGTATGTAGAAATACGTGATTTGTAATACAATGCTATCTGAATTGTTGAAGTCAAATTATGACTAGATTTAATTGGGTTATGGAAACTCAATTTACTTGTGATATGCGATATGTGAACAATGATATGTTAATAAAGCCTGACATATGATTTATATGCAATGTATAATAAACTAGAAGCATGTATATAGAAATGCTAAGTATGTGAATTATAAACCATGTTTGCAATGTGAATCATGTGAAGCATGAAATGTGATTACTATTAGACTTGCTGAGTCATCACACTCATTCTTGCAAATACATTTTGCAGTTATAGATCGAGGCGTTGAAGCTGGTTACAAAGTGAATTGTTGTTGTTTTCTTTAGTGGAATTGTACCAAGTCAAAATGACTTACTGTATCCTAACGGTACTAGTTGTAATAAATTTTGAGGTTTGGAAATAAAAGTTATTCATTTTGGAAACTAGTTTGTAAATATTATATTTATTGTTGTAAGGTAATATTATGCGATTGAGATATTATCTAATAATTGATGTACATTACATAAATGACTTACCGTATTGAGAAGTTGGGTTGCTGTTTTGAGAATTCAGTTTATTATATTTAAACTATTTGAGTTATGACAAAATGTATAAAAGAAATAGTTTAATTTTATATTCACAATTAATGTGTTAAAAATGAATCATAGAACATATGATTCTAAAAAGTAAACACGAAAAATAAAAGTTGCGATTTTAGAACCGATGAGTTAAAAAGTTTTAACTAACTAAATTTTAATATCTATATCCATATCCATATTGATATTAAATGTTATTTATTATTGTTATAAAAAAAAATTAAAATTCACAAAATTCATCATTTATATTACTGAATAATGACATGGAATTATATTGAGGTCGGATCGTGAGCACCAAATCCGAGGTAAAGGAGACCCGGATTTGGGGGTGTCACATCCTCAACGCACGCCATGCGCTTGGGTTCCCTTCATACTAGAATTACTAAATTGCCGCAAGCTTATTGCTTTATTACTAATTTGCCATCAAGCTTAAATTAATTATTTTTTCCCTAAAAAACAAAATAAAAATAATTAAAAAGTAATATAAAAATAATAAAAACACATAAAATTAAATAATATACCTAAAATCAATTAAAATGGTTAAAAATTAACAAATAATTAAGTCTAAAAATATTCAGTAAATAGGTATAAAAATCCCTTATCAAGGTGCTTAGTATTTAGTAGGAAAAAATAACATTAAACTCTACCTCGATTGTTGATGTTCTCCTTTAACTGTTGATGTTCAAGGCTACTGGGTTGGGTGCACTTGGCCTAATGGGTTGAAGGAGCGAGGTCCAGTTTAGTCAACCCAATTCACACTTTCTAATTTGATCTTCAACACTTGATACACCATACAATGGTAGTAAGTATCAGGAAAACGGAGGATAGTGTTTCTAAAATTCGATGTTATTGCAACCAACTTTTAAAATTTGAACTTTTGAAGTCTTACATGTTCTACGGTTGTTTTACTCGTGACCAAGTCTCTTGAAGCAGCTCTTGTATAAAAAAAAAACACCTACAATTTGGTTACATAGAAACCCAAATTGAATATACAGCAGGCTCATAAACACTAATGTAAATCTGCCCATCTCTGTTATCCATTAATATTGCTTCTCTTCAATGTTTAGTAGACTCTCCAGTTCTAGGTGTGGGGTTTATTGGATCTTTGGCTAGATCGCGCTCAAAGTTTGAGGACCACATTTTAATCTAGGCCTCAAAAACAAATTTTGATTTATTTTTGTCATGTGGAACATAGGTCTTTATTCTATAAGTTGTGTGCAATTATGAATAATGTTATTTGAAAAATGCATCTGAATTTGGTTTGTATGTTGTCTAATCTTAATCACCATAAGTGTTATTTTTCTCACCATTATATGTTCTACTATGCTGAGATGTTAGCTTCAATACTTTAAATTATTTAACAGTTGGTTGAGTTATTGTTTCAGAGGCATGCAGGAAGATGGAGCTTGCAATGGAGGGATGGATATGACAATTCGAGAGACCCCTCCAATGGTGCCCCGTTCATGTATAAGGATATATCAGCAAGTCAATAGTTTTCAAGTAATTAAACATTTTCAAAAGCTAATTATAAACAAAACAAAGATGATAAGAATTACTAGCTGTGGTTGGAGAAAGATGAACTAAATCACACAAATGGTAAAGGCTTTTCCTTTCCATTGATATTATGAATGAATAAAGAGAAGAAAAAATACGAGAAAATTCCTCAATAGTACATTTTATGCCCAACATTTTGCTACAACATATTCATCCCTCTGTGAGATTCATAATCTAGGTAATCTTCATTGGCCAGAGGAAAAGGCGCGTTATAACCATACATATCAAAAACCCTATCATCCATACCCATATTCCCTCCTTCCTGTCCTTTGAAGCCTTCCATTTGCGAAGCCCAAGGATTTGGAGCCAAAATATTAGAGCCGGATGCTTCTTGGTTCATACTTGCTGCATTATGATTTTGTGGCGGATATTCAGTTGGCCTCTTGTTGGTGGAATTGGCTGTTGTCAGAGAAATAGAGTTCGATTGCTCTAGCTGCATTTGTTGCTGGTTCTTCATCGGTGACTTGGGCCGAAGAGACTCTATATCAGGGGTT
This sequence comes from Hedera helix, assembly GCA_947179155.2. Classification (NCBI taxonomy): domain Eukaryota; kingdom Viridiplantae; phylum Streptophyta; class Magnoliopsida; order Apiales; family Araliaceae; genus Hedera; species Hedera helix. The sequence continues at coordinate 31,141,646 of OX359271.1, read as the reverse complement.
GTGACAACGAGATGACCAGCTTCTGGCAGTGGATTTCGTCCACCTCCTCCCTGCCAAACCTTCCCATCCTTGTCCACGAAATTCCGGATATATGCCTGAAAGATCTCAATATTCTCAGGTCAGGGCTATTTAAATGCAAGCCAATCAAGTTTAGTAAACTAATTATACATATTAGGACTAATACCATGTTAACTAACCAGTTGCACTTAAAATCATATGCTATTAGAGAGTGGTCCAGACCATATCATGCTTTAACATTATCTCCTCGGCTATGACAAGTATAATTGAGTGCACTATTCAAATCAATGTGTGATACAACAAACTTATACTGACTTGCTCTTTTTAATGCACCATCTAATGGGTTGTTCTAGCTTCTAGCTTCAAATGACATACGATGTTAGCATAAAGAAGAAACAAGGGACACTGATGTTACAAGTAGTAACTTCCTACAGGAAGGTTTGAAGAAATAGCGGTTGATTTCTTTAATGGAAACGAAAATTTTAAACATCTAGTTTTTCTAATTACAAGAAATAACAGCTTTAGTTAGCAATATAATAGATATTCCTTTCATTCTAAAATAAAGGATTTGAAGTCAATTTGAGATATTTTCAAATTAGAATTGATACGAGTTCATTTAACTCTAAACAACACAATTTGGAAAACTGTTATCGCTAGTTTTTGAAGCAATACAGTATCTCTTTTCTTTCAAGACAGGATGACTGCATAACAGGAAGTCAACAGCCTTGGACGAAGTACAGCCTAACAGTAGGTTATAAGCTCTCAAGTCTTATCAAGTTTCAGGTAACCAATCTCTAGGAATAGTGAGAAATCCTAATTTTTATATTTCATGTTTGCATGACGGACTAGCACAAGAAAAGCCTCATTACTCATATAAATTGGCAAGAGCGACAAATACTTTTAAAGGTCTGGTTGATTACCATCTCTGCCTTTTGTTTTCAAATTCTGTTCTTCGTTGTTTCCAGTTTTTATTTCTGAAATATGGAAAAGTTTGTGTACATCTATTACCTTCCTATAAAGTTCATTTCTTTTCTTTCCTTCAATAAAGAGAAATAAGAAAAGGGATAATTGGCTTAATCTTAAATGCAAACAACTTCCAATCGAAATTATTTCTTATTACCATTCCAAAAAACCAGAGCGTATTCTTACTTTCCTGAAAACAGGTGCAATGGATGGAAATGATGATCAAGCACATTTTCTAGAACTCTTAAGAATATGAAATCAGAAAACAGTGTGTGCTTGTGTTTGTGTCCATAAGTCCATCAGGTTTTCCTTATTACTAATACAACTGGATAAGGATGCTGAACATCATACCTCGGAATTAAAATTTGATGAAGAGAGGTCTTTACCAACAGTCAACCAGCCAGACCGAATATTGTGATCTTCACCAAATAGTTCAAGCCTCCTACGACCAAGGGAGAAATGCTCAACAATCCGGTACATATCTTCAGGTTTTGCAGTAGAACCTGTGATTACATTAGCAAAAAGTTCTCAACATAATTGGGTCCCAATATTTGAAAGAAATGATACAAAGATTTAGGAACTTCCATATATTTGCTAGAATGAGCAAGATAATAAATTTCAATGAAAAGAAGAAAACATGAAGGGAAAAAAAGGTACCAAATATACATAGCCAATTCAAATGTGGATTATAGTAAATTGATTACAAGCATGATCACAAAAACAAAAACCTAAATTATAATACTGACCATAAGGACGCTCCTCAGCTATAATCACGTCAGTGTCGATGTTGGCATGAATTATATGACCATCAGTACTACGACGAACAGTTCCTTTTATGCCCATCAAACAGTGTTCCTTCATGACAATAACAAGGGTGCAAAGAGTTCAGTAAAATGATTAAAACAATCAAATTGAAATCAACATAACACAGGAAAGAACAAAATGGGTAAAGTGACACAAATTAGAAGCATAAAACTGTCAACCTTAGAGCGCTGAAACAAAGTATGAGAATCATGGCGCAACCCAGGAGTTGCATTAGTTTTGTTTGTCTTTACCCAACATATATCTTCACACCTACGAAATCCCCACTACATGAAACAGGAAAAAGTGTTAATTGTTGACCATTGCAAACTACTGCCATATAAACAATCAAGTTGAACAAAAGAGTGGCAATCATAGTCATAATATGGCCACAAGGCAGACTCTGCACCTTCTTCAGACATTGTCTTCCCTGCTCAAGGCCAAGACCATCACCAACCCAAAGAAAAATGAAAGAAGGTGTGTCAGCAATTGCCTACAAACAAGAATGGGAGACGGTTTAGATATTAGTCTGAAATGTTAAACATAAAAAAATTAATACGTCAGGATTTGGAGCAGAGTTAAGTCTTCGAATATAAAGCCCAAGAAGAACTTTATTTAATAGGGTTTAAATTTTTAAAGCCCAAGAAGGATATGTTTTAAATTTAGTAGAAGAGTAGAAGTAGTTTTAATACTTACCGGGTAGCATCCCCAGACATTATTATTATAATTATTTAAGAATGACAGTATCATTATCCCATCGACAACAGGCCTTGTGTTGAAAAGTTATTTAAGCAACTTCATTCCAAGTCACAGAAGCCATGTTGCATAAACAAAGAATGACTAAGAAACTAATTACCTCAATCTTGAGATTCATAATTTCTTCAAATGTCCAATACTCCATATGGTCAGTGATGCCAGGAGCTCTGTGAACATATTCCTCCCAAGGAGGGTCCACAAGAATGACGTCAAACTTCGTTCCAAAGAACTCCGGAGACAGCACCTGCTCACGCAGGTCACACTTGAAATACATTGGAGCAGTAGCAGACTTGGCAACAATCTCATCCTTCTTTTGTATAAGCTCCCGAAGCTTTGGGTAGTCCTCCACAACACTAGTGAGCTCTAGTTCCCTGATGTAATTTTGTGGACGCATACCAGTGTCAACAAAGTTTTGGGAGTAATCATTTTGCTCTCCTCTGGAAGGAACTTTACCATAGGGTCCATTACCTCTGGGAGGAACCCAACCCCCAGTAGTTTTTTCTTGTGAATGTCCACGTCCCATTGGTAGCATAGCATTAAAACTAGCTCCAGATAAATTTGGAGGCCCTCCTCTTCCAGGACCTGGTTGACTAAAAAACATGGCAGGATTTGGAGGAGGCCCTATATTTGGAGAAAATCTGGGTCCAGATGATCCAGGAGGAACAAGTGAGAGACCGGTTGGAACGGCTAACAGATTCATATCTACACCTCGTCCTCCAGGCCATACAACAGGAGGAGAAAAGGGTGGAATAAAAACACCAGGGGAAATTGGAGGACCAGGACCAGGAGACATGCTATGAGTTAGTTGTTGCATAGCTCCAGGTGGCGGCATTCCAAGTGGTCCAAAAGGTGATCCCATCATGGGCACTGGGATTGCAACCTGTTGGCTGTCTCTCCCATTAGGTCGACCCCTTCCTCCTCTCTCAATTCTATTCCCTCTAATTCCTTGTGGAACAGCTCTATTAAAGGAGCCTACCTCCTGGTTTCCATGAGATGGTTGTGAACCACTACTTGAACTTTGGCCACCACCTTTCTGGCCTCTTGCTTTCACAGCCTGAAAGTCAATCTCATCCCTCCATGAATTCTGATCTCGCAAATTAGAACAGTCATCCATAAATCTATCCTTTGAATCCTCACCAGATTGGCCAGACCCGTATAGATCAAAGTTCCTTGCCTTACTATCCCGTGGATATGCATACTCATCATCTTTTGGTGGCAATTTTGTGTCAGAATTCTGACCAGCTTCGTTACTCCTAGCAAAGGTGGATTTAGGTTCCTCTATCCCATAATCGAATGGTTTGGTTTGGATCTCTATCACATCATAATTCTCATTCGAAATTCCATACTTCGATGAGGTTTTCACAGCTTCAGTCCTGTTTCCATCTTTTCTACCACCAGCACGACCCTGAGGCCTTTCATTGTCAACCCTCTCACGACCATGTCTCTGCAACTCCCATTCTCTACCATGATCATAACCTGTGTCCCCATCTTTTGTATCCTTATTGGTAATGTTGAGTGGCCTTCTTTTCCAATTGTCTCTGGAAGCCTCTCGCTCCCTATTCCTGTCACTCCAGCTGTCATCTCTTCCTTTAGATCGATCATCCCTATAGCCATCCTTTTCTAGTTCTTTCCTCCTGAGCTTACTGCTTCTGTCATACTCCATCTCAAAATATTCGGATTCATGATGGCGTCTTCCACTCCTCTCAGGAGATCTTGACCTGTTAGAGTGGTCTGAATCTCTTCTAGTTTTGTCTCTCATCCATGTGTTACCATCGTCATCCATATTGAATGACCTCTCACTATTTCCAACGACATCATACCCAATGGGATTCCTCTGTAGTTTATGTTCCTCGAGTTTCTCTTTACCCAAAATATCTTCACGAGTCAAAGGACTTCCCTTATTGTCTTCTTCAGGTGCTTCAGATCTGATCTTACTCTTCTCAGAATCAGCTTGTCTATCTTCTATGTCATCAGATTTTGTACCTTTGTCGAGAATAGAATCCAAACCCCTGCTTTTGCTATCATCCACTTCAGTTTTGGCAGGCAAACTTCTTTCTCTAGAAGTCTCATGCTTAGGGTCAAAAGAGTTCCCAGTTCTCCCGTCAGATTTCTCCACATAGTTACCATCTTCTATATGTCTAACAGCATCAGATTCATCCCATTTTCTCCTTTGGCTCCTACCCGGATCAGAAGATCTGTGATCCTTTTCTCGGCTGCTTTCCCTTCCTTCAGATCTTGAATCTCTTTCCTGGCCCATTTCATGCTCTCCATCATGTGATCTTTCGTCTTTGCCTTTAGTTCTGCTCCAGGAATTGTCATGATCTGAGAGCTTTGAAGCCGATTTCTTTCTCTCAACTTCATCAGCTCGACCATGTTCTCTGATCCCAGACTTTTCTCCACCATCATGCTTATTCTCAGCTTCGCCATCCTGATACCAATTGCTTAATTTCTCCAGTGCACTCTCTTCTTCTTTCTTCCTCATCTGCTTAGAACGCGACTCCCTTTTTGCTTCATATTCTTCCTCGTCACTTCCCGTTTTGTTTGAGCTAGCTGACCTCTTTCGACTCTCATATCTATCCCCTGTACTTCTCTTTCCCCCACTGCTGTCTACTCTTTCAGCATCCTCTCCATTCCCAGACCTTTTTGACCTGTGCTTCCTCTTATGATTGCCTTCCCATTCTTTTTCATCTCTGCCTCTATCATTTTTCACATCTGAAGTATCCTCCGGATCCCGTTTCACAGAACTCCGTATACGTTCAGGTGAACCCATTAGAGAAAAAACCCTTAGAAAATGTTCCTCTGATGCAAAATGCAATCCAGATTTAAGCAACCATCCTAAATGACGTAAACATAATAATGATCAGCAAAAAAGATAATGAATGCATATAGCTTTCCATTAGAAACTAAACTCACTAAGGGCAGAATACTGGTTTAGAATATATTCTCTCCGTTTCAAATTATAAGATCATTTTGACTTTTTGAAGTGAAGACATTTTTCAAACTCAAAATTGACATGAATTCTCATAATTTTAGTCGATACAATGATGAATACAATAAACCATTTTAAAAAGTACTACCCGTTGTAAAATTATTGTTTCATATTTTTTGATGAATTATCTCATTTTTTAGTTTAAAATTGTCTCAAATTGACTTTCAAAAGTCAATACTGATTGGAGGTAGGTAGTATAATTTTGTGTAAAAGGAGATTGAATAATATTGCACTCAGCATCTTAAGTCAACATAATTTGTTGCTAATTGGTAAGTCATGCTAATTAAATTGGAGAAATATAATTCAACAAAAAAAGTCGAAGCCACACTAACTAGAGTTTCCCAATCCAGAATTATATTCTATGCAAATTATAATGCTTCCTCTCAATTTCCATCGGCATCCAGAGTCCCAAACATATGCCTTGCATTATCTTTTTGGTCCAATAAATGAGGGAAAGATTCAGAATTGTTTTTTATTTATTTGTCAATTGTCATTTGAAAGAAAAAAAAAAGTTTTATAGATGACAAAGAGACCTACATGAAAAGAGGACAATGAATCCTCAAGATAAAAAAAAAGGAAAGAAAAGAGAATATAAAGAAAGGCCATAAACAACCAGCACCTCAATGAAATTAGGGACTCCCAACACATTGAAGATCTGACAGAGTTAATCCTTAAATTCAGTAACAACTGAAGACCAAAGAGCTGCTTAAAGAATCACCCTATCTGAAAGACAATGAGAAGGAAAACATGCATCCTAACAACAATCTAGCATTGCATTCTCACCAAGTGACTAAAATCTTTTTATTTATTTATCTATTTTTATAGGTAACCTCAGATCATTGCAAACAACAGATCAGACCAGAGGATCTTACCATCTTGTCCTCTTCCAAAACCTCTAAACTCATGCCAACAAGACACTCCGAATTGGTAAAACCCAAGAAACATTCATCGATATCAAACACCCTATTCACATAAGATACAAACAACTGAGTGATGCAAGAAATAATGCGAGTCATAATGAGATAAAAAAGCACGCACCAACTCAGTGAAAGAGCCTTATAAGGATGTCACATTTGTAAAATTGCAATAAGTTATCAGGATCTGTGACTGGTAAAAGGCTAGGGCTGAGCTAGGTTCAGAGCTTATTTATCTATAGCATACTAAACCCTGACACATAAGGCCTACTAACCCATGATAAACAATATTGGGCCCATGGCACTAATCCTTCTCTAGCAAATACTAAATTTACAATAATACCCTTAACTTCTAAAGATAAAAATATAAATATAAAAAGTCCCAAGTGTGTGCCATCTCAGAATCAAGGCAATTCCGAACTTTGTTGTTTATTCAAAATTTGATTCTGTGGTCTTTTTATAGACTGCATCAGTTTAGTTTATTCAAAGTTGATGACCACAAAAAGGCATAGTATGGAATTTTTTCTTTTCTTGTAGTATTCACCTATATGAGATGAGAAGACTGAAATTTAAAGAGTTCCAGGTTGTTTCTATTCATAATTCTAGCAAAAAGAAACAAATTTAACCCAGCTATACAAATTAACTGAAAAAAGGCAGACTGTCAATTATTTCATTCCCTTATTGCGGAAGAATTTTATTTAGCAAGTTAAAACAGAACGTCAGGAGGAAAATTATATCATTCTTTCTCCATAATTTCTGGTATACAAATTGAAATCTGTATTCATCAAATGCACCGACTCAAAATCGAAGCTTCATCATTTGTTGTTTAATAATTTAGAACAATTTCTAATTCAAAAACGTTAATTAAATGAATCCAGAATGAAAAGGACCGTTCAGCCGGTTCAGTTTTTTACTGAACCGGTACAGGTGTACCGGTTTTTTGAGTATTTTTACAATTTTCAGTACCGGTAGCGGTATGGAAAATTCTGAATTCAGTAAAAACCGAAATTAATAATATAAATAATTAAATATATAACAAACAAGTTTTTTTATAAAAAATTAGTAAATATATAATTTTTGTTTTATTTAATTATTATTTATAAATATATATATTATCATTCGGTACAAACAAAAAAATTGAATCGAAAAAACGGTACTGATCATGTACCGAACCGGTACCGAAACCAGTAATTCGGTACCGGTTCTTGATTTTCCGGTTATTTGGGATCAGTTCCAGTTCGTTTTTTTGGGTACCGGCTCGGTACACCCCTATACCCCTAGTTACTAGTTAACGGTGTCCTGCATCAAACAAATCTAGTTACCTCCTAGTGTGAACATCACAAGATTGGTCAGACTCAATTAGGAATTTATCCCAACTATGTGACAATTATTTGCAAACCTAGAAAACAGTAATAATTTTCAAATTGAAGTTTTCTAATAAGTTCAAATTGAATATATTCGAAGATAGTAAGGGTAGCACCAATTATGAAGAAGGCAAGGGAACATCATGGAGAGATTTTTTTTTTTATAAAAGGAACATCAAGGAGATATGGTTTGCTCATATCCAACGTTAGTCTATAGATGCACCGATTAGAAGGGAGTCTTGTTAAAAAAAAATAGAGGGAGGGATCGATCAAAGATTATTTGTGAAAAGGAAAATAAGTGAGGACTTGACCTCTAATAGAAGTGAGTGGAGGAATTCAATCGACTCTCTCTCTCTTACTCCCCTTGTTTCTATTTTGTTTTCTTTTTTTTTAAACTTTATATGTATGTATATACTATTATATATGTCGGTGGGGTTCTTATTTTTTGTTTCCCTAACATGGAAGGGGCTCTAAAGCTAGGGAAATCTTGTGTAAAAAATCTCTTGCAAATAAATGGCTCTTCGGAGCCAAATTCTCTCTGGTATAAAGTGATTACAACTATATAAATGTGTTTTCAGTGCATCTTAAAAAGAGGCCGAACATATTATTAAAATAAAAAAGATAAATAAAATGGGATGGAGGTACTACAGGTATAACCATGATGAACATATCTAGAAATCATGGATTGCCAAAATGACATTAGCTCTTACCAAAGTATTACGGAGCCAGGGTTGTTTTCAAGGACCGATACGGATACAGTACTTGGATACGACACCGTGACAAAGGACAAGGCATTTTCCAATAATAATAATAAAAAAAATGGTAAGAATCGATACGTTGGGGATTTGTTTAATTTTTCATATATATTTTAATAAATATAAATGTATTTCTACAATAAATAAATTTAATTATTAATGAAGTATGATAACAAAATAGTAAACCCCACAAGCACCTCATAAAATAAATGTCTTCTAGTCTAGCATTTGCATCCATAACTTCATAAATCACAACAATACAACACAGGCAAATAGAAAAAACTAAAATTCACACTCATCACATAGGCAAAACCAGTTTATTCATAAGAAAATAAAATTTATAGACACACTTATAACTTACAAGCAATAACAAATTATTCAAAAATAAGAGACAATTCATACACCAGAAAACAAAGAACAAAAATTAAAATTGAAAAAAGATTGCTTTTTTAAAGGATACTAAACTTTAAATTTAATAGACCACAAAAGTGAGGGGCTGAGATGAAAGAGACCCAAAAGAGAGAAAAACCGTTCCTTTATCATTTGAGAAGAAACCCCAATTTTCTAGGGCCACTGCAAATAACCATTGAAAGGAAAGAGCAGGGCCGAGAAGTTGCCGCTGGGATGAGGAGAGCAGGTCTGAGAAATCCAATTGGAAAGAGAACTGAATCATTTCAATTAATATGTAAAAGATCGGGAATTGGAATCAAGAGCACAACCTAAATGCCATTTAAATGAAAAATAAACAGCAAATTTTTTTAAAAAAAAAATAAAATAAAAAAAAGACAATCACAATTCATCCAAGTGAAAAAAATATATAATACTAAAAAATATTATACCTCAAAGTTCGTGCCCTGTGCGTGGGCTTGTACCGGCGGGCAATGAAGTGGGGAAGTTCCGAGTTGCAGGTGGGAGAGGAGCAACGAGAAGACAAAGAAAGTGCAGGAATCGGGTCGGACTTATTGGGGATTTAACCCAGTAGTCTAAACCCTTGAGAAGGGTATAATGGGAAATACATTATCAAAGCTAGGGGCTTTTCGGTATTAGAATATAGTCTTATATTTTGTGAACGGGCAAAGAAAAGGGAAGCTAATTAGAATTTTCATGGCGGCCAGAGAGTTGCAGCGGCGAATTGCCTCTCTCTTATTTAGGAAGCAGCCTCAAGTCTCCGTCCGTAACGGTAATTTTTTTCATATATGATCTGAAATACATATATGTATATGTGTATATGTGTCTGTGTGTTTATATTTATAGGCGTTTCGATTTCTTTTATATGTTTGGTGAAAGCACAATCTTATCATGAGTTCTGGTTATATTCGAGTTATTTAATTACACAACGAAAATTAAAGAAATGTAGCCTTTAATTATTGATGGAAATGGATATTTGGTATGCAATATTGGCCAGGTCTATGAAATTGAAATTTTTAGTTGTATTTCAGTTTATATTTATAAAGTTATCTTGTAGTATAGAGTGAATTTTAGTCTGTAAGTTCTTGTTGCTTCTGCTATTGTTTTACGCAACAGATTGCGGGAATTGGGTTGTGGGTCTCTAATAAATTTGTTTTCTTGTTGAGGAGTTTCGCTAATATAAGTATTTTCTTCAAAATATATATTGTTTGCCATTTGTTAAAGTTTTTTCAGATTCAACAAGGGTAGTGCACAAGTTGTGGAACTACTTTTGGTTTGATTCAAACAGGGTAAGCTATATTAATAATACTCCCTCCCTTCCATGTTATAAAATCACCAGTGACTTTCAAAAAGTTAATTTGAGATATTTTTAAACTTAAAATTTACATGATTTATTTAAATTTTCAAAATAATAAATCTTATAACTAGTAGTATTTTTTAGGTATTTTTTAATATCCATAATTGTATTGACATGAACTAATTGAATTTATGTTAATTTTGAGTTTGAAATTGACTTTTCAAAAGTCAATATTAATCTTATAATTTGTAACGGAAGGAGTATTTGATTACATCCCTTTTTTGTTTTAAATCACTTGGTGTGAATCGTTCTAATTTCTTTAAGAATTGTGATCATTAGTGATTTCATGTTTGATGTTGTTTCTGAGGAGATAAGATTTAGATAGTAATTTCCGAGTTGATTGGTACTAGTTTTTGAGTTGAGATTTCATATAGGGCTTATCAAATAAAATTAATCAGTATGCCCCAAATTGTAAAGCTAAATTTATGTGATTCTATTTTTCCTTTTCTTTTCTTTAAGAATATTTCAGTTGCTTTTCTAGTTTACCAAATAAAAAAGTAATCACTATGCCCCAAATTGGTTTTCTTATAGAATTAATCAGTTTAGTCTTGTTGCTTTTCAGTATGCCCAAAATTGTAAAGCTACATTTATCGTTCATCTTGTTGCTTTTGCGTTTTAGCTTGCTGCAATCAACTAAAATTTGGGTGAACTTAGGTGCACAATCACTTGAATGCCAGTTTTTGAGTTGAGATTTCATATAGGGCTTATCAAATAAAAGTAATCAGTATGCCCCAATTTGTAAAGCTAAATTGACGTGATTCTATTTTTCCTTTTCTTTTTTTTTAAGAATATTTCAGTTGCTTTTGTAGTTTGCCAAATAAAAAAGTAATCAGCAATGTTTTAAAAACCAGACCGGTCATCGAATCGAAAAAGTTACCGGATGGATGAATCACTGGTTCAATCAGTGGTCGAACCGTTATTGACCCAGTAACGTCATTAATATGTAATAAATAATAAATATATTAATTATTATTATATAAATATATATTATATATAATATATATCAAATATGTAAAATTAATCAATTTATCTATAAAAAAAAATAAAAAAAAACCTATTTGTACAATGTTTACTTTATACAATTCAAATAAATACTAAATTTATATGAAAAGAAATATATTAAACAATGTTCTAAAAATTCTCGCCTAGGTCCGATTAATATCTAGGCGTTAGTCCTCCCTCTAGTGCCTCGCCTATATCCAAGGAGGAAAAAAATCCCTTCAGGAAATTATACGGGATTGGACGGGTAAGACGGAAAAATTAGGCAGGGCCTAAGTAGAAAATTTAGGACTGCAATTGTTTTTTTAAAATCTTAATAACTAAGCTACAAAACGACGTCGTAAGAATAGATGAGCCTTATTTGGGAAGCGGTTGGTGAAGTATTCGAAACGAATAGCGTGTTAGAGCTTAGGAAAAATAGTAAAAATGTTAAAGTAAGAGAACTCTATGAAAAAAAATAATTTGTCTGATGATGACACAGAAGAAGAGGGTGATGAGGAGTATGAGTGTGAACCCGATGGGAATATTATCTTGGAGGGATATAGAGAAGAAGAGTTAGAAAGAGATATAGATAGATATGGAGATGATGACTATTAGTTTGTATTTTTTATTCTTTGTTTGTGTTTGAACTTTAAGCAATTGCATGTTTCTGTTTGAACTTTGACATTAGCAATATGAATATGTGTTTAAACTTTAAGCAAATGCTTTTATTACCTTTATTGTAGATTGTTTTCCTTTATATTATTGTTTTGTTTGGATAAATGTAAGATAAAATATTAAAATTGGCTTAAAATAAAAAATCTCGCCTAGCCCCCTCCGGTTGCCCACCTCCTACCTCCCGTCTAGCGCATTTTAGAACCTTGATATTAAATCATGCTCATAACTTAAAATTGATAAAATCAAACACAAATGAACATAAACATTTTATATAATTTTTTTTTTTTTGTTAGCTTGAACTGTTAAAACCGATGAACCAATGACTGGTTCACTGGGTCGACTGGTTCAACTACCGATTTTTTGTCGAAACTGGGTTGATGGTTCAAACCGGACCGGTTCCGGTTTTTTCCGGTTGAACCGCCGGTTGGGTCCAGGTTTTTTAAACATGGTAAGCAGTATGCCCCAAATTGGTTTTCTTATAGAATTAATCATTGTTGCTTTTCAGTATGCCCCAAATTGTAAAGCTACATTTGTTATTCATCTTGTTGCTTTTCTGTTTTAGCTTGCTGCAATCAACTAAAATTTGGGTGAACTTAGGTGCACAATCACTTGAATGCAACTTTAGAAAAATTTGTTTTTGGGGATCTTGAGAAGGTGGATAATTTCGGGTTTTATGACATGCATTGACCAAAGGAGGGTCTTCAGTAATTATAATGCTTACCTATATAAAGGCTGCAACGGCAAGCCCTAGGTTATGTAACAACTTGAAATATGATAGAGGCATGGTTTATTTTCCCATTAAAGAAAGGTTTGAATTCATTTTTCCAAAAGTTAAGTCTTGATAAAACTTTAAGAAAATCACAGCATGTCTGAAGAATGCATACATCATAAACTCAATACACAAGTAATAGTGTTGTGGAAGCTCCAGCACTTGTGTGAACAGAAAACACTAAAAGAAAATTATCTAGCTTTTTGCTTGTATAGGATGAGTAGAGAGCATTAGGGGTCTTGTAGGGAGTTAGCTTCTCATTTACTAGGTCTTTCTTATTTTAATTGCTAATTACTTTGTACTTTTTGTTCAAGGAATTGTATTCAGATTTTAAAACATTTCTTTGGGTTTGTCGGGGCCTTTTTGTCGAGCCTTGCTCTCAGAGTTGAACTTCCTACAGCTTTGCAGTTTTCTTTACAGCCTACGAATCATCTTTGGACTGTCATTATTATTAACTTATAGTTGTCTTGTTCTGGATAAATTGTTTCAGAGCACTTCATGCGTTTTATTCCTTCTGCAAATTCATTCTTCAGCAAAGATGAAATTTGTAAACGAGGATTTCAAACGCTTGTAGAATCTAACAAGCAGGCTATTGAAGATGCAGAAAGACATGAAACTTGTAATTTGAAGACTGGATCCAACTCAGTTAGTTCCCTCGCTAGCCCAAACAGCAATCAGAACTCTTCTGTATCTTACAGTGCCATATCCAACTTAAAGATATCCCCACGACATGATCTTGCCATGATGTTTACTTGTAAGGTCTGTGAAACCAGAAACATGAAGACAATGTGTCGTGAATCTTATGAAAAAGGTGTTGTGGTGGCTCGATGCGGTGGCTGTGATAATCTACACCTGATAGCTGATCACCTGGGGTGGTTTGGAGAGCCAGGGAACATTGAAGAACTCTTGGCTGCTCGTGGAGAGGAGGTGAGAAAAGGTTCAGTCGATACTTTGAATCTAACACTCGAAGATTTGGCTGGAAAGAAATCTTGAAATATGGAGGTGTCGAGTATTAGGATATATTACCAATTTGCGACTTGCCTTCCCTATTATGATAAGAATACCAAAAAATTTGTTGTGGGGAAGTTTGAGGGAATCGAGATGTAGGAACAAGATTGCTAACCTGAAGTTGGTTAGGCTTATATTTTACCTTGCTACTGTAGATTGTCTAATTGTATTTGCAGAAGTTGATGGTTGTTACAGCTTTACATGATTCAGGTTTATGTACACTATATTTTTAAAAAAATCTGCCGTACCATTTGAGTTGATTGATTGTTACCTTCACTATATATAGGTATATTGTTACAGCTTACATAATTTGGGTTTATGTACACACTTCTCTCTTCTTCCCCTTTCTTTCGCAGCTCAATGTGATGTTAGTGAAATTGTTTTGTAAGGGTTATGTATATTTGGTGTTGGGCAAGGTAGCAATACAAAAAATTAAAAAATGGTGCAAACCCATTTCTAATACTGTTAAAAGAAGAGGGAAATAACAAAAAAAGAAGAGTATAAAAAAAAAACCTAACATTGCCTCCCCCAAGTCTCTAACTTCCGGAAGTCTATAATTTTCATAAAATCTTGGCTATTAAGAAATAATATTTCAATGGTCAAGTTTTCTTTCTTCTCTTTACTATATACTAATATCCTGACACACACTACAGATTTGTAGAATAAATAAGAGAATATTAGAGAGAAAAAATATGAATTGATACAAAAGTGGGCAGAGAGAAAATAAAAGTTTTTAATTTTAAGAAGTAACTCTCCTATCGTAAAATGAGAAAGTAAAAAAATTCACTTTTTTTGTTTACACAATCGTCAACTCTTCTCCCACTTTATAACGTTTGTATGTATATACGTGTGTGTTAGTATTTTTTTACATAAATATCACATTAGATAAATTTAAAAGTATAAATGTGTTAATAAATATGTTAGAGTCTCAATCAAATAGGTTAATTTTTTAGATAAGAAAGTGATTCAACATACTTGTTGGTCCGGTTTACACCACATTATGCGATATGTTATTAGGTTGGTACACTACATCATCAAAAATAATATGAATCGAATAGAGTGGGTTCAAAATTGACTAAGAATTTATTATTTTTAAAGGATATACATAAAACAAAAATATATACTTAATATTTATAAGTTTTAAAATTGAACTCTTTTTGTGAATCTTAGGATATTTTAATTACTTCAATCATAATACATATAAATTTATTTTTAATTATATATGTTTTTGAGACGGTTCAAGTTTGACCGTATTTAATAAATAATTATTTAAGATGATTATTGCATTATCGTCTCTAATTCTTAATTATTTAAGATAGTTTAGTCAAAATTGTCTTAAATACTTTGTTTATTTAAGACATATGTTTAAATCGTCTCAAATAATAACTTTTATGATAATTTGATTATCTGTCTTAAAAAATGGTGTCGTTTTTGCTTGTAGTGTAAATTGACAACGGGTCTTGCCAAATAATTATAAATCTAAGATTTCTCCTCGTGCTTTTTTCTAATCTTCAAATCGCCAGTGATATGGTATGTTTTGTGGTATTATTGAGGTATATCTACTGAACACTGCACTTTGTTCACGTGAAGGGCACAACAATCAATTTGGTCAATTTTGTATTTAAAAAATAATTAAATTATTTATCACGATTATAAAAAATTAAAAATTAAATATTTTTTAATTTTTACTCTGTAATCAATTATCGGCTTAATGATTATCGGTCAGTTTATGCATATTGAACTAAGAACAAATTAATAATTAAATATAAAATTATATCATAAATTATTAAATAACTAAATACAATATACTATACCAGATAGTAGAGAGTTCTATTCCAAATTTTGACGAATGGTTATGGTTATTAAAAATAAGATTTTAAACTTTTTTTCAAGATAAATTAACACTAAAATATTAATAAAATACTCAAAAAAAAGATAAGCATACATAAATAATAAACATCTATTAAGCCAAAAAAAAAAAATAGTATATAAATAAAATATTATATGATATACTAAAAAATTTAAGTATTATTGTATATAAGTAAAATTATATCCTATATATAATTATATTTATAAATATAAATATATAAATATATTTATAGCTTTATATATTCGACCAATTTAATTATTTTTCATTTTTTCATAAGTATAAATCGGAATAAATTGATTAAACTCCGTTTAATTCGGTTCGGACGATATTATTTGTTCACCCCAAAATTTCACATGGTGGTGGTCTGCTTCACTTAAGCTGTACTTTCGTATTCTCACAGCATCAGAACGGTGATTTTATCATTTGAAGGTGGGTGGGTTACAGCTGTATCCCGTTTCCCATCCCGGTTATTATTCCCGTCGCTGTGATAAAGTTAAAAGTAAATAGGTCCCTCCGAATTGGTGTGGCAATAGAAGGTGTCTAATTAATTCTACACCAAAGCCAAACGATGCATCAGTAATAATTTTAACACTACTTCATCAACCTAAAGATTAGTCATTTAACCTGAATAAAAAAATGTCCCATTTTTTGTAAAAAAGGAGAATATAATTGTTTTTTAATTAATTATTAGGGATAACTCTTGCCTGAAGGCATAATATAATTAATATAACAGTTAAGTACTGTATCCAATATTTTTAGATTGAAAAATTTAAAACTGTTGTGGACTCTTAGTTTCATAATAGAACTGAAAGTCCAACCATTAATACAAAAAGATTGATACTCAATCCAGTTATAGTTTCTTTTTTAGGCGAACATTAGTGTGTTACTCATTGCTAACTTAAAATTAGTTCTTAGCAGGTTTGAGCAATTAATTGATTGACGATAGCGGACTCAAATTTATGTAATATAGTATTTTCGGGTATCACACACACATTTCCTTTATTGACAAAACGGAATGAGAAATTTAGCAGCATTTATTTGCCTCCAATATCTCTAACCATTGATCAATATGATCCATAAATAGTATTTCCTGTGAAAAAAAGGGTAGTACTGCAGCCATTTGGTAAGATCCAATGACGGGAAAAAAAGATGTAAAAATCCAAAAGAAATATTTTTGCATTTACCCAAAAGTATAAAACGAGTCCTCTAAGACCAAATAAAAAAATATTGTCATAACACCAGCTAAATCGCATCACCATAACATCTTTTTCCTTTATATTTTTTCTTGAAATTGAACAAAAGATTATCATATCATAAGTCAGAGCCTACTACAATAGTTGCTCTCAATATAGCCCGCAAAAACACCAAAGAGATGACACGTAATTGCCCGTCCCTGAAAGCACGACGAAGATTAAAATTTCAAAAATATTGTGACGCTCCCAAATCCGGACCTACACAAAGACTACAACAAAATTATTATAATCCAGTGCAAAGTACAAAAATACAGAATTCGATAATACACAATTAAGTCTTCACTATTATTGTCACACTATTTATAATATGTGAAGACTACTATAGCTATTCCTCAGACCTTCACTCCATTTTTTGGCTAGACCCAACTACTCTCTCATCTCCTGTTGAAAAATAATGGAACAAAAAAAGAAAGGGTGAGCTCAAATAGCTCAGTAAAAAAAATATCATGACTAAGATATTGACAAATAAATTATCATTAGCCTTCAACAGTTGAGTTCTTAATTGAATATAATAAACAATAAGCTTTATAATCAAGAACTGCAGTTAAATTTTTGAACAAAGTTCAGATCAATAATAACAGCGGAATGAGCAATCCATTAGAAGAATAATGTAGACTATGATGTCCACTCGCTTCTCTTTTTTAAAAAAATACCATCAACTTTTATTACTTGAAACACCACTGGTCATGTTAATACAATTTCACAGTTCCTGATCATAATCATGCAAATCAACAGTTCATCTTTGCACTACGGGCTAAAGATATTCAATATATCACCAACGGTCATGATTATACCAGTATTCAGCATTTGGTCATAATCATACCAAACAACAGTTCATCTTTGCACTACGGGCCAAAGATATTCAAATATCACCAACGGTCATGATTATACCAGTATTCAGTCTTTGGTCATAATCATACCAAACAACAGTTCTTCTTTACCCCCGGCCAAAGAAAGAGAACATTCACCACGTGCCCTAAAAGACACAACAATTATATCACCTTTATCCTATCATCTGTGTCCCATGCCACAGATATTCACAACAACATGGTTCTTGATGATTAGAATAACAATAGTGATATAGATAATGAATTAGAAGAAATAGTATAATCAATAAATATCGAAAGTTTATGATTTTTCTTTGTGCAGATTCAAATAATGTTCAAATTGTCAACATAATGTGGACTTAAATTCAAGAATGATATTCAAGATTCACAGTTCAAAATAACGGTTAAGGTTCAATAGAAAGATTTAGAAAAATAGGAAGGCTCAATTGAAATGATAATGAAGCGCAAACTATTAAAGAATATATAATCATTTCAGGAAATTTTACCAACAAGAGACAAATAAGAAATGAATACGAAGAGTAATTCACCAAACATGCGGTAGTCCGCGTAGTCAGGTTATTCTCAAAGATTAATAAGAACTGAATACGAAAAGTTATTCACCAAACATACGGTAGTCCGCGTAGTCAGATTTTTCCCACATATTAATAAGGAATGAATACGAAAGGTTATTCACCAAACATGCGGTAGTCCGTGTAGTCAAGTTATTCCCACAAATGAATAAGAAAGGTTATTCACCAAACATGCGGTAGTCCGCGTAGTCAGGTTATTCCCATAAATTAATACATAAAAATAAATGACATATCTTACGAGTAAGGAAGAAATAATATTATTTCCGGGAATCAAAAAATATTAATCCCTTATCGTAGTAAGTTTGAATAATGAAAAATGAAAAAGATAGTATCCCTTACCTTATCACGTGACTGGATATTTATAAAAATGAGGTTGATCAACTTGAATAGTACTCGTACACTTACAGATCTTTACAAATACTCAAGATGACTTTAACACACTCAAATTTTTTTTACACAAAATAATATTTATAGAGTGAAAGAAAGAATAAGCAAGGAAGTTTTTATTAAAAATTCTTAAGTTAAGGCCTCTATTTATAGCAAAAAATCTTATCATAAACCAAGATTTCTTAATTTAATCCAAACCGTATATTTTAAGATAATGTTTAATCCATACCACTCATTTTATCTTTTAAGATTTTCTTAATCTAAACCATTCATTTAAATATCATCTTTAATCTACACCATTCATTTCAAATTCTATAATTATTACATTATCTTTAATCTATATATATCATTCATTTTAGATCTCCTTTAATCTATACCATTCAATTAACTTTATATATAAAACAACTAACATTACAAATCAACTAACTTTATATATAAAACAACTAACTTTATATAAATCAATTAACTTTATATATAAAAACAAATAACTTTATATAATTTATCATAATAAAGTAATTTACTTTACATAATTTATATAAAGTAATTAACTTTATATAAATTATTATAATAAAAACGAATAACTATATATAATTTATTATAATAAAAATAAATAACTTTATCAATTAAATTATTCAACAATAATTCACAATTATTCATTATTATGACTAATTGCTATAAATGCAGTGTAGTTGACTTTCTGAGTTAGATAAGCAGAAAAATCAACTAATAATATAATACAACAGTTTAATCAACATCATAAAAGATATAGTAATTATGCTAAAAATAAATAAGAAAATAGCACGTTATTGTGTAATGATAATTATTGATTCAGTAATGCAAATTATTGTGCATATGCTACTGTGACAATTATCAACTCAATAATATTAATTATTATGCATGTGACACTTATTGGTTCAATAAAGTCAATATAGTACAATAACCACTTTATCAGTTCAATAATATGAAACAATGTGCAATACCATGTGCTATTGTGAAATACCGTGTGTTACTGTGTAATACTGTATTTTACTATTCTTTTACCACCGATATATTAACATTTAAGAATGATAGTACCATTGACCATTTTTATTTAAAAAGGTTAAAGTTATCGTTTTCTATATCCGACAATAATTCATTGTGGGGAGTCCACTAATGTTTGGTTATTTCGGCGCCGTCGTACGAATCGAATATTCCTCGACAAAACGAATATTTCTCGACAAAACGAATATTCCCCGACAAGATAAAATTTGAATAAAATATTTTTAACTTTAACTTTTGTTAATTTATCCATTTACCATTTCAGGAAAAAAAAATATGAGAAAAATTTAAATTGTATTTCATAAAAGTCGGGGTCTTACAACCTCCCGTTACCTCGGATTGATGACATGTTTGATCAATTACAAGGTGCTCAACACTTCTCAAAGATTGATTTACATTCTGGATATTATCAATTAAAGGTTAAAGTTGAGGACATTCTAAAGACTACTTTTAGAACTCGTTATGGGCATTATGAGTTCTTGGTAAAAGTCGGGGTCTTAAAGCAAGAACTCATAATGCCCATAACGAGTTCTGAAAACAGTCTTTGGAATATCCTCAACTTTAACCTTTAACTGATGATATTCAGAACGGAGATTGATCTTTGAGAAATATTGCGCACCCTGTAATTGATCAAACATGTCATCAATTCAAAATGATATTTAAGATCCACAGTTCAAAAGCAAGAGTATGGTTATACCTTATTGTATGTCTAACTTCTTTACATATATAGCTTTGTCTTGACAAGCTCTTCCTCTTTTCTTCTTGCTCCATGGCCAACCGAGCCTCCTAGCTCAAGATACTTCAAGCTTTTTCTTTTCATTCATGGCTTCCATCTCTCTCTCTCCTAGGGCTTAAAATTTCCAGCAACTCACACAAAATGAGAGTTACTTGCTTGGCTTGATGATTTATATGAGAATTAACTCATGTATGGTTAATTACACCTAATCATAGTTAACCCAACCAAGGGTATTTTAGTCATTTAACATGTTAAGTGAGGGGCATTCTTGTCATTTTGCCACTTGGGACACATAAGTCATTTCTTAATTTGTCAAGGGTATTTTGGTCACTTGACCCTTTTAGGACACAATGGTAATTATCTAATTTGTTGAGGGGCATTTTGGTAATTTATCAAATTAACTAAATTTTCATTTCTTGCACTTCCCCCCCTCATAACTAAACTTTTATACATTTTTCCCCTCCATTCATTCTTTACTCATTTCTTATCCAAATCAAATCCTTTTAAATCCAAATTTGCTCCATCATGCTTGAATTTTATTTCTTCATCAAATAGTGTCCAATTGGTTTGTCCCAAATTACTTGTCACACTTGAAAACTTGAATTTCTTTAATAACTCCTTAACTTATAATATTTACCACAATTGTATATTATTTCGTTTTCAAACTTTCTTGGTTCATTATCTAATCAAATTAAATCTTTAACATCTCAATGCATTCAAATTGTTCATCTTTTCCCATACACCGCTTCCTCGAGAAGCAAACCTTGACCGGATTACCAAATTCATCGTCCTTAATTCCTTTAAACTCATTTAATCATTTATTACGACTTTTCGTCCATTTACTTATTTACATGACAATTATGCCAATTTGCACCATACCTGTATACTACATTCTTCCTGCACATTCTCAGGAGTATTACTTTCCGTATTTACTCATCATATAACTACACACCTCATTTAAATCATTTAATACCAATTCCTTAAGCAATTTCATTTATTCACATCTCATATCCTTAATTTTTCTGTAAATTCTTAATAACCGATTTGATCATACGGTTCCTTCTTCACTGCATAATCATACATATCTTAACTTGTCATTCTCTTACTCTCGCCTCTTTAGGCCTACGCATTTGGCTTACTGCTAATTTTCATAGTCAACGCATCAATTCAAATATACGTCCTTAATTCCCTTACTCTTATCTCTATATTCAATCATACAATTACATATATACATACACAATATATCACCTACTGACACATAAACTCATGTCTTATAATAATTCTTCCCAATTACCTTATTATAGGTATTACAATAAATCATTTAGCTCAAGTTTGTCATATAACCATTTAAAATTCATTTTCATTATAATTTATCATTTCCATAATTCCCCGGTTTATTTCATCTTTCTATATTCAACCACATAGGTCCCTCCTTAATATTTCACCCATTCAGGTTCTTTCTAACACATTGATCACATAATAATTCAATTCAATCACATAATAATCATATTTAATCATTCTAACTAGGTTTTGTCTTATAATCTTCATTTAATTATCCATAATCCTTATTTAGAATTTCTGTAAAATCCTGGGGTGTCACAGATGTGAAGTAATTTTTGATAATTAATTCACTTAAAGATCTGTCAAGTAACTACGAGTGTAGAATACTTGCTCAACAATAATTGAAATGTAAATACAGTTGAATAATAATTGCAACGGTAAGTACAAGTTAAAATTAGGAAACTTGCCTCGTGCGTCGTCTACTGCTTAATCAAATTAATCTAACAATCCTTGAACGGACCTAACAATTGAATCAATTTGATCTTAAATTAGTATCATATATTTGTAAGTATAATGACCTTTATAAACCTTACGAACCACATAATTGATTAATTATGGGTACTTAAACACTTAGGAAATATTATCATTATTTGATAATATTTCAAACACAAAGAACTTATATTAAATGTTTAATATAGTTCAAAATAAATATCTAATATTATTAATCATTTAATAATATTTTATTAAGTTTCTAATATTATTAATCATTTAATAATATTTTATTAATTATCTAATATCATTAATCATTTAATAATATTTTATTAATTATCTAATATCATTAATCATTTAATAATATTTTATTAAGTATATAATATTATTAATCATTTAATAATATTTTATTAATTATCTAATATCATTAATCATTTAATAATATTTTATTAAGTATCTAATATTATTAATCATTTAATAATATTTTATTAAGTATCTAATATTATTAATCATTTAATAATATTTTATTACGTTTCTAATATTATTAATCATTTAATAATATTTTATTAATTATCTAATATTATTAATTATTTAATAATATTTTATTCATTACCTAATATTATTAATCATTTAATAATATTTTATTAAGTAGCTAATATTATTAATCATTTAATAATATTTTATTAAGTATCTAATATTATTAATCCTTTAATAATATTTTATTAATTATCTAATATTATTAATCATTTAATAATACATTATTGATTATCTAATATTATTAATCATTTAATAATATTTTATTGACTTTATAATATTATTACACACATAATAATATTTTAATAATTTTTTAATATTATTATTTATTTAATAATATTTTATTACCTTTATTATATTATTATATCAATAATAATATATATACACCTTTAAATCAATAAATCAATCATATATATAATTAAAAATATATTTATTAAGTCCAAAAATACTAAAATGATTTTTGGAACATTTTTCATTTTCTGACCCGAACCAGACCCGACCCGACCCGGCCCGACCCGACCCGGTTCGGGTTTTTATTTTTTTCCAAAACAGTGGACTGCGCCCCGACGCAGTGTTTTGTTCTACACACTGCGCCCCGGCGCTGACTCACAGAAACATTTTTCAACTTTTGATTTTTTTCCAATTTTGATACCTTTTGATCAAACCTTGATAAAATGAAATCTACACATCCAAATAACACCAAATCAGTGGTGATGTGTTCCTAACTTAATGTTTTACAATATTCCATGGTTCGATCGTCTTTTGGAAAACGTTTTACACGAAATTTACGGATCGAACCACATAGGGTTGAAAAACGACATCCTTTTTGGTAAAAGCTATAACTTCCTTGTTATTCATTATTTTTGAAAACTTCCAAAAGGTTTTATCTTTAAAACTCATAGATCTAGTTTTCTAGCCATAAAAATCCATTTTTGGATTTGTACATTTCAAAATACAACATCAAACATAGCATGCATGGTTAGGGTTTACCGGTAAAACATGTTATGAACTTTTCTAGCATTGTTATGCATTTCTAACCAACCAAAACATGTTATAAACACATAGATCTATGAATATACATATATTACATAGTTACATACATCTAGACCATCAAAACAAGTTTTGATCGGTTAAAAATAGATTTTAACCGTTCAAAAGCTTTCTAGGCTACAAAAATGAAATGAGAAGGGTTCTAGAGCACTTTTAAACCTTAGTGATTTGCTTGCTCTCCTTCTCCTCCTACCAAAGTATGTTGTGTAGTTTGAGGACATCCACCAAGACCTTCCTTAGCTTTTCTCACACAAACTCTAGTGTATTTTCTCTTTAGCTCTCAAAGTCTCTCTCTCTTTTCTCTAGAAATGTCTAGCAAATAAACTAACAACCTTGTAACAAGTGTAGAGCCTCTTATTTATAGCACACCACTAATACACCATTAACTCACTAATTCACCCATGTTGGTCAATTAATTGCTAATCATGCTTACTATTCCTTTGATTGACTAGTTGATGGACTTTTGGAATGACTAGGGTTGTTCAACCATTATATGACATGGATGGATTTCCATGCAATCTAAGAAGTCAAGTTATCCATGTGGGGCCCTCAAAAATTCAGCAAATTGAATTATCCAAGCCATTTTTCCTTTATTTTTAATGCAAAAATGTGCATATATACATCTATATATATATATATACATATATATATATATTGACCAAAGTTTGACCCTTATTGGACTTCACATTGGGCTTGGTAATAACTTCTATTGGGCTCATTCAATTAAATTGTTTGGGCTCAATTTAAATACCACATTGGGCTTCTTTTAAATAGTCTAGGTTACATTTAATTAAATCAAGCATTGGGCTTGTTTAATTAATTACATGGACTAGTAATTAAATTAATTACATGGGCTACTAGGTTAATATCTTTAACCTAGTTTATCAACTCATTTGGATTTAAAATATAATCCAATTAGATGTGCTTAAATTAATTATACACTTTGCTTTAATTCTTTAAATAAATATACAAGCACATAAGTACATTTATTTAATTATCTAATGCATAATTAATTAATGAGAAAAATTTAAATTCATTGCTAAATATTTATTAAGTATATTTACAATGACTAAAGAAATTCGTGGTCATTACATTCTCCCCCCCTTATAAGAATTCCGTCCCTGGAATTATAAATTTAAACTACTCAAACAGATGCGGATAGTTAGCCCTCATCTTTTCTTCAAGCTCCCACGTAGCTTCCTCAGCGTTGTGGTTGCTCCAAAGGACTTTGACAGAATGTATAACCTTATTCCGTAAACTCTACTCTTTCCTATCTAGTATTTGGACAGGAATTTCTTCATACGATAAGTCTTTCTCGACTTGTATTGGCTCATAGGATATGACATGTTTGTGGTCTGGTTTGTATGGTCGCAGCACCGACACATGAAACACATTGTGAATATGCTCAAGTTCAGGAGGTAAAGCTACCTCGTACGCCACTTCACCCACTCTCTTCAATATCTCGAACGGTCCTATGAACCTCGGACTCAGCTTCCCTTTCTTTCCAAATCGGATCTTCCCTTTCCAGGGAGATACCTTCATGAACACAAAACTCCCTACTTCGAAGTCTCGCTTCTGTCGATGTAAATCGGCGTATTTCTTCTGACGGTCTTGAGCTGCTACTAGCCGAGCTCTTATTACCTTGATAATCTCTACCGTTTGTTGAACCAATTCCGGCCCCAACAATCGGCGTTCTCCTACCTCATCCCAACATAGAGGTGTTCTGCACTTCCTTCCGTACAATGCTTCGTAAGGCGGCATGCCTATGCTTGCATAATAACTATTGTTGTATGCAAACTCAACTAATGGTAGATGGTTCTCCCAACTGCCCTTGAAATCCATCACACAGGCCCTGAGCATATCTTCCAATGTCTGTATTGTTCTTTCACTTTGCCCATCGATCTGTGGATGATATGCTGTACTCATTCTCAACTGTGTCCCCAATCTCTCCTGAAGACTTCTCCAAAATTTTGACGTGAAGCGCGGATCTCTGTCTGACACAATCGATACCGGCACCCCATGTCTCGAAACTATCTCCTTGATGTACAGTTTAGCCAACTGATCCAAACTGAACTTAATCTTGATCGGCAAAAAGTGCGCTGACTTTGTTAGTCGATCTACAATCACCCATATTGCGTCAAATCCCTTCTGTGTTGCTGGAAGTCCTACCACAAAATCCATTGTGATATGCTCCCATTTCCACTCAGGAATCTCTAACGGCTGTAGTAATCCACTTGGTCTCTGATGTTCAGCCTTTACCCTTTGACAAGTTAGACATCGACTGACACATTCTGCGACCTCCCTTTTTAAATTCGGCCGCCAAAAATGCTGACGCAGATCTTGATACATCTTCGTACTTCCCGGATGTATCGAGTATCTCGTACTGTGGGCCTCTTGCAAAATCTCTTCTCGTAATTCGGGCACTAGTGGCACCCAAACACGATTTTCAAACCTTAGCAATCCCATGCTATCTTCCTTGAACTTGACCTCTTCCCCTTCGGTCATTCTCACCCTTATTCTGACACATTCTTCATCTTTGTCTTGAGCCTCTTTTATCCGATCTAACAGGGTTGGGCTCGCTTCCACTTCCATTGACTCATTTGGGTTTTTTACCTCCAACCCCATTCGAGCCATCTCTTGAACCAATTGTTCCTGATCTGTCAAGATGAACAATTTCTCTCTGCTCTTTCTGCTTAGAGCATCTGCTACTACGTTGGCCTTGCCGGGATGATATAGAATTTCACAATCATAGTCTTTGATCAATTCTAACCATCTCCGTTGCCTCATATTTAACTCCTTCTGGGTGAAGATATACTTCAGACTCTTGTGGTCCGTGAATATCTCACATTTCTCTCCATATAAATAATGTCTCCAGATTTTAAGGGCAAACACTACCGCAGCCAGCTCCAAGTCGTGGGTAGGGTATCCCTTCTCGTAATCCTTCAACTGTCTGGACGCATACGCAACGACCTTGCCGTTTTGCATAAGCACACAGCCAAGTCCCTTGTGCGATGCATCACTGTAGACCGTAAAACCTCCCGTATCGTCCGGTAAAGTCAATACAGGTGCTTCACTAAGTCTCTTCTTTAACTCATGAAAACTCTCCTCACACTTCTCCGTCCATACGTATTTCACCGTCTTCCTCGTTAAATTTGTCAGCGGTGTTGCTATCTTTGAAAAATCTTGAATGAATCCCTGATAGTAACCCGCTAACCCCAAGAAACTTCTTACCTCCGTCGGCGTCCTTGGTTGTTCCCAATTCATCACCGCTTCCACCTTTGCTGGATCTACTGAAACTCCCTCCTTGTCAATGAAATGACCCAAAAATTGAACTCTCTCCAACCAGAATTCACACTTCGAAAATTTAGCATACAACTGTTCCTTTCGTAAAATCTCCAGCACCACTCTTAGGTGTTCCTCATGCTCCTCCTTCGTTTTGGAATAAACCAAAATATCGTCAATGAACACGACAACAAATTTATCCAAGTACTGCTTGAATATTCTGTTCATCATGTCCATAAATGCGGCTGGCGCATTCGTCAGTCCAAACGACATCACCAGAAACTCATAATGCCCATATCGAGTTCTGAATGCCGTCTTGGGTACATCCTCCTTCCTGACTTTCAACTGATGATAACCAGTCCTCAAGTCAATCTTTGAAAAGTACTTCGCCCCTTTCAATTGATCGAAAAGATCGTCAATTCGTGGCAATGGGTACTTGTTCTTAATTGTTACCTTATTCAGCTCTCTGTAATCCATACATAGCCTCATCGATCCATCCTTCTTCTTTACAAACAGCACAGGTGCTCCCCATGGAGAAACACTTGGCTGAATGTACTTATTATCCAACAACTCCTGTAGTTGGATCATTAACTCCTTCATTTCTACCGGAGCCATCCTATATGGTGCCTTTGATATTGGTGCTGTCCCCGGTACCAAATCAATTACAAACTCTATCTCCCTATCTGGCGGTAAACCTGGCAGTACATCTGGAAACACGTCCATGAACTCCCTCACTACTGGTATTTGCTCCATTTCGGGATTCACCATCTGTGTGTCCACTATGTGAGCCAAATACCCTACACAACCTTTCCTTAACAGTTTCTTGGCCTGCATCATCGTCAGACATGCTGATTGTCTAGACTACTTGCTGCCATAAAATACGACCTTAGACCTATTTGGTGTCTTAAGGTGTATACACTTCTTTTGACAATCAATTATAGCTCCATGGTTAAACAACCAATCCATTCCAAGTATAACGTCAAACTCCCCCAAACGTATTGGAATTAAATCTACACTCAACTTCTGACCCCTGATTTCAGCACAACAGTTTCTATGTACATACTCTACAGGAATCACTTCTTTATTTGCAACTTCTATGTTCATTGGGTTCTCTAGTTTTTGTCTAGGCAATTCTAACCGTTTAGCGAATTCATCAGACACAAATGAACAGGTAGCGCCCGAATCAAATAATACATAAGCATTTATATCATTGATCGGAATAATACCTGACACCACATCTTTTGATTCGACGGCGTCCTGCACCGTCATGTTGAAAGTCCGTGCCGTTGGTTTGTTCTGTGGCACCGGCCCTCCAATGGTCAGTTTGGCGTTGTTGTTGTTGTTGTTGCTGTTGCTTCCCCTATAGCCCGAACTCCCTCCGGTGTTTTTCTTCTTCGGACAATCTTTAAATTGATGGTCCATGGCCCCGCAGGCGAAACAACCTCCTTTCCTTTTTGGTGTGGGACAATTAGGAGCGATGTGCCCCTCTTGCCCACAGTTATAGCAGACATTTCTTCCTTTCATGCACTCCCCGGTGTGGTTCTTTTCGCACTGACTGCATTTATTAGCTTTCTTCGATTCACTGCCCTGGGGTGTCCCCGAACTGCTGTTGTTATTCCATTTGCGTTTGTTCGAGTTGCTGCCCCCACTGCTGCCCTCTCGGTTTCCTCCATCACCTTTCTTCTTGTTCCGCTCCTGGTTGTGCTTATTCAAAGCTTCATTTCCACCCTCAGCTATGATAGCTTTCTCCAGTAACGTTGCAAAGTTTGTAATCTGGAGAACAGCTACCCGACTGTAAACCCACGGTTTCAGCCCCTGTTCGAATCTTCTGGCGCGCCTCGCCTCAGTATCCACCTGGTGTGTGGCAAATCTCGCCAATTCATTGAACTTGGCGGCGTATTCCGATACCGACATGTTACCTTGCTTCAGCTCTAGGAATTTAATTTCCATCCTAGCCTTTGTACTCTCTGGAAAGTAGTTTTCCAAGAATACCTCTTTGAATCGCGCCCACGCGATCGTTCCCTCCCCAGCTCTACTCTTATTAGCCTTCCACCAGTGGCTGGCCTCTCCTTTCATCATGAAGGTAGCAAATGAGGTCATTTGCTCCTCCCTAACTCGTGCGACCTCGAAGACTTTTTCCATCTCCTCTATCCAGGTCTGTGCTTCTATAGGATCCGTGGTTCCTTTGAACTCGGGTGGTCCTATCAATTTGAAATCCTTAAAGGTTGCTAGTGGAGCGGCAGGGTTTGTTGCTCCAGTAGCCTCTGCGTTGCGTCCGCGAAATGCTCCCATTAGCATTTCTACGAACTCTTGGACAGGGTTGGGTGGTACCCCTCCGGCATTTACTGACTCTTCGGGTGGTGGTGGGGGTAGTCGTTGATTGCTTCTCTGTGGCGGCATTTTCTGTATAAAGAAAATTTAATTAATTAAAGTTGTTTCAATCTTTTTTACTTTCGTTTTGTAGCTTAGGTATTTTAAACTAAAACACAAATAATCATCTTGACACATATAAACATAAACGAAAATGCATTTATATTCATATGCTAAATCACAGTGCGTAGCACTTTTACATCATAAGCATACTGCTATAAACGCTGCTAACCCCGTTAGTTAAAACAAAAGACGGGATCTAACATATCCCACAACTTCATAGAGTTGGGATTTACAACATACAAACCCTCTATCAAAACAAAAGTTGGGTTTCTACTGCATCTATGTACATACATCATAAATAAAGAAAAATACAACTAACGGCGCATCCCTCGACGAACCGCATCGTCGTACTTCTCATCTCCAATAGCCCTGACCACACCCCTACTGATGGTGTGCAAGGTCTGGCCCTCCTCGGCAGGGTAATAGTGCACCCTACGCTGGATCCTACCAACTGATGAGCGATAGACGTAACTGAGTCTATCTATCCTCACCTTCTTCTCCCTAACCTCCTCCTCCAGCTCCATCATCTGACCGTGAGCTGCATCACGCTGTACCTCCATATCTAGTCTATCCTCGACTGTCTGCTGCATCTGGCCCCTCATGGCCTCCCTCTCTGACTCTGTCTGCTGAATCTTCAGCTCAGCGGCTATCAACCTGACCTCCATCTCGGCCATCCTCGCCTTCAGCTCTATGTTCTCGCCAGAGAACATATAAGCTGTATCTCGGTACTGCTCCTCTGTCTGCTGGTGGATCTGGTTCTGCTCCTCCAGGTGCTGAACCCTCTCCTCTAGCTCATCGTTAGCCGTAGTGAGAGTATCGATGATGTCACTGGCGACAGTGCCCATGCCATCAACATACTCAGCTGGCCCCTCATCCTCATCATCATCAGTATCAGCCTCCTCCTCACTGTACTGCCCCATAACTCCACCCCAGACAGCGTCCTCTCTATCTCCCTCCTCGGGATCTGACTCTGGCTCCTCGATCGGTGCAGCCACCCGTGGCTGTGCGGTATCCATAGGGATATCCGTATAAATCACCTCCTCTACAGCAGTACTCGACTGGCCTATCTCCGTCATCCTACAATAACATAAATAACACATGTTAGTACAGCAATAAAATATATTCATTGATGAAATGAAATGATATTTTATCATGTACATCTCGGCTCGATGGATTTTCTCAATCCATCTCCAAAAATACACAACAGGATGAATCTCCCCAGTTCATCTCCTAACGCACTCGATATGAGTTTAGTACTAAGGTTATAACCTAGGTTTCGCAAATCCTAGCGTTTCTAACCTACAGCTCTGATACCAACCTGTGACGACCCCAAATCCGGGTTCTTTAACCTCGGGTTTGGTTCTCACTGTACAATACTTACAACAATGAAATACATATATTGTATTCAAACTACGCGGAATAATACAAAAGGTTCCTTATATAAAGGCTACACTTCCCAGGGTCTATTAACCTTAAATTGTAACATTACATATCTTAAGGGAAATACAAAAGATTTACAACAGTAATTACATAACAGTAATATAAACTAGCATGCAATTACTAAAACTAAGCATTCGCTTTCCCCTTGCCTTTGTCCGATTTAGAGCTTTCGGGAATGGCTGAAATATATTCATGATATAGCAAGAATGAGCAACTAAATGGCTCAGCAAGTTTATAAACAACAATCACACGATATATCATGATGAAGGGAAATAACTTCAAGGTTTCAACAATAGCAATTGTGAAAGATAACAAGAATCAATGTTCAATAAAAGAAGGAATTGTCTCTTTACTGCTGAGTGGTCTTTAAGGACCATGAACTGCTACTAAGGTAAAACAGACATACAATGTCTGACTCCTCGTTTAAAATAACGGGACACTTGAGGGGATCAGTCCTCTCATGTCCTATGTATATGCATCACATTTAGTTTTTCTTGCGCGCTGTCGGGTCTTCGACAAATAAAAATCCCCTTTAACTAGGGTTGTTCTATCTCATACTGTAAGAATCCGTACCAGCCAATGGTTTGGATAAGCTTTTATAATATTCAACTAAATGAATTTAACATGCATTTGTCTAGCCGAAACAATTAGCTTAGACGTTCTTAAACAGTTTGCAAAGCACTATGTGCGAATACAATAATCGATAGCGATGTTGAAACGCCCCGAGATCCCACCTTCCTTAATTAAGTCCAATTATATATGGATTACATAGTGATTAACTTAAAACCTTGTTAACCGAGACCCCGTGCGTTAAACTTTATACCTTTGACCTTTAAACCCATTGAGTTGACCTTAAATTTGGTCCATATTTTTTTTTAAAAAAAAAACAACTTAATCTTATAAACCTTACCTGTCTCAGGATCGCAACATTCATTTACCTTTCATTAGAACTTAAGTCACCCATTAATAGTTTGTGACCTATTGTAAACATACATATATATAATTATTTCATCACTTGTAAACAAAATTTCGCCATAGTTTCATCTATATATGGCCCTGTTTATATATTCCTGTATTCATACATTTGCATCATATATACATATATATCCTGCTTACACAACTCTATGCCATACATACATACATCTTTTTCATTCTCCGATAACACAAATTAGCAAATCATACTGTTCTTTCTACCATCTAGGTTTAACATTTAAAATCGGTTATTACATAACTTGCATATATACAAATTTGCATACATTTGATCTACATGAATATCTCATAGATACAATTTACAAATCTCTTCACGCATCTCCATGCATTCACACTTTTTACCTTAGCATCACCGGAATCTCCGGCCTTCTTGTATTCTACCTGAAATGTTAGTTCATGGCAAGGGTGATTATAAAGCTCAGCAAGTAATTCAGATAACACATTTCATGCTCACAATTTATTTATGCGTTATGCTTCTCTACTTAATCATGTTATACATGAATGCCACGTATTACACTTAACAGTTAAATCATATAGTTGCACGTAAGGCACATTTCAAATATTTCACTAACACGCAGTTCACCTAGAACATAGCACCTTATAGTCTGAACACTTGCCTGTACGCCTTTGTTTTACTTAACCTGTACTTCCTCAATCATCCTTCGTTCCCGTCTTATCGGCTTGCTCGTTTCAAACTCTGTCTGTCAACATATAGCTTATATGTCATTATAAGATCATAAACTTGTATAACTTATCAAACTAATTCCATAAATACATGATCATCCGTCTTTAACCATTTCACATTTGATGTATTACACCTTATATAGGTTTATAATACACCCTAACTTGCTTCCGACCTTTTTCATAACTTATAACATGTTTTGGCTTAGCTTTAGGCATGTTATATTATGCCATTTGTCATTTCATTATAACTTAACACCCTTGAATTTAACCATTATTATTACTTTTAGGGTTTATATAACTCATTTCTATCATTCCATATCAAAATATAGCTTTTTGGAAGCTTAAAAATTTTTCAAATGAACAGTAACTCCGCCCCGGCGCCTCCAGAGCTCGCTGTCCGCGAAAAGCTCTCGGCCATGAACAGTAAATGGCGCCGGGGCGCCACTTTTAGTACAAAACATGGCGCGGGGGCGCCATGTTCAATTCTGGAAATCTGATTTTTGCACTACCTTTGCCGATTTTTAATTTCTTCATCTTAACTCCAATTGAGCTGAAATTTGGACCACATCTAGACCTTACTACCTAGTATTTTACAAAAATACTACTTGCCTCATTTGGATTCTTAAAAGTAGAGATACACTAGCCCCTAGGAGGGCTGTTCAACACGTTTCTATACTTAGAAAAAAATTTCAGAATTTTAAAACTCCACTTTTGCAACTTTGTGATTTTTGGCCAATTGCTTCAAAACTCAATTCCAACACTTGACATAGTTCATATAACCTATATATGACATGTCCAAACTTTCAAAACGATAAAATTTTGCACGAGGCGAGAATTGTCCGCAAAAATCCGTTTAGGTTCGAAACGATCGATTTCGATCGTTCGAATCGCCAATTCAATCAAATTTGATTCTGTTAACTTCCAAAATGACCTAGACACGTGTATTAACATGAAAACAAGTCATGTGACTTCATTTTGCCTTTAATCACCCAAAATTGCCAAAAATCACCTTTTGACGCTATTTTCACAAATTTTCCTAACTTTCAAAATTCAACACATAAACCAACTTGACATATAAACCTCCAATCACCACATAGGTAACCATATATACAATTAACGACTTTATAAGTCTACATAACTTCTATATGCACGTTCTAATGCACTTTACAAATTACAATATGGTTTAACGACAAATTATAGCCTAATATTCACTTTACTTAACCAAGTCATGCTTTTCTTTCATTCATAATTCTTTGAAGCTTTCTAGCATACTAATATTCATGAATTAAACATGTTCATACCTTCTAACTAGGTTTTCATCATTTCTAGCCATATATGACACATAATTTACTCATAAACCATAATTCCTAGCTTGAGTTCATACATGAAAAATATATCACCTTTGTTAATGTCTTTTCCAAGCTTAGGGTTTCAACCATAATCACATATATAACATGTAACTAACATAACTCATACAATCAAGCCATGTACCCCAAAGATACATGCATGGCCATCCTTATTCTTGAATTTAAACTCATAAACATTAAACTTTGAAGCAAGAGTATGGTTATACCTTATTGTATGTCTAACTTCTTTACATATATAGCTTTGTCTTGACAAGCTCTTCCTCTTTTCTTCTTGCTCCATGGCCAACCGAGCCTCCTAGCTCAAGATACTTCAAGCTTT
This sequence comes from Hedera helix, assembly GCA_947179155.2. Lineage (NCBI taxonomy): Eukaryota > Viridiplantae > Streptophyta > Magnoliopsida > Apiales > Araliaceae > Hedera > Hedera helix. The sequence continues at coordinate 31,107,318 of OX359271.1, read as the reverse complement.
TCCTTTTCATTCATGGCTTCCATCTCTCTCTCTCCTAGGGCTTAAAATTTCCAGCAACTCACACAAAATGAGAGTTACTTGCTTGGCTTGATGATTTATATGAGAATTAACTCATGTGTGGTTAATTACACCTAATCATAGTTAACCCAACCAAGGGTATTTTAGTCATTTAACATGTTAAGTGAGGGGCATTCTTGTCATTTTGCCACTTGGGACACATAAGTCATTTCTTAATTTGTCAAGGGTATTTTGGTCACTTGACCCTTTTATGACACAATGGTAATTATCTAATTTGTTGAGGGGCATTTTGGTAATTTATCAAATTAACTAAATTTTCATTTCTTGCACTTCCCCCCCTCATAACTAAACTTTTATACATTTTCCCCCTCCATTCATTCTTTACTCATTTCTTATCCAAATCAAATCCTTTTTAATCCAAATTTGCTCCATCATGCTTGAATTTTATTTCTTCATCAAATAGTGTCCAATTGGTTTGTCCCAAATTACTTGTCACACTTGAAAACTTGAATTTCTTTAATAACTCCTTAACTTATAATATTTACCACAATTGTATATTATTTCGTTTTCAAACTTTCTTGGTTCATTATCTAATCAAATTAAATCTTTAACATCTCAATGCATTCAAATTGTTCATCTTTTCCCATACACCGCTTCCTCGAGAAGCAAACCTTGACCGGATTACCAAATTCATCGTCCTTAATTCCTTTAAACTCATTTAATCATTTATTACGACTTTTCGTCCATTTACTTATTTACATGACAATTATGCCAATTTGCACCATACCTGTATACTACATTCTTCCTGCACATTCTCAGGAGTATTACTTTCCGTATTTACTCATCATATAACTACACACCTCATTTAAATCATTTAATACCAATTCCTTAAGCAATTTCATTTATTCACATCTCATATCCTTAATTTTTCTGTAAATTCTTAATAACCGATTTGATCATACGGTTCCTTCTTCACTGCATAATCATACATATCTTAACTTGTCATTCTCTTACTCTCGCCTCTTTAGGCCTACGCATTTGGCTTACTGCTAATTTTCATAGTCAACGCATCAATTCAAATATACGTCCTTAATTCCCTTACTCTTCTCTCTATATTCAATCATACAATTACATATATACATACACAATATATCACCTACTGACACATAAACTCATGTCTTATAATAATTCTTCCCAATTACCTTATTATAGGTATTACAATAAATCATTTAGCTCAAGTTTGTCATATAACCATTTAAAATTCATTTTCATTATAATTTATCATTTCCATAATTCCCCGGTTTATTTCATCTTTCTATATTCAACCACATAGGTCCCTCCTTAATATTTCACCCATTCAGGTTCTTTCTAACACATTGATCACATAATAATTCAATTCAATCACATAATAATCATATTTAATCATTCTAACTAGGTTTTGTCTTATAATCTTCATTTAATTATCCATAATCCTTATTTAGAATTTTTGTAAAATCCTGGGGTGTCACATTCACCTCTCCTTAAAAAAATTTCGTCCTCGAAATTTGCTGTGTACTCATATCATGATCATTTGCAACATACATCTCTTTCCATTCATTTAACATAACTACATTTTCACTAACCTTTAAATTCTCTCCTATCTCTACCCATCTTACCCCTTTCTAATATTCATTCCAGAAGATTGGAATGTTTTTCAGGAATCTTCACAATTATTCAACAACTGTGAAGTAGTATGAATAAATAAGAGTAGCCTTTTCCTTTAAAACGTAAAACTTTAGCGTTTTCAATAAAATTGATGATTTTGCTGAGGGGTCAATAAAGACCAATGAACCTGAGTCACGACGCAACCACGCCATTATTTTGCTGTCGACCTGTTTACCAGTCACAGAGACTAGAAACTACCGTATTTAGTACACTAGGTGATCAGCCTATTGTACCCTTTTTACTTTTTCTTTTGGGCTGAACCATGTTAACCAGCCCATATAACATATCCCTTTTCAGGGTTGTTCACCTCAGACTTTAAAAACATTTGTTTTATCCATTATCTGGATTTTTTTTTTTTTTTTTTTTAAAAAAAAAAACATTTGTTCATTGCTTTTTTTTCAAAATGGTCTAACCGAAACAAATGGTATAGACCCTCATCATTAAACTGCTCATTCTAAAAAAAAAACTTATAACTTTTCAAAAATATTATCATTGGCTTAAAACTTGAACCCAAGAAAAATCCTTTAAAAGGCTTCATAATACCGCACTATCTTAGCAGTACGTTGAGAATTCAGTCATTTAAGACCTCTTAATACCGTACCGTCATAGAAGTACGTTGAGAATTCCACCATATTATCATTTCACACCATAATCAACAGTGTGACAATGACTTTTATAAATACATTTTGAAAATTTCAAAATAACTTTGTCTAGCCGGATCAATTGGCATAGACCATGAATCACGGAATCTTAAAAATCATTTTTCGATACTTGAACAAAACATTTTGCTGCACCAACGTGCGGAAATAAACACTTTTTTTTAAAAAAAAAAAACATGAATGGTCTAGCATAGCTAGAAGAGTGGATTGCCTACCCAATCCTAATAATCTCTTCTTTACTTCATTAATTCATTCAATTCATTCTTATACTTATATTTCTTCATTATCCTTAATCTTAGCCAATATCTAAGAACTATATCTCTTAACTTATGGCTCTCTACTCTAAACCCAACCCTGTTCATCAAACTTGCCACGCATTTGGGCTCAGGAACTTACCACAATCATATGGTTCACGGAGCTTGTCCTAGTCAGGCTATAGTCGCCCATTCGCTGAGGGGCTCCACCACATAATCATGAGTCACGAACTTACTATACGCTTAGGTTTTCAGAACACGCAACTAATCTTAATCTTTCTTACTTAACTCTTCTCATTTCTTACCGTGACGCTGGATCTCCACTGATTATCTCGATAGGAAGCTAAGCAAGTACAAATCCCCGTCCCATACCGAGGAAGTGCACACTCGGCCACTACCATGAGTCTTCAATGAAAATCCCACATACCCTAACATTCCTCAATTTTCTTTACCTGATATGAATTTTATCAATTCACACCTTACAACTCATTAAGAGTCCCTTCATCTTATTGTTCACAACTCATCATGAGTCCCCTATTTTCATAACTTACTATTCGCAACTCCTTAAGAGTCCCTTAATCTTATCTTACCATTTACAACTCATCTAGAGTCCCGTTTTCGTCTTATTGATCTCCTAGGATCTCAAGGTCCATTTGCCCTTTATCCTTATCTTATCTTACTTATTCCTTAATCCCGAATTCTCAAAATTCATTTCTTTCATACACAACTCCTCTAGAGTCCAATGCTTTACTATCTCTTTCTTCCTCACAAAGGTCATAGCCTAAGGTACTCCTACCTAAGGTCTATAACCTGTCTGCTCTGATACCAAATGAAACGCCCCGAGATCCCACCTTCCTTAATTAAGTCCAATTATATATGGATTACATAGTGATTAACTTAAAACCTTGTTAACCGAGACCCCGTGCGTTAAACTTTATACCTTTGACCTTTAAACCCATTGAGTTGACCTTAAATTTGGTCCATATTTTTTTTTAAAAAAAAAACAACTTAATCTTATAAACCTTACCTGTCTCAGGATCGCAACATTCATTTACCTTTCATTAGAACTTAAGTCACCCATTAATAGTTTGTGACCTATTGTAAACATACATATATATAATTATTTCATCACTTGTAAACAAAATTTCGCCATAGTTTCATCTATATATGGCCCTGTTTATATATTCCTGTATTCATACATTTGCATCATATATACATATATATCCTGCTTACACAACTCTATGCCATACATACATACATCTTTTTCATTCTCCGATAACACAAATTAGCAAATCATACTGTTCTTTCTACCATCTAGGTTTAACATTTAAAATCGGTTATTACATAACTTGCATATATACAAATTTGCATACATTTGATCTACATGAATATCTCATAGATACAATTTACAAATCTCTTCACGCATCTCCATGCATTCACACTTTTTACCTTAGCATCACCGGAATCTCCGGCCTTCTTGTATTCTACCTGAAATGTTAGTTCATGGCAAGGGTGAGCATAAAGCTCAGTAAGTAATTCAGATAACACATTTCATGCTCACAATTTATTTATGCGTTATGCTTCTCTACTTAATCATGTTATACATGAATGCCACGTATTACACTTAACAGTTAAATCATATAGTTGCACGTAAGGCACATTTCAAATATTTCACTAACACGCAGTTCACCTAGAACATAGCACCTTATAGTCTGAACACTTACCTGTACGCCTTTGTTTTACTTAACCTGTACTTCTTCAATCATCCTTCGTTCCCGTCTTATCGGCTTGCTCGTTTCAAACTCTGTCTGTCAACATATAGCTTATATGTCATTATAAGATCATAAACTTGTATAACTTATCAAACTAATTCCATAAATACATGATCATCCGTCTTTAACCATTTCACATTTGATGTATTACACCTTATATAGGTTTATAATACACCCTAACTTGCTTCCGACCTTTTTCATAACTTATAACATGTTTTGGCTTAGCTTTAGGCATGTTATATTATGCCATTTGTCATTTCATTATAACTTAACACCCTTGAATTTAACCATTATTATTACTTTTAGGGTTTATATAACTCATTTCTATCATTCCATATCAAAATATAGCTTTTTGGAAGCTTAAAAATTTTTCAAATGAACAGTAACTCCGCCCCGGCGCCTCCAGAGCTCGCTGTCCGCGAAAAGCTCTCGGCCATGAACAGTAAATGGCGCCGGGGCGCCACTTTTAGTACAAAACATGGCGCGGGGGCGCCATGTTCAATTCTGGAAATCTGATTTTTGCACTACCTTTGCCGATTTTTAATTTCTTCATCTTAACTCCAATTGAGCTGAAATTTGGACCACATCTAGACCTTACTACCTAGTATTTTAAAAAAATACTACTTGCCTCATTTGGATTCTTAAAAGTAGAGATACACTAGCCCCTAGGAGGGCTGTTCAACACGTTTCTATACTTAGAAAAAAATTTCAGAATTTTAAAACTCCACTTTTGCAACTTTGTGATTTTTGGCCAATTGCTTCAAAACTCAATTCCAACACTTGACATAGTTCATATAACCTATATATGACATGTCCAAACTTTCAAAACGATAAAATTTCGCACGAGGCGAGAATTGTCCGCAAAAATCCGTTTAGGTTCGAAACGATCGATTTCGATCGTTCGAATCGCCAATTCAACCAAATTTGATTCTGTTAACTTCCAAAATGACCTAGACACGTGTATTAACATGAAAACAAGTCATGTGACTTCATTTTGCCTTTAATCACCCAAAATTGCCAAAAATCACCTTTTGATGCTATTTTCACAAATTTTCCTAACTTTCAAAATTCAACACATAAACCAACTTGACATATAAACCTCCAATCACCACATAGGTAACCATATATACAATTAACGACTTTATAAGTCTACATAACTTCTATATGCACGTTCTAATGCACTTTACAAATTACAATATGGTTTAACGGCAAATTATAGCCTAATATTCACTTTACTTAACCAAGTCATGCTTTTCTTTCATTCATAATTCTTTGAAGCTTTCTAGCATACTAATATTCATGAATTAAACATGTTCATACCTTCTAACTAGGTTTTCATCATTTCTAGCCATATATGACACATAATTTACTCATAAACCATAATTCCTAGCTTGAGTTCATACATGAAAAATATATCACCTTTGTTAATGTCTTTTCCAAGCTTAGGGTTTCAACCATAATCACATATATAACATGTAACTAACATAACTCATACAATCAAGCCATGTACCCCAAAGATACATGCATGGCCATCCTTATTCTTGAATTTAAACTCATAAACATTAAACTTTGAAGCAAGAGTATGGTTATACCTTATTGTATGTCTAACTTCTTTACATATATAGCTTTGTCTTGACAAGCTCTTCCTCTTTTCTTCTTGCTCCATGGCCAACCGAGCCTCCTAGCTCAAGATACTTCAAGCTTTTCCTTTTCATTCATGGCTTCCATCTCTCTCTCTCCTAGGGCTTAAAATTTCCAGCAACTCACACAAAATGAGAGTTACTTGCTTGGCTTGATGATTTATATGAGAATTAACTCATGTGTGGTTAATTACACCTAATCATAGTTAACCCAACCAAGGGTATTTTAGTCATTTAACATGTTAAGTGAGGGGCATTCTTGTCATTTTGCCACTTGGGACACATAAGTCATTTCTTAATTTGTCAAGGGTATTTTGGTCACTTGACCCTTTTATGACACAATGGTAATTATCTAATTTGTTGAGGGGCATTTTGGTAATTTATCAAATTAACTAAATTTTCATTTCTTGCACTTCCCCCCCTCATAACTAAACTTTTATACATTTTCCCCCTCCATTCATTCTTTACTCATTTCTTATCCAAATCAAATCCTTTTTAATCCAAATTTGCTCCATCATGCTTGAATTTTATTTCTTCATCAAATAGTGTCCAATTGGTTTGTCCCAAATTACTTGTCACACTTGAAAACTTGAATTTCTTTAATAACTCCTTAACTTATAATATTTACCACAATTGTATATTATTTCGTTTTCAAACTTTCTTGGTTCATTATCTAATCAAATTAAATCTTTAACATCTCAATGCATTCAAATTGTTCATCTTTTCCCATACACCGCTTCCTCGAGAAGCAAACCTTGACCGGATTACCAAATTCATCGTCCTTAATTCCTTTAAACTCATTTAATCATTTATTACGACTTTTCGTCCATTTACTTATTTACATGACAATTATGCCAATTTGCACCATACCTGTATACTACATTCTTCCTGCACATTCTCAGGAGTATTACTTTCCGTATTTACTCATCATATAACTACACACCTCATTTAAATCATTTAATACCAATTCCTTAAGCAATTTCATTTATTCACATCTCATATCCTTAATTTTTCTGTAAATTCTTAATAACCGATTTGATCATACGGTTCCTTCTTCACTGCATAATCATACATATCTTAACTTGTCATTCTCTTACTCTCGCCTCTTTAGGCCTACGCATTTGGCTTACTGCTAATTTTCATAGTCAACGCATCAATTCAAATATACGTCCTTAATTCCCTTACTCTTCTCTCTATATTCAATCATACAATTACATATATACATACACAATATATCACCTACTGACACATAAACTCATGTCTTATAATAATTCTTCCCAATTACCTTATTATAGGTATTACAATAAATCATTTAGCTCAAGTTTGTCATATAACCATTTAAAATTCATTTTCATTATAATTTATCATTTCCATAATTCCCCGGTTTATTTCATCTTTCTATATTCAACCACATAGGTCCCTCCTTAATATTTCACCCATTCAGGTTCTTTCTAACACATTGATCACATAATAATTCAATTCAATCACATAATAATCATATTTAATCATTCTAACTAGGTTTTGTCTTATAATCTTCATTTAATTATCCATAATCCTTATTTAGAATTTTTGTAAAATCCTGGGGTGTCACATTCACCCCTCCTTACAAAAATTTCGTCCTCGAAATTTGCTGTGTACTCATATCATGATCATTTGCAACATACATCTCTTTCCATTCATTTAACATAACTACATTTTCACTAACCTTTAAATTCTCTCCTATCTCTACCCATCTTACCCCTTTCTAATATTCATTCCAGAAGATTGGAATGTTTTTCAGGAATCTTCACAATTATTCAACAACTGTGAAGTAGTATGAATAAATAAGAGTAGCCTTTTCCTTTAAAACGTAAAACTTTAGCGTTTTCAATAAAATTGATGATTTTGCTGAGGGGTCAATAAAGACCAATGAACCTGAGTCACGACGCAACCACGCCATTATTTTGCTGTCGGCCTGTTTACCAGTCACAGAGACTAGAAACTACCGTATTTAGTACACTAGGTGATCAGCCTATTGTACCCTTTTTACTTTTTCTTTTGGGCTGAACCATGTTAACCAGCCCATATAACATATCCCTTTTCAGGGTTGTTCACCTCAGACTTTAAAAACATTTGTTTTATCCATTATCTGGATTTTTTTTTTTTTTTTTTTAAAAAAAAAACATTTGTTCATTGCTTTTTTTTCAAAATGGTCTAACCGAAACAAATGGTATAGACCCTCATCATTAAACTGCTCATTCTAAAAAAAAAACTTATAACTTTTCAAAAATATTATCATTGGCTTAAAACTTGAACCCAAGAAAAATCCTTTAAAAGGCTTCATAATACCGCACTATCTTAGCAGTACGTTGAGAATTCAGTCATTTAAGACCTCTTAATACCGTACCGTCATAGAAGTACGTTGAGAATTCCGCCATATTATCATTTCACACCATAATCAACAGTGTGACAATGACTTTTATAAATACATTTTGAAAATTTCAAAATAACTTTGTCTAGCCGGATCAATTGGCATAGACCATGAATCACGGAATCTTAAAAATCATTTTTCGATACTTGAACAAAACATTTTGCTGCACCAACGTGCGGAAATAAACACTTTTTTTAAATAAAAAAAAACATGAATGGTCTAGCATAGCTAGAAGAGTGGATTGCCTACCCAATCCTAATAATCTCTTCTTTACTTCATTAATTCATTCAATTCATTCTTATACTTATATTTCTTCATTATCCTTAATCTTAGCCAATATCTAAGAACTATATCTCTTAACTTATGGCTCTCTACTCTAAACCCAACCCTGTTCATCAAACTTGCCACGCATTTGGGCTCAGGAACTTACCACAATCATATGGTTCACGGAGCTTGTCCTAGTCAGGCTATAGTCGCCCATTCGCTGAGGGGCTCCACCACATAATCATGAGTCACGAACTTACTATACGCTTAGGTTTTCAGAACACGCAACTAATCTTAATCTTTCTTACTTAACTCTTCTCATTTCTTACCGTGACGCTGGATCTCCACTGATTATCTCGATAGGAAGCTAAGCAAGTACAAATCCCCGTCCCATACCGAGGAAGTGCACACTCGGCCACTACCATGAGTCTTCAATGAAAATCCCACATACCCTAACATTCCTCAATTTTCTTTACCTGATATGAATTTTATCAATTCACACCTTACAACTCATTAAGAGTCCCTTCATCTTATTGTTCACAACTCATCATGAGTCCCCTATTTTCATAACTTACTATTCGCAACTCCTTAAGAGTCCCTTAATCTTATCTTACCATTTACAACTCATCTAGAGTCCCGTTTTCGTCTTATTGATCTCCTAGGATCTCAAGGTCCATTTGCCCTTTATCCTTATCTTATCTTACTTATTCCTTAATCCCGAATTCTCAAAATTCATTTCTTTCATACACAACTCCTCTAGAGTCCAATGCTTTACTATCTCTTTCTTCCTCACAAAGGTCATAGCCTAAGGTACTCCTACCTAAGGTCTATAACCTGTCTGCTCTGATACCAAATGAAACGCCCCGAGATCCCACCTTCCTTAATTAAGTCCAATTATATATGGATTACATAGTGATTAACTTAAAACCTTGTTAACCGAGACCCCGTGCGTTAAACTTTATACCTTTGACCTTTAAACCCATTGAGTTGACCTTAAATTTGGTCCATATTTTTTTTAAAAAAAAAAACAACTTAATCTTATAAACCTTACCTGTCTCAGGATCGCAACATTCATTTACCTTTCATTAGAACTTAAGTCACCCATTAATAGTTTGTGACCTATTGTAAACATACATATATATAATTATTTCATCACTTGTAAACAAAATTTCGCCATAGTTTCATCTATATATGGCCCTGTTTATATATTCCTGTATTCATACATTTGCATCATATATACATATATATCCTGCTTACACAACTCTATGCCATACATACATACATCTTTTTCATTCTCCGATAACACAAATTAGCAAATCATACTGTTCTTTCTACCATCTAGGTTTAACATTTAAAATCGGTTATTACATAACTTGCATATATACAAATTTGCATACATTTGATCTACATGAATATCTCATAGATACAATTTACAAATCTCTTCACGCATCTCCATGCATTCACACTTTTTACCTTAGCATCACCGGAATCTCCGGCCTTCTTGTATTCTACCTGAAATGTTAGTTCATGGCAAGGGTGAGCATAAAGCTCAGCAAGTAATTCAGATAACACATTTCATGCTCACAATTTATTTATGCGTTATGCTTCTCTACTTAATCATGTTATACATGAATGCCACGTATTACACTTAACAGTTAAATCATATAGTTGCACGTAAGGCACATTTCAAATATTTCACTAACACGCAGTTCACCTAGAACATAGCACCTTATAGTCTGAACACTTGCCTGTACGCCTTTGTTTTACTTAACCTGTACTTCCTCAATCATCCTTCGTTCCCGTCTTATCGGCTTGCTCGTTTCAAACTCTGTCTGTCAACATATAGCTTATATGTCATTATAAGATCATAAACTTGTATAACTTATCAAACTAATTCCATAAATACATGATCATCCGTCTTTAACCATTTCACATTTGATGTATTACACCTTATATAGGTTTATAATACACCCTAACTTGCTTCCGACCTTTTTCATAACTTATAACATGTTTTGGCTTAGCTTTAGGCATGTTATATTATGCCATTTGTCATTTCATTATAACTTAACACCCTTGAATTTAACCATTATTATTACTTTTAGGGTTTATATAACTCATTTCTATCATTCCATATCAAAATATAGCTTTTTGGAAGCTTAAAATTTTTTCAAATGAACAGTAACTCCGCCCCGGCGCCTCCAGAGCTCGCTGTCCGCGAAAAGCTCTCGGCCATGAACAGTAAATGGCGCCGGGGCGCCACTTTTAGTACAAAACATGGCGCGGGGGCGCCATGTTCAATTCTGGAAATCTGATTTTTGCACTACCTTTGCCGATTTTTAATTTCTTCATCTTAACTCCAATTGAGCTGAAATTTGGACCACATCTAGACCTTACTACCTAGTATTTTAAAAAAATACTACTTGCCTCATTTGGATTCTTAAAAGTAGAGATACACTAGCCCCTAGGAGGGCTGTTCAACACGTTTCTATACTTAGAAAAAAATTTCAGAATTTTAAAACTCCACTTTTGCAACTTTGTGATTTTTGGCCAATTGCTTCAAAACTCAATTCCAACACTTGACATAGTTCATATAACCTATATATGACATGTCCAAACTTTCAAAACGATAAAATTTCGCACGAGGCGAGAATTGTCCGCAAAAATCCGTTTAGGTTCGAAACGATCGATTTCGATCGTTCGAATCGCCAATTCAACCAAATTTGATTCTGTTAACTTCCAAAATGACCTAGACACGTGTATTAACATGAAAACAAGTCATGTGACTTCATTTTGCCTTTAATCACCCAAAATTGCCAAAAATCACCTTTTGATGCTATTTTCACAAATTTTCCTAACTTTCAAAATTCAACACATAAACCAACTTGACATATAAACCTCCAATCACCACATAGGTAACCATAAATACAATTAACGACTTTATAAGTCTACATAACTTCTATATGCACGTTCTAATGCACTTTACAAATTACAATATGGTTTAACGGCAAATTATAGCCTAATATTCACTTTACTTAACCAAGTCATGCTTTTCTTTCATTCATAATTCTTTGAAGCTTTCTAGCATACTAATATTCATGAATTAAACATGTTCATACCTTCTAACTAGGTTTTCATCATTTCTAGCCATATATGACACATAATTTACTCATAAACCATAATTCCTAGCTTGAGTTCATACATGAAAAATATATCACCTTTGTTAATGTCTTTTCCAAGCTTAGGGTTTCAACCATAATCACATATATAACATGTAACTAACATAACTCATACAATCAAGCCATGTACCCCAAAGATACATGCATGGCCATCCTTATTCTTGAATTTAAACTCATAAACATTAAACTTTGAAGCAAGAGTATGGTTATACCTTATTGTATGTCTAACTTCTTTACATATATAGCTTTGTCTTGACAAGCTCTTCCTCTTTTCTTCTTGCTCCATGGCCAACCGAGCCTCCTAGCTCAAGATACTTCAAGCTTTTCCTTTTCATTCATGGCTTCCATCTCTCTCTCTCCTAGGGCTTAAAATTTCCAGCAACTCACACAAAATGAGAGTTACTTGCTTGGCTTGATGATTTATATGAGAATTAACTCATGTGTGGTTAATTACACCTAATCATAGTTAACCCAACCAAGGGTATTTTAGTCATTTAACATGTTAAGTGAGGGGCATTCTTGTCATTTTGCCACTTGGGACACATAAGTCATTTCTTAATTTGTCAAGGGTATTTTGGTCACTTGACCCTTTTAGGACACAATGGTAATTATCTAATTTGTTGAGGGGCATTTTGGTAATTTATCAAATTAACTAAATTTTCATTTCTTGCACTTCCCCCCCTCATAACTAAACTTTTATACATTTTCCCCCTCCATTCATTCTTTACTCATTTCTTATCCAAATCAAATCCTTTTAAATCCAAATTTGCTCCATCATGCTTGAATTTTATTTCTTCATCAAATAGTGTCCAATTGGTTTGTCCCAAATTACTTGTCACACTTGAAAACTTGAATTTCTTTAATAACTCCTTAACTTATAATATTTACCACAATTGTATATTATTTCGTTTTCAAACTTTCTTGGTTCATTATCTAATCAAATTAAATCTTTAACATCTCAATGCATTCAAATTGTTCATCTTTTCCCATACACCGCTTCCTCGAGAAGCAAACCTTGACCGGATTACCAAATTCATCGTCCTTAATTCCTTTAAACTCATTTAATCATTTATTACGACTTTTCGTCCATTTACTTATTTACATGACAATTATGCCAATTTGCACCATACCTGTATACTACATTCTTCCTGCACATTCTCAGGAGTATTACTTTCCGTATTTACTCATCATATAACTACACACCTCATTTAAATCATTTAATACCAATTCCTTAAGCAATTTCATTTATTCACATCTCATATCCTTAATTTTTCTGTAAATTCTTAATAACCGATTTGATCATACGGTTCCTTCTTCACTGCATAATCATACATATCTTAACTTGTCATTCTCTTACTCTCGCCTCTTTAGGCCTACGCATTTGGCTTACTGCTAATTTTCATAGTCAACGCATCAATTCAAATATACGTCCTTAATTCCCTTACTCTTATCTCTATATTCAATCATACAATTACATATATACATACACAATATATCACCTACTGACACATAAACTCATGTCTTATAATAATTCTTCCCAATTACCTTATTATAGGTATTACAATAAATCATTTAGCTCAAGTTTGTCATATAACCATTTAAAATTCATTTTCATTATAATTTATCATTTCCATAATTCCCCGGTTTATTTCATCTTTCTATATTCAACCACATAGGTCCCTCCTTAATATTTCACCCATTCAGGTTCTTTCTAACACATTGATCACATAATAATTCAATTCAATCACATAATAATCATATTTAATCATTCTAACTAGGTTTTGTCTTATAATCTTCATTTAATTATCCATAATCCTTATTTAGAATTTCTGTAAAATCCTGGGGTGTCACAGATGTGAAGTAATTTTTGATAATTAATTCACTTAAAGATCTGTCAAGTAACTACGAGTGTAGAATACTTGCTCAACAATAATTGAAATGTAAATACAGTTGAATAATAATTGCAACGGTAAGTACAAGTTAAAATTAGGAAACTTGCCTCGTGCGTCGTCTACTGCTTAATCAAATTAATCTAACAATCCTTGAACGGACCTAACAATTGAATCAATTTGATCTTAAATTAGTATCATATATTTGTAAGTATAATGACCTTTATAAACCTTACGAACCACATAATTGATTAATTATGGGTACTTAAACGCTTAGGAAATATTATCATTATTTGATAATATTTCAAACACAAAGAACTTATATTAAACGTTTAATATAGTTCAAAATAAATATATAATATTATTAATCATTTAATAATATTTTATTAAGTTTCTAATATTATTAATCATTTAATAATATTTTATTAATTATCTAATATCATTAATCATTTAATAATATTTTATTAATTATCTAATATCATTAATCATTTAATAATATTTTATTAAGTATATAATATTATTAATCATTTAATAATATTTTATTAATTATCTAATATCATTAATCATTTAATAATATTTTATTAAGTATCTAATATTATTAATCATTTAATAATATTTTATTACGTTTCTAATATTATTAATCATTTAATAATATTTTATTAATTATCTAATATTATTAATCATTTAATAATATTTTATTCATTACCTAATATTATTAATCATTTAATAATATTTTATTAAGTAGCTAATATTATTAATCATTTAATAATATTTTATTAAGTATCTAATATTATTAATCCTTTAATAATATTTTATTAATTATCTAATATTATTAATCATTTAATAATACATTATTGATTATCTAATATTATTAATCATTTAATAATATTTTATTGACTTTATAATATTATTACACACATAATAATATTTTAATAATTTTCTAATATTATTATTTATTTAATAATATTTTATTACCTTTATTATATTATTATATCAATAATAATATATATACACCTTTAAATCAATAAATCAATCATATATATAATTAAAAATATATTTATTAAGTCCAAAAATACTAAAATGATTTTTGGAACATTTTTCATTTTCTGACCCGAACCAGACCCGACCCGACCCGGCTGACCCGACCCGGTTCGGGTTTTTATTTTTTTCCAAAACAGTGGACTGCGCCCCGGCGCAGTGTTTTGTTCTACACACTGCGCCCCGGCGCTGACTCACAGAAACATTTTTCAACTTTTGATTTTTTTCCAATTTTGATACCTTTTGATCAAACCTTGATAAAATGAAATCTACACATCCAAATAACACCAAATCAGTGGTGATGTGTTCCTAACTTAATGTTTTACAATATTTCATGGTTCGATCGTCTTTTGGAAAACGTTTTACACGAAATTTACGGATCGAACCACATAGGGTTGAAAAACGACATCCTTTTTGGTAAAAGCTATAACTTCCTTGTTATTCATTATTTTTGAAAACTTCAAAAAGGTTTTATCTTTAAAACTCATAGATCTAGTTTTCTAGCCATAAAAATCCATTTTTGGATTTGTACATTTCAAAATACAACATCAAACATAGTATGCATGGTTAGGGTTTACCGGTAAAACATGTTATGAACTTTTCTAGCATTGTTATGCATTTCTAACCAACCAAAACATGTTATAAACACATAGATCTATGAATATACATATATTACATAGTTACATACATCTAGACCATCAAAACAAGTTTTGATCGGTTAAAAATAGATTTTAACCGTTCAAAAGCTTTCTAGGCTACAAAAATGAAATGAGAAGGGTTCTAGAGCACTTTTAAACCTTAGTGATTTGCTTGCTCTCCTTCTCCTCCTACCAAAGTATGTTGTGTAGTTTGAGGACATCCACCAAGACCTTCCTTAGCTTTTCTCACACAAACTCTAGTGTATTTTCTCTTTAGCTCTCAAAGTCTCTCTCTCTTTTCTCTAGAAATGTCTAGCAAATAAACTAACAACCTTGTAACAAGTGTAGAGCCTCTTATTTATAGCACACCACTAATACACCATTAACTCACTAATTCACCCATGTTGGTCAATTAATTGCTAATCATGCTTACTATTCCTTTGATTGACTAGTTGATGGACTTTTGGAATGACTAGGGTTGTTCAACCATTATATGACATGGATGGATTTCCATGCAATCTAAGAAGTCAAGTTATCCATGTGGGGCCCTCAAAAATTCAGCAAATTGAATTATCCAAGCCATTTTTCCTTTATTTTTAATGCAAAAATGTGCATATATACATCTATATATATATATATACATATATATATATATTGACCAAAGTTTGACCCTTATTGGACTTCACATTGGGCTTGGTAATAACTTCTATTGGGCTCATTCAATTAAATTGTTTGGGCTCAATTTAAATACCACATTGGGCTTCTTTTAAATAGTCTAGGTTACATTTAATTAAATCAAGCATTGGGCTTGTTTAATTAATTACATGGGCTAGTAATTAAATTAATTACATGGGCTACTAGGTTAATATCTTTAACCTAGTTTATCAACTCATTTGGATTTAAAATATAATCCAATTAGATGTGCTTAAATTAATTATACACTTTGCTTTAATTCTTTAAATAAATATACAAGCACATAAGTACATTTATTTAATTATCTAATGCATAATTAATTAATGAGAAAAATTTAAATTCATTGCTAAATATTTATTAAGTATATTTACAATGACTAAAGAAATTCGTGGTCATTACAAGTGACATAAAGTTGGGATTCTTATTAGGAAAATTTTAAATTTATCAACAAAAAAAAATTATCCGTTAATTTTATCAATAAAAAAGATGAATTTTTAATATATATTTTATAAATGAAATGGAGTTATATTGTTTTTTATCTTTTATGAAGATAAAATTTATGGATAATTTTTTTAAATAAATATAAAAATATCCTTTTTATTATAGTTTAATAAACTTGTGGTCCCTAGCCAAGGGAAGACAAATATGACAAAATCTGTCTTATCCAAAGAAAAAGGCACACAAAAAAAAAGAGATTGACAAAAGTGCGACAGAAATACAAACACATCGCATTCAACAAAAAGAGCATTTAAAAAATATTTTAATAAATATTTAATTTTATTAAATATTTAACTTAATAATAATAATATAAAAAAAAGAATTTGTAATATAAATTTAAAAATATTATTTTATTATGTAGTATCATCATAATAAATAGGATTCCTTTTAAATAATGACTTTTTGGGAGACGGAGTAACACTTTATTCTAGGGTGAAAGATTTTTTGTGTTTTTAACGAAAGAAACCAGCTGTGTATATATATATATATATTAGTTTTAAAATTTCGTGAAATTAAAAGGATCAAGTAATACAAAGAAACTGGTCCTCAAACTTTCATTCTTCAGTATAGTAATAATGTTAACCAGATAAGTGGGACCACTGGATTTGGTTCCACATTGTATAAAAATGGACAGGTTTATTTTATTCTTAATTACTTTTTTCCAGAAAATTTAAAACAAAATTAATTAAAGGATTAATTTTCAGGATCTTAACACAAATAATTAATATTGACCTATTTAATAAAATATTTATAACTTAATATGATACAAATTCATTTAATACAACAAAATTGACACCCCTACTCATATAAAGGTTTTATATTTTAATATAAAATAAAAATATAACTTTTATTTTTACATTTATAATTTAAATATTTTGTAAGAACAAAAGAAATATGTATTACCAATCCACTGGTCCGCATATCTACTACATGCATTAGATGTATAATAAAACTCCCTTGTTTTTATATATAAAAGAGAGAGTATTATTTATAAAACTCCCCATGACGTATTGATTGTGCACTGTTCAAAACTTTCACTATTTTAAAATATAGAAATAATTTTATCTTCTTAAAGATAATCTAAATATTTTTAATTCTAAAACTAACGGCTCTCTGTTTAATTTTTTAAATTAGCTATGTTTCAAGATAAGTCTCAATATTCATTTTCTATTTAGTAAAAATCAAATAATAATATATAATAATAATCTATTTTATATAATAATAATAGTAATAAAAATATAATAATAGATCATGCGCAAGTTAAAAACTAAAGAATAACAAAATCATACTATAAGTTTTTACAATATAATAAATTGCTAACTAGTGATATAATTAATTGTGCAAAATTATAACTTTTGTGTTAATTTTACCATGCTAATTATACTTTAAAATATAAAATTTTGTATTAATAATTGTAACACCAGTTATTGATTTTCTATATTATATAAAATCAAATATTATATATTCATAAAGTGATAAACTCATAGTATAATTTATCTTCTAGTCAAAACTATATACTGATTTCAAAGAGCTTCACACATATATTTTCCTTAAATACCTTAGTCTCAAATATACTCGCAACTATTTTTTTTATTTTATTTTAAAAGAGAATCAACTATTCAAACCAGATTTTATATGAAAATGGTAATTGTTGTTGATTTTGTGCTACTGAAATATATTTCAATTTATAATTTTCTTAGTAAATATATAATTTTCTTAGTACTATTTAAAATACAAACAATATAAATATAATATTATTTTGTTCTCACTTCACTCTATAATACGAGTTTCCTTTATAAATTATTAATACGTATTTTTGTTTAATGTTAAACTTAAAAAATAATATTTAAGTTTTTAGTTTAATAACTATGACTCACTAATAAAATTATAATGATAAAATTAAAGATATAGTATCATCTAATGTTATAACTATTTTAAAGATAATTACATTTTCCCCTTACAAATGGGACATTTTTTGGTGGATAAAGTAGTTTTAAAATTACTATTGATGCATGATCATTTCAAATTACTATTTGGCCTTGGTGTAGAATTAGACTTTCTATTGCCACACGCGAGTGGCACGTGAATATTTCTAGCTTTGAGGAGATTGGTTATTTTAATTTGAAAATTAATATTTTTACAAGAGAAATTGATATTTTTATAAGATTCTACTCACAAGAATTCATGTGAGCAGAAAATTTTGTGAAAATATCAATTCATTTAATTTTTGTACAGTTTATCAAATTCGCATATTCAAAATTTCCTCCCGTTGACCCGTGGTGAGTATTCCAACCAAATTATTTATTTTATTATAATTGAATATTAAATTTTATATAATTTTATTATTCGAATAAGTATCTGAAATATATATTAATTGAATAATTGAATTATATTATTTGATATATAGTTAAAATATGAAACTATTTTTGTCAAATAAAAAATTTCATTTTAAATTTTATACTAAAAATTTTAAATAATATTTAATCACAGTTCACAATCATTATATCGGTCACTTTTTGAGTTTGAATCTTGAATCACCGCTTAGGAAAATTCTTCTACATATATCAAATTAATGCGGGGAGGGTGGATTATTAAAATCATCCGTAGAAAAATTTAATCTCTTTTGACGCTTAAATTAACTCAAAAATATCATTACTATTCAAACCAAGCCAAGTAAAAAAAATTATATATAGTGCTTGTAATATTTATTGTAAACATTTTAATTATTATTTACTAATATTTAAAACAGTTGAAATTAAAATTTTGAATGAGTGAGACCCATTTTTGCCAAAATTTTCATTTAAACGTAAGTAGATGGAGAAATAAATAACATAAGTAATTTTTCTATATTTTTTTTTATACTTTCTACATACAAACAACACAAATTTAATATAAGTATATATAATTATTTAGATGTAAACTTTTTTTAGTTTATATTTATAGTTTTGTTTTTTACTGTAAAACTGTATTATATATTTAAAACGGAGGAAGGACGCCCACAGAGATTTCGTGGGGAACCTGGGCTCTGATGAGTTGGGAAGCGAGTTTAATTTATTTTTTTAATTCAATTTAAGGATACATAAGAAACTAAATTTATTTAATATATTTTTTAATTAAATTTCTATCTTATTTAGTATTTGACATGATGTATAACTCCCTTTGCTCAGTCTTGGATAATATTTGAGGTTTCAAATTAAAAATATATTTTTTAATTTATTTTATAATAAAAAAATATTTCTTTCGTTCTAAATTATATGATCATTATTAATTTTAAAAATTCAATTTGAAATATTTTTAATTTAAAATTGAGATGACTCATTAAAAATTATAAAATAATAAAACTTAACGAGCTATACTTTTTTAGATAGTTTACAATATTCATTATTGTATTGATTAAAATTAAAAAAAATTATGTCAATTTTGAGTTTATGAATCTCTTAAGTTGATTTTAAAAAGTTAATAATGATCAAATAATATAAAATGAAGAAAGTACTATTTTTTAATTTTTAAACTATAAAAAGTATAAAATTTAATACATATTATTTATACTTTTAATTGATTGAGTGCTATCATACCAATATAATTGCATTTTAACCGACGCTAGTTGTATATACACTTAAAAGTCATTTTATTAAATATATGCATAAATTTAAAAAAGAGGGGAAAATACAATATATTAAAATAGGTTGAAGTAGGAAATGTAATTTCCTTATTTATCAGTGCTGTGTATTTTTAATATCCACTGATAACAGTCCGTAATGGTGGGGGCTGGGGACAAAATAAGAAATTATGGGTAGCAGGTTGTGTGATGCCCCCAAATCTAGGTCTACATAATCCAATTTGAGACGCCATAAAATACACGATTTTTAATACAAATAGTATATAGAACAGAAATACAGAACTCAATAATACACAATTAAGTCTTCACTATTAGTGCCACACTATATACAACATGTGAAGACTACAATAGCTATCTCTCGGACTGTTATTCCATTCTCCTGCTAGACCCAACAACTCTATCATTTTCTGAAAAACAATGGAACAAAAGAAAGCCTGAGCTCAAATAGCCTAATAAGAAAATACCATGACTAAGATAATGACAAATAAATTATCATTAGCCTTCAACAGTTGAGTTCTTAATTGAATATAATAGACAATAAGCTTTATATCAAAAACTGCAGTTAAATTCTTGAATAAAATTCAGATAAATGATAACAGCGGAATAAACAATCCATTAGAAAATAATGTAGACTATGATGTCCACTCGCTTCTCTTTTTAAGAAAAATATCATCAACTTTTATCATCTGAAACACCATTGGTCATGATGATACAAATTCACAGTTCTTGGTCATAATCATGTAAGTCAACAGTTCATCTTTGCACTACGGGCCAAAGATATTCAATATATCATCAACGGTCATGATTATACCAGTATTCAGCCTTTAGTCATAATTATACCAAACAACAGTTCTTTTTTACCCCCGGCCAAAGAGAACATTCACCACGTGCCCTAAAAGACACAACAATTATATCGCATTTATCCTATCATCTGTGTCTCAGGCCACAGATATTCACAACAATATGGTTCTTGATGATTAGAATAACAATAGTGATATAGATGATGAATCAGAAGAAACAGTATGATCAATAAATATCGAAAGTTTATGATATTTCCTTGTGCAGATTCAAATAATGTCCAAATTATCAACATGATGTGGACTCAAATTCAAGAATGATATTTAAGATCCACAGTTCAGAATAACGGTTAAGGTTTAATAGAAAGATTTAGAAAAATAAGAAGACTCAATTGAAATGATATTAGATGAAGCGCAAACTATTAAAGAATATATAATCATTTCAGGAAACTTTACCAATAAGAGACAAATACGATGAGTAATTCACCAAACATGCGGTAGTCCGCGTAGTCAGGTTATTCTCATAAATTAATAAGGAATGAATACAAAAAGTTATTCACCAAACACGCGGTAGTCCGCGTAGTCAGGTTATTCCCACAAATGAATAAGAAATGTTATTCACCAAACATGCGGTATTCTGCATAGTCAGGTTATTCTCATTAATTAATACATGGAAATAAATGATACATCTTACGAGTAAGGAATAAACGATATTATTTTCGAGAATCAAAGAATAATAATCTCTTACCATAGTAAGTTTAAATAGTGAATGATGAAAAAGATAGTATCCCTTACTTTAACACGTGACTGGATATGAAGTTGATCAACTTGGTCAGTACTCATACACTTACAGATCTTCACAAATACTCAAGATGACTTTAGCACATTCAAAGAGAACTTATACAAAGAAATATTTGGAGAGTCAAAGAAAGAATAAGCAAGGAAGTTTTTATGAAAAATCCTTAAGTTAAGACCTTTATTTATAGCCAAAATTTTTATCATAAATCAAGATTTTCTAATTTAATCCAAACCGTATATTTCAAGATAATGCTTAATCTATACCACTCATTTCATCTTTTAAGATTTTCTTAATATAAACCATTCATTAAAATATCATCTTTAATCTATACCACTCATTTCATCTTTTAAGATTTTCTTAATTTAAACCATTCATTTAAAAATCATCTTTAATCTATACCACTCAATTTACTTTATATATAAAACAACTAACTTTATATAAATCAATTAACTTTATATATAAAAATAAATAACTTTATATAATTTATTATAATAAAAACAAATACCTTTATCAATTTAATTATTCAACAATAATTCACAATTATTCATTATTATGACTAATTTTTATAAATGCAGTGTAGTTGGCTTTCTGAGTTAGATAAGTACAGAAATTAACTAATAATAGAATACAATAGTTTAATCAACATCATAAAAAAGATAATAATAATGCTGAAAATAAATAAGCACGTTACTAGGGGTGAGCATGGTGCGGTTTGGTGCGGTTTGAAGCCCAAACCGCACATGAAATCGCTTAGGTGCGGTTTGACAAATTTAAAATCGCATGGTGCGTTTTGGTGCGGTTTTGAAACTTGCGGTGCAGTTTTGTTTGGTGCGGTTTCAGTTTTGAAACCAATTGAAAATATACATTAGTTGCAATAAAAAGACAATCACCGAGATCAAAAAGAAAATATATGCTACCAAGCAATTGTAAGAAAATAAATACATAAATCATCAAAAATTTTGAATGAAAAATTAGCTTTAATCAAGATATGTTTCAAAACATAATAGTAGCAACTTCATTACTGGAACAAAGGTCTACTTGTTAGCGGGATTACCATTTTATAAAATAAGCAAATACTAAATTAAGCTAGCATGAGTCATGATCCAAATTCAAACCTGCCACCAGGGGCGGATCCAGGATTTTGTCCCAGCAGGGGCGGATTTTAACTCTTTTTTAAAAATAAATAAATAAATAAAACTTACATTAATCTTAATATTAACTAAATATTTTTGGCTCGTCAACTCGGATAGATTGTGGTGTCGATATGAGTATGACGTATTGATTTAGGAAATAGTTCAGCTTAATTTCCATTATGCTAGATATATTGTTAGAAGACCAACAATTGATGAATTGAGCTAAACCACATGCAAGCTTACCTGACATTTTTAGCCCGATTCGAAGGGAAGAGACTACCCCCAAGCACCAGAAAGAAAAAAAAACTTTAATTTGCAGAAAATCCATCAAAATCCATGTTGCTCTGCATGACCACAGCCAAAAGAATGGCAAAAATATCAAACTAGTGACCAAAAAGAGAACCCTTTATTCAAAGGATAAATAACATAATGTGTAATGGAAGCAGGAAATATAATTCTTCTATGTGTTTGGTTATGTCCATTGAAATAAGAGTTCTGGGTCAAAATGACAACTATTTTGAGATGTGACGGTTAATGTTTGATAGCACAGAAGTAAAAAACTTCTTTCTATGACAGAAAAAAAGTACCAAAACACATTTTTCTTTCAGCTTCCCAAACATTTTTCTAGCAAATTCCAAAGCAAAAAACTCAAATTTTGCTGATAAAAAACAAAACAACTTTAAAAAGTCCCATAAAATCACAAACAAATGGAATACAATATTTGCGAGTAGTGAAGAAATGAAGAAGACAGATCTGAATCTCTTGAACCATCCAAACAACATACAATCAAAAATGCTCTTGATTACAGTACAGCTTCATATCCATACCTTATTCTCCCAAAATTACATCACATACCCCCTACTTTAACATATTTACCTCAACTAAAAGGCACAAAGCTTTAAAATTAATTAAACACTGCTTTAACATATTTACCTCAACCAAAAGGCACAAACTATGTGGATGGATTGCGATGCAGACATAAGGAAACTGTGCAACATTCAAGTAATCGTCTATTAAAAGAACAATTTGTCAATTTTAGTTGCAGATTGATTATTCATCATCCATAGCAGCAATTCACCTCAAGTAATCCCATTGATTATTAAGTCATGGCTGGCTCTCAACTCCCAAACTTACAGTTAAAAGATTAAGATTGCCTGATTTTGCTAAGTGATGGTATTATTCAAATAATCCACTGGGACAATAGTTAAGTCAACTATCAAAATTTATAAGCAATACCATATTACTAGCAAGACTATATGAAAGAATGAGATACGAATGGCAGCCATGATTTTTGAAACATTCATAATCTACGACATTATGTGAAAATTAATATCTATATCAGAAAATACAAATATAGAGAGAGAAATTACCATACAGGGGACAATAATGGTGGACGATGCCCCTGGAAGCACCACCGGTGAAACGACAATCCATGAACAAAATTGGCCCCAAATTTGAAACCCCAAACAATTGGCCCCAAATCATAAGGCAAAATCCACACAATTCCCAGCGGTCGGAGTTGAAGAGGAACAAAGAGAGAATCGACCCATACAACCATACTTGAGATAACCAAAGGGTCAGACCCTAAAGAACAGAAGCAAGGAACAACTGAACTACTGAAGACAAAATCAGAAGCGGAACAACCGATGAAGGTAAGAGGGGAAACCCAGCGAAGAAAAGGAAACCAAACCCAAACCAATACTATTATATATTTTTCCAGCATAAGCATCTGCCTATGCTGCCCTTGCTTAGATCCGCCCCTGCTTGCCACCTTAAAGGTAAAAACCATTGAAGATGCAACACCATTAAAAATAAACATTAAAGATGCATAGCTTGTCTCCCTCTAAACAATTGTTAGAATTCTTTAAATACAATAGAATTAGAGATTCCCCCCCAGAGAAATACGAAACTGTTTGCTCGTTATAGCTATACTTGTTGTGACAACAACTTATCAAGCTGTGTTAAGTCCACCAAGGGGTGTATGGCAGGAGGATTATAAGTCTAGCAACAACAAGAACACCAATGCTGATATCATTTCACTGACACAGAGAGCTGGGCACACAGTCATGGGAACTAACAATCCTAGCAACAACAAGAACACCAATGCTGATATGGACTTTACCTTTCAAAAGAGAGTGCTGAAGTGGTTATCATATATGTTACTCTTGAACTACTATAATATCTTTGCTTAGAAGCTTCATTTTTTCAAAACATTATTCGTTTTCAGAGTTTGGAGGCTCTCTCTCTTGGCAGATCCAATGAAGCATATTGTGAAGATTATAACAAGTTCTAATACTTATTATTAGATATGGCTTACTGCGGTTTGTTGCCTTCTTTTCTCCAGCTGCCTCTTTACTCTATTGTGTCACTAGGATGCTATGGTCTATTAATGGTTGGGGTTGGTCTTATGAAATTTCCTATTTGTCCGTAATAGTCCCTCCTGTTAAAGAAGGTATTTTACCTTATGTTTTATTTTCTGCATATTGTCCACAACATAGTGATTTTTTTGCAAATCAACTAAAAATTAACTATTTCCACAAGTGCTACATTTCTTGAAAGCAGCTTTACCAGATAGATAACCTAGCCTGTATCAATCTATTCTAGTGTGTTAATGTGTTATTAATTTTGTAAATATAACTGAGCACTCTTTCATACGCTACTCTTGGGATCAAAATGGTCTTGTTTGATGCTCTAGTGTGAGTAGCAGTCCTGGAATTTGTTTCATGCAAGTACGACCTGTTGTTATTCTAACACTCCCCTCAACAAAACACACACGGACTTAAAAACAACAATAAAAGAGAAACCAAAGTTCTGGTGCTGTGCGTTGAAGATTAATTATTATTTTGGACTAATGGAGACTAAATTCCAATCTAAAGAACCAGGAATGATTCGGTTCAATGTAAATATCCCAAAATAACAAGATTATGGGAAAAATTGCAAGGATTGAGGACTTGAGATTGTAAGAAAGGAAAAGTGGCTTCAAATTTAACAAAGATTAGGATTTAACAATGAATCAGCTTCCTAATTCACCAGATAAACAAAAAACCAAGTAGTTAGGAAAGGGGATATTCAGAAGAGTAGTGTGTCGGCAATATAAGATATTATAAAATAAATTGAAAAGGACTAATGCACATATATTTAGGCAAATCTACAACAACTGCTTGAAAAATGGAAATCCAAATTATCCAAAAAGCTTTAACAAGTCAAGGACATTCAAAACAAAAATAATAACTTCACTCATCCAAAGATGTACTTCTGACTGGAAAGGCAAAAGACCGCCCAAAATCTGAACAATAAATACTTCTTATGGGAAAATAGGAAGAAGATTTCATGCTCAAATGGGGATCTTTGAAGCGAATGAAAGACATACCTCTTATGGGTTCTTCTTGATTTGAAGTGAGACCTTCGGTTGAGGTCCTTGAGGAATGGAGGAAGGCTGGAATGGAAGAGTCGAAGTGAAGAGAAGCGAAGTTGCGAACAGAGATGAAAGACCTGGAGGCTGGAGCAACAATTTAGGGCTGAGTGGATATTAGGCTTATATATAAATGACCAAAACGACGTCGTTTTGGTCATGTAATATAAAAAAAAAATCAGCAGACATGGTGCGGTGCGGTTCAATAAATGCGGTTTGGGCCAAAAACCGAACCCAAACCGCAAATTCGATTTTTCAATTATCCAAAAACTGTCACATACACCGAAATCATTGGTGTTGTTTTAATTGGTGCGGTTTGTGCGGTTTTTGGTGCGGTTTCAGAGGTAAATCGGTTTCTTGCTCACCCCTACACGTTACTGTATAATGACAATTATTGATTCAGTAATGTAAGTTACTGTGCATATGCTACTGTGACAATTATCAACTAAATAATATAAATTATTATGCATGTGACAATTATTAGTTCAATAAAGTCAATATAGTAAAATAACCACTTTATCAGTTCAATAATATAAAATATTGTGCAATACCGTGTGCTACTGTGCAATACCGTGTGCTACTGTGCAATACCGTGTGCTACTGTGCAATACCGTGTGTTACTATTCTTTTACCACCGGTTATTTTAACAGTTAAAAGTGATAGTACCGTTGACTATATTTATTTAGAAAGATTACGTATGTCGCTTTCTATATCTGACAATAATTCGTTGTGGGGGTCCACCAATATTTGGTTATTTCGGCGTCGTCGTACGAATCGAATATTCCCCGACAGAACGAATATTCCCCGATAAAACGAATATTCTCCGACAAGATAAAATTTGTACAAATATTTCTTAATTTTTACTTTTGTCAATTTATTCATTTACCGTTTTCAGAAAAAAAAATATAAAGAAAAATTTAATTTGTATTTCATAAAAGTTGGGGTTTTACAGCCTGTCTATTCATGAAAAAATTATTCTATGATCTTAAAAAAAAATCGCGTGATATTTCACGATCACTAAATAACTTCGCTTATGTATTTTTGGTCAAATGACATATTCACATCTAATCAAATGAAAAGTAATAGAAATTCTACTATTTTGTGAGAGAGATAATAACGATATGCTTAAAAACATATATATATATATATTCCACCTCACAACAAGAGTAATTTTATAAAGATATATACTATGTAATTTTATTTATCTTTACCTCTAGAAAAATAATAAGTTATTAACTAAGTAAGTAGCGTAATAACTTTTGAGAACATTGTATTGGTAATTTCATCGATCTGCTACACATAAAAAAATTTATATATAAAATTTACAAATATTAAAAATATAATTTATTTTATTTAATATATAAGTTGTAATTTAATAATATAGATAATAATAAAATTACGATAATAGACTTGAAATATATGATACCTATATTGGAACTTTTTTTATAGTAAAATAACTGATAGACATAAGTCTTTTTGAAATAGAAGAAGTATTATAAATTAAAGAGGTCATTTTTTTTTCCTTCTTGTTTTGAGATGAGATGGAGTAATAACTAATAAGATGAATGTTTTTTTTAATGTCTAAATAGATTCTGCTTGTGGAAGGAATGGACCTTGACTGACATTTTCATAAATTTTGATACTTTTGATATACCAAGTCTAGTTATGAAAAAATTATTTCATATTTTTTAAAATAAATAAATAATATAATCTCTCTCATATATTTATAGACTCCATTATTAATAGATTATATATATATATATATATATATATATATATATATATATATATATATATATATATATATATAAAACATATTATTTATTTATTTTAAAAATATAAAATAATCTCTCGTAACTATGTGATCCAACAGCATAAAGTTGAGATTCTTATTATAGTTTAATCAAACTTGCGGTCCCTACCCTAGCCAAGGAGAAGACAAATTTGAGATGTTGAGGACAAAATTTGTCTGATCCAAGGAGGAAAGCAAAAAAAATAAAAGATTGAGAGAAAAATACCACTTCCAATGGATCATGTAAAGTTGTTGGCAGCTCAGATATTAATTAACTCTATAAAAAAGTTATCACTGAAAAAATATTCTTACTCCCTTACTAATAATAGTAGATTAAAGTTAAGAGAATTATTGTATGTTGGATTATTCAATATTTATAATATTTAGTATATTTAAAGTATTTAAAAATTTAAATATATTTAAAAAAATTATTTATTTAATAATAATTTATTTTAAGTATAATTTATTTAACTTATAAATATAGAGTTTAAATTTTAAACATAATGTATCGAAATTAGTATGGTACCTTTGAAGGTCCAGTGCACCATTACTATTATTATTATTATTATTTCATGATATTTTATTTATTTATTACTAGTATAAAAAACATAAAATGATAAACTTTTAAACAACTCAAATAAGAGATCAAATTGAGACACCAAATCCCTAAAATCATGTATGTATATTCTTTTAATCTAGAAGCTGATAAAAATATTTTCTGTAAATTATTGGAGTAGCATTAATTCATGACCAGAAGATATACATACATACAAGGGAACATTTTCCAGCAATTAAAAATCGTACGAATTTTTTTGATAAAAGTTTGATGATTGTCAACATCTTACCAGTCTGGAGAAAAATAAGTACAGTAAATAAAGCTGCCATCAATTACTTACATGGTTTTATATATAGAATTCTCGGCAACCATGCCCAAAAGTTTTAATTGACAACTTGAAATTTCATACCCAAAATATTAGAATAAAATATAAATACACAATAATTAAATATTATATTTATTTATATTATTAAAAAATAGGTATTATCGTATTAGTATTATTTTTAAATTTAGTCTTAAAATTAAAAATCTTTTTCAATCCTCATAAATACAATATAGACTCTATGTTTATTGACTTCTCTAAAACTATAGTTTTGATTTAGAATTATTTTATTTTTTACGGACACTAAAAATATACTATCTCAAATATTTCTTTTAAAAATAAGTTTGTTTTTAAAAAACTACTTCTTAACTATGCTGTCTATGCAAATATAAATTTTAGCTCATTATAGTTCTTAACTCAAAGATGTAAGCAGTTTATAAATGGTCAAGAATATATATGCAAATATTGCAAGTATGTAAATATGTCAACTTAAGCACAGTTCTTGAAATATATGTCAATCCATGTATATAAAGAGATATATCTGACAAAATATTTCAAATATTTGATATTTCCCACAAAACAAATATATAAATTATATGGTAATTTATGTACGATGCTTGTTGTTATAATAAAGCAAGTACTTAAGTATATCTTTTTTATTTTTTTTCAAAGAGTTAGAAACCTCAATATTAATACTAAGGCATTGATTCGATATATCCAAACGGACCCAAATAACGTCGGACTACTTCTGACCATAGTGATCTGATAGTGTCTATAGGATACCAATACTAAGGCATTTTATGTTTTTGGTGAAATAATTTTTTCATATTTTACACGTTTTAGACCTGTCCAAAATATCTCTTAAATGACTTCTACTTTGCTCCAAAAAAAAAAGTAAAAAAAAAAGTACTTGTCAAACAAAAAAGAAACTAGAAAAAAAAAAGACAAATTAAATTGTCTATTTAATTATTATAGTTTATATTGATATCATCTTTATGTTTTATTTTATTTTATAAAGTTGACTTTTTATAGTCAAATTAACTATATTTAAAATCAATATTACATAAAATTTCATAATTTCAAATATTTAAATAAACATACTTAATTGTTAATTTCAAAAATAATTAATTTGAGCTTGAAAATTAAAATTTGTGAACTAAAATGGGATTATAGGAGTACGTATTTTAGCATTGTCTTCGTCATTCTTATCTTTTACGTTGGTGAAATATATTATCTTTTACGTTGGTGAAAAAGTACTATGCCACACTTATCTCGTCATTCTCATTAAAATTAAGGGTAATGCTCAAAAAATTTGGAAGAAAGTTTAAATTAATTAGAACCGAAAGAATTAGAAAAGTCTGCACAATATGTTATCTCCTTTTGGCATTCACATTGTCACGGTTGCGTAATCATGCATGTTAATTTTTTATCTATTGCCAAAGTTACCGTGTTATACGGTTGAGATATTCGGCAATTTGTTGTTGCAATTTGTTGTTGAGAATGATTTGCCAACAACAAGATAATAGTGAAGATGCAAGAAAGATTAGCAAACTAGGTCTTTAACTAATTTTTGAAATTTAAATTAATTTGGATGTGTTTTGGTTAGCAGTTTACTAGCTATTACATTTTAATATTTTGAGAATTTGTGCGCTTGATGTTTTTGAATTTTTTTTAAATTTAATCTTAATGAGCATGCTCATCAAGATTAAATTTAAACAAGTTTCAAAGCATCAAATGTAACAAATCCTCAAAATATTAAAATGTAATAGATAGTAAACTATTAACTCAAACAATTCTCGAAAAATTTAAGTTTCAACAATTAGTTAAAGACCAATTAGCTACTTTTTCTTGCATCTTCACTGTGATCATGTTGAAAAAATAAATTTTAAAAATTCAAACTTGTCCAAATGGATTCCGCCTATGTGGATTATGTTTATGTGAATTCTAATCATCGGCTAGAATAAAATACAATAAGCAGACGAGAACAAAAGATGTGAAAAAAATAACAAAGACCAATTCAAAAATAAATCAAGATAAAAATTCTTACCACAAATTATACTTTATGGGCTATAAATGACATTATCAAAAAAAAATTAATTGCACAAATCATTTGAACAATCAAGTTCACACAATAGCGACTGTTTACCCTATTTTTGAAATCCTTCACTTTTTCAACAAGGGATTGACGTTTTTTTTATACTTCTTCAAAAAAGAGTTACTCACTAATTTTATTTTCGAGATTAATGAGTCTTCCATTTAATTTCTCCAATGATGTGCCCTTATACCTCAGCTTATGAAACTCACAAATAAAAGGGTAATTCATTCCCAATATAAATTGCATCAACAGTCCGCCGAATATGTCAATCGTACAATACCATAAGTTAGCTATAGATAAAAAAAACTAACATCTCCACGATGATCACAAAACCATGGCACCGTAAATGCAAGAGATAGCATCTTGGACATCTAACTCAATGCTATCAGTCCTAATTAACTTAAACTTCATTTTAAAACTTTTTGAGCATATTGCCTTATTACAACAAAAATGATGAGATGAGTGTGGCACTATAGTAACGACATAAATAATAATAATTATGATATAATTCACCAACATAAATTATAAGGGAAAAAATGAAGAAGATAATGCCAATATACGTACTTCCTATATCACATTTTATTTGATAAATTTTAACTTTCTTGCTCAAATTAACTGTTTTTAAAATTAACAATTAAACATGCTTAAAATTTTGAAATAACAAACTTTTATATAATATTAATTTTAAATACGATCAACTTAACTATAAAAAGTCAACTTTATCAAATAAATAAAACAAAAAAAGGATATGAATATACTATAATAATTAAAGCGACAATTTAGTTAATCTTCCTTTTTTTAGTTTTTTTTTTCTTCTTTTTGTCTAACCAATACTTATGAGCAAAGTAGAAACCATCTAAGAGTTATTTTGAGTAAAACCGAAACCTATAAAATATTAAAAAATATAACTTAACCAAATATGTGAACAAAATATAGACAATCAAAAGCAGAGCAGACGACCAAAATAAATATTAACATGCACAAATTATAAAAGTAAGAATAAAAACTTTTGAATTTTATAAATAATCAATTTGACTACAAAAACTCAACTTTGTCAAATAAAACAAAACTTATTACGATTAAGCTTATATCGTTGAAGAGCAATATAATATGGAAATAACTCAAAATTCGAAAATATAACAAAAAGCATAGGAGGTGATGTGTACCAGTAGATGGGAATGAGAAACTCCGCACCAAGACTTGAGATGATGAAACCACCTGCAAATCTAAAACATTTCACCAAAAAAATAGAAAACAAGCCATTTGAAGCTAGAATAGGAATGAAACTAGGAGCTAAGGTCCCTTATACATTTCAAACCCAAATAATATAAAAAATGAGGAAAAAAACAGATAGTAGCATCTTAAAGTTTCTAATCAAAATCAATTTTCCAATCTCCTATTCTTTTCTCCCTAATTTTCTCCTCTCCAAAGTCCTAGCCGGGAGACTCTAAGTTTCAGCAACATGTTACTCTATATACAGCTGTTACATGTTTAAACCGCAAGTTAAGCAAACCAAATTTCCGAAGTCTAGTAATGGAGCCACTCTAAATTTCTCAATTCCCACCCTAGTAAGAAATCACAAGGCAATTAAGCATTTGTTGTAGTAACATAAATCAACCATCAAGTTCAGACTATCGAACTAGTCAAAAAACAAGACACGTAAATATATATATTCCTATTTATTGAAAAAATAACTATCTCTATGGGCACAATGGGAACATCACACGTGAGCTAAAAATAGCTACAAATAGATCAACATCAAGTTCAAACTATTGAACCAGCGAAAGAACTTCACATGTAAATTTCTTCCTAGTTTTGATTTGATCTTGAGGGACATTATGTGCTTTATTTTCCATTAGATAGCGTAGGTCTTTTATTTGTTGATTTAATTGATCTTGAGGGACATTATGTGCTTATGTTTTCCATTAGATAGCGTAGGTCTTTTATTTGTTGATTTAATGATTTAAATGGAACTGATATTTTTTAACCAATTTCTTATGAAAACTTATAATCATAATTTTTAATGATTAAAACTTTTGGAACTAATTTTTTCATCCTTATTTAATTGGTATAGTGTGCATTAAGGACGAAAATTATGTCAGTCTGAACCAAGCCCTCGGTGTCCTAACAAGAGGATATTATTCCCTGTTTCTACCAGGAAATGCCCTGCTTTAAAGTGGGAGAAAATGACATGGCCAAGAAAACTCACTTTGATAGATGGGGCACTCTATTTGGTGGTATTTCTGAGTTTTCCTTCTAGAAGGTTTCTTTCTGGTTTGTTTCAAACTTGTTTCTAATTACATTACTTCGTATGGAAATTAACTCAAAATTCAAAAATATTGAAATATAACCAAAAGTATAAGAGGGATTGTGTACCAGAGATGCTACTTCTAGATGGGGATGAAGAACTATGCACAAGGATTAGGATGAGTTGAAAACTAAAGAATAAAATGTAAAAATTATACAATAAGTTAATCATTTTGTGAAAATTTGGTACTTGAGTTTACGATATGATGAATAGCTAACTCATAATACAATTAATAATGTAAAATTATATATCTTTTTAGTCAATTTTACAATGCTAATTTTATCGTAAAATTAATGTATGATTTTACATTTATAATTGTGTCATGAGTTATTGATTTATTATATTATAACATCAAGTATTATTATATAAACTCGTACTACAATTTACCTTTTACTCAAAACTAAATAGTGACTACAAGGAGTCTGACAAAAATATATTTTCCTTAAACCCCTAACTTTCAAATATACTCGAAACTTATTATTTTTTATTTGTCATTTATATATGAATGACAAGCAAAAATAAAAAAATAAAAAGAAACGAAAGGAGTAATTCAATATTGGCCTTTTTTATGTATTTGTAATTTTTTGTTCTTGTTGCTAATTATGTTATTATTTGCTAATAACATAAACTAAAGTTTTAATTACTTTTTAGTTTTTACTTACCCTTCGAGCTTGAAGAATCAGAACCTTTTAGAGAAATGAAACTTCTGAGATCAACTGTAACACACCCTTCACGGACTGGAAAGAGAGGTTACGCACAGAACATAACAAAACTAATAAACTGATATCCAAAACTTGAATATGAAACCGAATAATCTAAATAGATAATTGACAACTGACTAAAACATGGTCTGAGTATTACTACAATACATAGAAACCAAAATATCAAATTCTACACAAAATATTCAAACTATTTACATAAAGGAAGCTCTATTCACACTTGCCCTTGCTCCCCCTGATTACCTGCCGGAAGAAAAACACAGCATGAGCCAAATGCCCAGTACTGTGACGACCCCAAATCCGGGTACTTTAACCTCGGGTTTGGTTCTCACTGTACAATACTAAACAATAATGAAATACATAAATTGTATTCAAACTTTGCGGAATAATACAAAAGGTTCCTTAATCAAAAGGCTACACTTCCCAAGGTCTATTACCTTAATCTTAAACATTACATATCTTAAGGGAAATACAAAAGATTTACAACAGTAATTACATAATAGTAATTTAAACTAGCATGCAACTACTAAATTAAACATTCGCTTTCCCCTTGTCTTTATCCGATTTAGAGCTTTCGGGATTGACTGAAATAAAGTCATGATATAGCAAGAATGAGCAACTAAATGGCTC
Source organism: Hedera helix (assembly GCA_947179155.2). Classification (NCBI taxonomy): domain Eukaryota; kingdom Viridiplantae; phylum Streptophyta; class Magnoliopsida; order Apiales; family Araliaceae; genus Hedera; species Hedera helix. The sequence continues at coordinate 31,072,483 of OX359271.1, read as the reverse complement.
AGCAAGTTTATAAACAACAATCATACGATATATCATGATGAAGGAAAATAACTTCAAGATTTCAACAATAGCAATTGTGAAAGATAACAAGAATCAATGTTCAATAAAAGAAGGAATTGACTCTTTACTGCTGAGTGGTCTTTAATGACCATGAACTGCTACTAAGGTAAAACAGACATACAATGCCTGACTCCTTGTTAAAATAACGAGACACTTGAGGGGATCAGTCCTCTCATGTCCTATGTATATGCATCACATTTAGTTTTCTTGCGCGCTGTCGGTTCTCCGACAAAAAAAAATTCCCTTTAACTAGGGTGTTCTTTCTCAGTCTTACTGTAAGAATCCGCACCAGCCACTGGTTTGGATAAGCCCTTATAATATTCAATTAAATAAATTTAACATGCATTTGTCTAGCCGAAACGATTAGCTTAGACATTCTTAAACAGTTGCAAAAGCACCATGTGCGAATACAATAATCAATAACGATGTGAAGTAATTTTTGATAATTAATTCACTCAAAGGTCTGTCAAGTAACTACGAGTGTAAAATACTTGCTCAACAATAATTGAAATGTAAATATGGTTGAATAATAATTGCAACAATAAGTATAAGTTAAGGGTAGAAAACTTGCAATAGAAATTACAAGCTAAAGTTAGAAAACTTGCCTCGTGTGTCGTTTACTGCTAACCAAATTAATCTAACAATCCTTGAACGGACCTAACAATTAAATCAATTTGATCTTAAATTAGTATCATATACTTGTAAGTATAATGACCTTTATAAACCTTACGAACCACATAATTGATTAATTATGGGTAATTAAACACTTAGGAAATATTATCACTACTTGGTAATATTTCAAACACAAAGAACTTATATTAATTATTTAATATAATTCAAATTAAATATCTAATATTATTAATCATTTAATAATATTTTACTGAGTATCTAATATTATTAATCATTTAATAATATTTTATTGAGTATCTAATATTATTAACCATTTAATAATATTTTATTAATTATTTAATAGTATTAATCATTTAATAATATTTTATTAAGTATCTAATATTATTAATCATTTAATAATATTTTATTAAGTTTCTAATATTATTAATCATTTAATAATATTTTATTAATTATTTAATATTATTAATCATTTAATAATATTTTATTAAGTATTAATAATATTTTATTAAGTTTCTAATATTATTAATCATTTAATAATATTTTATTAAGTAACTAATATTATTAATCATTTAATAATATTTTATTAAGTATCTAATATTATTAATCATTTAATAATATTTTATTAAGTTTCCAATATTATTAATCATTTAATAATATTTTATTGATTATCTAATATTATTAATCATTTAACAATATTTTATTACCTTATAATATTATTATACACTTAATAATATTTTAGTAATTTTCTAATATTATTATTTATTTAATAATATTTTATTACCTTTATTATATTATTATTTCAATAATAATATTTATACATTTTTAAATCATTAAATCAATTATATTTATATTTAAAAATATATTTATTAAGTCCAAAAATACTAAAATGATTTTTGGAACATTTTTCATTTTTTGACCCGAACCAGACCCGACCCGACCCAGCTGACCCGACCCGGTTCGGGTTTTTATTTTTTTTCCGAACAGTGCACTGTGCCGGGGCGCAGTGATTAACACTGCATACGGCACCCCGACGCCGTACTGCAGTAGGTGCCAATTTTTTGATTTTTCTGGACAGTTTTGATACTTTGATTCAAACCTTGATTAAATGAAATCTACACATCCAAATAACACCAAATCAGTCTTGATGTGTTCCTAACTTAATGTTTTACAATATTCCATAGTTCGATCGTCTTTTTATAAATGTTTTACACGAAATTTACGGATCGAACCACTTAGGGTTGAAAATCGACATCCTTTTTGGTAAAAGCTATAACTTCTTTGTTATTCATTATTTTTGAAAAGTTCAAAAAGGTTTTATCTTTAAAACTCATAGATCTAGTTTTCCAGCCATAAAAATCCACTTTTCGATTTGTACATTTCAAAATACAACCATAAACATAACATGTACGGTTAGGGTTTTACCGATAAAACGTGTTATGAATATTTATACAACTTTCATGCATTTCTAACCTACCAAATCATGTTATAAACACATAGATCTATGTATATACATATATTACATAGATAAACACATCTAGATCATCAAAACGAGTTTTGATCGGTTAAAAAATAGATTTTAACCGATCAAAAGCCTTCTAGACTACAAAAATGAAATAAGATGGAGTTTAGAGAACTTTTAAACCTTTGTGATTTGTTGGCTCTCCTTCTCCTTATACCAAAGTAGTTTGTGTAGCTTGAGGACATCCACCAAGACCTTCTCTAGCTTTTCTCACACAAACTCTAGTGTATTTTACTTTCTAGCTACAAATGCTCTCTCTTTTCTCTTTGATATGCTCTAGCAAATGAACTAACAACCTTGTATCAAGTGTGGAGCCTCTTATTTATAGCCCACCACTAAACCTTCATTAACTTGCTAATCCATCCATGTTGGTCAAATTAAGTGCTAAACTAGCTTACTATTCCATTGATTGACTAGTTGATTGACTAGGTGATTGACTAGGGTGGTTGAGCAACTTTATGACATAGTGTAAATTAGAAGCAATCTAGGAAATCAAGTAATCCAAGTGGGGCCCTCAAAAATTCAGCAAAATGGATTATCCAAGCCATTTTTTCTTTATTTTTAATGTTAAAATGTGCATATATACATATATATATATATATATACACATTGACCAAAGTTTGACCATAATTGGACTCCACATTGGGCTTGGGAATAACTTCTATTGGGCTCATTCAATTAAATTGTTTGGGCTCAATTTAAATAACACATTGGGCTTACATTAATTATTCTATGTTATATTTAATTAAATCAAGCATTTGAGCTTGTTTAATAAATTACATGGGCTAGTAATTAAATTACATACATGGGCTACTAGGTTAATATCTTTAACCTAGTTTATCAACTCATTTGGATTTAAAATATAATTCAATTAGATTTGCTTTAATTAATTATACACATTGCTTTAATTCTTTAAATAAATATACAAGCACATAAGTACATTTATTTAATTATCTAATGCACAATTAATTAATACAAAAAGTTTAATTTCATTGGTAAATATTTATTAAGTATATTTACAATGACTAATGAAATTCGTGGTCATTACATTCTCCCCCCCTTATAAGAATTTCGTCCCCGGAATTACAAATTTAAACTACTCAAACAGACGCGGATAGTTAGCCCTCATCTTTTCTTCAAGCTCCCACGTAGCTTCCTCAGCGTTGTGGTTCCTCCAAAGGATTTTGACAGAATATATAACCTTATTCCGTAATTTCTACTCTTTCCTATCTAGTATCTGGACAGGAATTTCTTCATATGATAAGTCTTTCTCGACTTGTATTGGCTCATAGGATATGACATGTTTGTAGTCTGGCTTGTATGGTCGCAACACTGACACGTGAAACACATTGTGGATATGCTCCAGTTCAGGAGGTAGAGCTACCTCGTACGCCACTTCACCCACTCTCTTTAATATCTCGAATGGTCCTATGAACCTCGGACTCAGCTTCCCTTTCTTTCCAAATCGGATCTTCCCCTTCCAGGGAGATACCTTCATAAACACAAAACTCCCAACTTCGAAGTCTCTCTTCTGTCGATGTAAATCGGCGTACTTCTTCTGACGATCCTGAGCTGCTACTAGCCGAGCTCTTATTACCTTAATAATTTCTACCGTCTGTTGAACCAATTCCGGTCCCAACAGTCGGCGTTCTCCTACCTCATCCCAACATAGAGGTGTTTTGCACTCTCTTCCATTCAATGCTTCGTAAGGCGGCATGCCTATACTTGCGTGATAACTGTTGTTGTATGCAAACTCAACTAGTGGCAGATGACTTTCCCAACTGCCCTTGAAATCCATCACACAGGCCCTGAGCATATCTTCCAATGTCTGTATTGTTCTTTCACTTTGCCCATCGGTCTGCGGATGATATGTTGTACTCATTCTCAACTGTGCCCCTAATCTCTCCTAAAGACTTCTCCAAAATTTTGACGTGAAGCGCGGATCTCTGTCTGACACAATCGATACCGGCACCCCATGTCTCGAAACTATCTCCCTGATGTACAGTTTGGCCAACTGATCTAAACTGAACTTAATCTTGATCGGCAAAAAGTGCGCTGACTTTGTTAGTCGATCCACAATCACCCATATTGCGTCAAATCCCTTCTGTGTTGCTGGAAGTCCTACCACAAAATCCATTGTGATATGCTCCCATTTCCACTCAGGAATCTCTAACGGCTGTAGTAATCCACTTGGTCTCTGATGTTCAGCCTTTACCCTTTGACAAGTTAGGCATCGGCTGACACATTCTGCGACCTCCCTTTTTAAATTCGGCCACCAAAAATGCTGACGCAGATCTTGATACATCTTCGTACTCCCCGGATGTATCGAGTATCTCATACTGTGGGCCTCTTGCAAAATATCTTCTCGTAGTTCGGGCACTAGCGGCACTCATACCCGATTTTCAAACCTTAGCAATCCCATGCTATCCTCCTTGAATTTAACCTCTTCCCCTTCGGTCATTCTCATCCTTATTCTGACACACTCTTCATCTTTGTCTTGAGCCTCTTTCACCCTATCTAGTAAGGTTGGGTTCGCTTCTACTTCCATTGACTCATTTGGATTTCTCACATCCAACTCCATTCGAGCCATTTCTTGAACCAATTGTTCCTGATCTGTCAAGATGAACAATTTCTCCCTGCTCTTTCTACTTAGAGCATCTGCTACTACGTTGGCCTTGCCGGGATGATATAGAATTTCACAATCATAGTCTTTGATCAATTCTAACCATCTCCGTTGCCTCATATTTAACTCCTTCTGTGTGAAGATATACTTCAGACTCTTATGGTCTGTGAATATCTCACATTTCTCTCCATACAAATAATGTCTCCAAATCTTAAGGGCAAACACTACCGCTGCCAGCTCCAAGTCGTGGGTAGGGTATCCCTTCTCGTAATCCTTCAACTGTTTGGACGCATACGCAACGACCTTGCCGTTTTGCATAAGCACACAACCAAGTCCCTTGTGCGATGCATCACTGTAGACCGTAAAACCTCCCGTATCGTCCGGTAAAGTCAATACAGGTGATTCACTAAGTCTTTTCTTTAGCTCCTGAAAACTCTCTTCACACTTCTCCGTCCATACATATTTCACCGTCTTCCTCGTTAAATTTGTCAGCGGTGTTGCTATCTTTGAAAAATCTTGAATGAATCTCCGATAGTAACCCGCTAACCCCAAGAAACTTTTGACCTCCGTCGGTGTCCTTGGTTGTTCCCAATTCATCACCGCTTCAACCTTCGCTGGATCTACTGAAACTCCCTCCTTGTCAATGACATGACCTAAAAATTGAACTCTCTCCAACCAGAATTCACACTTCGAAAATTTAGCATACAATTTCTCCTTCCGTAAAATCTCCAACACCAATCTTAGGTGTCCAGCATGCTCCTCCTCTGTTTTGGAATAAACCAAAATATCGTCAATGAACATGACAACAAATTTATCCAAGTACTGCTTGAATATTCTGTTCATCATGTCCATAAATGCGGCTGGCGCATTCGTCAGTCCAAACGACATCACCAGAAACTCATAATGCCCATATCGAGTTCTGAATGCCGTCTTGGGTACATCCTCCTTCCTGACTTTCAACTGATGATAACCAGTCCTCAAGTCAATCTTTAAAAAGTACTTTGCCCCTTTCAATTGATCGAAAAGATCGTCAATTCGTGGCAACGGGTACTTGTTCTTAATTATCACCTTAGTCAGCTCTCTATAATCCATACACAGTCTCATTGATCCATCCTTCTTCTTTACAAACAACACAGGTGCTCCCCATGGAGAAACACTTGGTTGAATGTACTTATTATCCAACAACTCTTGAAGTTGGATCATTAACTCCTTCATTTCTACCGGAGTCATCCTATATGGTGCCTTTGATATTAGTGCTGTCCCCGGTACCAAATCAATTACAAACTCTATCTCCCTATCTGGCGGTAAACCTGGCAGTTCGTTTGGAAACACATCCATGAACTCCCTCACTACTGGTATTTGCTCAATCTCGGGATTCACCATCTGTGTGTCCACTATGTGAGCTAAATACCCTACACAACCTTTCTTTAACAGTTTCTTGGCCTGCATCATCGTCAGACATGCAGATTGTCTGGACGACTTGCTGCCATAAAATACGACCTTAGACTTGTTTGGTGTCTTAAGGTGTATACATTTCTTTTGACAATCAATTATAGCTCCATGGTTAAACAACCAATCCATTCCAAGAATAACGTCAAACTCCCCCAAACGTATCGGGATTAAATTTACACTCAACTTCTGATCCCTGATTTCAGCACAACAGTTTCTATGTACGTACTCTACAGGAATCACTTCTTTATTAGCAACTTCTATGTTCATTGGGTTCTCTAGTTTTTCTCTAGGCAATTCTAACCGTCTAGCGAATTCATCAGACACAAATGAACAGGTAGCACCCGAATTAAATAATACGTAAGCATTTATATCATTGATCGGAATAATACCTGACACAACGTCTTTTGATTCAACGGCATCCTGCACCGTCATGTTGAAAGTCCGTGCCGTGGGTTTGTTCTGTGGCACTAGGCCTCCAATGGTCAGTTTGTTGTTGTTGTTGTTGCTTCCCCTAAAGCCCGAACTCCCTCCGGTGTTCTTCTTCTTTGGACAATCCTTAAACTGATGGTCCATGGCCCCGCAGGTGAAACAACCATTCCTCTTCGGTGTGGGACAATTAGGAGCGATGTGCCCCTTTTGCCCACAGTTATTGCAGACGTTCCTTCCTTTCATGCACTCCCCTGTGTGGTTCTTTCCGCACTGACTGCATTTACTTGCTTTCTTTGACTCGCTTCCCTGGGGTGTCCCCGAACTGCTGTTGTTATTCCACTTGCGTTTGTTCGAGTTACTGCCCCCGCTGCTACCCTCTCGGTTTCCCCCATCGTTTCTCTTCTTGTTCCGTTCTTGGTTGTGCTTGTTTAAAGCTTCATTCCCACCTTCAGCTATGATAGCTTTCTCCAGTAATGTTGCAAAGTTTGTGATCTAGAGAACAGCTACCTGATTATAAACCCACGGTTTCAGCCCCTGCTCAAACCTTCTGGCGCGCCTCGCCTCAGTATCCACCTGATGAGAAGCGAATCTCGCCAATTCATTGAACTTGGCGACGTATTCGGATACGGACAAGTTACCTTGCTTAAGCTCTAGGAATTTGATTTCCATCCTAACCTTTGTACTCTCTGGAAAGTAATTTTCCAAGAATACCTCTTTGAATCGCGCCCACGCAATCGTTCCCTCCCCTGCTTTACTCTTATTGGCTTTCCACAAGTGGCTGGTCTCCCCTTTCATCATGAAGGTAGCAAATGAGGTCATTTGCTCCTCCGCAACTCGTGCGACCTCGAAGATTTTTTCCATCTCCTCTATCCAGTTCTGGGCTTCTATAGGATCCGTGGTCCCTTTGAACTCGGGTGGTCCTATCAGTTTGAAGTCTTTAAAGCTGGTTAATGGAGCGGCAGGGTTTGTTGCTCCAGTAGCTTCTGCGTTACGTTCGCGGAATGCTCCCATTAGCATTTCCACGAACTCTTGGACATGGTTTGGTGGTACCCCTCCTGCGTTGACTGACTCTTCGGGTGGTGGTGGGGGTAGTCGTTGATTTCTTCTCTGTGGCGGCATTTTCTGTATAAAGAAAATTTAATTTATTAAAGTTGTTTCAATCTTTTTACTTTCATTTTGTAGCTTAAGTAAGTTAAACTAAAGCACAAATAATCATCTCGACACATATAAACATAAACGGAAATGCATTTATATTCATATGCTAAAACACAGTGCCTAGCACTTTAACATCATAAGCATACTGCTATAAACGCTGTTAACCCCGATAGTTAAAATAAAAGACGGGATCTAACATATCCCACAACTTCATAGAGTTGGGATTTACAACATACTAACCCTCTATCAAGACAAAAGTTGGATTTCTACTGCATCTATGTACATACATCATAACGAAAGAAAATACAACTAACGGCGCATCCCTCGACGAACCGCATCGTCGTACTCCTCATCTCCAATGGCCCTGACCACGCCCCTGCTAATGGTGTGCAAGGTCTGGCCCTCCTCAGCAGGGTAATAGTGCACCATACTCTTGAATCTACCAAATGATGAGCGATAGACGAAACTGAGTGTATCTATCCTCACTCTCTTCTCCCTGACCTCGTCCTCCAGCTCCATCATTTGTCCGTGAGCTGCATCATGCTGGATCTCCATATCTAATCTATCCTCAACTGTCTGCTGCATCTGGCCCCTCATGGCCTCTCTCTCGGCATGTGTCTGCTGAATCTTCAGCTCAGCTGCTGCTAACTTGGCCTCCATCTCGGCCATCCTCGCCTTCAGCTCTATGTTCTCGCCAGAGAACATATAGGCTGAGTCTCTATACTGCTCCTCCGTCTGCTGGTGAAGCTGGTTCTGCTCCTCAAGGTGCTGAACCCTCTCCTCTAGCTCATCGTTAGCCGTGGTCAGAGTATCGATGATGTCACTAGCGACAGTGCCCATGCCATCAGCATACTCTGCTGGCTCCTCATCCTCGTCAGTGTCGGCCTCCTCCTCGTTGTACTGCCGCATAACTCCGCCCCAAACAGCGTCCTCTCTATCTCCCTCATCGGGATCCGACTCTGGCTCCTCGACAGGTGCAGCCACCCGTGGCTGTGCGGTATCCATATGGATATCCGTATAGATCACCTCATCTACAGCAGTGCTCGACTGGCCTATCTTTGTCATCCTACAATAACGCAAATAACACATGTTAATACAGCAATAAAATATATTCATTGATGAAAAGAAATGATATTTTATCATGTACATCTCGGCTCAATGGATTTTCTCAATCCATCTCCAAAAATACATAACAGGATGAATCTCCCCGATTCATCTCCTAACGCACTCGATAAGAGTTTAGTACTAAGGTTATAACCTAGGTTTCGCAATCCTAGCGTTTCTAACCTACAGCTCTGATACAAACCTGTGACGACCCCAAATCCGGATACTTTAACCTCGGGTTTGGTTCTCACTGTACAATACTAAACAATAATGAAATACATAAATTGTATTCAAACTTCGCGGAATAATACAAAAGGTTCCTTAATCAAAAGGCTACACTTCCCAAGGTCTATTACCTTAATCTTAAACATTACATATCTTAAAGGAAATACAAAAGATTCACAACAGTAATTACATAATAGTAATTTAAACTAGCATGGAACTACTAAATTAAGCCTTTATCCGATTTAGAGCTTTCGGGATTGACTGAAATAAAGTCATGATATAGCAAGAATGAGCAACTAAATGGCTCAGCAAGTTTATAAACAACAATCATACGATATATCATGTCCTATGTATATGCATCACATTTTGTTTTCTTGCGCGCTGTCGGTTCTCCGACAAATAAAAATCCCCTTTAACTAGGGTTGTTCTTTCTCAGTCTTACTGTAAGAATCCGCACCAGCCAATGGTTTGGATAAGCTCTTATAATATTTAATTAAATGAATTTAACATGCATTTGTCTAGCCGAAACGATTAGCTTAGACATTCTTAAACAGTTGCAAAAGCACCATGTGCGAATACAATAATCAATAACGATGTGAAGTAATTTTTGATAATTAATTCACTCAAAGGTCTGTCAAGTAACTACGAGTGTAGAATACTTGCTCAACAATAATTGAAATGTAAATATGGTTGAATAATAATTGCAACAATAAGTATAAGTTAAGGGTAGAAAACTTGCAATAGAAATTACAAACTAAAGTTAGAAAACTTGCCTCGTGCGTCGTTTACTGCTAACCAAATTAATCTAACAATCCTTGAACGGACCTAACAATTAAATCAATTTGATCTTAAATTAGTATCATATACTTGTAAGTATAATGACCTTTATAAACCTTACGAACCACATAATTGATTAATTATGGGTAATTAAACACTTAGGAAATATTATCACTACTTGGTAATATTTCAAACACAAAGAACTTATATTAATTATTTAATATAGTTCAAATTAAATATCTAATATTATTAATCATTTAATAATATTTTATTGAGTATCTAATATTATTAATCATTTAATAATATTTTATTGAGTATCTAATATTATTAACCATTTAATAATATTTTATTAAGTTTCTAATATTATTAATCATTTAATAATATTTTATTAAGTAACTAATATTATTAATCATTTAATAACATTTTATTAATTATTTAATATTATTAATCATTTAATAATATTTTATTAAGTATCTAATATTATTAATCATTTAATAATATTTTATTAAGTTTCTAATATTATTAATCATTTAATAATATTTTATTAAGTAACTAATATTATTAATCATTTAATAATATTTTATTAAGTATCTAATATTATTAATCATTTAATAATATTTTATTAAGTATCTAATATTATTAATCATTTAATAATATTTTATTAAGTTTCTAATATTATTAATCATTTAATAATATTTTATTAAGTATCTAATATAATTAATCATTTAATAATATTTTATCGATTATCTAATATTATTAATTATTTAATAATATTTTATTACCTTATAATATTATTATACACTTAATAATATTTTAGTAATTTTCTAATATTATTATTTATTTAATAATATTTTATTACCTTTATTATATTATTATTTCAATAATAATATTTATACATTTTTAAATCGTTAAATCAATTATATATATATTTAAAAATATATTTATTAAGTACAAAAATACTAAAATTATTTTTGGAACATTTTTCATTTTCTGATCCGACACGATTCGGGTTTTTATTTTTTTTCGAACAGTGCACTGCGCCGGGGCGCAGTAATTAACACTGCATAGGGCGCCCCGGCGCCGTACTACAGTAGGTGCCAATTTTAATATTTTTCTGGACAGTTTTGATACTTTGATTCAAATCTTGATTAAATGAAATCTACACATCCAAATAACACCAAATCAGTGTTGATGTGTTCCTAACTTAATGTTTTACAATATTCCATGGTTCGATCGTCTTTTTGAAAACGTTTTACACGAAATTTACGGATTGAACCACTTAGGGTTGAAAATCGACATCCTTTTTGGTAAAAGCTATAACTTCTTTGTTATTCATTATTTTTGAAAAGTTCAAAAAGGTTTTATCTTTAAAACTCATAGATCTAGCTTTCTAGCCATAAAAATCCACTTTTCGATTTGTACATTTCAAAATACAACCATAAACATAACATGTACGGTTAGGGTTTTACCGGTAAAACGTGTTATGAATATTTATACAACTTTCATGCATTTCTAACCTACCAAATCATGTTATAAACACATAGATCTATGTATATACATATATTACATAGATAAACACATCTAGATCATCAAAACGAGTTTTGATCGGTTAAAAAATAGATTTTAACCGATCAAAAGCCTTCTAGACTACAAAAATGAAATAAGATGGAGTTTAGAGAACTTTTAAACCTTTGTGATTTGTTGGCTCTCCTTCTCCTTATACCAAAGTAGTTTGTTTAGCTTGAGGACATCCACCAAGACCTTCTCTAGCTTTTCTCACACAAACTCTAGTGTATTTTACTTTCTAGCTATAAATGCTCTCTCTTTTCTCTTTGATATGCTCTAGCAAATGATCTAACAACCTTGTATCAAGTGTGAAACCTCTTATTTATAGCCCACCACTAAACCTTCATTAACTTGCTAATCCATCCATGTTGGTCAAATTAAGTGCTAAACTAACTTACTATTCCATTGATTGACTAGTTGATTGACTAGGTGATTGACTAGGGTGGTTGAGCAACTTTATGACATAGTGTAAATTAGAAGCAATCTAGGAAATCAAGCAATCCAAGTGGGGCCCTCAAAAATTCAGCAAAATGAATTATCCAAGCCATTTTTCCTTTATTTTTAATGCTAAAATGTGCATACATATATATATATTGACCAAAGTTTGACCATAATTGGACTCCACATTGGGCTTGGGAATAACTTCTATTGGGCTCATTCAATTAAATTGTTTGGGCTCAATTTAAATAACACATTGGGCTTACATTAATTATTGTAGGTTATATTTAATTAAATCAAGCATTGGGCTTGTTTAATTAATTACATGGGCTAGTAATTAAATTACATACATGGGCTACTAGGTTAATATCTTTAACCTAGTTTATCAACTCATTTGGATTTAAAATATAATCCAATTAGATTTGCTTTAATTAATTATACACATTGCTTTAATTCTTTTAATAAATATACAAGAATATAAGTACATTTATTTAATTATCTAATGCACAATTAATTAATACAAAAAGTTTAATTTCATTGCTAAATATTTATTAAATATATTTACAATGACTAATGAAATTCGTGGTCATTAATACGGATATAGAGTGTAAGAAAATGAGAACTAAACAAAATAACAAAACTAACTGAACTATATTAATCTGAATAACATAATAGGCTGAATGAAATGGTTGGGGTTATTTCATACCGAGCTCAGAACAGAACAAAAATATACCTTGTCACAAATATACCTTGTCACAAAGTCAAAATACTGCCACACAGGCAGACACACATTGAACTGCAAATTCAAATGTATGCAAAATCGAAAGGTGTGTTCGACACAAACAACACCAAACCGCAGAACAGAACAGAACAGAAACTAGGGTCGACCCATACGCCTCCTACAACAAAACACCAATTGGCCAACTCCCATCGGAGCACACAAAATGGAGACGCCGTGGACTAATCACACCGCTACGGAAGTGTCATGCCTCGGTGTCAAGAGGACATGCCTGTGGTACCCCCACATGTGGTTATAGCTCAGGTATACCCTACGGTACTTTCTAACAAAAATATCATATCACAACGAATGCGACACAATATCACAAAAGGGTTCTAATACGCACATGCTAAACCGAAACGAATCAACACAAAGTCCTCAAAATATATTAGCATGTACGTTGCTATAGAATCAGAATAAATACTAGATATGCTCTCTAAGTCCAAAGAGTACAAGGTATGAATTTTCGAATGTCTAAAATCAAACAATTCTATCGTAAGCGTTTGACTATGAATAATATATCGAAATAATATCTGAATTCTAATTGAGAGACAAAACGAACAAATTTAAAGTTAAAGAAATATTGCTGAAGGAGTACGGAATCCGTACCTGGATTAAGCGATGTAATACCCAAAATTATAATTGCAATTTGTTAGACTTGCCCAATTCAATCTATTCACAAAAATAACACATTTTTATTAAGTACTATAATTAATTAAGTTTTACATCTCTTTAGCGAATCTAAAATCATTCCATTTTACCAAAAATATTCTAAGCATGGTAATACATAGTATAAAATATATTAATAATTAACATATTTCGTGTTCCCTCCAAAATTACATATAAGTGTATTTACAAAAATATTCATTCTATTTTTAATTCTACTATAAACAAATATATTATGTCAAAACTCTAACATTACAAAAATAATAATTTATTATCCCAAAATGCTAATTACTAACAAAGATATACCAAAAATATATATACTAACAAACTAAATAACATACAAAAATTAAAGTTACAAATAACAAATAATAATAATAAAGCAAAACTAACAAACTAAATAATTAAAGCTACAAAATAATACTACTAATGCAGAACTAAACAATTAAGGCTACAAATAATAATAATGCAAAACTAACAAATTAACTAAATAATTAAAGCTACAAAATAATAATAACGCAGAAAATAAATATACAAGAAAATAAAAAGAAATATACCCGAAATTACGAAGAGATCCACCGTCTCTAAAGAAAACCAAAAGAAATTTGGGCTTATATCAATACCCAAAATCCAAAGAAGGAAATAAAATATTTAACTATGGAGGTTCTTACTTAAAAACTCCTCACACAACAATGTCCTTTCTCACAATGGGAGGTCCTTATTGTTTAGATGAAAAAAAACTAAAGGGGTAGTCCTCTATTTAAAGGCTATGGCAGGGAAGGCATCAACATTAAGGGGCGATGTGGGACAACCGGGTATTACATCAAAGCCCAAAAGTGAAACCATTTTTTTTATAATTATGGCACAAGGCAATCAAGTTTGAAAGCGAAACATACGGTAGTTAAGTTAACATTTAAAAGGGGGACCCACTCCTTACCAACAACTTTAACAACACCTTCCTCTAAAGTACCACATATTTTCCACATGCATGAATTTAGATGTAGGGACTCTTCTAGGGAGACCCGAAAATGGGACCGATCTAACGATCAGTTAAAATTTTATTTAGTTTTTTTAAATAATTTAAAAAAAATAAATTTAATTTTTTGAAATTAATTTTTTTATAGAATATAACAATTTAGATATGATTTAGATGTATATAAACAAATAGTATTTATAAACTATATAATACTATTTATTTATATATATTCAAATTACACTTAAATTATTGTATTCTGTAAAAAAATTAATTTTAAAAAATTAAACTTATTTTTTGAGAATTATTTATAAATAAATAAATTAACCATTAAATCGATCCCATTTCTCAATCCCCCAAGGCTTTCTGTTTAGATGTAAGGTTAAGTTTCCTGAGAACAATAATATCTGAAAATGATTAAACTTAATTGATTCGCAAAATATTGGGCTATCATTTCATCTTACTAAGACGTTAAAGACGAGCTCTTTTATCTGTCACTCCCGAATGAATAAACCAAAACGTTAATAACCCACATAACAAGTACCTTCTTTCCCGATAACTAGGCCTGGAGAACTCTTTCTAAACAGTTTAATGTTACGATTATAAAGGATCATTATAAAAAAATAAATATAAAATCTTATACGAGTAATAGTGATAATTTATCTTATTAATAATAATCAGGTTCCATATTTATATGTAAATAATCTTATGAAAGTATTAAATTTTATTTATAAAAATATTAATTTTTAGTTTTTAATTAATAATTACTACTTAGAAGATTGACAAGTTTCTTGTGGTTATTATTAAGAGTAATGCAAGCATCTGAATAATACATTTAGTGCCTATATAAACGGGTGGGTATATAATTATGTTTTTACGATGATATATCAAAATAATAATAATGCACTAAAAAATCAAATTATATATGTTACATTGGTATTAATTGTGTTGAACACATCATTACCCATACATATATTTGAAAATAAGATGGTCTGGTGCTGATCTTATATTTGACTTTATGCACCCTCTGTAATGACCACGAATTTTATTTGTCATTGTAAATATAATTAATAAATATTTAGCAATGAATTTAAACTTTTTGTATTAATTAATTGTGCATTAGATAATTAAATAAATGTACTTATGTACTTGTATATTTATTTAAAGAATTAAAACAAGGTGTATAATTAATTAAAGCAAATATAATTGGATTATATTTTTAATCCAAATGAGTTGATAAACTAGGTCAAAGATATTAACCTAGTAGCTCATGTAATTAATTTAATTACTAGCCCATATAATTAATTAAACAAGTCCAATGCTTATTTTAATTAAAAATAGCGTAGTTATTTAAATGTTAGCCCAATGTGTGATATAAATTAAGCCCAAACAATTTAATTGAATGAGCCCAATAGAAGTTATTCCCAAGCCCAGCGTGAAGTCCAACTAAGGTCAAAATTTTGGTCAATATATATATATATATATATATATATATATATATATATATATATATATATATATGAATATATGTATAATTTAGCATTAAAATTAAAACAAAAATGGGGCAAAAAGTGGGGAAAGTGGCCGGCCATTGAGGGCCCCACATGGGGTGACTTGTGAGCTTCATGTTGCTTAGAAATTACTCCATGTCATAAGTTGCTCAATCACCCTAGTCATTCCATGAGTCTATCAACTAGTCAATCAATGGAATAGTAAGCTTGTTTAAGCTTTAATTTCACCAACATGGGTGGATTAGCAAGTTAATGAAGGGTTAGTGGTTGGCTATAAATAGAATGCCCTACACTCTTGTTTTGGTTGTTAGTTCATTTGTTCGTCATTTTCTAGATAAAAGAGAGAGAACATTTGTTAGAGAATACACTTGTGAGTTGTGAGAAAAAGCTAGAGAAGGCCAATAAGAGTAGAGCAGGGGAGGGAACGATCGCGTGAGCGCGATTCAAAGAAATGTTTCTTGAAGAACTACTTTCCCGAAAGTACACAGGCCAGGATGGAGGTCAAATTCCTGGAACTCAAGCAAGGTAGTATGACAGTATCCGATTATGCCGCCAAGTTCAACGAATTGGCGAGATTTGCTCCACACCAAGTGGACACTGAAGCAAGGAGATCAAGGAGGTTTGAGCAGGGGCCCTTGGGTTTACGGTCGGGTAGCCGTACTACAGATTACCAACTTCGCAACGTTGCTGGAGAAATCAATAATAGCTGAAGGGGGAAATGAATCCCTCAACAAACATAACCAGGAACGTAATAAGAAGAAGGTTGACGGAGGAAACCGCGAAAGTAATAGCAGTGGGGGTAGCAACTCCAACAAACGCAAGTGGAACAACAACAGCAACAGTTCAGGGACACCCCAAGGAAGTGAACAGAAGAAGGGTAACAAGTGCAGTAACTGCGGGAAGAATCACGCGGGGGAATGTATGAGGGGGAAGAATGTCTGCTATAACTGTGGGCAAGAGGGGCACATCGCTCCTAATTGTCCCACACCTAAGAGTAAGGGTTGTTTCTCATGTGGAGCAATGGACCATCAGTTGAAGGATTGTCCAAAGAGAAAGAATACTGGAGGGAGTTCGGGCTATAAGGGAAACAACAACAAGCTTACCATTGGAGGCCTGGAGCCACAGAACAAACCAACGGCACGGACTTTTAACATGACTGTGCAAGACGTCGTTGAATCAAAAGACGTGGTGTCAGGTATTATTCCGATCAATGATATAAATGCATATGTATTGTTTAATTCGGGTGCTACCTGTTCATTTGTGTCTGATGAATTCGCTAGACGGTTAGAATTGTCTAGAGAAAAACTAGAGAACCCCATGAACATAGAAGTTACAAATAAAAAAGTGATTTCTGTAGAGTATATACATAAAAACTGTTGTGTTGAAATCAGGGGTCAGAAACTGAGTGTGAATTGAATTTCGATACGTTTGGGGGAGTTTGACGTTATACTTGGATTGGATTGGTTGTTTAACCACGGAGCGGTAATTGATTGCCAAAAGAAGTGTATACACCTTAAGACACCAAAGAAGTCTAAGGTCGTATTTTATGGCAGCAAGTTGTCTAGACAATCTGCATGTCTGACGATGATGCAGGCCAAGAAACTGTTGAAGAAAGGTTGTGTAGGGTATTTGGCTCACGTAGTGGATACACAGATGGTAAATCCCGAGATGGAGCAAATACCAGTAGTTAGGGAGTTCATGGACGTGTTTCCAGATGAACTGCCAGGTTTATCGCCAGATAGGGAGATAGAATTTGTAATTGATTTGGTACCGGGGACAGTACCAATATCGAAGGCACCATATAGGATGGCTCCGGTAGAGATGAATGAGTTAATGATCCAACTGCAGGAGTTGTTGGATAATAAGTACATTCAGCCAAGTGTTTCTTAATGGGGAGCACATGTGTTGTTTGTAAAGAAGAATGATGGATCGATGAGACTGTGTTTTTGGATTATAAAGAGCTGAATAAGGTAACAATTAAGAACAAGTACCCGTTGCCACGAATTGATGATCTTTTCGATCAATTGAATGGGGGAAAGTACTTATCAAAGATTGACTTAAAGACTGGTTATTATCAGTTAAAAGTCAGAAAGGAGGATGTACCCAAGACGGCATTCAGAACTCGATATGGGCATTATGAGTTTCTAGTGATGTCGTTTGGACTAACGAATGCGCCAGCCGCATTCATGGACATGATGAACAGAATATTCAAACAGTACTTGGATAAATTTGTAGTCGTGTTCATTGACGATATTTTAGTTTATTCCAAGACGGAGGAGGAGCATGCGGAACACCTAAGGGTGATGTTGGAGATTTTACGGAAGGAGCAATTGTACGCTAAGTTTTCGAAGTGTGAATTCTGGTTGGAGAGAGTTTAATTTTTAGGTCATGTTATTGACAAGGAGGGAGTTTCAGTTGATCCAGCTAAGGCGGAAGCGGTGATGAATTGGGAACAACCAAGGACGTCGACGGAGGTTAGAAGTTTCTTAGGGTTAGCGGGTTACTATCGGAGATTCATTCAAGATTTTTCAAAGATAGCAACACTGTTGACAAATTTAACAAGGTAGACGGTAAAATGTGTATGGACGGAGAAGTGTGAGGAGAGTTTTCAGGAGTTAAAGAAAAGACTTTACCGGACGTATAATTTAGCATTAAAATTAAAAAAAAAATAGGGCAAAAAGAGGGGGAAGTGGCCGGCCATTGAGGGCCCCACATGGGGTGACTTGTGAGCTTCATGTTGCTTAAAAATTACTCCATGTCATAAGTTGCTCAACCACCCTAGTCATTCCATGAATCTATCAACTAGTCAATCAATGGAATAGTAAGCTTGTTTAAGCTTTAATTTCACCAACATGGGTGGATTAGCAAGTTAATGAAGGGTTAGTAGTTGGCTATAAATAGAATGCCCTACACTCTTGTTTTAGTTGTTAGTTCATTTGTTAGTCATTTTCTAGAGAAAAGAGAGAGAGCATTTGTTAGAGAATAAACTTGTGAGTTGTGAGAAAAAGCTAGAGAAGGTCTTGGTGAATGTCCTCATTTAAACGTAAGTAGATGAAGAAATAAATAACATAAGTAATTTTTTATATATATATTTTTATATTTCTATATATATTATTTAGCTGTAAACTTTTTTTATTTATATTTATAGTTTTGTTTTTTACTGTAAAACTGTATTATATATTTAAAACAGAGGAAGGAGGCTCGCAGAGATTTCGTAGGGAACCTGGGCTCTGATGAGTTGGGAAGCGAGTTTAATTTATTTTTTTAATTCAATTTAAGGATACATAAAAAACTAAATTTATTTAATATATTTTTTAATTAAATTTCTATTTTATTTAGTATTTGACATGGTGTATCCCTTTGCTCAGTCTTGGATAATATTTGAGGTTTCAAATTAAAAATATATTTTTTAATTTATTTTATAATAAAAAATATTTCTTTCGTTCTAAATTATATGATCATTATTAACTTTTAAAATTCAATTTGAAATATTTTAAATTTAAAATTGAGATGACTCATTAAAAATTATAAAATAATAAAACTTAACGAGCTATATTTTTTTAGATAGTTTACAATATTCATTATTGTATTGATTAAAATTAAAAAAAAAAATTATATCAATTTTGAGTTTATGAATCTCTTAAGTTGATTTTAAAAAATTAATAATGATCAAATAATATAAAACGAAAAGAAAGTATTTTTTAATTTTTAAACTATAAAAAGTATAAAATTTAATACATATTATTTATACTTTTAGTTGATTGAGTGCTATCATACTAATATAATTACATTTTAACTGACGTTAGTTGTATATACACTGAAAAGTCATTTTATTAAATATATACATAAATTTGAAAAAGAGGGGAAAATACAATATATTAAAATAGGCTGAAGTAGGAAATGTAATTTCCTTATTTATCAGTGCTGTGTATTTTTGATATCCACTGATAACAGTCCGTAATGGTGGGGGCTGGGGACAAAATAAGAAATTATGGGTAGTAGGTGGTGTGATGCCTCCAAATCTTGGTCTACATAGTCTAATTTGAGACGCCATAAAATACACAATTTCTAATACAAACAGTATATAGAACAGAAATACAGAACTCAATAATACACAATTAAGTTTTCACTATTATTGTCAGACTATATACAACATGTGAAGACTACAATAGCTATCTCTTGGACCGTTACTCCATTCTCCTGCTAGACCCAACTACTTTCTCGTTTTCTGAAAAATAATGGAGCAAAAGAAAGCCTGAGCTCAAATAGCCCAGTAAGAAAATATCATGACTAAGATAATAACAAATAAATTATCATTAGCCTTCAACAGTTGAGTTCTTAATTGAATATAATAGACAATAAGCTTTATATCAAGAATTGCAATTAAATTCTTGAATAAAGTTCAGATCAATGATAGCAGCGGAATAAGCAATCCATTAAAAAATAATGTAGACTATGATGTCCACTTGCTTCTCTTTTTAAGAAAAATATCATCAACTTTTATTATCTGAGACACCACTGGTCGTGATGATACAAATTCATAATTCTTGGTCATAATCATGCAAGTCAACAGTTCATCTTTGCACTACGGGCCAAAGATATTCAATATATCATCAACGTGCATGATTATACCAGTATTCAGCCTTTGGTCATAATCATACCACATGCAAGCTTACCTGACATTTTTAGCCCGATTCGAAAGGAAGAGACTACCCCCAAGCACCAGAAAGAAAAAAAAAACTTTAATTTGCAGAAAATCCATCAAAATCCATGTTGCTCTGCATGACCATAGCCAAAAGAATGGCAAAAATATCAAATTAGTGACCAAAAAGAGAACCCTTTATTCAAAGGATAAATAACATAATGTGTAATGGAAGCAGGAAATATAATTCTTCTATGTGTTTGGTTATGTCCATTGAAATAAGAGTTCTAGGTCAAAATGGCAACTATTTTGAGATGTGACGGTTAATGTTTGATAGCACAGAAGTAAAAAACTTCTTAAAGATAAGTTAAATATTTTTATTTTAAAAATTAATGTTGTTTAATTGTTATAATCAGCTATGTTTTAAGATAATTCTCAATATTCAGTTTCTATTTAGTAAAATCAAATAAAATAATAATGAGAATCCTAATCTATGCTATATAATAATAATAATAATAATAATAATAATAATAGATCATGGGTAAGTTGAAAACTAAAGAATAAAATGTAAAAATTATACAATAAGTTAATCATTTTGTGAAAATTTGGTACTTGAGTTTACGATATGATGAATAGTTAACTCATAATACAATTAATAATGTAAAATTATATATCTTTTTAGTCAATTTTACAATGTTAATTTTATCTTAAAATTAATGTATGATTTTACATTTATAATTGTGTCATGAGTTATTGATTTATTATATTATAACATCAAGTATTACACATGAAATATTTTGGGGGGGGGGGGGGGGGTGTGACCCCCCCAAATCCGGGTCCCTTGAACCTCGGGTTCGGTGCTCACTATTCATCACTTAACAAACATTCATAAACTACATCTTCAATATCTCGCGAAAAATATACATAATTGTATCACAATTCGTACCATCAATCCCAGGTTACACTAACCTTAATACATAAACATTACCTTATAATACAAAAGGTTTACTACTTAGAAATAGCATCTAATTACATCTACTCATTCAGTTTTACTTTGTCGTTGCACTTCTTAGACTCTTCGGCTTAACTGAAAAATAGGTCATGATATAGCAAGGGTGAGCAACTACTTTGCTCAGCAAGTTTAATTAAATAATAAAAGATATATCATGAATGAAAAAGATTTAGCGCTGAAAACTTCAACAATATACAATAATTGTGAAGACATGCAACTTTGAATAATATAATTCAATTGACATAACATACTGCTTCATCAAGCTGAAAAGGGTCACAAGACCATGAACACACGTTTTGAGTATTTACAATACCCAGTAGACAGTAGACTGTCAGTTTGTTTTGAATATTAACAATCATTTCGATTGACATATCCGGTGATGGGTACTCTAGGTGATCAGCCTATCGTACGTTTATAGAGTGCACAATATAACCATCTAGTTCGTTTTGATCGGGAATGTTCCATCCGATCGTAAGCTTATCTGCTTACTTTGCTCTGTTCATTTCAGCTTATCCCATCAGATTCCGCACCACAACAATATGGTTTGGACTAACTTCAATAATATTCAGATTAATGAATTTAAAACGTACATGGTCTAGTCGAAACAAGTGGCATAGAACCCTCACTTAGAACAGTTCATAACAAGAACAGTCATAATATCACATGCAATATCTAGCTGAAACAAATAGCATAGATATTTCTCTTTAAACATTTCATAACGTGAACAGTCATGCAAATGCACCTAAGTGCGATTGTCAATAATAATATAGATATGAAATAATTCTTAATAATTATTTCATCATGCATTAGAAATAAATTCCAATTTCTACATAAATAACTTGCCAAATAAATACAAGTTAAGGTTCAGAGAAACTTGCCTGTTTCGCTGTCTACTGCTATTCAACTTAAAAATACTTCCTTTGGGTGACCTAATATTCAATAACATTGATCCTCCAATTAGCATAACACATAAAGGTTTATTTAACATTAATAACCTTAACATAGATGTCTTAAATCATCTATTACTTAATCATAACCTTAAAACTATTAATAATATTATCAATCCCTTGATAATATTTTAATTCACATAACTATCACTTTATTGCTTTATAATATTATCACATTTGATAATATATAAATACCACAAATAATATTATTAATCGTATAATAATATTTTAACCATTTATTATTTCAATAATAAATCATCTAGTTCCTCAATATTATTAACCATCTAATAATCATCTTAATCTCTTTATTATCTCAACACTTATTAACATTATTAATAACTAAATAATGTTTTACACTATTCCCAATGATATTATTTATCAAATAATATATTAATCATTTATAAATATTATTAACCTTTTAATAATATTTTATCCTGTCAATAATATTATTAATCCCTTAATAATATCCTTATCCTTAGTTAATATTATTAATCATTTAATAATATTTCAATCATATGTTAGCATTATTAAAAATGTCTTACTCTTCAATTAATATTATTCATCAAATAATATCTTCAATAACTTATAAATATTATTATCCATTTAATAATATTTTACAATCAAAATAATATCATTTAATAGTATATTCTTCTCTCATTAATATTATTAACCATTTAATAATATTCTATTCTCATACTAATATTATTAACCCTTTAATAATATTTTAATCATTCATTAATATTATTAATCATTTAATAATATTTTATTAACTTACTAATATTATTAATCATTTATTTTATTCCTTTATTAATATTATTAACCATTTTAATAATATTTTACTCATAATCTAATATTATTAACTATCTAATAATATTTTAATCCTTTATTAATATTATTAATCATTTAATAATATTTTAATCCTTTATTAATATTATTAACCATTTAATAATATTTTACTCATAATCTAATATTATTAACTATCTAATAATATTTTAATCCTTTATTAATATTATTAATCATTTAATAATATTTTACTCATAATCTAATATTATTAATCATTTAATAATATTTTATTAACTTTCTAATATTATTAACCATTTAATAATATTTTAATCATTTATTAATATTATTAATCATTTAATAATATTTTATTAACTTACTAATATTATTAACCATTTAATAATATTTTATTCATTATCTAATATTATTAACTATTTAATAATATTTTATTAAGTATCTAATATTATTAATCATTTAATAATATTTAATTTCTTTATTAATATTATTAATCATTTTAATAATATTTTATTTATTAACTAATATTATTAATCATTTAATAATATTTTATTCACTTTATAATATTATTATACATTTAATAATATTTTAATGATTTTCTAATATTATTATATTAATAATAATATTTTATTAATTTAATTATATTATTAAACCTTTAATAATATTTAACTCTTTTTATCTATTAAATCACTTATATTTAATTTAAAAATATATTTATTAAGTCCAAAAATAATAAAATAATTTTTGGAACATTTTACATTTTTCTGACTCGAACTTACCCGACCCGACCCGGAAAACCCGGCCCGACCCGGAAACCATTCTGCCCGGGAACAGTGGACTGCGCCCCGGCGCAGTGTGGCAAAATGTTTTGCCATTTTTGATTTTTGAGACAGTTTTGATACCCTTTGATCAAACATTGATTAAATGAAATCTACACATCCAAATGACACCAAATCAGTGTTGATGTGTTTCTAACTTCTTGTTTTACAATATTCCATGGTTCGATCGTCTTTTTGAAA
Source organism: Hedera helix (assembly GCA_947179155.2). NCBI lineage: Eukaryota > Viridiplantae > Streptophyta > Magnoliopsida > Apiales > Araliaceae > Hedera > Hedera helix. The sequence continues at coordinate 31,048,165 of OX359271.1, read as the reverse complement.
ACGTTTTACACGAAAATTACGGATCGAACCATCTAGGGTCTAAAAATGACATCCTTTGCGGTAAAAGCTATAACTTTTTCGTTATTCAATATTTTTGAAAACTTCAAGTTGGACTTTTCTTTAAAACTCATAGATCTAACTTTCTAGCCATAGAAATTAATTTTCCAACTTGTATATTTCAAACTACAACCTTAAACACAACATGTATCGTTAGGGTTTTACCGGTAAAATGTGTTATGAACATTTCTACAACTTTTATGCATTTCTCAAATACCAAATCATGATTTAAGCATATCAAATCATGTATCTACCAATTTATCATAGTTTAAGACTTCTAGACCATCAAAACCACTTTTGATCGGTTAAAAATATATTTTGACCATATAAAACATATATAGCCTACAAAAATGAAATAAAGAGAAGATAGAACACTTTTGAACCTTATGTTCTTCTACTCTTGGCTAGAGGCTTTGTTGGTGACTCCTCCTTGATAAGTCTCTAGCAATCTCCTTGGTGAAAGATCAACTCTCAAGAACTTTCTCTATTTTCTCTAGAATGCTCTCTATTCTCTCTTGGAGTTCTTACAAATTAACTAACAAACCTAGCAAATGGATGGAGCATTCTATTTATAGAGCCTCCCTAGACTTGCTTAACATCTACTAATCAACCAATGCTAGTCAATTAGGAGCTTAATATTGCTTACTATGCATGGAATGACTACTTGATGGACTCTTTGATTGACTAGGGTGGTTGGGGCTTACTTTCACCACTTTACACTCCAAAATTAACCAACAAGTTACATTTATATCCATGTGGGCCCCAAAATTCGGGATTGACCAATATTTATTCAATTTGACTTTATTTTTAAGTCTTATATAATTATATAAGTATCCATATATATATATACATCAATATATGTATACATATTCACCTATACAAACTTATTGGGCTCCACTTTGGATCTTAGTATTAAATTCTATTGGGCTCATTCAATTAAATTGTTTGGGCTCAATTTATATCACACATTGGACTAGCATTTACATAACTATGCTATCTTTAATTAAAATAAGCATTGGGCTTATTTAATAAATTACATGTACTAGTAATTAAATTAATTACATGGGCTACTAGGTAAACTTAATTGACCTAGTTTAACAACTCATTTGGATTTAAATTATAATCCAATTAGATTTGCTATTTATAAGTCCATTGACCTCCTTAATTAAATAACACTATTAATTGAAAAATCTTGGGTTTGTTTTAATAATACCCTAATACGTATTAATATAAGTACACTGGACTTGATTAATTTAATTCATTCACTAACCCCTATCATCAAATTGGGTTTATAAAATAGATAACCGTACACAAACAATTATTCCCTCATTGGATTATCTCAAATAATTCACTTGCTTCTTCTTTCGCATTATTCATACAAGTAATTAACTTGCTTAATAAAAATCTTCTTAATTGTCATACAAGGCCAACATTCAAGCTTTGTGATTTTATCACATAAGCTTCTCTTGAAATCTTTTTCCTTCTTTAGTTAATTAATTTAATTAACTAATTTAATACATCTCATCATACAACTTATCATATATACACATACTTCATACCACATATTTTCTTATGGATATAATTAAAAAAAAATTTGGGTTCGTAATTTTCTCGGTCATTACAGGGGGGGGGGAGGAATAGGACAAACGAAATTTTGACTATGAGAAAATTATTTTTTTCTCAAATAATATAATTTAGTAGTAATTATAAATCTTCTTATTCTTGCTTTTATAATTTGTACATGTTAATACTTATTTTGGCTATATGCTCTTCTTTTGATTGTCTATGTTTTGTTTGTATATAATCTTTGTATTTTTGGTTAAGTTATTTTTGATATTTTACAGGTTCCAATCCTGTCCAAAATCTCTCGAATGGCTTTTACTTTGCCCATAAATGTGGATACAATTTATTATTTTCATTTTTTTCTACATTTTGTGCTTATAGAATTACTGTATAGTAACATATACACCTTGTGCAAAACACATGATCTTATTTTAGAGGGATGTTATTATTAAATTTCTATTACAATTTATATAATCATGCTATTGTTAATTTTTGTTCTCTTAACCATTTTGTTCTATGGTTAATTTTTGTTCTCTTAATATTAGATGGGTAAATAAGAAGCCTAAACAGGCTAGTGTTCGAGACCTCTGTAAAAAGCACTACTTGTCTTTTGTTAGGCTCATTGAAACGAGGGTTAAAACTCATAAAGCTAATAGAGTAGCTAGTGTTATTAATAGGAAATGGCAATGAATTTTTAATTATGAGAACCATGATAATGGTAGGATTTGGTTTGGTTGGGACCCTTTTGTTTGGGATGTCACTCTTATCTCTAAATCATCCCAATATATCCATTGCCTTGTTTTGTCTACTGATCTTAATACCCAATTTTTTATTACAATCATTTATGGGCTAAATACCTCAGGGGAGAGGAAAATCTTGTGGAAGGACTTAACTTCGTTGGCTGCAAATATCGATAAGCCTTGGTGTATGCTTGGGGATTTTAATGAGGTGCTCTCTACTTCTGAAATTGAGGGTGGGGATGACTCGTGGGATAGCGACATGCAAGATTTTAAGGACTGCATTGAGGGTATTTCCATGGTTGATCTGAGAGTTGTTGGCCCAATTCACACATGGTGGAACTCCCGGGAATCTAACCCTATTTTTAAGAAGCTGGATAGGGTGATGGTTAATGATATCTGGATGCAATCTTTTCCAAATTCTGAGGCTATTTTTACTCCTAGGGAGCTTTCTGATCACTGGCCTGCAGTGGTTAAAACTGGTATGACTCTACCTCACATCCCTAAGCCTTTCCAATTCTTTAACTACATGTTGGAGTTGGACAATTATAACTCTGTGGTTCAATCTGCCTGGGACATTCCAGTGCAAGGTGATCCCTTGCACGTTCTCTTTGTTAAACTCAAATCTGTAAAAAGTGCCCTGATCAATCTCAACAAGCATGTGGGTAATCTGAAAACCAATGTGGACAAAGCCAGGGAGGCTCTCCATACCACTCAAATGAAATTGGCAATTACTCCTGCTAATCAAGATTTGTTAAGCCTTCAAAGAGTTCAAACAGGGGATCTTTATAATGCCTTGAATCTTGAGGAGAAGTTTATAAGGCAACAATCCAGAATTCAGTGGTTGAAGGATGGGGATCGTAACACTAGCTTCTTCAACAATCAAATCAAAAATAAGTGGAGTCAAAACAAGATTTTGTCTATCCAAAATTCCAACGGTGAGTTTGTGTCTGGGCATAATGCAGTTAAAGATGTTGCTGTGGATCATTTTCAAAACCTCTTGGGAAAATCTGTCCAGACTGATTTGAGCAGCTTGCACAATCTGACTTCCTCGTTCGACAAGACTATTTCTGCACATGATGCCAAACTTCTGGAAAGAGAGGTAACTGATGATGAGATTCTTATCACTCTAAAATCTATGAAAAAGAACAAGGCCCCAGGCCCAGATGGCTTTAATGTGAATTTTTTTCTGTATTCTTGGGCCATTGTGGGACAGGACTTCACCCTAGCAATTAAAGCTTTTTTTCTTCAAGGCTGCCTACTTAGAGGATCTAATGCCACTGCAATTGCTTTGATTCCTAAGGTCCAAAATCCATCCTCCATGAATGACTATCGTCCCATCTCCTGCTGTAACACAACATACAAGTGTATTTCCAAAATCATCGCAACTAGACTGAAGGGGGTTATCTCCAATATCATCTCACCGTGTCAAGCTTCATTTGTTCCAGGTAGGAGAATTGGAGACAACATATTGGTTGCCCAGGAATTATTTAGAAATTATCATAGGAAAACTGGTCCGGCTAGATGTGCTATGAAAATTGACTTGCAAAAAGCTTTTGATTCTGTCTCCTGGGATTTCTTATTTAGAACTCTTGAACTCTTCAAATTTCCTCCTAAATTCACATACTGGATACGAGCATGCATCTCTACTGCTAAATTTTCAGTAAAAATTAATGGTGCTTTGTGTGGTTACTTCAATGGAGCGAAAGGGTTTAGGCAAGGGGATCCTCTATCCCCCTACCTATTTGTTATAGCCATGAAAGTTTTGTCCGTCATTATCTCTCGAAATACAAAGTCTGCAGATTTCAAGCATCATTGGAAAACCAAGCAACTTAATTTAACTCACTTGTGCTTCGCTGATGATCTCCTCCTTTTCTGCCATGGAGATAGCAAGTCTGCAGGTATTCTTAATCTCTGCCTTGAGCAATTTGCATCCATCTCTGGTTTGCATCTTAATGCCTCCAAAAGCATGTGCTACCTATCTAATGTTCCTGCTGATGTTACTGAGGGTATTATCTCTATTCTGGGATTTTAAGTGGGAACTTTTCCAGCTAAATTTTTTGGAGTGCCTCTTATCACTACAAAGTTTTCCTTGTCTGATTGCCAACCTCTTCTGGAGAGAATCAAGAACCGACTGGGCTCCTGGACTAATAATTTTTTGTCCTATGCCGGTAGGCTGCAACTTATCAAGACTGTAAGCTTTGCGATTCAGGCATATTGGTCAGCTTATTTCATTATTCCAGCAGCTGTTTTAAAAGATATGCAGAGCTTAATGACAAGATTCTTATGGAAAGGTGGTTCTCTGCAGAAATTTGGGGCTAAGGTTAGTTGGTCCAAAATTACGTTCCCTTTTGATGAAGGGGGACTAGCGATTAAGCAGCTTCATGAATGGAACAAATCCCTTCTGCTTCTTCATTTGTTGAAAGTGGTCAACCCCAGTGCTCCTTCTCTATGGGCTATTTGGGTTCGTAAATTCCTATTGAAGGATAAGCCTTTCTGGTGCATTCCTATCCCAATGGACTGCTCATGGACCTGGAGAAAGGTTTTGAACTTAAGACCTCTTGCCCTGCAGCATATAAATTATAAGATTGGTAATGGTGAAGATACAAGCTTGTGGTTTGATCCCTGGATGAACAAACAACCTATTGTGCAAAATATTCATCGTATTCATCACTCCTTTATTAGGAATTCTGGTTTGGGAGTTTCTGCCAAGGTTAAGAGCCTGATATGCAATACAACATGGAATGTGCCTACATCTAGACACTGGAGTCATTTTCGACAGACATTTGATTTTTCTACACCCTGTGATCCCACAACTCAGGACCAGATTCTTTGGGAGAATTGCAAGATAAATGATGTTAGGGCTATTACTATCTGGAACTCTATCAGACAGAGGGCACCTAGTGTAAATTGGAGCAACATGGTTTGGCACAGTAACCTGCCTCCCAGGTATTCGTTTATGCTCTGGCTTGCCTTTCACAAGGGTATGCAAACTAAGGATAAACTTATTAATTATGGTCTTAGCCTTGATCCCACATGTAACTTCTGTCATGCTGCAAATGAAACTTTTAATCATCTTTTCTTTAATTGTCCATTCTCTTTCCAAATTCTGATCTCTGTGCTTCGCCGATGTGGTTGGAGGGGTATGAGCCGAAATTGGGATACAATTACTTCTTTTATTAGCTCATGCTCTAGTCAGTTAATTAAATTTAAATTGTTGTGTCTTGGGTTTGCCACTGTTACATACACTGTTTGGCAGGAGCGGAATGCAAGGTCTCATGCTAATGAACCTTCCCCTATTAGGACTATTGTTCAAAATGCTTTGCATTTGGTTAAATGTAAGCTTCATACTAACTATAAATTTCAAAAAGTCATTGCTAAATACTGCCATTTAGCTCCCTATTGATGTTTTGGAGGACTTAGTGATTGTCTAGTGTTAGTTGGCGAGGTCTTGTTTCTGTTGGGTTGTGCCTTGTTTGGCAGTTGACTGTGCCATCTATTGGGGTAAGATTGGCTTCTGGTTTGTTTGGTGTGCTGTGTTGTGGTGCTGTTGATGCTGTGTTGTGGTGTAAGGCAATGTTTCTGCTTTTGGCGGTAATGTGGTCTGCTGATATCTATGATAGTATTGGGGCTCTAGATTGTGCTATATACTGTAGCTGTTTGGGAGCAGATTTTTCTTATTGTACTCGGCTTAAACTTTGTATTCTCTAGCAATGGCATCATTAGGCCTGTCTTCTGATGTGGTTGCTATAGATTCGCGGGGTATGCCCCTTGATTATGCATTTGTTTTTTTGGTTTTATTACAATCTTACAATTTAGCAACAAAAAAAAAACACAATAATAATTTAATATTATGTATAATAATTCTCATCAGAAAATGGCTTACTTCTAAAATTATATTGTCCAAGTAATAATAAAAATACGTTTATATATAATATATAATTATACTTATATTTCCATAATAGTGTCAAATTCATGTTAGGTAAAACATTCTTTGTGAAAAGTTGTTAAATAAGAGATGTTTGTAAATAAATTATCTTATTCTTAAATTAAAAATTCTAAATTGTAATAAAATCCTGTTTATTAATGATAAAATACTGATATTAGATAATATGAAGTTATAAATTATTTTTTTTTAACATTATTTCCACCATTCAATACATGAATAACAGAATTTATGCCCATAAAATTACTCTAAATTGAGATATTTATTTTAATAATAACAAAAATTTAATATTAAGGTAAATTCAAATTTATAATTATATTTTAATCAAAATAGTAACAAAATTCATGTTAAGTAAGGTTATCTTAAAAAAATAAAATCAAACAATATGATCCAAGTAGTAATAAATTTTGTTTTATTTGACAAAATTGAGTTTTTATAGTTAAACTGATTATTTATAAAATTCAAAACTTCTTATTATTGCTTTGATAATTTGTGCATGTTAATACTTATTTTAGCCGTCTGCTCTTCTTTTAATCATCTATTTTTGTTCACATATAATCTTTGTGTTTTTGGTTAAGTTATTTCTTGATATTATACAAGTTCAAATCCAGCTCGAAATCTGGCTTCTACTTTGTCCATAAGTACCGGTATGATTTATTATTTTCATTTTGTTCTACCTTTTGTTGTGCTTATAGAATTACTGTACAAGAACACATACACCTTGTGCAAAGCACAAGGTCCTATTTTCGAGGGATGCTATTTTTTAATTTCTATTACTATTTTTATAATCATGCTATTGGATAAAATATCAATCCGCGATTGAGTTCATATTGGAATTTCGATTCAAATGAAGGAAGACTATGCCTATTTTCTAAAAAGTCAATCTTAATTTTCTATTTGTTCTTTAATAATTGAATCCTACCATTGGTCAATATATTATATTTATACATATATATTTGTAACTATAATAATTTAATATTATGTAAGATAATCCTCATAAAAAAATGGTTTACTTCTAAAATTATATTGACTAAGTAATAATAAAAGTACACACATATATATGGTATATAATTATATTTATATTTCTGTAATATATAGTATTAAATTCATGCAAGATAAAACATTTTTTGTGAAAAGTTGAGTAAGAGATCTTTGTGAAAAAAATATCTTATTTTCAAATTAAATATTCTAAGTTGTAATAAAATCCTGTTTAGTAATGATAAAATATTGGTATTAAGAATTATGTAGTTATGAATACATGAATAATAGTATTTGTGCACATAAAATTACTCTATAATATATTGAGATATTTATATATTTAATTTAACTTAATAATAACAACAATTTAATATAAAGGTAAATTGAAATTTATAATTATATTGATATTTTAATTAAAATAGTAACAAAACTCATAATAGTTAAAGGTGATCTTAAAAGAAATTTGTTTGTTCTCAAACGATATAATCTTAAGTGGTAATAAGTGTTGTTTTATTTGATAAAGAAGAGTTTTTATACTCAAACTAATTATTTATAAAATTCAAAACTTTATATTCTTGCTTTTATAATTTATGAATGTTAATAATTATTTTGGCCGTCTACTCTTATTTTGATTGTCTATGTTTTGTTCACATATAATCTTTATGTTTTTGGTGAAATAATTTTTTCATATTTTACACGTTTCAGACCTGTCCAAAATATCTCTTAAATGACTTCTACTTTGCTCCAAAAAAAAAAGTAAAAAAAAAAGTACTTGTCAAACAAAAAAGAAACTAGAAAAAAAAAAAGACAAATTAAATTGTCTATTTAATTATTATAGTTTATATTGATATCATCTTTATGTTTTATTTTATTTTATAAAGTTGACTTTTTATAGTCAAATTAACTATATTTAAAATCAATATTACATAAAATTTCATAATTTCAAATATTTAAATAAACATACTTAATTGTTAATTTCAAAAATAATTAATTTGAGCTTGAAAATTAAAATTTGTGAACTAAAATGGGATTATAGGAGTACGTATTTTAGCATTGTCTTCGTCATTCTTATCTTTTACGTTGGTGAAATATATTATCTTTTACGTTGGTGAAAAAGTACTATGCCACACTTATCTCATCATTCTCATTAAAATTAAGGGTAATGCTCAAAAAATTTGGAAGAAAGTTTAAATTAATGATTTGCCCTTTTAAATTCAGGGCAATTTGTTGTTGAGAATGATTTGCCCTTCTATCTATGAGTTTCATAAGCTCAGTATGTAAACGCATCAATGGAGAGATTAAATGAAAGACTAGCTAATCTCAAAGATGAAATTAGTGACTCTAGTGTAACATTGTGTGAAGAAGAGTATCAAGAACGTCAGTCCCTAATTGAAGAATTTAGAGATTTAAAAAATATGGTCAAAAACCGCTATATTGTGGACTTGATTGTCCAAATAGTTTGTGCAATTTCATATTTTTGGATGATATGTTTATATCCTATAAAATGTAGCGATAAGAATCTATCTTATTTTATTTTTTAATTGGCATTTGTTATTTTTTTCCACATCTTTCGTTCCCATCTGTTTATTGCATTTTATTTCTAGACGATGATTAAAATTCGCATTGACAAAATCCACATGGACAAAATTCACATAAACAAGTTCAATTTTTTTCCCAACAAGATAATAGTGAAGATGCAAGAAAGATTAGCAAACTAGGTCTTTAACTAATTTTTGAAATTTAAATTAATTTGGATGTGTTTTGGTTAGCAGTTTACTAGCTATTACATTTTAATATTTTGAGAATTTGTGCGCTTGATGTTTTTGAATTTTTTTTAAATTTAATCTTAATGAGCATGCTCATCAAGATTAAATTTAAACAAGTTTCAAAGCATCAAATGTAACAAATCCTCAAAATATTAAAATGTAATAGATAGTAAACTATTAACTCAAACAATTCTCGAAAAATTTAAGTTTCAACAATTAGTTAAAGACCAATTAGCTACTCTTTCTTGCATCTTCACTGTGATCTTGTTGAAAAAATAAATTTTAAAAATTCAAACTTGTCCAAATGGATTCCGCCTATGTGGATTCTGTTTATGTGAATTCTAATCATCGGCTAGAATAAAATACAATAAGCAGACGAGAACAAAATATGTGAAAAAAATAACAAAGACCAATTAAAAAATAAATCAAGATAAAAATTCATACCAAAAATTATACTTTATGGGCTATAAATGACATTATCAAAAAAAAATTAATTGCACAAATCATTTGAACAATCAAGTTCACACAATAGCGACTGTTTACCCTATTTTTGAAATCCTTCACTTTTTCAACAAGGGATTGACGTTTTTTTTATACTTCTTCAAAAAAGAGTTACTCACTAATTTTATTTTCGAGATTAATGAGTCTTCCATTTAATTTCTCCAATGATGTGCCCTTATACCTCAGCTTATGAAACTCATAAATAAAAGGGTAATTCATTCCCAATATAAATTGCATCAACAGTCCGCCGAATATATCAATCGTACAATACCATAAGTTAGCTATAGATAAAAAAAAACTAACATCTCCACGATGATCACAAAACCATGGCACCGTAAATGCAAGAGATAGCATCTTGGACATCTAACTCAATGCTATCAGTCCTAATTAACTTAAACTTCATTTTAAAACTTTTTGAGCATATTGCCTTATTACAACAAAAATGATGAGATAAGTGTGGCACTATAGTAACGACATAAATAATAATAATTATGATATAATTCACCAACATAAATTATAAGGGAAAAAATGAAGAAGATAATGCCAATATACGTACTTCCTATATCACATTTTATTTGATAAATTTTAACTTTCTTGCTCAAATTAACTATTTTTAAAATTAACAATTAAACATGCTTAAAATTTTGAAATAACAAACTTTTATATAATATTGATTTTAAATACGATCAACTTAACTATAAAAAGTCAACTTTATCGAATAAAATAAAACAAAAAAAGGATATGAATATACTATAATAATTAAAGCGACAATTTAGTTAATCTTCCTTTTTTTAGTTTTTTTTTCTTCTTTTTGTCTAAAAAATTAGGATTGGCTTTATAGAAACAATTTCAATATTGTGCCTGAAATAGTAGGCTTAGTTCTTCATTAGAATCGAAATTTCAATATGAACTCAAATGCGGATTAATGTTATATTTAATAGCATGCTTATATAAATTGTAATAGAAATTCATAAAATAGGCTTAGTTCTTCAATTAATTTATAAATAATAAGTTAGACTACAAAAACTCAACTTTGTCAAATAAAACAAAACTTAATACAACTTAGATTTTATTGCATGAAAAAAAAAAGTCTTTTCAAATCACCTTACTTAACATGAATTTTGTTACTATTTTGATTAAAATATAAATATAATTAAAATAAATATATCAATATATTATAGAATAATTTTATGTGCACAAATACTGTAAAAATAAAATAATTCATAACTTCATATTATTACCTAATATCAATATTTTATCATTACTAAACAGAATTTTATTACAACTTAGAATATTTAATTTGAGAATAAGATAATTTTTCACAAAGATCTCTTACCTAATAACTTTTCACAAAGATTACTTTACCTATCATGAATTTCACAATATTATGAAAATATAAGTATAACTATATATCATCTGGAAGTGTAATTTTAGCATTACTTGGACGATATAATTTTAGAAGTAAACTGTAAACCATTTTCTTATGAGTATTATCATACATAATATTAAATTATTTATGTTACTAAAATATAGTATAACTTTAATATATTGACCAATCATAGGATTCAATTATTAAAGAACAAATAGAAAATTAAGATTGGCTTTTTAGAAACAATTTCAATATCGTGCATGAAAAAATAGGCTTAGTTCTTCATTTGAATCGAAATTCCACCATGAACTCAACCGTGGATTGATGTTTTATCTAATAGCAAGATTATATAAATTGTAATAGAAATTCAAAAACAACATCCCTCTAAAATAAGACTGTATATGTTATTATACAGTAATTCAATAAGCACAACAAAAGGCAGAAAAAAATGAAAATAATACATCGCACCAGTACTTATGGGCAAAGTGGAAGCCATCTGAAGGATATTTTGGGCAGGACCGGAATCTATAAAATATCACGAAATAACTTGACCAAAAATACAACGATTATATGTGAACAAAACATAGGCAATTGCCAAAGTAATTATTAACATGCACAAATCATAAAAGCAAGAATAAGAAGTTTTGAATTTTATAAATAATCAATTTGACTACAAAAGCTCAACTTTGTCAAATAAAACAATTTGAGCACCGTGCCTAAAAAAATAGGCTTAGTCTTCTTCATTTGAATCAAAATTCCAATACGAACTCAAACGTAGATTGATGTGTTATCCAATTGCATGATCATATAAATTGTAATAGAAAAATTGCATCCCTCTAAAATAAGACCTTGTGCTTTGCACAAGGTGTATATGTTACTATACAGTAATTCTATAAGCACAACAAAAGGTAAAAAAAAATGAAAATAAATCGTACTAGTATTTATGGGCAAATTAGAAGTCATCTGAGAGAGAATTGGGGAAGGATCGGAACCTGTATAATATAAAGAAATAACTTAACCAAAAACACAAAGATTATATGTGAGCAAAACATAGACAATCAAAACAAGAGCAAACAACCAAAATAAGTATTAACAAGCTTAAATTATAAAACCCAGAATAAGAAGTTTTGAATATTATAAATAATCAGTTAGACTACAAAACCTCAACTTTGTCAAATAAAACAAAACTTATTACTACTTAGATTTTATCGCTCGAAAAAAAAAAATCTTTTAAAATTACCTTACTTCTACTTAGATTTTATCGCTTGAAAAAAAAACTTTTAAAATCACCTTACTTAACATGAATTTTGTTACTATTTTGATTAAAATATAAATATAATTATAAATTTGAACTTACCTGAATTAATATTAAATTGTTGTTATTATTAAAATAAATATAGAAATATCTCAATATATTATAGAATAATTTTATGTGCACAAATACTATTATTCATGTATTGAATGGCAGAAATAATGTAAAAAGAAAATAATTCACAACTTCATATTACCTAATATCAATATTTTAGCATTACTAAACAGAATTTTATTACAACTTAGACTATTTAATTTGAGAATAAGATAATTTTTCACAAAGATCTCTTACCTAATAACTTTTCACAAAGATTGCTTTACCTAACATGAATTTCACAATATTATGAAAATATAAGTATAACTATAAATCATCTGTAAGTGTAATTTTAGTATTTACTTGGACGATATAATTTTAGAAGTAAACCATTTTCTTATGAGTATTATCATACATAATATTAAATTATTTATGTTACTAAAATATAGCATAATTTTAATATATTGACCAATCATAGGATTCAATTATTAAAGAACAAATAGAAAATTAAGATTGGCTTTTTAGAAACAATTTCAATATCGTGCATGAAAAAATAGGCTTAGTTCTTCATTTGAATCGAAATTCCAATATGAACTCAACCGCGGATTGATGTTTTATCTAATAGCAAGATTATATAAATTGTAATAGAAATTCAAAAACAGCATCCCTCTAAAATAAGACTGTATATGTTATTATACAGTAATTCAATAAGCACAACAAAAGGCAGAAAAAAATGAAAATAATAAATCGCACCAGTACTTATGGGTAAAGTGGAAGCCATCTGAAGGATATTTTGGGCAGGACCGGAATCTATAAAATATCACGAAATAACTTGACCAAAAATACAACGATTATATGTGAACAAAACATAGGCAATTGCCAAAGTAATTATTAACATGCACAAATCATAAAAGCAAGAATAAGAAGTTTTGAATTTTATAAATAATCAATTTGACTACAAAAGCTCAACTTTGTCAAATAAAACAATTTGAGCACCGTGCCTAAAAAAATAGGCTTAGTCTTCTTCATTTGAATCAAAATTCCAATACGAACTCAAACGTAGATTGATGTGTTATCCAATTGCATGATCATATAAATTGTAATAGAAAAATTGCATCCCTCTAAAATAAGACCTTGTGCTTTGCACAAGGTGTATATGTTACTATACAGTAATTCTATAAGCACAACAAAAGGTAGAAAAAAATGAAAATAAATCGTACCAGTATTTATGGGCAAATTAGAAGTCATCTGAGAGAGAACTGGGGAAGGATCGGAACCTGTATAATATAAAGAAATAACTTAACCAAAAACACAAAGATTATATGTGAGCAAAACATAGACAATCAAAACAAGAGCAAACAACCAAAATAAGTATTAACAAGCATAAATTATAAAACCCAGAATAAGAATTTTATTGCATGAAAAAAAAAATCTTTTCAAATCACCTTACTTAACATGAATTTTGTTACTATTTTGATTAAAATATAAATATAATTATAAATTTGAACTTACCTTAATTAATATTAAATTGTTGTTATAATTAAAATAAATATCTCTATATATAATAGAATAATTTTATGTGCACAAATACTGTAAAAAGAAAATAATTCATAACATCATATTATTACCTAATATCAATATTTTATCATTACTAAACAGAATTTTATTACAACTTAGAATATTTAATTTGAGAATAAGATAATTTTTCACAAAGATTGCTTTACCTAACATGAATTTCACAATATTATGAAAATATAAGTATAACTATATATCATCTGTAAGTGTAATTTCACTATTACTTGGACGATATAATTTTAGAAGTAAACCATTTTCTTATGAGGATTATCATACATAATATTAAATTATTACTGTTACTAAAATATACATATAGCTTTAATATATTGACCAAACATTGGATTCAATTATTAAAGAACAAATAGAAAATTAAGATGGCTTTTTAGTAACAATTTAAATATTGTGCCTAAAAAAATAGGCTAGCTCTTCATTTGAATCGAAATTCCAATATGAACTCAAACGCGGATTGATGTTTTATCTAATAGCATGATTATATAAATTGTAATAGAAATTCAAAAACAACATCCCTCTAAAATAAGACCATGTGCTTTAAACAAGGTATATATGTTACTATACAGTAATTCAATAAGCATAACAAAAGGTAGAAAAAAAATGAAAATAATAAATCGTACCAGTACTTATAGGCAAAGCACAAGCCATCTGAGAGAGATTTTGTGCATGACCGGAATCTATAAAATTTCAATAATTAACTTGACCAAAAACACAACGATTATATGTGAACAACACATAGGCAATTAAAAGAAGAGCAGACGACCAAAATAAGTATTAACATGCACAAATTATAAAATCAAGAATAGGAAGTTTTGAATTTTATAAATAATCAGGTTGACTACAAAAACTCAACTTTGTCAAATAAAAGAAAACTTATTACTACGTAGGCTATATCGTTTGAGAAGAAAAAAATATTTTAGGATCACATTGCTTAACATTAATTTTGTTACTATTTTGATTAAAATATAAATATAATTACAAATTTGAATTTACCTTACTTAATATTAAATTGTTGTTATTATTAAAATAAATATCTCAATATCTCAATATATTATAGAGTAATTTTATGTGCACAAATACTACTCCCTCCGTCCCAGAATAAAAGTTTTGATTGACTTTTTGCGCATATTAAGAAAAAGTATAAAATGACAAAATTGCCCATATTTAAATTCTTATTTAATTGCATAATTTTCTATATATGACTAGTGATACTTCATAAATATGCATAGAGAATAGAAAAATGGCAATTAATACTAAGGATATTATAAGCAAATTATTATAAAAAATAAATTATTTAAGGGAAGTAAACATTTAACTTGGGACTACCTAAAATAGCAATAAGGATATTATTCATGTATTGAATGGTAGAAAATGATGTAAAAAGAAAATAATTCATAATTTGACAACCTAGGCCTTGGCCTAATTGTTATCCTCATCCCTTGTGTATCAAGAACGATGAAGTTCAAACATTTGTGTTTGCAAAGAAGTGTGCATGAGTTTAAATTTTGTCTTAAATTAGCAACAACAAAAAAATATCATAACTTAATATTACCTTATATTAATATTTTATCATTACTAAACAGGATTTTATTACAACTTAGAATATTTCATTTGAGAATAAGATACTTTTTTCACAAAGATCTCTTATCTACCAACTTCTCACAAAGATTGTTTTACCAAACATGAATTTGACACTATTACGGAAATATAAGTATAATTATATATCATATATAAGTGTACTTTTATTATTACTTAATATAATTTTAGAAGTAAACCATTTTCTTACGAGGTTTATCATACATAATATTAAATTATTACTGTTACTAAAATATATGTATAAATATAATATATTGACCAACCATAGGATTCAATTATTAAAGAACAAATAAAAAATTAAGAATGGCATTTTTGAAAAAAATTCAGTATCGTGCCTGAAAAAATAGGCCGTCTTTCTTCATTTGAATCGAAATTCCAATAAGAACTCAAACGCAGATGGATGTTTTATCCAATAGCATGATTATATAAATTGTAATAGAAATTCAAAAATAACATCCCTCTAAAATAAGACCATGTGCTTTACAAAAGGTGTATATGTTACGATACAGTAATTCTATAAGCACAACAAAAGGTATTAAAAAATGAAAATAATAAATCATACCTGTACTCATGGGCAAAGTAAAAGCCATATGAGAGAGATTTTGGGCAGGACTAGAACCTGTAAAATATCAAGAAATAACTTAACCAAAAACACAAAGATTATATGTTAACAAAACATAGACAATGAAAAGAAAAGTAGGCCACCAAAATAAGTATTAACATGCACAAATTATAAAAGCAAGAATAAGAAGTTTCGAATTTTATAAATAATCAGTTTGGCTAAAAAACCTCTACTTTGTCAAATAAAACATAACTTATTACTACTTAGATTATATCCTTTGAGGAAAAAAAAATCTCTTAAGATCACATTACCTAACCTGAATTTTGTTACTATTTTCATTAAAATATAAATATAATTATAAATTTGAATTTACCCTACTTAATCATCTACCTTCCTTTTTTCCTCCGTGTTTTAGTCCTTTTTTTTGTTTGGCATTTAACTTTTCCTAAAATAGGGGGAAAAATCCTATTCCTAAATAATTAAACTTTCCTACACTTAATTTGTTATTGTTTTTATTAAAATATATATATAATAGTATATTTGAGTTTATCTTACTCGGTATGAAATTAATACTATTATTTAAATAACAGTATAGATACAACAAGATATCTTAGAATAATTTTAAGTGCGCAAACACTATTACTCATGTATTGAATATATAATAAAAAGTACATAATTGTAAGATCATATTACTTGATATTGATTTCACCATTATTAAATTATAGAGAATATAATTTGAGAACAAAACATTCTTGACACAGATTGCTATACCTAACATGAATTTGACACTATTATTGAAATATAAGGATAATTATATATCATATATAAGTATACTTTTTTTGTTACTTGGACAATATAATTTTAGAAGTAAACCATTTTCTTATGAGGATCATAATACATAATACTAAATTATTACTATTACTAAAATGCAAGTATAAATATAATACATTGATCAACCTTAGGATTCAATTATTAAAGAACAAATAGAATATTAAGATTGGCTTTTATGAAAAAATTCACTACTAAGCCAAAAAATTATAGGCTTATTTCTTCGCTTGAATCAAAATTTCAATCCGAACTCAATCGGGGATTGATGTTTTATCCAATAGCATAATCATATAAATTTAAATAAAAATGCAAAAATATCATCTCTAAAATAAGACCAATTTCTTTGCACAAGGTGTACATGTTAGCATACAATAATTACATAAGCACAACAAAAGGTTTAAAAAAAAGAAAATAATAAATCGCACCAAGAATAATGGGCAAAGTAGAGCCCATCTGAGATATACTATGGACAATAACGGAATCTGTAAAATTTCAAGAAATAACTTAGCAAAAAACACAAAAAAGATTATATGTGAACAAAACATCAACAATCAAAAGAGCAGAAGACGAGTAGTGCCAAAATAAGTATTAACATGCACAAAAAAGCAAGAAAAAGAAGTTTGGAATTTTATAAATAACCAACCAATTAGACTATAAAAACTCAACTTTGCAATTAAAATAAAACTTATTACTACTTAGATTATGTTGGTGCATTTGAGTTTAATGTATTTTATTTAATGAGGACAAAATATATTAATTTATACTTGTAATACTCATGTAATTTTTGTACAGTCCTTAGGAATGAAAATATGTTACAAAAGGACTTTGGAATCAAACTTATTACGTTGATCCAAATCGTAAAAATAAGACTTGTAATAGACTAGAAAGAAACTGTAAAGTAGAAGACTTGGTCACTCTGAGATTCCAGAGTAAACTAAGGAAGTCTAGAAGAATCATTGAGCAAAATAAACAGCCACAACCAAATCGCAGTGTTTGAAAGAACTTCAAGATCGTAGAGCAAAAAACTTGGTTATTGAAATGTCTAACAAAAGTCGTCGAATAGAAAAGAAACACAGAATTCAGAAAATAGTCGAACAAAAGAAAAAAAAGCGTAGAGTTCAACAAAGTCGTCAAGCAGAAAAGTAGTGTAACTCAAGATCGCATAGTGAAGATAAGTAACTCCTAGATCGTAGAGTGACTCAGATCGTAGAGTAAAGCAAGTAACTCCAAATCGTATAGCTACACCAGATCGTAGTGCTACCTAAATCACAGAGTGAATAGTCTGACGTATCAATAGCTAATCTACAACAAATGATTAAGGTCGTCTTTATCAAACATTCTCCTGAAGATACCAGAGTGTGCTGGAGAAAATGATAAAAATTCAATTCAGCGCCTTATCCAAAAACAACAATTTTAGTAAATGTAAAGGACAAGTGTCTGCTACTACAGCAAACAGAGTATGACTAACAGTAACACTCGATGGTGTAAGGACCAAGAGTTTCGAGTTACATTATAAATAAAATTAAAAATTTAATTTCGAATTAATTACATTATGGTGTGAATTAATTTAAACCCTAACGAGGTGGTTTGATTTTGTGTGATAATATTCTACTATTGAATTAATTTAATTAAAGGAAGTCTGATGAAGGGTTATTAATTATCGGACTAACCTAAGGTTGTATTTTTAATATCAAGGGATTGATATGTTATTGAACCCTAATTAAATATTCAATTAATATTGAATATAGCAAGTCTAATTGGATTATGTAAATTAAATTAAATTTGATTATTAAAGTGTTCCTATAATTATTTAAACAAGCCCAAACAATTAATTAAGTGAGGGACTTGTGGAAATTGCTATGTAGGTTGATATTTATTTAAACAAGCCCAAATTATTAAGAAGCTGGTGAATTATTTTAGTAGTCTAATGTTGATGGATCAAAGGAGCATAGATGACCCAAATGAATTAAATTGCAAGCCCAATTTTTGGTCCAATTGTCAAAGCTTCTAGAAGGCATTAATTTACCAAATTGAGCATTAAAAATAAATCAAAATTGGGGCAAATTAGAGAGCATGGCCGGTGGAATGGGATGTCCATGGACTTCAAATTTTATCAATTTTGTTTACTTGCAATAGTGTGTGGAACACTCAACATTTTGGCTAGCAAATTTTGTAATTAGTTTGATGTCCAATGTATACTTACATGTGTTATATGTATAGATTTTCTAGATTTCATTTTACTCAAGTTTTAGTCAATGAGGCAAAATTAGAAAATGTTAGAAAACATTCTGCTGGTTTTCTGAAAAAACCCAGTCTGTCCGGTTTTTTTAACTTGTGGGGTCCGGTTCGGGTCCTTCTAGGCCGGTTCTTGTGATAGTTCCAAAAGATAAAATGTTTATAATTTAATAAATAATATTATAAAGTTTAGTTTGGATAATTATGATGTCATTAGGTATTTATTAAAATTAATGATTGAT
Source organism: Hedera helix (assembly GCA_947179155.2). Lineage (NCBI taxonomy): Eukaryota > Viridiplantae > Streptophyta > Magnoliopsida > Apiales > Araliaceae > Hedera > Hedera helix. The sequence goes on along the minus strand of OX359271.1, from coordinate 31,028,853 downwards.
TAATACCTTACTAAATAATAAAAATAGTAGATAACTAATTATTATTTTACTACTAAATAATAATTAAACTAATATTAAATAATAGGTAAGGATAATTAATTGATTAAAATATTATTTAAGTAACATTACATAATAATTAAGGTGTAATTAAGTTGTTAACTAATTATTTAAGATTAAATAATAAGTAAGTATAATTAATTAATTAATTATTATTTAATTAACATTAAATAATAATAAAAGATAATTAAAGTTAATAAACTAATTATTTATTATTTAATTAAGATTAAATAATAAGTAAGGATAATTAATTAATTAATATTTAATTAACATTAAATAATAATTAAAGGAAATTAAAGCTAATAAACTAAATTATTTATTATTTAATTAAGATTTAATAATAAATAAGGATAATTAATAAATTAATCATTATTTCATTAATATTAAATAATAATTAAAGGCAATTAAGATTAATACTTTAATTACTTATTATTTAATTAACTTTAAATAATAAATAAACATAATTAGTCATTTTCTATTGTTAAATAATGACTAAAGATAATTAATTAATTACTTTTTAACTAATATTAAATAGTAATTAAACGAAGATAGAGTTAATAAAATAAAAATAATTTAATTAAACAATTATAATAAATTGTTTAAGGGTTTAATAACTGTTTAACACTTAAAGAAAAATAATATTGATTAATTAAATCATTAATATAAGATCAATTAAGTGTCTTATACGATTAATGATAGTATATAAAATTATATGTGTTATGTGATTGATTATTTGCTAGATAAATAGCATAAATAGGTGTTTAAAGTACACAATTATATGCAGTACTAATTGATAGGCCAACATTATTAATGTTAAGTCTTCAAGAGGAGTTTAAATTAAGCGAATTAGCCGTAAGTCGAAAGACAGACAAGTTCTTTAACCTTACTCAAAATTTATATTGAGCAAGTTCCCTAACTCAAACTCGAGTTATATTTTTAAATTATGTTCTAAGTGGTTTAATTCTTGTAAAGTTACTCCACATCCATATGATCATTGTCATTCGCACATATTGCATGTTGGATTCAAGTTCTATTATCGAACTGTAAATCATTTAAAGTTCTTTTATACATGAACTGTTTAAGAAGTAGTCTATGTCAATTATTTCGACTAGACCTTTCAGTATACCTTGTTGTAAAAGTTATCCAAACCTATTGTTGGGCGGATTCTTGTACTGAGATGAACAACCCATAATGGGGAAGAACCTAAGTATCAGATACACGATACATACAGAATAAATGTTATGCATATACATATGGTACGCGAGGCTGATCCCCTCAAGTACAGTCTAAAAATGTAACTTAAGAGGGTCAATCAAGTAACTAATTCCTCAAAGCAGACGTCCATGGTCTTTTGACCACTCAGCATTTAGATAATCAATTTACACTCATTAAATTGTGCGTTGATTATATCAGATTCATATTATTGAATCTTTCAGTCATTATTGTTATTCATGGCATATTTTGTATTCATTTTAAACTTGCTGAACAAACTAGTTGTTCACCCTTGCTATGTCATGAAATTATTGCAGCTAAGCCTAAGGGGTTGGGTACATATAAAGGCAAAGGAAAAGCGAGATCTTAATTATCTAGATAGATAGTCTGTTCATATTTTGTTCAAGACTTGTAAGAATGTAACGCAAACACTAATATTCTTTTGTAGTTTGTGATGTATATTTGGTAAAGGTTGTAGGCCTTGGGAATGTAACGCAAACACTAATATACTAGAAAGTCATTGTAATAGACAACATATGTTTATTTATTTTTCGCATTAGTATTAATTGTTGTTTAGCAATGATTGTTTATATTATTGTGTGAGCACCAAATTCAAGGTAGTGGTACCTGAATTTGGGGTTGTCACAGATGGTCCAGCAAACAACTTTGCAGAGCTCCAAACTCAAAACAAAGAACAATTACAACAATTTGATTGACAATAGAAAAATTCAAGTGCTACAATCCAAAAATTCTACAAAGAAATCGTTCTGCTGCAAAATCTTTCACAGAGACTTCAAGCAACTTAACAGCACCTCAAACAACTATCAATCATCAAACCACACTGATCTTAGTGATCATTTGTTAGACAAGTCTTAGTGACTTGCATTGATTTTTAGTGAATCAATCCTCTTAGTGAGCCAAAGTCTTGGTGACTTTCTGAAGACTTAGTGTCTTAACTGTTTCTAAGTGATCCAGTCATTGTAGCTGGTTCTTAGTGAACCTTTGGTTATTGTAACCTATATCCTCATTAGATCATCCCTACTCATCGAAGTCGAAGAGATGACTAAGTAATTTAAGCTCCGTACCTCTTAAAAATTTATTTCCTAATTGCTTTCCTTAATTATCATACTAACTGTTATAATGTGTTGGGATTGACTCATACTTCTACGGGTTCGACTAATAGCCACTACGACAGGGTAGTCGACTAATGCATTGAGTTTGAGCCCATGTTATAGCAGCTAGGGTTTTCTAGTTACTATGAAAACAATTGTTTGGTTTGTGAATCATTGTAGAGCGTGTAAGGCATCTAATGAATACGTCAGACAAACAAGACTAGCCAAATTGGTGAACCTGGGTAAATCGTGTGTTCTTACTTTCTGTTCTTGTGTGATTGTGTTATTATTCGATCTTAAATTCTAACATAACGACTATATCAACAGCGACTTCTTTCCACAAACACATTAAATTTATAATTGTGACTTTTCATTTAATCTTTGAAGGGTTTTTAAAAATGCATATTCCGCTGTCCATAATTAAATAAAGTTATCCGTTTCATTAATTGGGTAATTAGTCTTTAATCTAAATTTTTTAAAAGATCTATCAAACCCCCCCCCCCCCCCCCCTTCTAGATCTCTGTGCCTTTGGGAATATCAATTGGTATCAGAGTCAAGTTCTCATTGAATTTGCTTTATTGCTAGAGTTGATCCTATAGCACACAATAAAACAAGTTTTGAACATGGTGGAGGTAAACCACCAATGTGTAATAATAATAATTTTACTAATTGGAAAATTCGAATGCAAACTTATATGGATGCAATTGACGACCTATTCGATGCAGAATTAAGTGGGCCTTACATTCCAACCGAGCTAACATAATTTAATTAGGCATGTTAAATTTAAGTTGATTATATAATTTTTGCCTTATAAGACTAACCATGCAGGTGAGAGATCGTAGAGCGAAGCTGCTTTGTGATGGATCGTAGAATTATGTTAATTGTTGAGTAAATACTCTGCAAAAGGCTACTTTACAAAAGTTGAAAGCTTATAATTCCACTCTACGAAATCAAAAAGCAATTAGTTCAATAAAAAGCTCAAAATTCAGAAGTAAAAGTGAGTAGTGAACGCGAACGGACAAAAGCGCATTAACATCAGACGAAACGTCAGAAGTTACTGTTGAATAATGCCACAACCGTCCGATGACTAATGATATCTCAACACATATCCCACTCGACCAATAAAAGAGGGAAGTAACTTTATATATTTTGAGTATTGATTGTTCATTTTCACATATTAGGCTACTGTCAAACTTATTGTTTACACAGAGTAATTTATTTTCAGATTAACTTTTTATTTTTCTCTCGTTATAAACCCCAACTTTTCAGAATGATTCACAACCTCACTCGGTTTTTTTGAGTATCAGATCCAGATCAGAAATCATGTTTTCCAACCAAGTCATCTCCGAAACCTGTCAGACTTCGATAAGATTTATAAAGCTGATGTTCACTACTACAAATAGAAAATAAAGATTGGCATTTTTGAAAAATGTCAATACTAAGCCCAAAAAAAATAGGCTAACAGTTTCTTCACCTTAATCGAAATGTCAATCCAAGCTCAAACGCATATCGATGTTTTATCTAATAGCATAATCATATAAAGTATAATAAAAATTCAAAAATATCATCTCTCTAAAATAAGACCAATTTCTTTGTGCAAGTGTACCAATAAAAGGTAGGGAAAAAATGAAAATAATAAATGTACCTGTAATAATGGGCAAAGTATAACCCATCTGCGAGGTCCTTTGGATAGGAACGACACCTGTAAAATTTCAAGAAATAACAAAAAACACAAAGACTATATGTGAACAAAACATAGACAATCAAAAGAAGAAGAGCAAAAGGCCACCAAAATAAGTATTATCATCACAAATAATAAAAGCAAGAATGAGAAGTTTTATAATAACCCGTTAGCGAGATATAAGTAAGATATATAATTACTACTTCAATTATATACTTTCAGATAAAAAAAAAAATCTCATAATTAAATAGACAATTTCACTAGTCCTCATTTTTTTTCCTCCATTTTTTTGTTCTTTGTTTTTTTTGTTCAGCCTTTTAATTTTCCTAAACTAGGTCAACTTTTATTATTCTTAAATTAATTAAACTTTCCTAGAACGAGGTGTTATTGTTTTTATTAAAATATAAATACTATATTCGAGTTTATCTTACTCAGTACTAAATTGCTACTATTATTAAAATAAAAGTATACATACGACAATATATTTTATAATAATTTTATGTGAACAAACACTATTACTTGTGCATTGAATATATCATAAAAAGTAAATAAACTGTAAGATTATCTTACTTGATATTAATTTCACCATTATTAAATAGTAGAGAATATAATTTGAGAACAAAATAAATTTTTCACAAAATGATTTTACCCAACATCAATTTGACACTATTACACAATATAAGTATGATTATATATCATATATTAGTATACTTTTATTATTACTTGGACAATATAATTTTAAAAGTAAACCATTTTCTTACGAGGATCATCATGCATAATATTAAATTATTACTAATAAAATATAAGTAACCGGCCATTGGATTAAATATTAAAGAAAAAAAAGAAATTTAAGATTGCCTTTTTTGAAAAATTTCACTACTCTGTGCCAAAAAAATAGGCTTACTCTTTATTCGCTTGAATCGAAAATCCAACCCGAACCCAAACGCTGATTAATGTTTTATCCAATAGCGTAATTGAATAAATTATAATAGAAATTCACAAATTTCATCTCTTTAAAATAAGACAATGTGCTTTGCACAAGGTGTACATGTTAGTATACAGTAATTACATAAGCACAACAAAACATAGAAAAAAATGAAAATAGTAAATCGTACCAGGAATTATGTGCAAAGTAAAACTCATATGAGAGATACTTTGGGCAGGAACGAAACCTGTAAAATTTCAAGAAATAACAGAAAACACAAAGACTATATGTGAACAAAACATAAACAATCAAAAGTAGAGCATAAGGCCAAAATAAGTATTAACATTGCACAAATTATAAAAGCAAGAATAAGAAATTCTGAATTTTATAAATAATCAATTTGACTATAAAAACTCAACATTGTCAAATAAAATAAAATTTATTACTACTTAAGAGTATATTGTTTTAGAGAAAAAATAGGCTTACTCTTTCTTCTTCACATAAATAGAAATTCCAATCAGAACTCAAATACAAATAGATGTTTTATCCAATAGCATAATCATATATATTATAATAAAGATTCAAAAATATCATCTCTATAAAATAAGGCCAATTTCATGGCACAAGGAGTACATGTTAGTACATAAGCACATTAAAAGTTAGAAAAAAATGAAAGTAATAAATCGTACTAGGAATAATGGGAAAATTAGAACTCGTCTGAAACACCTTGGAGAGGAACGGAATTTGGAAAATTTCAAGACATAACAAAAAACAAAGATTATATGTGATCAAAACATAGACAAATGATTATATGTTGAACAAACATAGAAAATCAAAAGAAGAGAAAAAAACATGCACATATTATAAAAGCAAGAATAAGTTTGGAATTTTATAAATAATCAATTTGATTATAAAAACTCAACTTTGTCAAATAAAATAAAAATTATTACTACTTAGATTAATAGTCTGAGGAAAAAACAAAGTAATTTTCTCATAAAGATCACCTTACTTAACATGAATTTGTTACTATTTTGATTAAAATATAAATATAATGGGCAAGGCAATTTTTTGTTTGGCGTTTTCCTAAATTAGGTCAACTTTTATTATTCCTAAATTAATTAAACTTTCCGACACTAAATTTGTTATTGTTTTCATTAGAATATAAATATAATAACATATTCGTGTTTATCTTACTCAATATTAAATTGTGACTATTATTAAAATAAAAGTATAGATACAACAATAAATTTTATAATAGTTTTATGTGCACAAACACTACTCCCTCCATCCCGCAAAAACTGGATTAGTCTGAATTTTAAAGTCAAATTGACCAATTTTAGAATCAAAATTTATCCCATTTTCTTTTAAATATATGAAAATAAATTATAACCACAAGAAATTACGTTTAATTTACTATAATATCCAAATTTTGGAAGTTCAAAAATATAAATAAATTTTATTTAATTATTAATTCTAAAAGAAACTACGTTTAATTTACTATAATATCCAAATTTTGAAAGTTCAAAAATATAAATAAATTTTATTTAATTATTAATTTTAAATTGGTCAATTTGGCCATAAAAGTCCAACTAAGTCGGTCTTTACGGGACAAGAGTATTACTCATGCATTGAATATATCATAAAAAGTAAATAAATTGTAAGATCATATTACTTGATATTAATTTCACCATTATCAAATAATAGAGAATATAATTTGAGAACAAAACAATTTTTTCACAAAGATTGTTTTACGTAACATGTATTTAACACTATTATCAAAATATAAGTATAATTATATATTATATATAAGTATATTTTTATTATTACTTAGATAATATAACTTTTGAAGTAAACTATTTTCTTACGATGATCACTAGACATCTATTATATATACTAAATTGCAGTACATAACACCATATCTTGACAAATGTCATGCTCACAATTAACCACCTATCCTATACAATTAATGACATGTTGTATTACTTTGCTTAAAAAGTGGCACTCTCACAATTACCCACTTATCCTATGCAATTAATGCCCTGTTGCATTACTTCCTAAATTGTTAACCATTACTAAACACTACCTCCGCCTTTTGAAATTTATAATATATCATTTGTAATATCATACCATAATAACAAATTAAGTACATAATATAAACTGTTTTGATAATCTTAACTAATTAATCTGAAATTATTATTACTAATTTAATTATATTACATCGTAATATTATATATTTTAATAACAAATAAATCTAATTTTTTTTTGATATTACAGCGTAATATTATACAATTTATTTACACTTATTAAACAAAAAAGTTTTCCTTAAACAAATAGTAACAAATAAATTTAAAATTTTCTGATAATGACTAAACACTACCTCCACCTTTTGAAATTTATAATATATCATTTGTAATATCATACCATAATAACAAATCTATTATATATACTAAAATGCAGTACATAACACCGTTGCTTGACAAGTAACATTCTCACAATGAAACACATGTCTTGCATATTTAATACCCTCAATCCTTACTACAATTTTGGGAATTTACTCCACTTTTTGTAATTTTCTAATATTATACATTTTATATAATTATACCATACATATAACTTACTTCCCAAATTACTAACCATAATTACCCATTAAATCCGACTTTTGGAATTTTAAAATATTATATACCATTTATAATATTATATTTTACATTATATCATACATATTATTATTAAATAAATAATAACAAAATTGAGTTGAACCATTACTCTTATTTTTCGTATTTTATAATATTATACTACACATTATACCTTAAACAAGTAAAAAAAATACGATTTACTAACCATTATATACCATTTACAATATTATACCACACACAAATAATAACAAAATTATTTTTATAATGTATGGTATAATCTACACGATCACTACAAATCTAAATTTAATTATGTTCAAACATAATTATTATATCCTAAAAACAAAATCAGTACATATCTAAACTATTTTGATAATCTCAAGTGCTCTGTTAATCTCAACTGCAAAAATGTTATCATTACTAATTTAATTATATTATAGCGTAATATTATACCATTTATTTACACTTATATAACAACATTAATTATATTACAGCGTAATATTATACCATTTATTTCAATCCCACATTAAATCTAAACTTATGCCACGTGTCGCTCTATGATGAAATATTACTGGAAATGTTACTCGCAGCTTACACTTTCAATGAAACCTTAATACACTCAATTTTTTTAATTATTTCACATACACAGAATAATTCAACATATCTTAATTCGATATACATATCACATCTCACAATTGGATATTTCTATATTTTTCCGGCTTTCAAAAATCAGACCATACTCACCATAAAAATAATTATTTTTATATTCAGACTATTCTCACAGACAATAAAATTATTTTAACTCATACAATTCACGCCTATGTATTAAACTTTTAAAAATTAATTTTATCTCACAAAAAAAATAATATTAATTCCATAATTACACAATAAAATTGTAATATAACCAATAAATATGTTGCGATTACAAAATTGCATCAAATCCATGTTATGACTGTCATGCAACAATTTCTAATTTTTTTTTACATATAATATTAATTATCTGATAATATAATTAGATCCCCAACTTCTGGCAACTCTCCTAACCATAAATAAAACTTCTCCGTAAATATTGCATTAGGATTCGAAACTAAATCCATAATTACTTTATCCAATACATTCGGATTTGTACATATAATATTATTGTTTTTTACCTCCCAAAGTTGTTGCAAATAACTCTACCACAAAAAATATTGCATAATTTAAGCAATCTCAATTTGATCTTATCAAATTAATTCAGCTTAAAATATTATCCAATTAAAATCCCATTAATTTTAGCAATCTCATATCCTCAAATTTCACTAATTTAATCTTAATAAATCATACTACTATCGTAAAAAATAGAATGTAACCCATAAATATGACTGTCATTCAATAATTCTAAATTGTTGCAAATAAATCTATCACCTAAAAATATTGCATAATTTAAACAATCTCAATTTGATCTTATCAAATTAATTCAGTTTTGAATATTATCCAATTAAAATTTCATTAATTTAAGCAATCTCAAATTGAATATAACACAATTGAATATTATCCAATAAATTGAAAATTCAATATTATCCCATTAAAATATATAAGTATAGCACAAAAAATAATATTAATTTTTTTTGTCACAAATCATATAAAATTGCAAAATTAAAGAAATACCAAATAGATAATAATCCAATTTTATGTATGGTTGGTCTACACAATTTTTATAATAACCCTATAAATATATACCACCTATTTCATTTTAGATCACACCACATAACAGTTTTCTTCTTCATATATTTTGCTTCTATATGATAAGCTTATTTTTCTTTTGTTATTGCTCTTTTTCTATTTCTATTACATTCTGTTTCTTTGCCTCATCACGAATCTGACTTCAAATTTTCTTTCTACTTCTACTTCATTCTGAACCTTTGTCTCACCACGAATCTGACTTCAACTTTTTTGTTATTTGATTATTTAGCTGGCGCAACTACTAAATACAATTGTGTTGCTAACATCAGTCCTATAAAAGAGAAATGTGGAAAATTAAGGCACAAATAACTAAACTCTTAAATATGTCTTGCTTCTATAAAGGTGACTACATAAACAGTATTTAGATGATATTGTTGAATAAGAAGATATATATACATACATAAACTTTACCTTTACTATAACAACTTGACATCTACAAATTGTTTACCTTTATTATAACAACTTAACATCTACAAGTTATTCCTTCGTAGGATGACAGGATACAAGTCAATATCAAAAGAACACTTTAAAATAAATTTCAACCATTGGTCAAGGAAAACAAAGTTTTTATTATCACCAATTTTGTTGTTAGTCAGAACGGTGGTTCTTTTAAAGCTACCAAACATCCATATAAGATTAATTTCGTATATTCCACCTCATTGCAAGAGTCAGATGATGCTTCAATTCATACATATGGACTTCAATTCAGTCCATTTGATCAAATACTAGCTAGCGCGATTGATGATTCCTACTTAGTTGGTATGTTTCATAATGATTTTGAAGCCATCTTTTTCATACAAATTTTATTATTTAACTATATAATTGTAATGTTTTGTGTTTAGATGTTATTGCTCAACTAACTGCAATTGGAGATTTACAACTCAGCACAAACAATGGAAAACAATGTAAGAGAGTTAATATTGAATTAACTAATAACATGTAAACTATACATATTGCTCAAAACTACAATTATACAATAGATTCGTATGAATTTTTTGTTCTAATGTTATATTCATATACCAGTCAAACTATATTGACTTGCCGCAATTTCAAATTGATAATATCCAATAATTTGATTTTTGAATTGTTTTATTATCTCATTTTTTGCTAATAACCCTGACACATAAATATATGATATTATTTAATAATTTGAATTTTTATTTTTTTTTTTAAAAATTCTCAAGCAAAAAAATATGTAATATTATCCCATCATTGGGCTTTAGAACTTTATTTACAAAAAAAATTCATGCATAATTTTTTTAATTTTTAAATTCCTTAATCAGACAAAAAAAATTAATATTATCTCATAAATACAAATCTAAACTGATATTATATCCCAAAATTGCATCAATTCTAAATTAATATTATATTCCATAATTTTATTTTTATATTATTTTCAAATTGATTGGTGATTAATCTAAACAATTTTTAATTTTTAATTTTTTTAAAAAAACGAATAATCCCGCCGCAACGCGCGGGGTTGTATCTAGTTCAGTACATAATATAAACTATTTTGATAATCTTAACTAATTAATCTGAAATTATTATTACTAATTTAATTATATTACATCGTAATATTATATATTTTAATAACAAATAAATCTAATTTTTTTTGATATTACAGCGTAATATTATACAATTTATTTACACTTATTTAACAAAAAAGTTTTCCTTAAACAAATAATAACAAATAAATTTAAAATTTTCTGATAATGACTAAACACTACCTCCACCTTTTAAAATTTATAATATATCATTTGTAATATCATACCATACATTATATTATACATATATATATTACAAAAATAATAACAAATTCAGTACATAATATAAACTGTTTTGATATTATCCATACTAATTCAGTACATATCTAAATTATTCTGATAATCTTAACTAATTAATCTGATATTATCATTACTAATTTAATTATATTACATCGTAATATTATACAATTTATTTATACTTACATAACATAAACGTATTCCTTAAACAAATAATAACAAATAAATCTAAATTTTTCTGATAATGACTAAACACTACCTCCACCTTTTGAAATTTATAATATATCATTTATAATATCATACCATACATTATATCATACATATATATATTTCAAATAAAATAACAAATTCAGTACATAATATAAACTGTTTTGATATTATCCTTACTAATTCAGTACATATCTAAATTATTCTGATAATCTTAACTAATTAATCTGATATTATCATTACTAATTTAATTATATTACAGCGTAATATTACACAATTTATTTACACTTAAATAACAAAAACGTCTTCCTTAAACAAATAATAACAAATAAATCTAAAATTTTCTGATAATAACTAAACATTACCTCCACCTTTTGAATAATATATAAACTGTTTTGATAGTATCCTTCCTAATTTTTCTGATAATATAAACTGTTTTGATATTATCCTTACTAATTTTTCAAATAATATAAACTGTTTTGATATTATCCTTACTAATTATCAATACTATATAAACTGTTTTGATATTATCCTTACTAATTTTTCTGATAATATAAACTGCTTTTACTATATTATCATTACTCTCCTACTATCATTCATTTCTCTCTATTTCCCCCCTATAAATACATACCAACTACTCCTCAACAACTCACACTACAAATAATTCTCTCATTCTTATTTAGATGACGACTAAATACGATTTTGTTGATGACATCAGCCCTATCAAAGAGACTTGGAAGATTAAAGTCAGGATAACTAGACTCTGGAATATGCCAAACTTCAACAAAGCAGACCACGTAAACAGCATTGAGATGGTGTTGTTGGATGAAAAGGTATACATATAAAACTCGAAATTACAACATCTTAAATTACAACATCTTACCATATTCATATTCTACTTTTATAGGACGGCAAAATACAAGCGAGTATTAAAAGATCGCTTTTTACTAAATTTCAATCCACGATCAAGGAACATAAAGTTTTTATTATCACCAATTTCGTTGTCAGTCAGAACGGTGGTTCTTTCAAAGCTACCAAATATCCGTACAAGATTAATTTTCTGTATTCCACCTCACTACGAGAGTTAGATGAGACTCTTATTCATCTATATGGATTTTAATTCACTACATTCGAGCAAATACTATCAAAACCAGTTGATGATTCCTATTTAATTGGTATGTTTAATAATAATTAACCATTCCATTTTTTACATACTGAATTGTTTTACTGTTTTGCTTAGATGTTATTTCTACTATTTTGTTCAGATGTTATTGGACAACTAATTGGGATAGGGAGTGTAGAAGTCAGCACAAATAATGGTAAACAGAGCAAGAGAGTTAATATTGAATTAACTGATAACAGGTAACTTTTTAAACTTTTTTAATACTACTTTTATTAATAACTATGATCATTTCAATTAATCTTACATTGTATTTTTTGTATAGTAATAATGTATTAAGTTGCACCTTGTGGGATGACTATGCAAACCAGATTTGTTCCTTTACTGAAACTAACAATTAAAATACCATTATAATTATTTTACAATTTGCAAAGATCAAGTTCTGGAAAGGTATTATCAATTTTATTTTAATGAAAAATATTTTTTCAGACATCTGATTATGAACTATCAACATCTGCCATTAACTAGGTATACGGTGCTTTGTCAAACTCAATGTTCGGTTCTCAACTTCTTATAAATACAGATATCCCAGAGGTCGATACTTTCAAAAATAGGTATATTCAATACTTCTATTACTACTGGAAGTTAATATCTACCCTCACTGTTGTCTATCTGTTTATCAGCCTTTCTGATGCAACAAATAACAAAACTTCAATAAATCATTTATCCAGCCATAACACATTATCAATTACAGATGAATTCCTCCAAATCTGTAATAGGAAAACTCTTGATGAGATACGGGATACAACAGAGGTAAACCCGTTTTTAAAATACCCTACTTCTTTCACAACATAAATGTATCATTATCTTATATTCTTTACCTCATTTTCTATTTAACACTCCAAGAGTCAACATGTGTGGTACCTGCTACTGTTCTATGTATAGAAACCGAATACAATTGATTTTACAATTCTTACAAAAAATGCCGCAAAAAAGTTAAACCTGATAACGAAAAATATTGGTGTGATAAATGTTGTGACTATGTTAACTCTGTTACCCCTAGATATTGTGTTACAGTATTTTGTTATAAGTTATATATTCCTAATCTTCATACTATGTTATTACTATCTTCATACTTGGTAAGTGTAACTTTTAATTACAGATTCAAAGTTCAAGTTAAAGTCATGGATGATACGTCCAGTGCATCTTTTGTTCTGTTTGATCGTGAAGCCCAACAAGTCATCGGAAAATCAGCTTATGAATTGAGGGATAAATTGATTAAGGTCATTTTAAAATATACAAAATTATTATATATTGAAACTATACAGTTTTAAGCTCATGTAAATAACTTCTTTTAATTTATGTTTGTTTAAATGTGTTAAAGGATGGAGACTCTGGTTCTTTTCCGGATGAACTCAATTTATTGTTGCAAAAGAGGTTTCTTTTCAAAATACAAATATCATCTTATAATTTGAAGCCAAATTAAGCAACATTCACAGTTACTAGAATGACTGACAATGAAAAAATAATTGAATCCTACATAGGCTTATGTGATGAACCTCAGGTATAATTAATTTTACACATATAATTTGGTAACAACAAATATTACCTATGCTACCAACTATTTCTTATATGTTTGCTTAATTTTTGTTACTACAGTTTATACAGGGGGAGTCATTACCTGATGCTGTCAACTGTCAAGCATTAAGTATGTCTCAATTCTTATATCTTACTATTGCCTATATTCCTGTTGCAAATATTTATAAGATTGCAGCGACCGTTAAGAAGATCCTTTAATTGCTAATTTTTGTATGTAAGGATAAATTACACTTTCAATAAACATAACTGGATTGAAAACCTAAACTTGAAGCAACTTAATTGTGATAATCCTGGTACCTCTGGTTCAATGGTAATGTGGCAATGAGTTTATGTAGTTCTTGGCAGATTGAAAATTTTATTGTCATACTTCTCTCACTGTTTCAGGTTATTCGTGGATTTTTTTATGCTTACCACAACACAACTTTGCGCCATGCAAATCTATATTCTGTTGAAAGTGCAAATGAGTTAAATGAAGACATTCAGATTATGATGACATTGCATTCAAGGGGAGGACCTATGGTTTTTTTTGTGTGGATTATATCTCACAGTGTTTATATTTATGGCTTCTTGATCTATTAAATTTTATTATCTGGAATGTAGCTTTACATGATTTGTTAAGTAATAGCATCCGATAAATCATTATTAGTTTTTCATGTTATTATGGTAATACTGTGAGTGCCTATACAATTGTCAAAAATGGCTAAAAAAAACTAATGAGGCAATGTATTCATTCTTTAATTATAACATTGTGTTATGTATGACACGGTTCTATATTGTTATGTTTTTGGAAATGGTATTTGTACATATTGACATGAAGATCCAACATAATTATTAATGCTCATGGTTTTTAATTTTCGCATGTAACATGTGATTTCCCTTCTGGTCTGAGAACACACACACACACACACACACACACACACACACACACACATACACACACACCACACACGCACACACTACTGTTATGTCATGTCCTATAGTTTAGTGATCAGATTAATTATATACTTGGATATGTATTTGCGTACAAATCTTTTACCCAAGCCTATATAACATATGCTACCAAAATTTAAAATTTCACAATAATTTATCATCTTTTTATTATATTTTAATTTATTAATTACATGTATAAATTTATTATTAACAACATGAATAATCCCGCCGCATCGCGCGGGTTTGAATCTAGTTATTAAACTATTTCTATCACTAAGATATATGTATAAATCTAATATATTGACAACCATACGATTCAATATTAAAGAACAAACAGAAAATTAAGATCAGATATTTTGAAAAACTTCACTACTGAGTCAAAAAAAATAGACTTACCCTTTCTTCATTTGAATCGAAATTCCAATCCAAACCCAAAACGCATATTGATGTTTTATCCAATAGCATAATTACGTAAATTATAATAAAAATTCAAAAATATCATCTCTAAAATAAGACCAATTTCTTTGCACAAGGTGTACGTGTTAGCGTACAGTAATTACATAAGCACAACAAAAGGTAGAAAAAAAATTAAAATAATAAATCATACCAGGAATAATAGACAAAGTATAACCCATTTGAGAGATAGTTTGGACAGGAACGGAATCTGTAAAAATTGCAAGAAATAACTTAACAAAAAACACAAAGATTATATGTGAACTAAATATAGACAATCAAGAGCAAAAGATGAGTACTGCCAAAAAATTATAAACGCAGGAATAAGAAGTTTGGAATTTTATAAATAATCTATTTGAATATAAAAACTCAACTTTGTTAAATAAAATAAAACTTATTACTACTTATGTTATATAGTCAGAGGAAAAAAACCTATTTTCTTATAAAGATCACCTTACCTAACATAAATTTGTTACTATTTTGATTAAAATATAAATATAATTATAAATTTGAGTTTATCTTACTTAATATTAAATCATTGTTATTATTAAAATAAATATATAGATATTTCAATATATCATAGAGTAATTCTATGTACAAACACTACTATGTATTTCCTACATAATTTCAAAACAATTATTAAGAGGAAGAAGTGGAATAATAACAGTGTACTGGAGCTCCCTTTTTCATATGGGGATGAAATGAAGTTCTAAAACAAAAGAGCAAGACCCTTTTTAACTAAAAAACAAGGAATAAAAATATTTTTAAAAAAATGAAATCTCACCAATAGTACTCTCCGTATTTAGTTACTCAACCATCATTCACTTACAAGCCGTTCGGTTGGACGGAATTGTGCAAAATGGAATGATGGTTGGAATCAAAATAAAATCATAATAGAATTAAAATCGAACATTTCATTTATGCATTTGCTATCTTACTTGAAAATTGTATGGGAATGGAATTAAAATAAATGAAATAACCAAAATATCCCTAAAAATATATTTAATATTACTTATTGGTAAATAGACACACACACACATATACAGATTAACAATATAAATTTATATTATATATATTAATTATTTATAATATATATTAACATAATTATTAGTAATATATTTAATATTTATATTATTTAATATTTATATTATTAATATATTTGTTAACCAATTTCTTGTGAAAACTTGTAATCTCAATTTTTAATGATTTAAATTTTTTGGAACTAATTTTCTAATCCTTATTTATTTGGTCTAGAGTGCATGAAGGACGGAAATTATGTCAGTCTGAGCCAAGCCCTCGGCGTCCTATCAAGAGGATCTTATCCCCT
Organism: Hedera helix; assembly: GCA_947179155.2. NCBI lineage: Eukaryota > Viridiplantae > Streptophyta > Magnoliopsida > Apiales > Araliaceae > Hedera > Hedera helix. The sequence goes on along the minus strand of OX359271.1, from coordinate 31,012,097 downwards.
GGTTCTACCAGGAAACGCCCTGTTTTAAAGTGGAAGAAAATGGCATGGCCAGGAAAACTCATTTTGACAGATAGGGCACCCTATTTGGAGGTATTCCTGAATTTGCCTTCTAGTAGGTTTCCTTCTGGTTTGTTTATCACCCCTTTCTAATGACATTACTTCGTATGGAAATTAACTCAAAATTCAAAAATACTGAAATATAACAAAAAGTAAAAGAGGAGATTGTGTACCAGAGATGCTACTTCCAGATGGGGATGAAAAACTCTGCACCAAGGATTGGGATGAGGAACTCTGCACCAAGGATTGGGATGAGGAACTCTGCTGCAACTCTGAAACATTCACCAAAAAAATTAAAAATAAAAATAGAAAACAAGCTATTTGAAGCAAAAAACTCATCAAAATAAGAATGAAATTAGGATCTAAGGTCCTAATACATTTCAAACACAAATAATATTAAAAAAAACGAGGAAAAAAAACACAGAACAAGCTACCATGACTGAAACTAGGAGCTAAGTTTCCTAATACATTTCAAACCCAAATAATATAAAAAATGAGAACAAAAAAACAGATAATAAGTTACCATGACTTTCCATTTCCATGTGGGGAGTAATATCGTCAGACACAAACGACCGAGTAGCCATTATCTAAGACATTCAAAAAAGAAAAGGCAAAAGGTAAGACATGTAGCAGAATACGGTGGGAGAAAGGAGGACGAAGATGGAGGGAGGAGGGAGGTGGAGGAGGACAAAAGGAAGGAGGGGAGAAGGAAAATACCACCACTGTTACTCACTAGTGGGATTTCGGACCAAGAGAGAGGGATGATATGTACTCTCACTGAAAATCAAATCAAAAGAATGGGTATGTTTCTCACGTGGTACAATGCGAGGAGAGAGAAAAAAATACCACTACTGAGTTTTCTCGCTGGTGAAATTTGAGACTAAGAGAGGGATACGGAGGGGGAACAATATTATCAAATATAAAATTTTTAACCAACTTCTCATGATTTAATGGTAAAATAACTACTCGTAAGAAAGTTAAAATTATTAAAATTATGCTCAAATTATCAAAATATATATATATATATATAAAAAAAAACTTTCTTGATTTATTATTTTTTATAATCTTTTTACCAGTTTTCTTTCTGCTCAAGAAATGCTGGTTAAAGACCCCTTTCGTCCATGCGGTTTTTTTCCTTCCCCGTGAGTAGGGCTGTCAACGAGTCCTTATCGGATCGGATCGAGGGTGATCCAGATCCGAATCGATAAGAAATTATCGAATTCGGATCAGACCCGATAACCCGACGGATCTCAGATATTAAGGATCGAACCCGAATCCGATAAGACCCAATAACCCGATCCGATAATCCGATCCGATTAAACTTAGTATTAAAATGTAATAAATGTATTCAAAAATTTTAAAATGTATTAAAAATGTATATATATGTATTAAAAAATTTTAAAATGTATTAAATTTTTTTAAAATATATTAAAAATGAATATATATGTATTAAAAATGTATATATATGTATTAATAAAATTTTAAAATGTATTAAAAATGTATATATATGTATTAAACATGTATATATATATATGTATTAAAAAAATTTAAAATGTATATATATTATATTTTAGAATGTATATATATTATATGTTATCGGATCGGAGCATTATCGGATCGGATTTATATCAATCCGAATCCGATCCATTTAGTTATCGGGTCAATCGGATTCCAAAACTGAATCCGAATCCTACTAAACGGGTCGGAATCGGATCGGGTCGGGGTCCAGACCTGGTCCGTTGACAGCCCTACCCGTGAGTCCGTTACAGAAATGATAGTGGGACCCACCACTTGAAGCAAAATCTCAACAAAAAAGGGAAATGGAACTTTGGGTTCGTTTACACGGCTAATAAGTAATAACAACGGAAAAATACTTTAATTTGTCTCTCACACTGACACACACACAAACAACGTGTGTGTATATAAAATTTTCTTGATCTTATTTTTTTAGTTAGACTTGGGTATTGTTTGATTATTAAGTTTATGCTTATTTTTAGAAATAATTAATGAGATAAGATTATTTATAATAAATTATTATTAGTATAGCTCATTTTAATATGTGATTAATTTGTTATATATAATTTCATGAATTATAATTTATTATTTTTAAAATTATTTAATGATAAATTATAAGATATTTTATACCCTTTTAGACTAACAAATTTTTAGCCAAACAGAGAAAGAGGAAGGGTGAATGTATTTACAAAATTACAGAATTGATACGATTGAATACAATTTCAATTAATATAATTCTTATTCTAATAAATATTTTAAAAGCCACAAGTCATATGAAATGTTAAATATTTTTCAAATTTTACTTAAATTATTAGTTCTAAAATTTAATGAAATTAAAAGGATCAAGTAATACTACTGTCTAGGCTTGTAGCCTTTATGATTATCTTATATAGCCTTTTGTACAATTTTCTTTTTGTTCTGGTAATGCTAGCGCATTTGTCCAAACTTTGCTTTTCAGGTTTGTGAACGTTTTTTTCCTTCCCCATGACAGTGGGACCCACACCACTTGAAGAGAAAGAGAGAGACGGGATGTTAGTGGAACTTAAGAGAAAAATGATATAATTCTTATTCTAATAAATATTTTAAAAGCCACAAGCAATATGAAATGTTAAATTTAAAATTTTTCAAATGTCATATAGCCTTCTCATTTGTCCAAACTTAGAGAGTATCTGATAAAAATTGAATGAAATAATTTTAAATACGTAAATAATTTAAATTAGTTAAATAAAATAAATTTTTGAATATTGAATGAAAAAAATTATTTAATAAATGTCATATCTAAAATATCTAAATAACATATTTTTATTATTTTACCACTCTGAAATAAATCTAAGTTATTATAAATTTATTTAATATTAATTAATATTTTATTTTATTTTACTTCATTCAGCTGAAAATTATTCATTCAGCCAAAAAAATTAGACTTAACCATTTACTCCAAAAATCTGACAAATTTAATTATTTAATTCTAAATAAATACACTGAATGACTGACTAATTCAATCATTCAAACTTATTTAGTCTTAAACAAACATCCCCTTAGCTTTCTTGATTCTGAACGGTTTTTTCCTTGCCCAAGACAGTGGGACCCACCACTTGAAGCAAAACCTCAACACAAAAACAAATACATAGAACTTTGGGTTCGTTCAGGTGTCGAAATTCGAATAACAACAGAAAAATACTTTAATTTGTCACATAAATATTTTCGACAAAATTTTTTAACTAATCGTAATATAGAATAACATAGTTTTCTTAAAATTTTGATCTTATTTTTTTAGTTAGACTTAGGTGTTATTTGATTATTAAGCCTACGTTTACTTAATTTTAAAAATAATGAATGAGATAAAAAAAATTATAATAAATTATTATTATTATTATTATAGCTCATTTTAATCTATGATTAATTTGTCATATATAATCTCAAGAATTATAATTTATTATTTTTTATATTATTTGATGACAAATTATAATTTCAAGAGAAAGATGATATTTTATACCCTTTTAAACTTTCAAATGAGTATAATAAATTTACAAAACTACAGAATTGATATGATTAAATACAATTTAAGTTAATATAATTCGTATTCTAACAAATATTTTAAAAGCACAAGTAATATGAAATGTTATATTTTTCAAATTTTACTTAAATTATTAGTTATAAAATTTTAAGAAATTAAAAGGATCAAGTAATAATGATTAAACATAGGAGCCCCATGACATAATAATGATTGTGATTGTGATTGTGACTGTGTAAAAATAATCTTGTCTTCTTAAAGATAAGTTATTTTTAAAATTAATGTTGTCAGTTTAATTGCTGTAATTAGCTATATTTTAAGACAATTCTCAATATTCATTTTCTATTTAGTAAAATCAAATAAAATAACAAAGAGAATAATAATCTATAATAATAATAATAATAGATCATGAGTAAGTGGTTTAAGCTTAGCTCTGGGACGAGCCGTAAATCCGGACGTCCTGAGTTCGAGTCTCACTTACAACAATATTTATGCTTTAACAGGTAATGAGGCTACGGGTCGCACGTTTCAGGACGAAACCATGTCTTAGGCAAAGCCTGTGCGCAAAGCCTGGCCCCCTGGCCCGGGGTGGAGAGACTTAGTCCGACTGCGGTCGGGATACTCCACGTTATCAAAAAAAATAAAATAAAATAAAATAAAATGCAAAACTATACCATAAATATATCATTTTGTAGAGACTAGATAACTGATTTTATAATATAATGAATTGTTAACTCGTGCTACTATTAATAATATAAAATTATATCTTTGTGTCGATTTTACAACGCTAGTTATAATTTAAAATGTATATTTTTACATTAATAATTGTATTACGAATTACCAATTTACTATATTACAAAATCATGTATCATGTCTTGAAAAAGTGATCAACTCATGCATGGTGCAATTTACCTTTTAGTTAAACCTAAATACATATTTCAAATAGTTTCACACAGGACGTTATAAGAAAATGGTAACTGTTGTTGATTTTGTATGAGTGAAACATATTATAATTTATATTTAACTTTTTAGTACAATTTAAACTACATACAGATAATATAAATTTATAATCTTATTTTGTTCGTCCCTTCTTTCTACAATTGGAGTCTTTTTGTAAATTTTTAAAATGTATTTTTGTTTTATATTTAATTTAAAAATATTATTTAAATTATTAATTTAACAACGTGACCTGATAATAAAATTAAAAATATAGTGTCATTTTATCTTATAATTAATGAAATTAATGGGACACCTTTAGATAGATAAAGTAGTGTTAAAATTATTATTATCTATGCAACGTCATTTCAAATGGAATTTGGTGTAGAATTAGAATTTCTATTACCACGTGTGATGTGAGTGGCACACGAAACGTCGGACCGTATCTCCATATGGTAGGACGTATATGGGGGGATCTATTATATTCTAACCTTATCACACCAAGAGGAATTATAGAAGTTTCGGATCTTGTGTCCAAGAACAATGAAAAATAAATATAAGTGAGTAAGGGTGAATATAAAATCGAATAATTAATTGGACAAAACTGAATAGTTATTATTTTAAATCGAAAAACATAAAATCAAAAAAATCGAACACTATAAAATTGAAAAACAGAAACTAATTCGGCTGGTTTGGTTTGACTTCTCAAAAAACCAAAACTGACCGAACAATTTAAAATTATAATATAATTTATGTACGTTTCTAATAAATATTTATTTTATATAATTATATATTTATTATATACCTTTATTGTGACGAATTTGCAAAACTTCTATCCTAGTCAATGAGTTAGGTGATTTTTATTTTTCGGATTTAGAGAACTTTTATCCTAATTTGTAGTTATTGAGTTAGTGATTTATTAATTATTATGGAAAATTGGCAATATAATGAATATCAAATTATCAATTATGGAATCAAATAACCGAATAAACCGACCGATTTAACAGAAAACGAATAAACCAATAACCGATTACGATGTAAAAATTTGAACGGTTTTGGTTTTAAATTTTTTATAACCGATTTAAATTGTTTGATTTTTCCCCCCCCAAAAATCGACCAAACCGACCGTGTACACCCCTATAAGTGAGTGATCTAGTGGTCTTATTTTAGTTGAAAAGATATTTTAAGTATTTATAAATTTTTGTTACGAATATTGTAATTATTACTTGCAAATACTTAAAAACATGTTAAATTAAGTTTGCTAAATCATTTTTTTGGCCAAAGTTTTCCGTTTAAAGGTAAATAATTGGAAAATAAATAACATAAATAAATTTTCTACTATCCCTTCTACATACAAACACATAATTAATGTAAGCATAAATTAATAATTATTTAAATATAAAGTTAAGTTTATTATTTTTATTATAAACTCAAGAACAAAATAAATCTATAAATTATTTATTCCTTTCTATTATAAGTAAAGTTGGAAACTAATATTTTCACATAAAAATAATAATATCTTTACATAAGTCTCTTTCATATGAATGTGAGACCTATTTATTCCTTATTCATGTGAGAGGGATGATGTAAAAAATATTAATTATTCGCATAGAAAAGATCAGTTTCCTCAAAGTTATACGTTATTTTATTGACATTATTATGACAAAAATGGGGGCATTCAAAAAAACAATATAGAACAAATTAAGTGTTCAATTGAAACAAAAAATTAACCACCAAGTATCGGTTGGATGATGTAACACCCCCTTCCCGGACTGGAAAGAGAGGTTACGCACAGAACATAACAGAATTAATAAACTAATATCCAAACTTTAATATGAAACAAAATAGTCTAAATAGATAATTGCCAACTGGCTAAAACACAGTCTGAGTATTACAACAATACTTAGAATCCAAAATATCAAATCCTACACAAAATATCTAAATTATTTACATAAAGGAAGCTCTCTTCACACTTGCCCTTGCTCCCCCTGATTACCTGCCGGAAGAAAAACACAGCATGAGCCAAATGCCCAGTACGGATATAGAGTACAAGAAAATAAGCACTAAAATGAATAACAAAACTAACTGAACTGAATTAATCTGAATAACATAATAGGCTGAATCAAATGGCTGAGGTTATTTCATACCGAGCTCAGAACAGAACAAAAATATACCTTGTCACAAAGACAAGTCAAAATACTGCCACATAGGCAGGCACACATTGGACTGCAGATCCAAATGTATGCAAAATCGGAAGGTGTGTTCGACACAAACAACACCAAACCGCATAACAGAACAGAACAGAAACTAGGGTCGACCCATACGCCTCCCACAACAAAACACCAAAGTTGGCCATCGCCCACCAAAACACAAAATAGAGACGCCGTGGACTGATCACACCGCCACGGAAGGTGTCATGCCTCGGTGTCAAGAGAACATGCCTGTGGTACCCCCACAGGTGGTTATAGCTCAGGTATACCCTAAGGTACTTTCTGACAAAAATATCATGTTACAACGAATGCGACACAATATCACAAAAGGGGTTCTAATACGCACATGCTAAACCGAAACGAATCAACACAAAGTCCTCAAAACATATTAGCATGCACGTTGCAAAATCAGAATAAATACTAGACATGCTTTCTAAGTCCAAAGAGTACAAGTTATGAATTTTCGAATATCTAAAACCAACAATTCTATCATAAGCATTTGAGTATGAATAATATATTGAAATAATATCTGAATTCTAATTGAGAGACAAAACGAACAAATTTAAAATTAAAGAAATATCGCTGAAGGAGTATGGAATCCGTACCTGGAATAAGCGATGTAATACCCAAAATTATAATTGCAATTTGTTAGACTTGCCCAATTCAATCTATTCACAAAAATAACATATTTTTATTAAGTACTATAATTAATTAAGTTTTACATCTCTTTAGCGAATCTGAAATCATTCCATTTTACCAAAAATATTTTGAGCATGGTAATACATAGTATAAAATATATTAATAATTAACATATTTTTGTTCCCTCCAAAATACATATAAGTGTATTTACACAAAAATATTCATTCTATTTTTAATTCTACTATAAACAAATATATTATGTCAAAACTCTAACGTTACAAAAATAATAATTTATTATCCCAAAATGCTAATTACTAACAAAGATATACCAAAAATATATATACTAATAAACTAAATAACATACAAAAATTAAAGTTACAAATAACAAATAATAATAATAAAGCAAAACTAACAACTAAATAATTAAAGCTACAAAATAATACTACTAATGCAAAACTAAATAATTAAGGCTACAAATAATAATAATGCAAAACTAACAAATTAACTAAATAATTAAAGCTACAAAATAATAACGCAGAAAATAAATACACAAGAAAAGAAAAAGAAACATACCCGAAATTACGAAGAGATCCCACCGTCTCCAAAGAAAACCAAAAGAAATTTGGGTTTATATCAATACCCAAAATCCAAATAAGGAAATAAAATATTTAACTCTGGAGGTTCTTACTTAAAAGTCGCTCACACAACAAGGTCCTTTATCACAATGTGAAGTCTTTATTGTTTAAGTGAATAAAACTAAAGGGGTAGTCCCTTATTTAAAGGCTAAAGCAAGGAAGGCATTTACATGAAGGGGCGATGTGGGACTTGTCCCACTTGACCGGCTATTACAGATGATATCATCGGTCTTCGCCGTAACAACTCCCCCTCCCTAGGGCTGTAAATGGTAATCGAAAAATTAGTATTCGTCCGCATCCGTATTCGAAAAAAATCGGATATCATTCACATTCAAAAAAAAATAGATATAGTCGTATTCAGTTTAAAGGGCAAATAAATGGATACGAATACGAATATAAGCGTATTCATATTCGTTTAACATCTGACCTTAAATATATCTGGCGGATATCCGGAATCCGATATCCGAATTTTGATCCGTATCCAAAATTCGTATCCGAATAACTTATATATATACATAAATAATAAGCAAAATAGTTTTTTTAAGTTGCATTCCTTATATAATAATTAGTTTTCTCTATTATACGAAAATTATTTTTAAAATATGTCATTTCACTTCTAAAAAATAAAAAATAACACTTTTATTATAATATTAATAAATTGAAATAAATTGATTTAAGTATAGTTAATGAATTTTTACTATTATAAAGTTAAAATATCTAAAATGTATCATTTAACAAGTATTATAAATGTTATAAATATCATTTTAAAAATGTTACACTATAATTTTTGGATCATTTAACAAGTGTTTTAAATGTTATAATTATAAATTATAAATATTCATACACACTATAGTATTACTCCAAACACATAAAATGTACATCAACTTAATAATGGACATCTAAATTTTAATAAGTAGAGCATTCATTTTAAAATTTAGAATTTCAAAAATAATGAAAACTTATTTGAATTGTAATTTAGAGTATTGATTATTGTATTTATTAAAAATAAATAAATAAACATTCATTTATTAATGAACTATGCTTTAAAACTCATTATTTTTTCCCCTTATTCTAATTATATATAATTTAACAATATATCTAAAATGTTTCATTTAACAATTGTTATAATTATTATTCAAATGTTATAATTATAGATTATAAATATTTATACACACTACAGTATTACTCAAAATTAACACATAAAATGGACATCTAAGCATTAATAAGTAGAGCATTCATTTTGAATTTAGGATATTAAAAATAATGAAAACTTATTTGAATTGTAATTTAGAGCATTGATTATTGTATTTATTAAAAATAAATAAATTAACATTCGTTCATTAATGAACTATACTTTAAAACTCATTATTTTTTTCTCTTATTCTAGTTATATATAGTGTTACAATATATCTAAAATATATCATTTAACAAGTGTCATAAATATCATTTAAATGTTATACTTATATATTATAAATATTCAAACACACTACAGTATTACTCCAAATTAATACATAAAATGGACATTTACTTATTAATGAACATCTAAACATTAATAAGTAAAACATTCATTTTGAATTTAGGATTTCAAAAATAATGAGAACTTATTTGAATTGTAATTTAGAGCATTGATTATTCTATTTATTAAAAATAAATAAATTAACATTCATTCATTAATATGTATGGTTTAAACTTTAAATTGTGATTGGTTATATGTAATTATTTAAGAAAAAATCTTTATTTTGTAAATAATTTGATTGAATTTTATATTAGGTGATTGATAAACGAATCTGGATGCCGGAATATTCGAATAATCTGTTTATTCAAATAAAATAAACGGAAACGAATATTATCCAAATTTGAATATTATTTCGAATACCGGATATGGATAACATTTTTAAAATACGCCGAATATCGAATACGAATACGGATAGCGAATTGATTTTTCAGATACGGATACTATTGCATTCGGATTCGTTTATATCCGTTTACACCCCTACTCCTCCCTCACCCCAACCCCAAATTTTAATTTGTAGTTTTGTACTTTTTATTTGCATCTAAGCAAATGAAAAGTAATAGAAATCCTAATATTTTGTGATAGGTATTATAAAAATATGCTTAAAAACATATATAACAAAGTTAAAAACCTACATTGAACTTGTATATGTTCCACCTCACTAAAAGAGTAATGCAAATTTTATAAAAACCAAGTATGTAATTCTATTTAATCTTTTCCTCTAAAAAAATAATATATTGTTAACTAAGTAGGAGGAGTTAATAATGACATTATAACTTTTGAGAATATTGTATTATTTAGTATTATCCCTCGATTCACTCTACAAATAAATTTTTTATTTTTAAGAATAAATCAAATGAATGTGAATGAGTTGGTCGATTTGTTGCTAATCGATTTGATTGACTAGGCCAATTGTTCAAGTAGGTCTCGTATTTGTTTGTCCTATTTTCAGCTCGGTCTATATTGTTAGCTATTTTTACTTCACCCCCACGTAGTCCTCTTATTATCGGAATTAAGCACATTTTCGATGCCTAATGTCGCTCTAACTGATGCGATAATTATTTGCAAATATTAAAAATATATTTTGTTTCATAGAGTACGCTGTTAGGTTAATAATATAGTATGATAATAAAATTACGATAACAAACTTGAGAATTTGTGTTATTTTATACTATTATTATTAAAATTTGGCCTCTTTTTTTATAGTAAAAAAATTGATAAACATAAGTCTTTTTAAAATAGAATAAGTATTATATATAAAGAGGACTTCTTCTCTTTCTTTACTTTCTATTTTTTGTTTTTGTTTTGAGGAACATTTTTTTTAATGATATGTTGTTTTTAGGGGCGAGCATGGTGCAGTTTGGTGCAGTTCAACTTAGGTGTAGTTTGAAAAATTCAAAACTGCACATGAAAACGCTTGTGATTGGTGTGATGCGGTTTCGAAACGTGTGGTGCCGTTTCATTTGGTGTGATTTAGGTTTCAAAACCAATTGAACATATAAAAAAAATTAGAACCGAAAGAATCACTTAATTTTTAAGTGTAAACAAATGTGTATAGAAGATATTAGAATAGCGACTTAAGAAAAGTAAAGTAAGACTATGGCGAATAGTTGTTTATAACTTAAAAGTACATAGCATATTACTTATACAAGAAGACCGTCACTAATGAATTTATTCATCTTCATCCACGTCAGAATGAAACTCTGTAATTGTAAATATGTCGCTGACAGTCAAATAATAAAAAACTTGATTAATTAAGTAAATTTCACAATTAAAAGTTTACGAACTTACAATTAATAGTCATACGAGAGGTAATTGCAGAAGTTAATGCTTTGCTAAAAAAATAGAAAACAAATATAATAAACACCATGTAATTTAAAAAAAAAAACCAAAATGTTGTCGTTTTGGCCATTATTGGTGCAACGCGATGGACCGCAAAAACCGAAATCAAACCACAAATGCGATTTTTCAACTCTCCTAAAACCGTCATATACGCCAGAACCATTGGTACAGTTTTATTGACGGGATTTGGTCGATTTTTAAGTGTAAACAAATGTGTATAGAAGATATTAGAATAGCTACTTAAGAAAAGTAAAGTAAGACTATGGCGAATAGTTGTTTATAACTTAAAAGTACATAGCATATTACTTATACAAGAAGACCGTCACTAATGAATTTATTCATCTTCATCCACGTCATAATGAAACTCTGTAATTGTAAATATGTCGCTGACAGTTAAATAATAAAAAACTTGATTAGTTAAGTAAATTTCACAATTAAAAGTTTACGAAGTTACAATTAATAGTCATACGAGAGGTAATTGCAGAAGTTAATGCTTTGCTAAAAAAATAGAAAAAAAATTATAATAAACACCGTGTAATTTAAAAAAAAAACCAAAATGTTGTCGTTTTGGCCATTATTGGTGCAACGCGATGGACCGCAAAAATCGAAATCAAACCACAAATGCGATTTTTCAACTCTCCTAAAACCGTCATATACGCCAGAACCATTGGTACAGTTTTATTGATGGGGTTTGGTCGATTTTGATTCGATTTCAGGGTCAATTTTAATTTTTTGCTCACTCCTAATTGTTTTGGGATGAGAGGGAAGTAATTATTAACAATAAGATGGGTTTTAATGTCTAACAAATAAATTCATGCTTGTGGGATGAGTTTTTAATGTTCGACATTTTGATAAAGAAACGGTAAAAAAGGTAGCAGAAAATGGACTTTTCTAATTTCACTCAATTGAAAAAAATTGATACCTTCGATATACCAAGCTTAGCTATGTGGGGCCAGTAACACAAAATTGGGGTTCTTATTAGCAGTATTCTTAAACCCGGACAGGTCATTGAACCGGAAAAGGTATGGGTGGGTGAGTTACTGGTCCAACAAATTGTCGAACCGTTATTAAACCGGTGACGTCATTAATATGTAATACATAATTAAATATATTAATTATTATTATTATATATTATATGTAATATTTAGTAAATATGTAAAATTAATCAATTTATCTACACAAAAAAAATAAATTAAACCTATTTGTAAAATATTTACATTATACAATTCAAATAAATACTAAATCTATATATAAAAAAATATTAAATCATGATCATTACTCAAAATTGAAGACTCAAGAGTGATAAAATCAAATATAAATAAACATAAATATCTATAAGATACATTAAATTTATATGAAAAGAAAGATATTAAATCATGATCATAACTCAAAATTCAATCAAGGATACATTAAATCAAATTCAAAGGCTTAATGTCTAACAAATAAATTCATGTTTGTGGGATGAGTTTTTAATGTTCGACATTTTGATAAAGAAACGGTAAAAGAGGTAGCAGAAAATGGACTTTTCCAATTTCACTCAATTGGAAAAAAATTGATACCTTTGATATACAGAGCTTAGCTATGTGGGGCTAGTAACACAAAATTGGGATTCTTATTAGTAGTATTCTTAAACCCGGACATGTCATCGTACCGAAAATGTGACGCCCCCAAATCTAGGCCCACACAACCCAAACTTGAGTCGTCAAAAGACTACAACAAAATTATTACAACAAAGCACAACGTACAACAATACAGTGTATAATAATACACAACTAAGTCTTCACTATTATTGCCACACTATTTTACAAAACGTGAAGACTATGATAGCTATTTCTCGGACCCTCACTCCATCCCCCAGCTAGACCCTGTTATGTTTTCATCTCCTGTTGAAAAACAATGGAACAAAAGAAAGGGTGAGCTCAAATAGCCCAGTAAGAAATATCATGACTAAGATAATGACGAATAAATTATCATTAGCCTTCAACAGTTGAGTTCTTGATAGAATACAACAGACTACAAGGTGTATATCAAAAACTGTAGTTAAATTCTTAAACAATGTTCAGATCAATAATAGCAGCGGAATGAACAATCTATTAGAAGAATAATGCAGACTATAATGTCCACTCGCTTCTCTTTTTCGTAAAAACATCATCAACTTTTATCATCTGAAATACCATTAGTCATGATAATATAAATTCACAGTTCCTGATCATAATCATGCACATCAACAGTTCATCTTTGCACTACGGGCCAAAGATATTCAATATAGCACCAACGGTCATGATTATACCAGATTCAGCCTTTGGTCATAATCATACCAAACAACAGTTCATCTTTGCACTACGGGCCAAAGAGAACATTCACCACGTGCCATAAAAGACACCGAACAGATGTATCGCCTTTAACCTATTATATCGCCTTTAACCTATCATCTGTTCAACAAATATATCGCATCTGTGCCCCCGGCCACAGATATTCACAACAGCTTGATTTTTGGATGATTAGAATGATATAAATGATGAACAGAAGAAATAGGATAACAATAAGTATCGGAAGTTTACTTTGTACAGATTCAAATAATGTCCAAATTGTCAACATGATGTGGAGTGAAATTTTAAAAATGATATTCAAGATCCACAGTTCAGAATAACGGTTACAATTCAATAGAAAGGTTCACGTAAATAGGAAGGTTCAGTTGAAATAATGAAGTTCAACTATTATGGAACATATAATATTTTCAGGAATTATAGAAGCAATAGTTCCATAATAAATTTCGATTTAGGAGTATGAAAGAAAATAATATCCCTTACCGTAGCAGGTTTGATTAACAAAAGGTGAAGGAAATTAATACAAAGGGTTATTCACCAACAGGCGGCAATCCGCTCCGTAAGGTTATTCCCACAATTTAATAGAATTTGAGTACAAAGAGTTATTCACCAAACAGACGGCAATCCGCTCCGTAAGGTTATTCTCAGAGATTAATAATGAATGAATACGAAAGGTTATTCACCAACAGGCGGCAATCCGCTCCGTAAGGTTATTCCCACAATTTAATACATGGAAATAAAAGGCACGTCTTATGAGTAAGGAAGAAACAATATTATTATCGAGAATCAAATAATGATAATCCCTTACCATAGTACGTTTGAATAATGGAAGATGAAAAAGATGGTATCCCTTACCTCAACACGTGACTGGATATTGATTTAAATGAGGTTGATTAACTTGAACAGTACACGTATACTTATAGATCTTCACAAATACTCAAGATGACTTAAGCACACTTAGAGAGAACTTTCACAAGAAGTATTTAGAGAGAGAAAGAAAGAACAAGTAAGGAAGTTTATGAAAAATCCTTAAGTTAAGGCTTCTATTTATAGCCAAAAATCTTATCATTCATTTAATCTAAACCATTCATTTAAAGATCATCTTTTAATCTACACCATCCATTTCAAATATTATATTATCTTTAATCTACACCATTCATTTCATATCACCTAATAATCACCTAACTTTATATTATAAACAAATCAATTTAATTATTCAACAATAATTCACACTTTAATCTACACCATTCATTTCATATCACCTAATAATCACCTAACTTTATATTATAAACAAATAACTTTATCAATTCAATTATTATGACTAATTGTTATAAATACAGTATAGTTAGCTCTTAGATATCAAGTCAATAAATTAATGAAATACAACTGTTTAAATAACATCATAATAGAGATAACAATAATGTAAAATAAAGCATACGTTACTGTGTAATGACAATTATTGATTCAATAATGTGAATTACTGTGCATATGTTACTGTGACAATTATTAGGTTCAATAATTTTAAAAACAGTGCAACAACAATTATTGACTCAATGATATAAAATACAGTGTAATGACAATTATTAAATCAATACTGCAAAATACTGTGTAACAACAATTATTGAATTGATAATATAAAATATTATGCAGTGACAATTATCGATGAAATGATGCGTAACAGTTACGGTGTCAATTATCAGACCAAAAATATGAGACACTATGCAATACCGTGTGTTACTGTAGAGTACCGAGTGCTACAGAAAATACCAATAACTACCGTATTCTACTATTCTTTTATCACCGGTATTTTAACAGTTCCGTTGACTATTTTTATTTAAAAAGGTTATTTCTGTCGTTTTCTATATCCGACAAATATTCCGTTGTGGGGTCCACCAATAATTTGTTATTTCGGCGCCGTCGGACCAAACGAATATTCCCCGACCAAACGAATATTCCCCGACAAAGCGAATATTGTCCGACAAAATAAAATTTGCACATAACATCCTTAACTTTTAACTTTATCGATTTAACCACTTACTGTTTAAAAAAAATATCTATATGAAGAAAAATTAAATTTTGTATTTCATAGAATTCGGGGTCTTACAACCTCCCCTCCTTATGAAATTTCGTCCCCGAAATTGACGTACCTGACATATCGAAGAGGTAAGGATACTTAGATTTCATCTCAGATTCTAGCTCCCAGGTCATTTCCTCAGTATCTTGGTTTCTCCATAAAACCTTAACTTGAGGTATAACCTTTGAGCGTAGGATCTGCTCCTTCTTATCCAGGATCTTAACAGGTACCTCCTCGTATGTTAAATCCTCTGCTATAACGTCTGGTTCTAACTCAATGACGTGGTTTGGGTCCTTCACATATTTACGTAACATAGATATGTGAAAAACGTTATGGATGCGAGACATACTTGGTGGTAGGGCTAGTCTGTAGGCTACGGTTCCTATTCGATCGAGGATTTCAAATGGGCCAATAAATCGAGGGTTGAGCTTTCCTCTCTTTCCGAATCTCGTAACCCCTTTCCATGGAGAAACACGTAAGAATACATGATCTCCGACGTTGAAACTTTCGTCTCTCCGATGAAGATCAGCATAACTCTTTTGTCGTTCTTGTGCGGTCTGTATTCGTTGTCGGATCATTTGGATCTTTTCGGTCGTCAAGCGTACCAACTCGGGTCCCAACAATTTTGCTTCTCCTACCTCATTCCAACATATTGGAGAGCGACACTTCCTTCCATACAATGCCTCGAATGGAGCCATGCATATGCTTGCTTGGTAACTGTTGTTGTAAGAAAATTCCACCAACGGCAAGTACTTATCCCAACTTCCTTTGAAGTCTAATACACAAAGTCTCAAAAGATCTTCGAGGGTCTGGATCGTCCTTTCCGATTGTCCGTCCGTTTGAGGATGGTATGCAGAACTAAAACGTAGTTCAGTGCCCATAGCTTTTTGTAAACTGATCCAAAAACGTGAAGTGAATCTAGGATCTCGATCAGAAACTATGGAAACTGGCATGCCATGCAATCTCACGATCTCATTTATGTACATACCGGCAAGACGTTCAAGTGAAAAGTTTTCTCGTATAGGCAAGAAATGAGCAGATTTGGTCAATCTATCTACGATCACCCAAATTGCATCTAAGCCTTGAGAAACTTTTGGAAGACCCGTCACGAAGTCCATATTGATGTGTTCCCACTTCCATTCGGGAACTTCAAGTGATTGTAATGGACCTTTAGGAACTTGATGCTCTGCCTTGACACGTTGACAAGTTAGGCACCTTGAGATAAACTCCGCAATCTCTCTTTTCATATTGTTCCACCAAAATGTATGTCGAAGATCTCGATACATCTTGGTACCTCCTGGGTGGATTGCAAACGGCGTGTTGTGTGCCTCCATCATGATTTTATGCTTTAATTCAGGATCGTTAGGAACACAGAGTCGATAGTTGACTCGAAGTATTCATTTCTCGTCGATTCTTGCTTCGGAAATGGCACCTTCTTGTACTTTCTTTATCATGTTTATCAGTTCCGGATCGGTAGCTTGAGCAGCTTTAATTTTATCGATTAAAGTTGGTTCTACTCGCACGTGAGCAATCTTCGAGTGGGTCCCTGGTGTCTTTAGCTCTATCTCCATCTTTTGCAAGTCGTACAAAATACACTTTTGTGTTGTCAGCAGTGCACTTGTACTTGCATAAGATTTTCTGCTCAAAGCGTCAGCTACAACGTTCGCCTTTCCCGGGTGATACTGGATTGTGTGGTCATAATCCTTTAACAGCTCAAGCCAACGTCGTTGTCGCATGTTGAGTTCCTTCTGGGTGAAGAAATACTTGAGACTTTTATGATCCGTGTAGATATCCACTTTTTCTCCGTACAAGTAGTGTCTCCAGATCTTCAACGCGAAAACGACTGCTGCCAACTCTAGATCATGAGTAGGATAATTTTTCTCATAATCTTTGAGTTGTCGAGAGGCATAGGCTATAACCTTTCCATGTTGCATAAGGACACAGCCTAGACCTTTGCTAGAAGCATCGCTGTAGATAACAAATTCTCCTGATCCTGATGGTATGGTCAGAACAGGAGCTGAAACCAGTCTCTTCTTGAGTTCTTGGAAACTTTTCTCGCATTCCTCGCTCCATATGAATTTTGTGCTTTTCCGAGTAAGCTGCGTTAATGGAGTGGCGATTCGAGAAAATCCTTCTACGAATCTCCGATAATAACCAGCTAGACCCAGAAAACTTCGGACTTCGGTTACTGTTTTGGGTTGTTCCCAATTTAGTACCGTTTCAATCTTCGCAGGATCGACTGATATTCCTTGACTATAAATCACATGCCCAAGAAACGTGACCTCCTCAAGCCAGAACTCACATTTCTTCAACTTGGCATATAATTTGTTTTCACGGAGCTTTTGGAGTATCAATCTCAGGTGTTGTTCATGATCCTCGCGACTCTTGGAGTATATGAGGATGTCATCAATAAAGACAACCACAAAATGATCCAAATATTCCTTGAATATTCGGTTCATCATGTCCATGAAAGCTGCAGGAGCATTGGTTAGTCCAAAAGGCATGACTAAAAACTCATAATGCCCATAACGAGTTCTGAAAGCAGTCTTTGGAATGTCCTCAGCTTTAACCTTTAACTGATGATATCCAGAACGGAGATCAATCTTTGAGAAATGTTGAGCGCCTTGCAATTGATCAAACATGTCATCAATCCGAGGTAACGGGTACCTGTTTTTGATGGTGACATGGTTCAATTCTCGGTAGTCAATGCACAATCTCATACTCCCGTCTTTCTTCTTTACAAATAGAACAGGAGCACCCCAAGGTGATGCACTCGGACGAATGAAACCGGTATCCAACAATTCCTGTAGTTGGTTTTTTAACTCTTGAAGTTCAATGGGAGCCATTCGGTATGGAGCTTTGGAAATGGGCTTGGTATCGGGTTCAAGATCAATATAAAATTCAATTTCACGGTTTGGGGGTAAGCCAGGAAGTTCTTCAGGAAAAACGTCAGGAAACTCATTAACAATGGGAATATCATTCAAGTTTGATGTATTTTTGTTCAAATCAGTGAAATGAGCTAAAAAGGCTTGACATCCGTTTTTCAATAAACGAATGGCTTTATGGCTAGAAATAACAGTTATAGATTTCAATGGTTTAGTTGCTTGAATTTGCATGATAGGTTGATTAGGAATATGAAAACTAATAATCTTATGAAAACAATCAATTTTAGCATGATAGGTAGTCAACCAATCAATTCCTAAAATCATATCAAATTCATGCATCTCCAACGAAATAAGGTCAAAAAATAATGTGAGGTTGTTGATTTGAACTAGGCAAGATTTATAGATAGTAAATGTAATAGGTATTTCTCCCAATGAGGTTTCAACTGATAAGACAAGATTTAAGTTTTCAATAGTCAAATTTAAACGTTGAGTACATATAGGTGAGATAAAAGAGTGGGTAGAGTCAGTATCTAACATGGCATAGACTTCACGAGAATTTAAGAATAGCTTACCGGTTATCACCTCATTCGGTTTCTTGACTGTTATCGTCAAATCGAATCCCGAATACTTCATTCGGATCTTCACGTATTTCAACCATGTGAATACCACTGAATAATTCTCTAGCAAACTGTTTCTCGTGTTCATCAACTTCATCAGTAGTAACATACCAATGATTTCCATTAAAATAGTATTTTCGATAAACTACAGTTTCCACGATAGTGACTAACTTAACTTGAATTCCTCTAAATTGTAACGCCCAAAAGTATATAAACATCATTTTTAAATAATCTTGAAAATCATAGCTGGAACACCATAAATCCCAAAGACTGATATGAAACGTCCATATATTCTGATCCTTTGTGATAGAATATAACCAGGTGATATGACTCTCCCAATTAGTGAGCAGATTAAATGCAATGATTTCCGCAAGTTCATTACATCCTTTAATTGCTTCTAAGAAAGGATCTGGAACGACTGCAGTAGAACTTTCACTTTCATCCTTACTGGATAGAACACGCATAATTTTTGCCTTAGGCAAAAGATTCAACTCCGAGTTTGTAGAAGAATTGTTTATGGCCTCTACATTCGCTTCGGCTACTCCGTAGTTAACCTCCTGATTTCCAAATGCCATACTTTACTCTGGTCACAAAATAATTGTTAGTTCAAACAAATTGACTCATCTCTTCATGTTCCTACATTCAAATCGATTCATTAGATAAAAAAAAATCTAATTTAGGTAGGACACACTAGTGATTGATTCTATTCGTCTCTCCCCTCCTAGTTCTAACCCCAGATCTCCATTAAAGACCATATCCCTAAGCTCTGATACCAACTGTGACGCCCCCAAATCTGGGCCCACACAACCCAAACTTGAGTCGTCAAAAGACTACAACAAAATTATTACAACAAAGCACAACGTACAACAATACAGTGTATAATAATACACAACTAAGTCTTCACTATTATTGCCACACTATTTTACAAAACGTGAAGACTATGATAGCTATTTCTCGGACCCTCACTCCATCCCCCAGCTAGACCCTGTTATGTTTTCATCTCCTGTTGAAAAACAATGGAACAAAAGAAAGGGTGAGCTCAAATAGCCCAGTAAGAAATATCATGACTAAGATAATGACGAATAAATTATCATTAGCCTTCAACAGTTGAGTTCTTGATAGAATACAACAGACTACAAGGTGTATATCAAAAACTGTAGTTAAATTCTTAAACAATGTTCAGATCAATAATAGCAGCGGAATGAGCAATCTATTAGAAGAATAATGCAGACTATAATGTCCACTCGCTTCTCTTTTTCGTAAAAACATCATCAACTTTTATCATCTGAAATACCATTAGTCATGATAATATAAATTCACAGTTCCTGATCATAATCATGCACATCAACAGTTCATCTTTGCACTACGAGCCAAAGATATTCAATATAGCACCAACGGTCATGATTATACCAGATTCAGCCTTTGGTCATAATCATACCAAACAACAGTTCATCTTTGCACTACGGGCCAAAGAGAACATTCACCACGTGCCATAAAAGACACCGAACAGATGTATCGCCTTTAACCTATCATCTGTTCAACAAATATATCGCATCTGTGCCCCCGGCCACAGATATTCACAACAGCTTGATTTTTGGATGATTAGAATGATATAAATGATGAACAGAAGAAATAGGATAACAATAAGTATCGGAAGTTTACTTTGTACAGATTCAAATAATGTCCAAATTGTCAACATGATGTGGAGTGAAATTTTAAAAATGATATTCAAGATCCACAGTTCAGAATAACGGTTACAATTCAATAGAAAGGTTCACGTAAATAGGAAGGTTCAGTTGAAATAATGAAGTTCAACTATTATGGAACATATAATATTTTCAGGAATTATAGAAGCAATAGTTCCATAATAAATTTCGATTTAGGAGTATGAAAGAAAATAATATCCCTTACCGTAGCAGGTTTGATTAACAAAAGGTGAAGGAAATTAATACAAAGGGTTATTCACCAACAGGCGGCAATCCGCTCCGTAAGGTTATTCCCACAATTTAATAGAATTTGAGTACAAAGAGTTATTCACCAAACAGACGGCAATCCGCTCCGTAAGGTTATTCTCAGAGATTAATAATGAATGAATACGAAAGGTTATTCACCAACAGGCGGCAATCCGCTCCGTAAGGTTATTCCCACAATTTAATACATGGAAATAAAAGGCACGTCTTATGAGTAAGGAAGAAACAATATTATTATCGAGAATCAAATAATGATAATCCCTTACCATAGTACGTTTGAATAATGGAAGATGAAAAAGATGGTATCCCTTACCTCAACACGTGACTGGATATTGATTTAAATGAGGTTGATTAACTTGAACAGTACACGTATACTTATAGATCTTCACAAATACTCAAGATGACTTAAGCACACTTAGAGAGAACTTTCACAAGAAGTATTTAGAGAGAGAAAGAAAGAACAAGTAAGGAAGTTTATGAAAAATCCTTAAGTTAAGGCTTCTATTTATAGCCAAAAATCTTATCATTCATTTAATCTAAACCATTCATTTAAAGATCATCTTTTAATCTACACCATCCATTTCAAATATTATATTATCTTTAATCTACACCATTCATTTCATATCACCTAATAATCACCTAACTTTATATTATAAACAAATCAATTTAATTATTCAACAATAATTCACACTTTAATCTAAACCATTCATTTCATATCACCTAATAATCACCTAACTTTATATTATAAACAAATCAATTCAATTATTCAACAATAATTCACACTTTAATCTACACCATTCATTTCATATCACCTAATAATCACCTAACTTTATATTATAAACAAATAACTTTGTCAATTCAATTATTATGACTAATTGTTATAAATACAGTATAGTTAGCTCTTAGATATGAAGTCAATAAATTAATGAAATACAACTGTTTAAATAACATCATAATAGAGATAACAATAATGTAAAATAAAGCATACGTTACTGTGTAATGACAATTATTGATTCAATAATGTGAATTACTGTGCATATGTTACTGTGACAATTATTAGGTTCAATAATTTTAAAAACAGTGCAACAACAATTATTGACTCAATGATATAAAATACAGTGTAATGACAATTATTAAATCAATACTGCAAAATACTGTGTAACAACAATTATTGAATTGATAATATAAAATATTATGCAGTGACAATTATCGATGAAATGATGCGTAACAGTTACGGTGTCAATTATCAGACCAAAAATATGAGACACTATGCAATACCGTGTGTTACTGTAGAGTACCGAGTGCTACAGAAAATACCAATAACTACCGTATTCTACTATTCTTTTATCACCGGTATTTTAACAGTTCCGTTGACTATTTTTATTTAAAAAGGTTATTTCTGTCGTTTTCT
The DNA here is from genome assembly GCA_947179155.2 of Hedera helix. NCBI lineage: Eukaryota > Viridiplantae > Streptophyta > Magnoliopsida > Apiales > Araliaceae > Hedera > Hedera helix. Next base: position 30,989,452 of record OX359271.1, on the reverse strand, counting down.
ATATCCGACAAATATTCCGTTGTGGGGTCCACCAATAATTTGTTATTTCGGCGCCGTCGGACCAAACGAATATTCCCCGACCAAACGAATATTCCCCGACAAAGCGAATATTGTCCGACAAAATAAAATTTGCACATAACATCCTTAACTTTTAACTTTATCGATTTAACCACTTACTGTTTAAAAAAAATATCTATATGAAGAAAAATTAAATTTTGTATTTCATAAAATTCGGGGTCTTACAGAAAAAGGTACCGGGTGGATGAGTTACTGGTCTAACTAATTGTTGAAGCATTATTGAACCGGTGACGTCATTAATATGTAATAAATAATAAATAATTAGATATATTAATTATTATTATATATTATATGTAATATTTAGTAAATATGTAAAATTAATCAATTTATCTACATAAAAAAAATTAAACCTATTTGTACAATATTTACTTTATACAATTCAAATAAATACTAAATTTATATAAAAAGAAAGATATTAAATTATGATCATAACTCAAAACTGAAGACTCAAGAGTTATGATCATTCTTTCTCCATAATTTCTGGCATACTAATTGAAGTATGTATTCATCAAAATTGAAGTGTTTTTTTTAATAATTTTTAATTCAAAAATGTAATTTAAATGAATCCAGAGTGAAAAGGACTCTAGTTACTAGTTAATGGTGTCCTGCATCAAACAAATCCAATTACCTCCTAGTGTGAACGTCACAAAATTGGTCAGACTCAATTACGAATTTATCCCAACTATGTGACAATTATTTTCAAACTTAGAAAACAGTAATAATTTTCAAATTGAAGTGTTCTAATAAGTTCAAATTGAATATATCTGAAGATAGTAAGGGTATCACCTGTAATAACCGAGGGTTATACGAAAATAATGTAATGAGAATTATGTACGATCTTTATTAATGAAATTCAATTTTTATTCAACTAAGTTATTGTCCAATGGAAATAATATCCAAACAAGAATTAACTCAAACCAACTAAACAAGCATAGCCTTATGTGTGGCAATTAAGAAGGCCCAACCTAAGCCTAATTTCAAGCCTCATTTTTAGTTTAAGAAAATAAAAGAGAGTCTAGACAACCAAAAGGCCAAACAAGGAAATAAGAAAAGTAAATGAAAATCTAGCCAAACAAGTGAAGCTAAAATTTACTAAGTAATCAAGTTACTGTTGGTTTGTAAAAATTCATGAACATACAATCAAATTGCATATAAACAACGGAAGAATAGTAAAATCAGAATTTTTTTTTCTTTCTATAAACCATAATCAAAGATCAATCTTTATGCACAATTATTAATTAAATAAGAAGGAGATAAAGAATTATACCCTTGTAGAACAAAGCTTTCTCAGATACGAGTTCAACTCTAATTCCTTCGCGTCCTCCTTTAAATTCACCGATTAGATTCCTTAGATCAATGCCAGCCACCTAAGTGTTTGGCTTCTAGAGAAGATCCACCAAGGAATAATATGGATTCAAAAAGTGAGTGGTGACAAACCCTAATTTTCTCTCTAGAGAATACGTAAGTACTCCCCCAAAACTTGTGAAAGAGTGTGTAACTCTAATTCATAATAAGACACCTTTTATTTATAGATATAGACAACTCTCCTAAACTATTTAGGAATATGATTTTTAATTAATCTCTTAATCTAATTAGGAAATAATTAATTAAATATAATAATTACAATTCCTAAATCATTTAGAAACTTAATTATTATTTATGAGAGTACTCTTATTAATTAAATCCTAAACTATTTAGGAACTAAACAATAATAATAAGACTTATCTTATTATTTTATAATTAGTATTTTCAAAATATTAAACTATAAATATTAAGCTATTTAATTTATTCTATCACCATAGTATAAATTAAATATACTTACTATATTATTACGATTATGCCATTCACTTCTTAAATAAATATTTTTCTTTTGCGGTGTGATCTTTTAGGCTCTCCATATTAAACCGGTTGTAGAATAAATTAATTAGAATAATTCTAATTTTATTTATATATAAATTAAACTATTTAATTTATTTAATTCATAATATTTATTTCATAATAAGGGTAAGTCCCCTTAGCGATCAACAACTTTTCAGATAATATAGATTTTAACATTTAATCTTTAAAAGAACCTTTTAACGAATAGTTACTGTACAATTCAATCATTCTGCCATACAATAGCTCAATCAAATATAAGACATGAAATTATTGTCAAGTTTTATTTTTATTTGATCATATGCATTTCGATTCATAAATGAACAAGTCCAAATAATACAAATTAGAAACACATTTCTAATTTCATTATGCCTTGGCAAAGACTACTGAGTTATCATTTATCGAATCACATAGGACATTCTCTCATTTTACTAGAAGTGATAGATTCTTTGTTGATCATTCACCTATCTCCATGTAAAAATTATTATACCCAAAGATACCCTTTGATATACCCTAAAGGTCTTAAAGGATATGTCAAAACATAACTCATCATACACAAGATATTATGATGATCTCAAGTCCAAGGATCACTTGTACTACTATTACAAAAGTAATTCCTATTGACAGACATGTAAAACTCCATTAGATATTTCTTAAGTGAGTCATGAGATCATGAGATCAATTATCTTACATACTTTCTTTAGTGTCTCTACACAAATGACCAATGAGATTAATTATTCTCTTTATAAGAGCAAACATAGTATGTACTAATCTATCCAGATTCACTAATCCCCTTCTTAGTGATCCAATGATTAGGAACAATTTTAGTTTTGAGCTATCTTGAAGTTAGATCTCATTAGCATGATCATCATCATGATTTTAAAAGCATTGCTAAAAAAACTATGAGTTTATCACATTTAATTCAACAGCAAAATATGGATAAAGTAAATACATTTAAATAAATAAATTCTTTTATTAATAAATGAATAAGATTACAAAGTATATGCTATATCACATCAAATGTGATTGACTTGTGTGCATACTACTTTCAATCTTTCACTTGCACTTAAGTCAATCGTCATGGTATCTAATACCCATCTTCTCTAAGTGACGAACAAACTGCTGTCGAGTTAAAACTTTAGTAAACAGATCTGCAATGTTGTCTTGAGAGTCCACTCGCTCCAGAGTGACGTCTCCTCTTTTAATGATCTCTCTAATCAAATAAAACTGTCGCAATATGTGTTTGAATTTCTAATGAGACCTGGGTTCCTTAGCTTATGCAACAGCTCCCGTGTTGTCACAAAAAAAGGCACTAGTCCTTGAATGCTAGGAATCACCCCGGGTTCGGTTACGAACTTCTTCATCCAAACAGCTTCTTTTGCCGCTTCAGTTGCAGCTATGTACTCTGCCCCTGTCACTGAATCAACAACTGTTTGCTGCTTGAAACTTTTTCAACTCAGTACGCCACTGTTTAAGGTAAACACATAACCCAAAATGAGTTTATAGTCATCTTGGTCAGTTTGAAAACTTGAGTCTGTATAGCCTTCTAGTTTCAAATCAGATCCACAATAGACAAGAAATACATTCTTAGTTCTTCTTAAGTACTTTAGGATAATTTTCACTACCTTCTAGTGTTCTTTTCCTGGATTCGACTGATATCTGCTTATTACACTAAGTGCATAAGAAACATTAGGTCTAGTACATATTATCCCGTACATGATAAATCCTATTGCCGAGGCATAAGGAATCTTACTCATACGGTATCTCTCTTTACGTGTCTTTGGGGCTTTCTTCTTGGAGAGATGTATTTGAGGACCCATCAGTATGAGTCATCTTTGGAATCTTCCATGCTAAACTTCTTTAGCATTGAATCAATGTACGTTCCTTGGGACAAGCCGAACATCCTTTTATATTTATCTCTATAGATTTTTATCCCCAAAATGTAGGATGCTTCTCCCAAGTCCTTTATGGAGAAGTGTTTAGATAACCATATCTTGATCGATTGTAGCATAGGAACATCATTTCCTATCTGTAATATATCATCAACATATAATACTCAGAATGTGACAGCGCTCCCACTAACCTTCTTGTATATACACAGTTCATTCTCGTTTTTTTTAATAAAATTAAAATTTTTGATTGTCTCGTCAAAACGGATGTTCCACATTTGAGAAGCTTGCTTTAATCCATAAATAGATCGTTGTAGCTTAAAGACTAGATTTCTTCCAACCTTTAAAATAAAACCCTCCGGTTGTATCATATATACATCATATTCTAATTTTCCATTGAGGAATGCCGTTTTCACGTCTATTTGCCATATTTTGTAGTCATAATAAGCTGTAATCGCAAGCAAAATTCGAATGGACTTGAGCATAGCTACTAGTGAGAAGGTTTTATCATAGTCAATACCTTGTATTTGTTTGAAACCTTTTGCAACCAGTCGGGCCTTATAGGCTCTACCTTGCCGCCTGCTCCAGTTTTTCTCTAAAAGACCCATTTGCATCCAATGGGCTTAATGCCCTCTGGTGGAGTAACCAAAGTCCATAGTTGGTTGTTATATATGGAGTCCATACTTGGTTCTCATACATGGAGTCCATCTAAGATTTCATGGCTGCTAGCTATTTCTCTTAGTTTTTACTACTCATTGCCTCTTCGTAAGTCAATAGATCATCATCATCTATGACACGTACCTCATCATCATCTTCTATGATGAATCCATACCTTTCAGCTATCTTCGATACTCTTCTAGACTTTTGAACATGTTATGATATAGTAGGTTCTTTTACTTGGTTTGATACCTCACTTTGACCCATAATATTTTGTGGTTCTTGATCTTCTTCAAGGTTTATCTTACTGCCACTGGCCCCTTCGAAGATAAACTCATTTTCCAATCAGAAAATATGTTTCCCAACAAGCACCTTTTGATCAGTTGGATGATAAAAGTAATATCCTAAACTTTCTTTAGGATATCCCATAAATTTGCACTTGTCGAATCTTGTCTATAGCTTATCATTCTCAAACCTTTTGACATAAGCTGGATAACCCCAAATCTTAATATACTTAAGACTTGATTTCCTCCATGTCCCAAACTCATATGGGGTCTTTGGGACGGATTTAGAAGGTACCTTGTTAAGTAAATATGCAGCCATTTCTAGAACATAACCCCATAAGGAAATTGGAAGAGTAATAAAACTCATCGTGGAACGAACCATGTTTAACAAAGTACAATTTTTTCTTTCAGATACTCCATTCAATTATGGTGTGGCTGGTGGAGTCCATTGTGAGACTATACAATTTTTTTAAAGATAATCGAGAAACTCATTGCTTAAGTATTCACCTCCTCGATCCGATTGAAGAATCTTAATACTTTTACCAATTTGTTTCTCTACTTCATGTCTGAATTTGTTAAACTTTTAAACGATTCAGACATGTATTTCATCAAATACACATATTCAAATCTAGAATGATCATCAGTGAAGGTAATAAAATATGAAAACCCTCCTCGTGCATGCGTTGTCATAGATCCACATACATTTGTGTGTACCAACTCTAATAACTCTGTAATTCTTTCTCATTTTTTCACTTAAAGGAGATTTGGTCATTTTTCTCATGAGACAAGATTCACAAGTTGGATATGATTCGTAATCAGATAGCTCTAAAAGTTCATCTTTATGCAATTTGTTTAATCTTATTTTATTAATATGACCGAGTCTATAGTGCCACATAAAGGTATAATTTACATTATCTCATTTTCTTTTCTTAATTTGTTCAATTTAAAGTATATTTTTATGTAAGTCAAGTAAGTAAAGTCCATCACACAATTTGTCAGTACCATACAAAATATTATCATTATAAATAAAACATCTATTATTCTTTATTATAATGTTAAAACCATTATTGTCCAACATTGGAATATAAATAATATTTCTAATTAGTACTGGAACATAATAACAATTATTCAAATTAATGGACTTGCTCGTAGGCATTGCTAAACAATAAGTTCCTACGGCTAATGCAACAACCTTTGCTCCATTCCCCACGTGCATGATGACTTCTCCATTGTACAACTTTCTACTTCTGCTTAGTCCCTGCATAGTATTACATATGTGAGAACCACAGCTAGTGTCTAATACCTAAGTAGAACTTTGACTTACAGAAAGATTTATTTCAATCATGAATAAACCTTGATCTGAAGTTGAAGCTTCTCCAAGTTTCTTCTGCTTTAGATCTGCAAGATATTCCTTGCAGTTTCTCTTCCATTGACCTGACTTTTTGCAATGGAAGCATATTCCTTTACTATCAGGATCAGTCTTCTTATTATCCTTATTCTTTGCCTTCCCTTTAACCTTATACTTTTTCTTCTTTTCAAAAGAACCATTAGGCCTCTTCATTTTCTTGAAAGAATCATCCACCAGCAAGACTTGGTCCTTCTTAGATGGAAAATGACCCTCTGCAATTTTTAACATGTTAAGTAATTCAGGCAAGTTGACATCCAACTTATTCATGTGAAAATTCACAATAAATTGTGAGAAGGTGTTCGGGAGTGACTGCAAGACTAAATCTTGGCTCAACTCTCCATCCATCACGAACCTAATTGTCCAAGTTATTCAATCAGATTGATCATCTTAAGGACATGAGTCTCAACGGTAGTGTTCTTGGTCATCTGAGATTGAAAGAACTCCTTCAATATCTGATATCTAGCAGTCATACTTTGCTCACCATACAACTCCTTGAGGTGCAACAATATAGTATGAGCATCCATATTTTCATGCTGACGCTGAAACTCATTACTCATAGATGCGAGCATGATGCATTGAGCCACGATTGCATCATCTTGCCTATTTTTAAAAGTACCAATCTCTTCCTCAGAGACTGTTTCTGCAACAGTTGCAGGGACATGCGAGTTTAGGACATAAGAAATATTTTCAGTAGTGAGAACTATTCTCAGATTTCTTAACCAGTCCGTGTAATTCGGGTCAGTCAATTTTTTAGTATCAAGTATGCTACGTAGTAATAACAGTGAGTTTGGCATTTATAAAATTCTGCATGTGAAATTAGATAATATTTTAGTATACATTCATTTTATTAATTACCAAAATAAATTATGTCTTTATTTAAAAAAAAAATTCACTATTTTTATCAAACTATATTACCCTCCTTATATAGTTCGACAAATATAGTTAAAGATCCGCTAGTGAGATAAGGATCCTATCGACATAAGCATAGTCTTGTATGTGCACAACAAATTATATTCAATAGGTAGACAACTCCTTGTTAATTACATCAACATGTAACTCCTTTTATTTTGACTCTTAGATTATATTGATCAAGTGTGTGCACATCTGAATCAAAATTATCTAAGTTAACTCCGACCTAGTACTTCTATATAAGTGAAGAAAAATTATTGTTCTTGTGTGTGCACAACAAAACAGTAATGTTCACTTCCTTTATAAGAATCCAATGTGATAAAACAACATTTCAAATAATTGATATAAGCCTTGTGTGTGCACAATAAACGTATATTAATTATTTGATACTCTATCGTTCTATCATGCTAGAAAGCGACGTTCGATGTTCTAAATATCTTTGAATGTTACAACTTAATATATTTAACTTTTAAGGGGTTTGTTATTAATTGTCTCATCTTGTTTTACAACTTAATATATTTTACTTTTTAGGGGGTTGTTATTAATTGTCTCATCTTGTTTAGCGTGTATGCACATATATATAAAAAATACGTGTCATATTATTAAACATGCGAAACATGTTTGATAATATATAATATATACATAATTAGCATGCACATATAGAATATTATATAATATGTGAGGGGACGTTTAATATTGATTAAAGTTAAAGAAAATAATCACTTATGGAACTTACGGTCGCGTACTGGCATTAAATATTAATAAATAATAATTAAGTTAATTAAGTAATCCTTATGGATATTGTAGGTAACCATTTGGAAGAGAGTAGTAAAGTAACTAAGGTCAATTTACCAAATCTAGGCAAGTTCTCTAGCTGTGCTAACCTTATGAATTGTTTAATTATTCATTTATATGAAAATTTTCTGCACTTATGTGCAATTAAAAGAATTGTTCTATTGTGAACTATTTTGAGATATGAGTCGATGGCATTTATTTCGACTAGACACCTTTGATATGAAATGATAAAATTTTGAATTGATAAAATTCTTTGAAGTAAATTAAATTTAATCCAAACTAAATTATTTTGGTGTGGACTCTTGTGATAAGAGTGAGATGAACAACCCTAAAAGGGGGATATTTAATGTTGGATAACATGGTCCAACTGAAACTTATATGTCGTGCACAATATAAAGTACGATAGGCATATCTTCTTAAGTACTTACAGAGAATGTTTTCATCCTTGTGACTGACAAACATTCTGAAGGTTCTTCGTTAAATAATTGTTAAACTTTATTGGAAAGAGTTCACGGCCTTTATGACCGCTTAGCATGAAAGTTAAAGATTTTAAATTAAAGGAATTGTTTTATTTCCTGATTATTCAATTTGCTTCACAATTATTGATGAAATCAACGAAGATTCCTGAAAGTTATTCTTCTATTCATGATTTATTGTTCATTGAACGTTTTATACTTGCTGAGCAAAAATAGTTGCTCACTTTTGCGATAATAAATATTTTCAGATAAGTTAGAGAGATCCAAGGGATCAGAAAATAATAAAGACAAAGAAAAAGCTAAGGAATAGAAGAAATTTATGTAATAATAAATTAAATATTATTAATGATGTAATATTTTATTGTCGATATGTTTTGTATATGTAAGGTGTAGAAACCCGGGAGTAGTGTAAGGCATGTATTATAAATTATTGTATTTACTTTTATGTTTTTAAGTTATGTCTATAGTTAGACGTGTTGATTGGAGTAGTACCGTAAGCACCATATCCGATATTTAAGGTACACGGATGTGGGGGTGTAATAAATTGGTATCATAGTTATAAGTTATAAACCGTACGTGGGAGTACCTAGGATATAACCTTGGAGAAAATGATGATGATAGTAAAGAGATAAATTCATATAGAGTTTTAAAAGGTGAATTAAGAAAATTCATAGAAAAAAAATATTATCATTTAATAATAATGAATATATTTATTGTGAGTTACTAATTAAGTTATTAATTTGATTATAGGATGTTTGGGGAAGAGGAGCCTAGAAATATTTAGGTGGTATGGGAGGAAAGAATAACACCACCCTAGCCCGTAGCTACTGTAGCACCAGAGAGTGAGTCTTAGCCAGAGATGGATCTTGAAGAGGATCCTGAACCTGAGGAGGAGGCGATAGAGAAGCTAGATGGAGTAGCGCCTGATGCTGCACAGTTCAAGGAGGGATATGAGGACAGTAAGATAAAGCCAACCGTAGAAGTGGTACTATTAGGGTTGGGGGCTCTAGTACAGGGCATGCTAGCCAAGAATTTTGAGCTAGGGGATAGGATTCAGGGACTAGAAGCTAAGTCGCAGGAACTCCAGTCTAAGAAACAGAAGTTGCACGCTTGTTGGGAAGTGGAAATTGTAGATCTTGTGAGGGCCAAAGAGCAAGCGAATAAACTAGAAGAAGAAAAGAGAAACAAGAAAATAAAGATAGATATGATAAGTTATGATTATAGGACGACTTCAACACAGGGTGTTTTACTACCCTGCGGAGGAGGGACAGACTCGACACACCATTAGTAGGGGTTGAGTACTGGATAAGGGGGATGAAGAGTTCACAGACGCTGTTACGAGAGGTATGTGAGGTTGGTGTTTTAGATGTTGTATATGTATATATATCTAGGTGTAAAAAAAATGGTAATAAGGAAGTTATGTAAATCCCAACTTTTTGTGGAAGATATGGGATATGTTTTAGTAAATCCCAAGTTTTGTAAGCGATAGCGAGACATGATATATAAATAACATGATGCTATAAAATATAAAGTAATATGTACTAATGAGATGCATATTAATATAAATGTTTATTAAATGTGTTTTGTGATGATTAAATTTATGTATTAATTATAAATGCTTTAAAATAAATAATGAGAAAATAATATACATTTCATTAAACAAAAAAAATGCCGCCAAGAGGAAGACCTCGAGCACAAAGAACACGTGAAGAATTAGATAATGAAGATAGGGAACAAGTGAATCCCATACAACAGTTTGCAAACCTATTAGTAGGTGCACTACAAAATAGAACCCTTAATATTGTAAACTTAAACCCTCCAACTGTTAGGTTGCAAAAATCCATGGACATTGTGACGCCCCAAATCGGGCCCACACCACCTAATTTGAGTCGTTAAAAGACTACAACAAAATTATTATAATACATAACTAAGTCTTCACAATTATTACTATTCTACAATATAGTGAAAACTACTATAACAACTATCATGGACAGTTACTCCATTCTCATTTCCTCCCCACTAGTCTCGGCTATGCTCTCATTTTCTGAACAATTGAACAAAAAGGAATGGGTGAGCTCAAATAGCCCAGTAAGAAATATCATGACTAAGATAATGAAAAACAAATTATTCTTAGCCTTCAACAGTTAAGTTCTTAATTGAATATAATAGACAACAAATTTTAAATCAACAACTGCAGTTGAATTGTTAATAGAGTAATATAAACAGCAAGATTTAAATCAATAACAACAGTTAAGTTCTTGAACAATGTTCCACTGTAGTGAAATAACCACCACTAAGAGAATCAAGTAGATCATGATGTCTACTAGCTTTTCTTTTGAAGAAAAATATCATCAACTTTTATCATTTGAAACACCACTGGTCATGATCATACCAAGCAATAGTTCTTTTTTATCCCTGGCCAAATAGAACATTCATCACGTGTCCTTATCATCCGACCAAAGACATCCAATAATTATATCGCTTTTAACTTATCATCTGTGCCCTAGGCCTCAGATATTCATAACAACCTGATTCTTGATGATTGAAATAACAACAGAGATATAAATGATGAACAAAAGAAACAGGATAAACAATAACATTAGGAGTTAGCAAATTTTACTTTATCCAGATTCAAATAATCTCCAAATTGTCAACATGAAGTAGAGAAAAAGGTGTTCAAGTCAAAGAGTAATGTCCAAGATCCACGGGGAAGAAGTTCAACGAGAAGGTTTACGGTACAAAGAATTAGTCCAAAATGTTCACAGTTCAAATAAATGTACACAGTTCAAAAGTTCATGGTCCATAAGTTCATAGTTCAAATATGACGATGAAAATTTAATAGGAATATTCTTGTCAAATGGTATTAGATAAAGTGCAAACTATTAAGGGAATATTAATAAATTATTAATTCAAGAATTTTCACTATTTAATAATATTAGAGGTACAAATGAGATACTTTCTTACCGTAGTAAGTTTAAGTGACAGAAGATGAAAAAGATGGTATTCATTACCTTATCTCGTGACTAAATACAACTTTTATGAGGTTGATCAACCTATATGTCTATTCATAATTTAATTAGTAAGTAACACATACCAATTATATATATATATATATAAAATCATCAAAGTGACTATATAGTATAAATATACTTCAAAATAGTTTTTAAAGAAAATAATTTTTCAAAGTAAAATCTTTCAAATGAAGTTTTTCAAAATAAATCTTCTAATAGAAGATTCTTCTAAATGAAGAGTTGTAAACTGATGTGTGTGTGAGTGTTTATATAACTTTTAAATTTTTTTTACTTGAACAATACTCGTACCCTTCCAGATCGTCAACGCTTAAGATAATTTTAATACATTCAGAAAGACACTTATACTAAGAAATATTTAGAGAGTGGAAAAAAGATTAAGTGAGGAATGTATGAAACTCCTTATGCTAAGCCTTCTATTTATAGTTAGAGCCTAACCAACTTTTCCACACACACGTTACATATTTTAATCTCATCTTTTAATCTAAACCATTCATCAACCAACACACGTTTCACACTTTAATCTGCATCGTTCGTTGACTAACACGCGTTTCACGCCTACACGCGTTACACATTTATACGCGTTACACACTTACGCGTGTTACACACTTACATATTATTTTATTGATTTAATATCCCAATTATTAAACATACTGTGTTTTTCAAATAATAAATTTATCTAACTGTTTAATACCCCTGATTACTACGGTAACAATTATTAGCCCAATAATTCAAAATATTGTGCATTATGAAAATTATTAAATCAATAATATGGAACACTGTGCAATTAATAATGTAAAATATTATGTAATGACAATTATTGATTCAATAATATAAAATGTTGTGCAATAACAATTATTGATGAAATACTTTGCAATAGCCACTTTATCAGTTCAATAATTTAACACTGTGTAATACTGCGTCCTGCTGTAAAATACCATATGCTACCATACTTTTATCACTAGGTATTTTAACAATTAAAAGCGATAATACCGTTGACCATTTTTATTTAGAAAGGCTACTGTTTATCGTTTTTTACATTCGACAATATTTCGTTGTGGGGTCCACCCATAACTGAATATTTCGACGCCGTCGTACGAATATTCCCCGACATAACGAATATTCCCCAACCAATCGAATATTGTCCGACATAAAACTTTTGCACATAACATCCTTAACTTTAATTTTTATTAATTTAACACCTTATTGTTAGGCATAAAATTATGAGAAAAATTTTAAATCTATTTATTAAAATTCGGGGACTTATGGACATACAATCAAATTGTATAAAACAGCGGAAGCATGGTAAAATCAAATTTTAAAATTTTACAAACCATAAACATGATCGACCTTTATGTGGAATTATTAGTTAAATAAGAAGGAGTTAGAGAATTATATCCTTGTAGACACTAAGTTTCCACATGTACAAGTTTGTCTTCAATTCCTTCGCATTCTTCTCCAAATCCACCAATTAGATTTCTTAGAACAACGTTTGCTACCCAAGTGTGTAACCTCTAGAGGAGATCTACCAAGAAAAATATGAATTCAAGAAATAGGTGGTGGCAAACCCTAGTTTTCTCTCTTCTAAATCCTTAGATGTAGAGAATATGTGAGTGAGTAATTTTTGTAACCCTAATCCATAATAAGACTGATATAACCAACCATCCTAAACTCTTTAGGAATAGGATTTTAATTTAACTCCTAATATAATTGAGAACTAAATTAATTTAATATAATAATTATAATTCCTAAACCATTTAGGAACTTAATTATTTATTATAAGAGTATTCTTATTAATTAATTCCTAAACCATTTAGGAACTAAATAATAATAATAGTAGTAATAATAATAATAATAAGACTCATCTTATTAATTTATAATTAGTATTTTCAAAATGTTAAAATATAAATATTAAGCTATTTAATTTATTCTATCACCTGGGGTTTGTCGAGGGCAACGAGCGTCCAAGTGGTGGCTCAAAATTACCCCCACAACACAAAATTTTCCAGGTACAAGATGACCGATGGAAAGAACCAAATAACTCTGTTGGAACTTACCAAAGGCACGTATACAAAAACCCATATACCTTAGAAAACACAACCCTATACATACACAAACCCTTAACTTCTTAACCCACGATCGTAGAGTCCCAAAACTCTATGATCGAGCCAAATATAATATCTTCTACACCTTCACCAGTTCACTCGTCGATCATTGAGCAACCTAACTCCCCGATTGTAGAGTGAACTGAACATGAACCTTAACATTATACTTGTACAGATATACCCTCAACCTCATATATAAATACAGAAATACCCTACCACTTTTTACACTAACCTAGATACTTTACTTCTTCTACCCGATATTGATCAATTTTTTAAAGAGATCAATATTGGGAATAACCCAAATATACAAGAAGCCATCGAGCGACTCTTGTAACGCATCTCTGTTGTCCCTTCCAAAGCTCAGATAGACATCATGCTAAGGGAAACGGTCGAAGAATGCAGTAAAGGCTTTAAATCCACTGTAGATGGAGTAAAGAAGAACATGATCCATGTCATCAAGAATGCATCAAAACTTCTAGGACAAATGACAGACATGCTAAGAAAGAGGTTGAAGGACATACTTGAAACAATAACTTAGTACATCAACAAGAAAAATGAGCTCAACACTAGCTAAATTACCAAGCATAAGGAGGCTGCAGAGATGCTTTAGAAAATGAATGCTAAGTCAATCGGTTCACTCAAAGATTAAGTCTTAGAGATGACTGAAGCAAATAATAAGCTCAGAGACTCAGTCAAAAGATCAATAATAAAGACTGATGATGCCATGGCTATGGTGCAGTTAGAACGTGAAGGATCAGACAAGAAGCATGCCGAGCTTGAGACAAAAGTAATAATCTTAAAAAAACAACTAATTGCATTGGTAAAGACTGTCAAAGAGCTAACCAAAGAAGTCACAAAACTTCGGGGTGATGCTGACAAAAAGGGGGAGAAAAGTTAAAGCCAAAGCCACAGTCAACAACAAGTTCATCAATCATTAGCTGCAATTCTTATTGCTAGCACTTCTGCCCAACCAAGATTATCGAGTCAACCACCTTCACTGGCAAAAGGATCCCTACAAATGACCCAACATACCTAAATAGACAATCTTAAGGGGTTCATATTGTAGGAAAAGAACAACTTCTTTGGTCTCATTCTCTAAGGCCACCAGATTCCTTAAAAGAAATTAGGTAGAGATATGAAGAAGGAAGAAGGGAATATCATCGAAGGGTTGAGCAAGAATTTAGAGATTCGCCACCCTATCATCGATCATCGAGTGGTCAAAAGCAACCAGGATCGTCAAGTGCCTAACTGAAGCTGAAGCTTAAAAGATAAACCTTTTTTAAATTTTGCCTATATACTTGTTATAATTGTAATAACTATAATACTTGGAGTATTCTTTATTGGTATTCTTTATTCAATTCAACAAATGTTGTAAGTTGTTTTTGTAAATAACACTTTTTCATTCTTTTGTAAAATGAAACATACATCAATAAATTCATACTTCATTTTAGACAATACTACTTCTAACTGTATATAAGATCATGTTTATTTATGTATTATCAAACATTAGAGTAATTGATGATTGTTGAGAATTACTTATTTTTGTCATTGTCAAATAGGAGGAGATTGTTAGCATATTTATGTTTAAACCCTATAAGATTTAATGATGATTATTAATTAATGATGATACTAATGTATACGTATAATCAGAAAAAGAAAACAAGCAATATTTTAAAGTCCTTAAGTAATATTTGTTGAACATTGCATATTTGATTTGATGATAAGAATTAAGTTGATAAATGCATTCAATAGTAGAGTTGTAAAGTCCTTTGATTGTTTATGATATACAAGAACTTAGTTAGATAAGATCAAAACTGTTAGGTTGATCTTTTGGATATGAATGTATTGAGTTGTAAAGTCCTTTGTGGTGTACAAAGACTTAGATTTTAAAAGGATCAAATCTGTTAGGTTGATCTTGTGTTGTATCTCTTTAGTCAGTCTGATCGTAGAATGGACTTTACGATTCCGCGCAAGGAAAATTCGACGACCAAGTCTGATCATAGACCAGACTCTACGTTTTGGTCAAATCGAAGGAACATACTCTACGACCAAGGAAGAAGCCCAATCGTAGAACGAACTCTACGACCAAAGTAAACAATCATAGAATGGACTCTATGATCAACAGAGTGGTTGCAGAGTAAACTTTACGATATAAAGGAAATTGCCTGATCACAGAACATACACTATAGCAAGAATAATCGTAGAGATTCGTTGAGCAAAAGCAAGAGTCTTTTAAAACAACACCACGACTCTCCTCAGCTACACGTCACACAGATCAGAACCTAAACATTTGATGGTTCTTCTCTTGTACTGAAAGACAGAAGCAACTTTGTTGAGAAGAACAGTCTGCATCGATGTGACAGATGAAGCTCTGCCAAAGGCTTAAAGTCAGAAATATCAGAGGACTGACCAATGCGTGCTAAGCAACAGAGTGAAGATTTCAAGGTAGCACTAAAGTCAGAAGACTGTGTCCTATTAGCCATATTATATGGAAGACCAGTTACCTCCATGGAAGTTGGCAGAAACCTAGGACTGTCACGTCTTGTCCCAGGGAAGAAAAAGGAGACACCTTTTATGGACAGTATCAGTAGGTCAATTAATACATGGTCAGAGCATAAATGAGATAAATGAATATAATATTCAGCAGCTTTTTATCATGAGGTGACGGGCAAAAACTGAAGAAAATGACAGATTTCAAAATGGAAACAAATCTGAAGCTCCTATATGAGGCGCCCAAGATCAAACAAGAAAAATAGAGAAATACACAAGAAAGAAGAGAATACGCAAGAATTCAAAAAGATCAAACAAAAAAGTATCTTGCCTTGCTACTAAGTTTTTGAGAAACTTATGCTAAACGCAACTTAGTAGCACACCCAAACCAACACTACTCACGAGAAGAGTTCTTAGTGAACTAGAGTATCCAAGTTTGTTGGACTTGTAGAGTTCTTAGTGAACTTGTGATGCGCCCAAATCCGGGCCTACACAGCCCAATTTGAAACGCCAAAAGACTACAACAAATTATTACAATCCCATGCAAAGCACAAAAATGCAGAACTCAATAATACACAATTAAGTCTTCACTATTATTGTCACACTATTTACAATATGTGAAGATTACTATAACTATCTCTCGGACCTTCACTCCATTCCCCGGCTAGACTCAGCTACTCTCTCATTTCCTGAAGAAGAATGGAACAAAAAGAAAGGGTGAGCTCAAATAGCCCACTAAGAAAATATCATGACTAAGATAATGACAAATAAATTATCATTAGCCTTCAACAGTTGAGTTCTTAATTGAATATAATAGACAATAAGCTTTATATCAACAACTATAGTTAAATTTTTAAACAACGTTTAGATCAATGATAACAACGGAATGAGCAATCCATTAGATAATGTAGACTATGATGTTCACTCGCTTCTCTTTTTAAGAAAAATGTCATCAACTTTATCACCTGAAACACCACTGGTCATATTAATACAGTTTCACAGTTCCTGGTCATAATCATGCAAGTTAACAGGCCAAAGAGAACATCCACCACGTGCCCTAAAAGACACACCAACAAAGATATCATATCTGTGCCTCAGGCTACAAATATTCACAACAACTCGATTCTTGATGATTAGTATAAATAACAGTGATATAAATGATGAACAGAAGAAAAATGATAATAAGTATCAGAAGTTTACAATTTTACTTTGTGCAGATTCAAATAATGTCAAAATTGTCAACATGATGTGAAGTGAAATTCAAAAATTATATTAAGATCCACAGTTCAGAATAACGGTTACAGTTCAATAGAAAGATTTAGAAAAAAATAGGAAGGTTCAATTGAAATGATATTAGATGAAGCGCAAACTATTAAGGAGCATATAATCATTTCAGAAAACTTTACCAAATAATACTTACCATAGTAAGTTAAGAGTATAAAAAGAATAATACTCCTTACCGAATAAGTTTAAATAATAGAAGATGAAAAAAGATGGTATCCCTTACTGTAGTAAGTTTAAATAATAGAAGATGAAATAAGATGATATTCCTTACCTTGATATTGTGTAACAAATTTATGGTCGAACAAATCCTTCCTTGTTTGTCTATGTAACAGTAAGGAATCTGACTTTTGAGTCTTCTAGAGTTTTCAAAATCTCTTTATGTTTTTAAAATAATGTTACTCTCGAAAAAATACACAACATAGACTCAAGAATCACTCAATTAGGAGTTAACATGAATGAGTTATGAATTTTCAAAACTAAGACTGAAAATAGTGATGAAAATCAAAATAAGTTACGGTTTTTATTATTTTAAGGCATGAAGATGACTTCAGATGACTTTTCTTCCTTCTTTAAAGTTGTAGAGGACGAAAAACTGAAGAGACAGGCTTTCAATTCATTAAATTCTGATAAATAATGAATTTACTATGATTTTTCGAAAGAGTTGATGTACATAAGAAAATTTCACCCGGGAATTCAAAGAAGAATGCAAAAGATTTCAAAACTAGGAATGACTTAGAATATAAATATAGCACTTTAACTAATATTTACCAATACATGAGGTAGCCTAGCATACATAAAGGAAAACTTACTAAGAATTTTTTTTAGAAAGTGGAAGAAAATGTATGTAAGAAACTTATGAATTTTTTTTAAGTTAAGGCATCTATTTATAGCCAAAATCTAAGCTTTCCTAATTTAATCCAAACCATTCATTTTATTATCTTTAATCTATATCATTCATTTAATAAAATAACTAACTTTATATATAAAATAATTAATTTTATATATAAATCAATTAACTTTATATACAAAATAAATAACTTTATATATAAATCAATTAACTTTATATATAAAATAACTAACTTTATATATAAATCCATTATAAAACAACAAACTTTATATATAAAATAATTAACTTTATATAAATCAATTAACTTTATATATAAAACAATTAACTTTATATATAAAATAATTAACTTTATTTAAATCAATTAACTTTATATATAAAACAATTAACTTTATATATAAAATAATGCACTTTATATATAAAATAATTAACTTTATATAAAGTATATAAAACAAATAACTTTATAAATTAATTTAACAATAATTCATAAATTATTCACAATTATTCATTATTATAACCAATTATTATAAATGCAGTGTAGTTGGCTTTCTGAATTAGAGACTCATAATACCAGCAGAAATACCAACTAATAATAAAATACAACAGTTAAATCAACATCATAATAATGATAAAAATAATGCAGAAAATAAATAAAAGAAAGAGCACGTTACTGTATAACGACAATTATTAATTTAGTAATGTGAATTACTGTGCATATGCTATTATGACAATTATCAGTTCAATAATATAAATTATTGTGCATGTGATAATTATTGGTTCAATAAAGGCAATATTGTACAACAGCCACTTTATCAGTTCAATAATATGAAACACTGTGCAATAACGTGTGCTACTATGCAATACCGTGTTTTATTATTCCTTTACCACCGGGTATATTAACAGTTAAGAATGATAGTACCGTTGATCATTTTTATTTAAAAAAGTTAATGTTGTCGTTTTCTATATCCGACAATAATTCGTTGTGGGGGGTCCACTAATGTTTGGTTATTTCGGCGCCGTCGTACGAAATGAATATTCCCGACAAAATGAATATTATTCGACAAGATAAAATTTGTACAAAATATTTTTAACTTTAACTTTTGTTAATTTATCCATTTACCGTTTCAGGAAAAAAAATATGAAGAAAAAATTAAATTGTATTTCATAAAAGTTAGGGTCTTATAGAACTAAAGTTCCAAGACTGCTGGTCTTGAAGGAATCTAAGTGATTCAAAAATTGTAAGAGTATCCTTAGTGGATTTGCTGCTCATGGAGCAGAACAGTGGAGTAGGAGTCTTGAAAACTCTGAACCCCTTAAAACCTGGTGTCTTTTATCTTGTGTCTATTAACTGCTATATAACTGCTTGTTGAATTATTATATTAACATATCAAGAAGGGGTAACTAAATCATATTCCATTGTGCTAAACTAATTGATTAATAATTCATTCTATCTTAAAATAAAGAAAAGAAAAAGTTTTACAGAATCTATTCAACCCCTCTTCTAGATATCTTTCGTGTCATTAGGAACTAACAATTGGTATCAGAGAAGGTTCTCACATTTAAAGCCTTACAAGCTTGAGTAGATGTAATGGCACACAACAAGAATGGATCAGAACTTGGTGGAGGTAACAGACCACCTATGTGCAATAAAGAAAAATTTGCTAACTGAAAAGTTCGTATGCAGGTTTACATGGATGTAATAGACGATGAGCTGTTCGAGACGGTACTTAATGGGTCAGTCAAAGCAATGAAGCTTATATTAACGATTGAAGATCCAAACAAGCTAGTAGAAAAGAAAAGAGAAGAATGGACAGACAACGAAAAGAAAGATGTTCAAAGAGACAAAAAGGCCAAAAATATCCTATTCCAATCTCTAGATGATGAGTTGTTTGAAAATGTTGTTAACTGCAAAACAGCTCAAGAAGTCTGGCAGACTCTGTTGATCATGCACAAAGGAACAGAAGAAGTCAGAGAAAATAAGCAATCACTGCTTATTTAGCAATATAAAATGTTCACCCACATATCAGGAGAGAACATTACAAACACCTATGAAAGATTTAACTTGCTACTAAACTCTTTCAGATCATTTGGGAATGTCTACCCAAATAGAGATCTCATTATCAAATTCTTGAGATCATTACCAAGCAAATGGGATGCCAAAATCACAGTCATCCGGGAGTCAAAGAACTTGCACAAGATGACTGTACAACAGCTCTATGGAAATCTTCTTACCTACGAGCTGGAGCTAAATCAAATGGCAGAGACTCTATCTGAGGGAAGAAAGAATGAGAAAAATATTGTCTTTAAAGCCTCAACTCCAGCTCACAGAAATAATCTTAAGGATGATTCTGACTCTAATAAAGATGAATCAGATAATGATGAAGGAGCTGCCATGCTGGTCAGACAATTTAAAAGATTCATCAACAGGAACAGACCACAGAAGTTTAGAAGCAGCAGCAGCAAAGAACAAATAAATGACCTTTGCTACAATTGCAAAAAATCAGGCCATTTCATTGCTAAGTGCCCAAAACCCTTAAGAGAAGAGCTGAGGAAGGATAAAATAAAAACAAATCCAAAAAGAGAATTCAAAAGCCTCCACAAGCAAAAGAAGAAAGACAAAAGTTTCATAGCTGAAGGCTCTTGGAGTGACTCAGGAGAGGAACTAAACTCTAAGTCAAGTGACGATAAAGAGCCACAGAAGGCCAACCTATGCTTGATGGCAAAAGAAGAAGAAAGCAACAAAAAGGAATTCAATGTAGATGAGGTATTTGACTTATACTCTCCTGAATTAAATATTGATGATCTTAAAGAAGGCATGCATGACTTAATGATAGAATTACACAAATACATGAAAATGTTTAGAAGGCTATCTAAAGATCACTCTCATCTAAAAAAGGAAAAAGAGAAAATAAACATAAAATTAGAAGCCACACTTCAAACTGCAAAAATTTGTTCCAGTCTTGAGACTGAGAATGAAAAACTGAAAAAGATAATTGAATTGAGCACTCAGAAAGAGTCTTCACTAGTCTCCAAAATTCAGGAACTAGAAAAGACAATTTTCATGTGGAATAAATCAAGTTTGTCTATGGACACCCTGATCTCAAGCCAAAGAGATGTGACTGATAGATCAGGATTATGTTTTGAGAATTTTTTTCTCAAAGCCTAATATGAAGAAATCAATGGAAGTAAATGAAAGCAACTCCTTTAATCTTAATAAAGGAATTATGTTCATCAAATCCTCAGAATCAATCTCTCCTAGCTACCCACACTCTGCTAATCCTGCTATCGTATTAGACAATAAAACTCGTACTGGTCTAGGATTCAAAAAATTAAAAAGTAAGTCAACACCTATAGCTGAACCTCGAAGGATCATAGAGTCAAGCAAAACTTACTCTACAAATCAACCTTGCAGAAATCGTAGACTTAACTTTCACTCTACGAAACTTGAGAATCGTAGAGTAGTATGGAAGCAGAATGTATATCAGCCTAACAGAAGGACTATGAACAATTATAATTCATACAAGTCTTGGACAAATAGGAATTCATAAATATACACACATCATCATCAAAATCACATCAATCATTGGCACCGTCATAAAAATGATAAATATTTATCAGGTTATCATTATCATATACTGCAAAGATCTAAAATCAAACAGATTTGGGTCCCAAAAGGTACTAATAAAACATGACCCAAGCAAATGTGGGTACCAAAATGAAGATTGAATTGTCATGCAGGAAAAGAGATCCATCTGATACTTTGATAGTGGATGCTCAAGACACATGACAAGAAATAAGGCTCTTCTGTCAGATTAGAAGGAAAAGGATGGACATGCAGTCATCTTTGGAGACAACAACTCAGGAAAAACCAGAGGATATAGCTCGACTGAAAATGGTGCAATACCATTCAGTAAGGTGACTTATGTTGAAGGACTAAAGCATAACCTATTAAGCATCAATCAACTGTGCGACAATGGACATCAAGTCACTTTTCTCAACAGCCAATGCCAAATCAGAGATTTGAAGACTAACTCTCTAAGGCTAGTAGGAGTTCGAGAAGGAAATGTCTACGTAGTCAACCTTGACGAATTAAGTTCAGATGAGACAGTCTGCTTCCTTCCTAAAGCCTCTGAAGATATGTGCTGGCTCTAGCACAAGAGATTTTCTCATCTTAACTTCAAGAGTATGTCAAAGCTTGCCTCCAAAGACGTAGTAAGAGGATTGCCAAAGCTTAACTTCATCAAAGAAAAATCATGCAATGCATGTCAGCTTGCAAAGCAAACAAAGATCTCCTTCCAGAGCAAGACCGTCAACTTAAATGATAGAGCCCTTCAATCATTACACATGTATTTATTCAGCCCTACCCTAACTGCAAGCCTTGGAGGAAAGACATACTCTCTAGTGGTAGTAGATGACTACACTAGATACACATGGGTATCTTTTCTAAGCTTTAAAGATGAAACTATTTCACATCTTATCAAGCTCTTCAAACTAATCATGAATGAAAAAGGGTGAGAAGATTAAGGCCATCAGAAGTGATCATGGAAGAGAGTTTTACTTTTCAGATATGGACCAGTTCTGTGAAGAAAATGAAATCAATCACAACTTCTCAGCTCCAAGGACTCCTCAACAGAATGGAGTAACAAAAAGGAAGAATAGGACTTTGATTGAAGCAGGAAGAACCCTTCTTGCATCGGCCTATCTTCCTGAGTATTTTTGGGCTGAAGCCATCAACACCGCATGTTACACCCAGAACAGGTCACTCATACACTCAACATTAAATAATACTCCATACGAATTGTGAAAAGGAAGAAAGCTAAACATAAGTTACTTTCATGTGTTTGGATGTCTATGCTACGTACTCAACAATGATAAGAAGCATCTAACCAAATTCCAGCCAAAGTCAGAAGGAATCTTCCTTGGCTACGCTAAGGATAATAGAGCATACATAGTGTTCAACAAGGAACCCTTAACTGTTGAAATCTCCATCCATGTCACATTCGATGAATCAGATCCAGAAAAGAAAAGCTCAACACTCAACGATTCATCATAAATAAACTCAATGATCAAAGAACTCAAAATCGTAGAGTCCGACTCTACGATCATGGGACTAGTAACAGAAATCATTGAGTATGCAGAGGAAATCGTAGAGCTCACCACGCCAGACATTGAAACTCTACGATTAGAACAAGAAGTTGATTTGGAAGAACTCGTACAAAAAGGCATCAGAACAGACGTTCCTAGCAGAAGAAAGTGGACCAAGGATCACACTCAAGATCTAATAATTGGAAATCTAAATGCCGGAATCAAGACAAGAGCTACAACTTCAAATGAATGTTTCTACCTAAGCTTTCTCTCTCAAGTGGAACCCAAGAAGATCGAAGAAGCCTTAGGAGATTCAAGTTGGATAGATGCCATGCAAGAGGAGCTCAATCAATTTGAAAAAAACAAAGTTTGAAGATTGGTTGCTAGACCTCAGCATAAACCAATCATTGACACCAAATGGGTCTTTAGGAACAAAATGGATGAAAAAGGTGTGATTACAAGGAACAAAGCAAGACTGGTGGCCAAAGGTTATTCTCAAGAAGAAGGAATTGACTACGATGAGACATTTGCTCTAGTTACCAGATTGGAAGCCATAAGGATTTTTCTCGCCCATGCTGCACATTTGAAGTTCAAAGTCTTCCGAATGGATGTCAAGAGTGCATTTCTAAATGGAGAACTTCAAGAAGAAGTCTACGTAGAACAACCTCCAGGTTTTATCAATCCAACCTTTTCAGATTATGTTTATAAATTAGATAAAGCCTTATATGGTCTAAAATAAGCACCCAAAGCATGGTATAAAACCTTAACTAACTTTCTTATTGAAAAAGAATTCACTAGAGGAAGAGTGAATACTACCTTATTTTTAAGACAACATAAGGATAAAACACTGCTAGTTCAAATTTATGTAGATTATATCATATTTGGTTCTTTGGATGAAAAATTGTGTGAAATATTTGCTAAGCTTATGCAGGGCAAGTTTAAGATAAGCATGATAGGAGAACTTAACTTCTTCCTCGGACTTCAAGTAAAGAAGACTGATGAAGACATCTTCATCAACCAAGCCAAGTACATCAAAGACTTACTAAAGAAGTATGACATAGAATTTGCAACTATCATGAAAACTCCGATGCCACCTGCCATTAAGCTTGACAAAGATGAGAATGGTAAAAACATTGATATTACTCAGTACAGAGGTATGATAGGCTCACTCTTATACCTAACTGCTAGCCGGCCAGATATAATGTTTGCTACATGTATATGTGCTAGATTTCAAGCTAACCTTAAAGGTCTCATCTAATGGTTGTGAAAAGAATTTTCAAATATCTTAAAGGAACTCCAAATTTAGGATTATAGTATCCCAATGAGTCTTCCTTTAATCTAATAGAATAGTCAGATGTTGACTATGCAGGATGCAAAATAGACAGAAAGATTACAAGTGGAACATGCCAGATGTTTGGCAGCAGACTTGTCTCTTGGTTTAGTAAGAAGCAAAACTCAGTATCCACATCAACTGCAGAAGCTGAATATATAGTCGCAGATAGTTGCTGTGCACAAATCCTATGAATGAAGACTCAGTTTGCAGACTATGGGTTTGAGCTTAACTCTATCTCTATATATTGTGATAATACCAGTGCAATTGCCATAACTCATAACTCTGTCATGCACTCAAGAACTAAGCACATAGACATAAGATATCATTTCATTAGGGATCATGTACAAAATAGTAATATATCACTACACTATATCCCAACTGAAGATCAACTAGCAGATGTATTTATAAAACCTTTAGATGAATCAAGATTTAATAAACTTATAAGTGAGTTAGGAATGCTAAATCTAGACTCTTAATATATATCATGCTTTGAAAGCTACTAACACTGTAGGAAGAAAAGTGTTCAAAGGATAAAGTAAAGAACAATTCGTAGAGCCTACTCAATGATCGTCGAGCTAAGGATCGTAGAGTACACTTTAAATCGTAGAGCTCACTCAATGATTGTCAAGCCAATGATTGCAGAGTACATCCCAGTCGTAAAGCTCACTCAACGACCGTCAAAACAAAGAATCGTTGTGTCAAGAGGGATCGTAGAGCTCAGGGGGAGACAAAGGGCAAAATAGTCATCTACCAACTGGAAGTTCTCCTATCAAAATTTGACACGCGTCTCACTCTCAGCAAACATAGAGGGAAGTTTTAAACATTTTGAAAACTGCGCGTCTTTCATTATTCTTCAAAATCAAAATCAAAATCAAAAACTGAAAACTCTCTATCTCTCTCTCGCAATCCAGAACCATAAATTTACAATACTCAGTTAAATCATTCCTCTTGTTTCAGAAAATCAATCAAATGGCACATGCTCAAGTTATATCGGGAAATGAACTAAACTTTGAAGCCTTCACTACCGTCGATAAACAGTAGCGGAGGATAATCCATCTGTTAGAAATGGCTGGCCTTCGAGAAGCATTAGGAACCAACACAAGGATCCTATCAAAGCTAGTCCGAGAATTCTATACAAATGGATCGTATGTAAATGGAACCTTAACCACCATAGTGAAAGGGGTCCACTTCAATCTCACAGCTGAAGAAATAAACCTAGCCTTAAGTTTTAAGCATGGGGGTCTCACGACTCTTAATCTGGTGAGTACAGAAGAGGACCTAAGAAGGATGCACCACAAGAAGAATCCAGAGTTGAGAGGATTGAAGAAGAAAGAGTTTCCCAAAAAATATGAATTTATGGCTGATGTCATAGGAAAATGCCTCATTTGTAAAGACTCAGCTCACGACTCCATCAACGAGATCCAGCTGAAGATAATGACAACCATCGTAAAGAAAATAAACATCAACTATGGCTCCTTATTGTTAGAATGGATCAAAAATTGGATCTGGGAATAGTGAAGGAACACAGAGTGGTACTGGGCCCTCACTAATGAAGAACATATCTGCAGAAGCAGAATCTCAGGAGGTCAGCAGACAATCTCCTAGTCTAATCCGGAAGAGGAAAGGAAAGAAAGCCCTTGAAATTGAAGAACCTCAAGAATCATCAAACAAGGCCTCTAACGTTGCTTCTGAAGAGAAGGCTGCCTCAGAAGATGAAGAATCAAAACAGAGAAGGGAAACTCGTAGCAAGCATAAGGCTGAGGAGGTCACTTCAACACAACCAAAACCAACGACAAGAAGGCTAGTGAAACTAGCCGATCAAATGACTGAAAAAGGCTCAGTAGCTGAGGAGGAGCTACATGAAAAATCAGATAATGCTCCAGTTGAGGGGGAACCATTTGAAGCAACTGAACCTATTGATGCTCAGGTTGAGTGGGAGATTCGAGAAGAAACCATCCCAGAAGACATATCAATCCCTTCAGCCACAATAACCAAAAATACCGAGGAAGAGGATGACATCGAGATAGTGGTAGTGGGAAGAAATGAACAGAGGCACCTCGACTACAACTTCCTGATGAAATTCTTGTCACTAATGTCATTTCACCAAGCCCTGGTGCACAATGCATGGGATCAACTCTTTTTAACCTACAAGCATATCCCAACGTGCTGATTTTGGCTAAAAGCTACCCTCAAAACCTTCATTTTGCTCAAAAACTGATCTCAAACAGCTCATTTTCACCTACAGTAGGGCAAAAGGTACACTTTATCCTTCTAACCTTCATACAACGTCATACACCTGCATGGACCTTCAATCATTTCGAGGAGCTGTCAAAAGTAAACTCTGAAACAAGCTCTACCTCCAACCCTACCCCAGTCGTAAAGTTCCCACACTCTACGACTGGTGGTCTAAGAAGCCTAAATGATCAAAACGTAGAGTGCCCTTAAGACTCTCCTCAAATCCTGCCTTCTACATAAACAATGCCTCCTGCTCAACCTTCCCAACCACCAAGACTCCTCTTAACACACAAAGACATCTCATTAACCTTTGGTCATGAACACTTTCACATTCCAAGCTCCATGGTTGACTAGGGGCAATCAACTCAACTCCTCAAAGAGATCCTGGAAAAGATATCTCTGCTTCCTACAACTGAGGGCTTAATTGATATTACAAGCTATAAGCAAGCAGAGATACAAAACGATCAGACATCTAAGTCCCACAACATTCAACAGAGATTAAACAATGTCGTCACTGCTGTAAATAACCTTTCTCAAAATTTGGGAAGCGAATTCTCCTCAAGGCTGAAGGAGTTAATTGCAGCAGTTTCCGACAATCTCAAGGCAAAGGACAAAATATTTATGAAAGCAATGGCCAACCATCAAAAGTAAATCGACATTTTTCAAAAAACCAATGATAAATCTATAGCCCTCCTCACTGATCAAATCTTCGATATGAAGAAATCTCTTAGAGAATAAGCTCATCAATCAGATGAAACTCTGATAGTGGTGGAGCAGAAACAGATGCTAGTTGAAGAATGACTTCAAGAACACCACAATGATGTAACTGTCACCTAGACCCAACTTCAAGAACTTATTCAGGGTATGTAGCAACTATCAGATGAGGTGACCAAAATTAATGATGCCAACATAGGGGAGAATAGTATGAGTACAGAACTAACTATCAGTTAAAACAGAAGAGAAAGAGCACCTCAAGGGATGAGAATGGTTCAAACGTCAATTCAACCTCCTAAGTTTGAAGCAGTACCAATTCATCTCAGACAGGACTCAACTGCAAGACCATCTGTACCAAGTCATCAAGGATAATCCTCAACTGCGAGACCATCCAGCTCACAAATATGGCTCCAAGTTAAAGAGGAAGAAGCTATGCAAAGGGAAGAAATGGAACTTAAAATGGCAGAAGAGGAAAGGAGAGCACTCTTCAGGCAAAGACAGGAAGATGAGAGAAGAAGATCTCCTAGGCAAAGTCATGAATATGAGAGAAGAAGACCTCCTAGTAGAAGGAGATAAGTATTTCAAACCTTTATGTATTTTTTTAACCGCTCATTGTACAACTGACTATACATCAATAAAATTCATTTTTTCGTTAAAAATACAGTTGCTCACTATATATTAGGCATTCTCTCATTTAAATGCATTTACTTAATTAAATTGTTCAAACTACCTTCTGCTATTAGTGTTGTCATCATCAAATAGGGGAAGATTGTTGAACATTGCATATTTGATTTGATGATAAGAATTAAGTTGATAAATGCATTTCATAGTAGAGTTGTAAAGTCCTTTGATTGTTTATGATGTACAAGGACTTAGTTAGATAAGATCAAAACTGTTAGGTTGATCTTTTGGATATGAATGTATTGAGTTGTAAAATCCTTTGTGGTGTACAAGGACTTAGATTATAAAAGGATCAAATCTGTTAGGTTGATCTTGTGTTGTATCTCTTCAGTCAGTCTGATCGTAGAATGGACTCTACGATTCCGCGCAAGGAAGATTCGATGACCACGTCTGATCATAGATAGACTCTACGTTTTGGTCAAATCGAAAGAACAGACTCTACGACCAAGGAAGAAGCCCAATCGTAGAACGAACTCTACGACTAAAGCAAGCAACCGTAGAATGGACTATACGATCAACAGAGTGGTCGTAGAGTAAACTCTACGATATCAAGGACATTGCCTGATCGCATAACAGACACTATAGCAAGAATAATCGTAAAGTTGATCGTAGAGATTCGTTAAGCAAAAGCAAGAGTCATTTAAAGCAACACCATAACTCTCCTCAGCTACACGTCGCACAGATCAGAACCTAAACGTCTGATGGTTCTTTTCTTGTACTGAAAGACAGAAGCAACTTTGTTGAGAAGAACAGTCTGCATCAATGTAACAGAT
Source organism: Hedera helix (assembly GCA_947179155.2). Taxonomy (NCBI): domain Eukaryota; kingdom Viridiplantae; phylum Streptophyta; class Magnoliopsida; order Apiales; family Araliaceae; genus Hedera; species Hedera helix. The sequence goes on along the minus strand of OX359271.1, from coordinate 30,960,508 downwards.
GAACATCTGCCAAGGGTTTAAAGTCAGAAATATCATAGGACTGACCAATGCGTGCTAAGCAACTGAGTGAAGATTTCAAGGTAGCACTAAAGTCAGAAGATTGTGTCCTATCAGCCATATTGTATGGAAGACCAGTTACCTCTATGGAAGTTGGTAGAAACCAAGGACTGTCATGTCTTGTCCTAGGAAAGAAAAAGGAGACACCTTTTATGGATAGTATCAGCAGGTCAATTAATACCTAGTCAGAGCATTAATGAGCTAAATGAACATAATATTCAGCAGCTCAACATCATGAGGTAACAGACAGAAACTGAAGAAAATGAATGATTTCAAAACGGAAACAAATCTGAAGCTCCTATATGAGGCACCCAAGATCAAATAAGAAAAATAGAGAAATACACAAGAAAGAAGAGAAATACACAAGAAAGAAAAGAATACGCAAGAATTCAAAAAGATCAAATGAAAAAGTATCTTGTCTCGCTACTAAGTTCTTGAGAAACTTATGCTAAACGCAACTTAGTAGCACACCCAAACCAACACTACTCATGAGAAGAGTTCTTAGTGAACTAGAGTATCCAAGTCTGCTGGACTTGTAGAGTTCTTAGTGAACTAAAGTTCCAAGACTGCTGGTCTTCAAGGAATCTTAGTGATTCAAAAATTGTAAGAGTACCCTTAGTGAATTTGTTGCTCAAGGAGCAGAACAGTGGAGTAGGAGTCTTGTAAACTCTGAACCACTTAAAACCTGGTGTCTTTCATCTTGTGTCTATTAACTGCTATAACTGCTATATAACTGCTTGTTGAATTATTACATTAACATATCAAGAAGGGTTAACTAAATCATATTCCACTGTGCTAAACTAATTGATTAATAATTCATTCTATCTTAAAATAAAGAAAAGAAAAAGTTTTAAAGAATCTATTCAACCCCCCTTCTAGATATCTTTCGTGTCATTGGGAACTAATAATATTCATTATAAAAGTACTTAAGGATCAAATAATGTTAGGTTGGTCCATTTGATAGTGTTCGGATGAGTTCAGACCACTGATCAGATGAAGAGAAAAGATTGGAGAGCTAATCCTTAGTTACTTTGAGATTGAAGAGTAAACTAAGCAACTGAAAAAGTTATCGAGCAAAATACAAAGGACTGCGAGTTCGTAGAGTAACAACTGGACAAAGTTAAATCGTAGAATGACTGCCAAACAGCTAAAGTGTAGAGTAACCAATATCATAGAATGAACTTGACTAAAGCTTGACTCTATGATCCCTGACCTTCATATCGTAGAGTGCAAACTAGGAAGTTACCATTGGACATGAAGCTTCCTCAACACACACACCTACTCTGATGACCCTGAAGTATGTTGACAAAAAAGGAAAGGTATAATCAAGCCTTAACTCTAACAACTATATTTGGTAGATCAGTCCACCACAAACAACCTATCACTGGTGGCTACAACAAACTGACATGAAGACTTTTGCGGCTATGCAACAGGACTTTTTAACATGCAAATTTCAAAGGAAATCTATAAATAGGAAGCTCAGGATCCAGTCTTAGAACTGATCAAATAATATAATCGTCATATTTGAGAGAGACGAAATGATCAAGCGTAAAAGATAAAAGCTATACAAAGAGTCTGAAACACAACACACTCTACAATCCTGATAAGGATCACTCCACAATTTATGTGACTACGATCACTGCTACTAAGCCATTGAAAGAATAGCTTAAAGATCTTTAGCAACACCTCAAACATAAATAACCAATCAACAAAGATGAGTTTTTGTGGTTTGCCTGATTTAGAAGAATCAATCTCTTAGGGATAATCCAGCAATATGAGTTTTGGTGGCTCGCCTTATTCATAGGAATCAATTCTCTGTGTGAGATTAAGTCTAAGTGACTTATTGTAATTGGTTTGAAGTCGTTTATTATGCAAGTGTTGTTTCTTTGCACCCCGTGCATTAACATACTTGTTATCTGTTATGTGCCAATGTGTTAGTCATTGTTGTTTTTAAATTGAAAACTCATGTTAGTATCCAAAATCAAACAACTCTCTTATATGGGTAGGAGTTTAAGATGTGTTAGAAAACGAAGTATAATAAAAATATCTTTCTCATATGCTCATTCTTGCAAATATCTTTCTAAATTTCAGCAAACGAAGTATAATAAAAATATCTGGCGATAAAGAGATTGATGAAGAGATAGTTTAATATCGTCTTCATATTGTGTAGTGAAATTTTAAGTCTATATTACTTTTGTAATTGAAAGTGCAGAAATTGATATCCTAGAAACTGCAACACGATTCAAATTAATAATACTACGTGTTTTATAAAAATTTATTGTGTAATTTACCTTTAAGTTAATAAATGTTATGAATGAGGTAGCACAAATCAGCATGAAATTCAACCAAGCAAATAGGTGAATTTCAGGGTGTCACAATTTGGTATCAGAGCTATCGATTATAGCTCTAAGGTAGCAGTACCTTATGCTATAATCTTGAAAAAAATAGAAGTGGTAAAAATATGATAGACTCGTAAAGAGTTCTTAAGCAAATAACAAATATAAAAATAACCTTAAAAACCTTAAATTTTGTGTGAAACTGTTTCAGCAAGATATTAAGAAAAATTATACATTTGATGTGGTAATTGAACACTTGTATATATATATATATATATATATATATATATATATATATATATATATATATTATTGATCAGAATATGGCACCCTAAAGAAGAGCACGAGCTGATATCAATAAAAAAGGATAATGTTTATTTTGAAATCAAGTGTTATGTGATTGAATAAAATTATTAAATATAAAAGATGCCATTATACATAAATCTATGCATCCAAGTGAGGGTGTCCAAATGCATTAACTGTTCTGACGAGAACGACTGTTTGTGATGGGATACTGTGAACTTTGGATAGATAGAGGTTATAAATAATGGAACATCTATATTATTTGTGATTGTATGTGTAATTTTCTAAAAACGCATATATGATAAGTTTGTGATCCACAGTATATGGCAAGTTCATAAAAAACCATAGATATATGGTACGATTCTGTGTTAAACTCATATCAATGTGGCGAACTGACTTATATCAATGCGGCGACTTCCTAAATTCATAATATATAACAAAAGTTACGCCTTAGGTCCGGACGCCGAGCACGGATTCGATGGCGTGATATTTTTACTGAATCTTATAATCTTTTTTGTGAAAATGCGATATGAATCTGTTTATGTGATTTATATGTAAAAATACATAGAACATGAGATAGAAAGAAATACACTCATAAAAAATTCTAAGTCATTAATTTCGAGGGCGAAATTCATATAAGTGGAGGGAAAATATAATATCCCAGATAATTATGATTAAAAGTAATTTCGAGTACGGAATTCTTATAAGTTGGGGTGAATATGAGACCCAAAATTTAATTAAAATTATTATTACGATTTTAAAAGATTAAAGAATTTAAAACCTAAACTAGGGTTAAAACCTAAACTAGGGTTAAACCCTAAGGATATAACATAGGCTTCTTAGATAAACGTGTACATCTTTTGACATTCTGTTTTAAGATATGGCATTCCTACGAAGTAAAAACACGTAATAATGAATAAAAAAAATTCCCTAAAAATGAGCGGTAATCAATATTCGCAAGAAAAACGCTCTGCTTTTTTTTTGACTTTTTTTTTGCGGAATATCGTTAATATGAGGTATAGATACCAGGGAACTAATAAAAAAAATTCAAAGAAAAATGCCAAAAAACACTATTCACGCAAAAACCGTCTTTCGTTTTTTTAAAATTTCACATTCCTGAATAGCGTTTTTATGAACAATAAATACATTTTGACCAATAATTTTTTTACCGAAAATAATTTTTGGAGATTACTATTCGCAAGTATGGGACAAATACGAAGAATAATACAAGTATACTGTAATGTATAATACAAAAATTATACGGTATAAATACAAAAAAGTCAACTGCTGAATAGTAAAAGTCAACGATTACGGCTAAGCCAAGCCAAATGTGGAGCCAAAGTTTGAGCCAAACTTAGAGCTAAAGACGAAGTCAAGCCAAACTTGGAGCCAAAGTCAAAGCTAAACTTGGAGCCAAAGTCAAAACCAAATTTAGAGCCAAAGTTGAAGCCAAGCCAAACTTGGAGCCAAAGTTGGTTGTCATTTTTACCCTCACCCTGGTTTTTCTATAAATAGCAAGCTTAGTTCTTCATTATTTTCTACCATTCAAGAAGCATTTCAAGAGAAAAATTACTCTATATATATATATTTTAAATAGTAATAATTCAAGTGATCTAAAGTTGCAAAAAATAGTTAAAGCTTGCAACCACAAGATGTAAAATCTCTAGTCATTTTTATGTTCAATTTTCTTTCATCTTTAGTTTACATAAAGCTAAAGAACACGAGTCATAGCCATGTACGATTGTCGTTCATCGTGTTCTTCATGTGTTCTTGAGCTTTTTTTTCATTTTATAGTAATTATAATGTTGAATTTTATTTCATAGTTTATAACTAAAGCTCAATGAACGCAAGTCGTAGCCATATACGATTGTTGTTCTCCGTGTTCTTCATACGTTTTTGAGTAATAATTATAAAATGTTATAATCAAATATACAAACCATTATAATGCCCAAATTATTTCAGTTATAAAGAAGAAATTATACTTTTATAAGCAATTTCTATGCTCAATTTTCTTCAAGTATTTAATGAAAATATTCATTTTACAAGTAGTTATAATGCTCAATTTTTTTTAAAGTATTTAGTTAAATACTCATTTTATAAGCGGCTATGATGCCTGAAATAAAACTTAAAAGATTTAATTATTAAAGCTTTACTAGAGTATGAAATTGTATTAGGACTATTGGTTATGTCAAGTTGACATACTTTGTAGGTTGTACGAAGGATGCAATATCAACGTAAACGATTGAAGCGATAAAAAGCAAGATCTAACTTACTTGTTATGCACTCAGTGCAAGTTTTCTTTTCTCTTGCACTCCGTGCAAGTTCTAAATATTATGTGTACATGTCAACTGACTTCCGAATATGCACTCCGTGCAATAACGTATTTTATATTTTGAAGTCGTTTATTATGCAAGTGTTGTTTCTTTGCACCCCGTGCATTAACATACTTATTATCTGTTATGTACCAATGTGTTAGTCATTGTTGTATTTCAATTGAAAACTCATGTTAGTATCTGAGATTGAATAACTCTCTTGTATGGGCAGAAGTTTAAGATGTGTTAAGAAACCGATCTAACTACATTGAAGGTACAAATGCGCTTAACGCATATGTAAGACCTCGGTAAATCCCAGGCAAAAAAATATGGTTGGACATTTGTAGAAGTGTAGATGAGACGGGGAACTAATTCATTAGTTCACAGGTGGGGAACCACTTAGTTTACTAGATTGATAATAGTTGAAATCAAATTTCGAGTTATTCTTTATATATATATATATATATCTTGAAAAGGTGATTTTTTTCCTCATATATATGTCTTTGTTATACTTGTTGTGCATTTGTATGCTCATTCTTGCAAATATCTTTCTAAATTTCAGCAAAGAAAGTATAATGGAAATATCTGGCAGTAAAGAGATTGATGAAGAGATAGTTTAATATTGTCTTCATATTGTGTGAAATTTTAAGTCTATATGACTTTTGTAATTGAAAGTGAAGAAATTGAGATCTTGGAAACCGATTCAAATCAATAATATTGCGAGTTTTATAGAAACTTATTGCGTAATTTACCTTTATGTTAATAAATGTTATGAATGAGGTTGCACAAATCAGCCTGAAATCCGACCAAGCAAACAGGTGGATTTCGGGGAATGACAGAACCTCTTAAAACCTTTTCTCACTTAACTGCTTACCATAAACTGTGATAAACTGTTATAAACTATCATAACTGCAATATGAACTGAAATACATTTGAGGTTTATTTCCACATTGTACGCTAAATTCAGATATGTAAATTTCATATAATCTTTAAAGGGGTTTTATAAACAAACTAATATTCCACTGCGCATGACTATTAAGTTATTACAAGTGCATTGTCATTTAGAGTGACCATGTTAGGAAAGAAATCTTCATTGGTAAAAGTAACGGGATTTGTCTTAACACCCCTCGATTGTCCAAACACTTGGTGAATTGCTCGGACGAAGGTTTTTCTCTTCTTTTTGGACATGGCAGTTATTGATCTGCTTGTTATGACATTTACCACTCCTCTCGGTGCCGATGAGGAAGTGGATGGTGCGATCCAATCAAAGGCTGATCGTTTGTTTCTATTAGCTGTGAAACATTCTAGGTTTCCCTTCTGCACCGATCTACGATGAAATCCTTTAAACGATAATAGTCTTTGGTATCATTGCCCTCTGTCTCATTCTAAGAGTAGTATTTGTCATTAGTCTTTTGCCTAACGAAGACCCTAATTTTTTAGGGCTTCTTATAGAAAGGCTCTTGCTTTATTTCCTTTAGTATTTGAGCTCTATTGGTGTTTAAGGGGTGTAATATATGTCTTTATTTTTGCTCCCCCTGTCCTTGGAGCTATCATTCTTATACTATCGATCACTCTTAAAATCCTTCCTATTACCATCTCTCTGAGCATCATCTCTTTGGCTATCAGTTCTTCTACCGGCTCCATCGCCTCAAGGGTCTCTTTTCTGATGATAATCGTAATTGAATTTTGAAACACCCCGAAGATTGGCGAGGGTCTCTTCCATCTCTATGGACTTGTCGACTCTGTCATAAACCTTAACAAGAGTCTAAAAAGCTTTAGTAATGATCTCCTCAATTAGGCGGTTTTACTTATCCACATTCAAGCCCATTGTAAGGAATTGTATCGCTTGAGCTGAGTCCAAAGTGGGGATTTCAGATGCCGCTTCACGAAACTTCTTCACGTACTGCCGAAGACATTTATTTGGCTTCTGTTTGACTTGAAACAGCAAAGTCATCATTTTCAGGCGCCTTTTATCATCGTCGAAGCGTGTGTGGAATTGCTCCTGCAATTCTTCCCATAAATCTTTAAAGACAGGAAGGAGTGAAATTATCTATTCTCTGACAGTGTTCTTCAAAGTGGAGATGAAGAGATGACACATCCTAGCAGCATCAACCGTAAAATCGCATTACTCGCTCATACGAATGGGTATGGTTGTGGGGATTACTCGTTCTATCATATGTCTCCAAAGTAGGAAACCCTTAGAGATCCGTCAATCTTGGTCTTGTCAAGTTCCTTGGTGAAAAGAGATGAGTAAGGTTTCTTACATTTGGCTCTAACACGCCTCCCAAAGGACCTCAGGGGAGATGTTTCTCTAGAATGACTGCCTCGACGTCATTTCCTGGCTGGTTCTCCACTTTTATGCTGTGAAGGAGACCTTGACCTTTTCCTTCGGCTCCTAGAATTTGATGACCAAACGCTAATTGTTTCATAGTCTTGGTGAGAACCATAGCGATCTGGTCGGGGAGCTGTCATTTGCTCATTCAAAAGGTTATCTTCGATTCTCTTCAACCTTACAAGTTGTTTGTCGAGTTCTTCACGCTAGAGTTGAAGAGCTTTCATTTTATCCTATATCTCCCGTTAGTGGTGTTGCTTGTCAACATTAGTGAGTCGATGTGACTGCAAGTGTGCTTCTCCACTGGAATTGTTGTGGTGACTGTGTGATGATGGTATTGCCGCTATACTAGTTTTTCCTTAGAATGGTTGAATAATCTCTACTAAATACCATAAGCCCTTCCTTTCTAGTGTCAATATTAAGACTTAAATTTGTCCACGTGTTCAACCACTGGCTTGAACATGAACCTGCACAAGGAGAACAACCGAAAAGTGCTTAATGGCTCGGGAGATACCTCCGGTGAGATTATATACAGGCTTCAAGATATGTTAACAATGGAGGTGCAAGTATTCAATAGGCAATAATGTTATTATTCGTACCTTTATTGTTCCTTTTACTTTTTATATCAGTTGTCTCTTCTCCTCATTCTCCTGGATAGTCTAATGGATCTTTTCGGTGAAGGTAACCGTCGTTTCAGTTATTGTCCAGGGTAACTGCCACCTTCATTATTTGTCTAAAATGAATATCAATTTGTAACTGATAGACTATATGTCATATCATTTAATGTTTAGAATAATGAGATAGTAGACCAGGTATATCGGCCTTAAAGGTCCTCATGTGCGTACTAGGCCCGTTTGCCCTAGATAAAACGCAAACCAACAATAATCTTACAGTTTATTTTTTCATCGACAATACTACTACAACAGTTAATGATGGAACCAAATAGAGATCTCCGATTGCTTGTAAAATATACGAATAAGCCAAATATTAAATAAAGAAAAGAAAAAAGAGAGCAAGGTTTACGTATAACAACATATTACAATTCAATATAACAAATATCAAGCCATACAAGATCTCATCCTTCAAAAACTACTTATTCTTTGGGGGCGTCACAATTTTTTTAAGGAAACAAGGCTCTTAATATAATTCATAGCATACGTGCCTATTCAAAACGACAAATTCAACCTTTTAGGCATGTAAAATTTCCTAATAGCATGTTGTTGGCTATGACACTGAAACGCTAATCTGACACTTGAAGTTGGCAACAATTCATTGTTCTAAATGCTCACAAGGTTAATGGCAAATAATATGTAACATCGTCAAATACATTACAATTAAGATTAACATGGTACATGTTCATGTAGATTAATACCAAGTCTTCATTCGTATAAACGTTACATGTACAATTAATATGAGAATAAAATAATAATTTCAAAAAGTTGGAAGGTAAAATAAAAATACAAAAATATTAAATTAAAAAAATAAAATAGTACTATAACTAAACTTGCTAGGATAAAAGGAGGAATAAATTTGTGACATAAAGACATAGTTGACACCTATGGCGTCACTGTTCCGTTTTGTGTTGTTTTATATAAAGAAGTTGACATCGATGACGTTTAAATTATAATTAAAAACTTAGTTAAATAACTTAGTCAACTCTTATATTCATGTAGTGACGAAATCAGAATTTATATTTAGTGGGGTTAAAATTATTATGACATTATAAATAATTTAGCGGGGGTTCAGGAGTAGCGCTCCCGAGCCAATTTTTTGAATAATTTTATACTTTCAGGTTGCATATATAAAACATATATTTTATTACAATGATAATATAATAATTGTTAACTCTATACATATTTATATGCCTGTATATATATATATTGTTAGTTCCCAATGACACGAAAGATATCTAGAAAGGGGAGGGTTAAATAGATTCTTTAAAACTTTTTTCTTATTTTGGTTTTAAGAAAAAATGAATTATTAATCAAATAGTTTAGCACAGCGGAATATGACTTAGTTACCCCTTCTTAATATGTTAATGTAATAATTCAACAAGCAATTATATAGCAGATATAGCAGTTAAAAGACACAAGATGAAAAACACCAGGTTTTAAGTGGTTCAGAGTTCACAATACTCCTACTCCACTGTTATGCTCTTCAAGCAGCAAATCCACTAAGGATACTTTTACAATTTCTGAATCACTAAGATTCCTTCAAGACCAGCAGTCTTGGAACTCTAGTTCACTAAGAACTCTACAAGTCTAACAAACTTGGATACTGTAGTTCACTAAGAACTCTTCTCGAGTAGTGTAGATTTGGGTGTGCTACTAAGTTGCGTTTAGCATAAGTTTCTGAAGAACTTAGTAGCGATGCAAGATACTTTTTTCTTTTGATCTTTTTCAATTCTTGCGTATCTTTCTTTCTTGTGTAATCCTATTTTTGTCTTCTGCAGATCTGGGCGTTTTATATGAGTGCTTCTGTTTTTCTTCCCGTTGGAATGTCTTCATGTAGCTTCAGTTTCTTCCCGTTACCTTACAGAGTAAAGCTTCTGAATATTATATTACTTAAGCTCATTAATGCTCTGATGAGGTATTTAATTGATCTGCTGTTTTAGTCCATGGAAGGTGTTTTCCTTTTTCCTTAGGACCAGATATGTCAGTCGTAGGTTTCTAACAACTTCCATTGAGGCGTTTGATCTTCCATACTATAGGACTGATAGGACACGGTCCTTTGACTTTATTGCTACCTTGAAAGTATCATTTTGTCGTTCAACACGCCTTGGTCAGTTCTCTGACTTTTCTGACTTCTGTCACATCGATGCAGGTTGTTCTTCTCGATGAAGTTGCTTTCTATGATTGTCCTTGCTCCAGTGACTGCTCAGTGATAAGGCAATTTTCCTTGAGACCATAAAATTTTACTCTGCGGCTACTCTGTTGGTCTTAGAGTCCATTCTACGCTTGGGATTCTTCCTTGATCGTAGAGTGTTCTTGGTATGGAATCTTAGAGTCAACTCTATGAACAGACTTAGTCGTTGAGTTTTCTTTGAGTGAAGTCGTAGAGTCCACTCTACGAACAAATTGGATCATTGAGTCTTCTTTGCTTGGAGTCGTAGAGTCCATTCTACGATCAGACTGACTGAACACAAGATCAACCTAACAGATTTGATCTTATCTAACTAAGTCCTTGTACATTATAAACAATCAAAGAACTTTACAACTCAATACATTCATATCCAAAAGATCAACCTAACAGTTTTGATCTTATTTAGCTAAGTCCTTGTACATTATACACAATTAAAGGACTTTACAACTCTACTATTGAATGCATTTTCCACCTTAAATCTTATCATCAAATCAAACATGCAATGTTCAACAATCTCCCCTATTTGATGATAACAACACCAATAGCAGAAAGTAATTTTGAATAACTTAAATAAGCAAATGCATTTAAATGAGTGAATGCCTTATATACAGTGAGCAGCTATATTTCTAATAAAGAAAAATATGAATTTTATTGATGTATAGTTAGTTGAACAATGAGAATAAATAGAATACATAAATTTTTTTAAAAAAAACTTATCTCCTCATACTAGTAGGTCTTCTTCTCTCATCTTCCTCCCTTTGCCTGAAGAAAGCTCTCATTTTCTCTTCTGCTCTTTTCAGTTCCTCTTCCCTTTGCATAACTTCTTCTTCTTTAACTTGGAGCCATGCTTGTGAGCTAGATGGCCTCGCAGTTGAATATTGTCCCTGATGGCTTGGTATAGATGGTCTTGCAGTTGAGGCCTGTCTGGGATGAGTTGGTATTGGTTCAAACCTAGGAGGTTGAATTGATGTTTGAACCATTCTCATCCCTTGAGGTACTCTTCCTCTTCTGCTTTGACTGACACTAGGTTCTATAACCAAACTCTTCTCCCCCTTATTGGCATCATTAATATTAGCCACCTGTTGTGATAGCTGCTGCATACCTGAACAATTTCTTGAAGTTGATTCTGGGTGGCAGTTATATCACCGTGGTGTTCTTGAAGTCGTTCTTCAACCAGTATTTGTTTCTTCTCCACCAATGACAGAGTTTCATCCGATCGATTAACTTGTTCTCTGAGAGATTTCTTCATTTCAATGATCTGTTCACTGAGGAGTTTTATAGATTTATCACTGGTTTCTTAAAGAGTGACGACCGCCTTCTGATGGTTGACTATTGCATTCAGAAATATTTCATCCATTTTCTTGAGATTGTCAGAAACTGCTGCCGTTAGCTGCTTCAATCTTGTGGAGAATTGGCTTCCCAAATTTTGAGAAAGGTCGTTGGCAGCAGTAACGACATTGTCTACTCTTCGTTGAATATTGTGGGACTTAGATGCCAGATCTTTTTGTATCTCTGCTTGCATATAGCTCGTAACGTCCGTTAAGCCCTCAGTGGTAGGAAGCAGAGATATTTTTTGTAGAATTTCTTTGAGGAGTTGAGTTGTGTGCCCCTAGTCAACCATGGAACTTGGAATGTCGAAGTATTCATGACCAGAGGTTGAGGGAATGTCTTCGTGTGTAAAGAGAAGTCTTGGAGGTCAAAAAGGTTGAGCAGGAGGCATTGAGTGTGTTAAAGGCGGGGTTTGAGGAGAGTCTTGAGGGCACTCTACGTCTTCATCATGTAAACTTCCTTGACCACCAGCCGTAGAGTGTGAGGACTCTACGACTGGAGTAGAGTTGGACGTAGAGCTTGTTCTAGTGCTTACATTAGACAGCTCCTCAAAAAGATTGAAGGTCCAGGCAGGTGTATGATTTGGTATGAATGTGAGAGGGATGAAGTGTACCTTTTTCCCTACTGAAGATGAAAAAGAGCTGTTTGAGATTAGTTTTTGGGCAAAATGTAGGTTGTGAGGGTAGCCTTGAGCCAGAATCACCACGTTGGGATATGCTTTATAGGTCCAGAACAGTTGATCCCATGCATTGTGCACCAAGGCTTGGTGGAATGGCATCAGTGGCAAGAACTTCAGCAGGCAGTTATAGTTGAGGTGCCTTTGTTCATTTCTTCCGACTGCCACTATTTCGATGTCATCCTCTTCATCAATATTCATTGTGGATGAAGGGATTGAAATGTATTCTTGATCCTCCCCCTCCCCCTCAGCCTGAGCATCTGTTGTCTCAGGAACTACTGATGGCTCCCCTCAGTTTGAGTAACCATAGGTTCAGCTGCTTCAAATGACTCCCTCTCAACTGGACCATTGTTAGATTTTTGATGTAGCTCCCCCTCAGCTATTGAACCTTTTTGAGCTAATTTCACTAGCCTTCTTCTTTTTCTCCTTGGCTCTTTTGAATCTTCTCCTCAGCCTTATGCTTGCTTGGAGTTTCCCTTCGCAGTTCTGAATCTTCATCCTCTGAGGCAGCCTTCTCTTCAGGAGCAGCATCAAGGGCCTCATTTGATGAGCCTTAAGGTTCTTCAATCTCAAGGGCTTTTTTTCCTTTCCTCTTTTTGATGAGACCAAGAGATTGCTTGTTGACCTCCTGAGTTTCTGCTTCTGCAGGTAAGTTCTTCAATAGTGAAAGCCCTGCACCACTCTGCGTTCCTTCACTATCCCCTGACCGAGATAGTTTTTTTTATTTTCAACTAGATTCCTCTTCCAGTTTTCAAAGAGTCTTTGAGTTATCCTTTTATTAGCATTGAGGGCTTCTCCTTCTTCATGCTCAATCTTTTCCCTTAATTTTGATTTAAGGAAAATGCTGATGAATCTCCCATAGAGCATTTTTCTGGCCCCCTTTGCCTTCTCTGCATTTAGGATCCAGTTCCTGATCCATTCTAACAGCAAGAAGCCATAGTTGATGCTTATTTTCTTTACTATGGCTGTCATTATTTTTAGCTGGATCTCACTGACGGAGTCGTGAGCTGAGTCTTTACAGAGGATGTATTTTCTAATGACGTCAGCCAAAAACTCATATTTCTGAGGAAATTCTTTCTTCTTCAATCCTCTCTACTCCGGATTCTTTTTGTGGTGCATCCTTCTCAGACCCTCTTCTGTGCTCACCATATTGAGAGCCGTGAGGCCCCCATGCTTGAAACTTAGGGCTAGGTTTATTTCTTCAGAGGTGAGGTTGAACTGAACCCCTTTGACCGTGATGCTTAGGGTTCCATTTGCATAGGATCCATTAGTATAGAACTCTTGAACTAGCTTTGATAGAATCCTCGTGTTTGTTCCCAGAGCTTCTTGAAAGCCAGCCCTTTCTAGCAACTGGATTATCCTTATGAACTGTTTATCTGCTGTCGTGAAGGCTTCAAAGTTGAGCTCGTTTTCAAAAATGACTTGAGCAAGTGCCATTTGATTGTTCTTCTCTATGTTTGCTGAGTCACGTGTCAAAATTTGATTAGAGGACTTCATGTTGGTTGATGACTATTTTGCCCTTAGTTTCCCCCCTGAGCTCTACGATCCTTCTTAACACAACAATCCTTTGTTTGACGATCGTTGAGTGAGCTTTGCGACTGAGATCGTTGAGTTAGCTCTATGATTGAAGTGTACTCTATGATCCTTAGCTTGACGATCATTGAGTAGTTTCTAGTGTACTCTACGATCCTTAGCACGATCGTTGAGTATGCTCTACGAATTATCCTTTACTTCATTTCTTTGAACATTTTTCCTCCTACAAAGTTAGTATCTTCCAAAATATGATATATATTAAGAGTCTAGATTTAGCGTTCCTAACTCACTTATAAGTTTATTAAATCTTGATTCATCTAAAGGTTTTGTAAATACATCTGCTAGTTATTCTTCATTTGGGATATAGTGTAGTGATATATTACCATTTTGTACATGATCCCTAATGAAATGATATCTTATATCTATGTGCTTAGTTCTTGAATGCATGACAGGGTTATGTGTTATTGCAATTGCACTTGTATTATCACAGTATATAGGAATATATTTAAGCTCAAACCCATAGTCTGCAAGCTGAGTCTTCATCCATAGGATTTGTGCACAGCAACTGCCTGCGGCTATATATTCAGCTTCTGCAGTTGATGTAAATATTGAGTTGCTTTTTACTGAACCAAGATACAAGTCTGCTGTCAATCATCTGGCAAGTTTCACTTGTACTCTTTTTGTCTATTTTGCATCCTGCATATTCAGCATCTGAATATCCTATTAGATTAATGGAAGACTCCTTGAGATACCATAATCCCAAATTTGGAGTTCCTTTAAGGTATTTGAAAATTCTTTTTACAGCTATTAGATGAGACTCTTTAGGGTTAGCCTGAAATCTAGCACATATACATGTAGCAAACATTATATCTGGTCAGCTAGCAGTTAGATATAATAGTGAGCCTATCATACCTCTGTACTGAGTGATTTCAGTGATTTTACCATTTTCATGTTTGTCAAGCTTAGTAACAGGTGGCATCGGAGTTTTCATAATGGTTGCAGATTTCATGTCATACTTCTTTAGTAAGTCTTTAATGTACTTTACTTGGTTTATGAAGATGCCTTCATCAGGAAGTTAAGTTCTCCCATCATGCTCATCTCAAACTTGCCCTGGATAAGCTTGGCAAACCTTTCACACAATTTTTCATCAGAAGAACCAAATATGATATCATCTACATAAATTTGAACTAGGAGTGTTTTATCTTTATGTTTTCTCAAAAATAAAGTAGTATCTACTCTCCCTCTAGTGAATCATTTTTCAATAAGAAAGCTGGTTAAAGTTTCATATCATGATCTGGGTGTTTGCTTTAGATCATATAAGGCTTTATCTAATTTATAAACATAATTTGAAAAGGTTGGGTTGATAAAACCTGGAGGTTGTTCCACATACACTTCTTCTTGAAGTTCTTCATTCAAAAATGCACTCTTGACATTCATTTGGAAGACTTTGAACTTCATGTGTGCAGCATGGGCAAGGAAGATCCTTATGGCTTCCAATCTGGCAACTGGAGCATAGGTTTCATCGTAGTCAATTCCTTCCTCTTGAGAATAACCTTTGGCCACCAGTCTTGCTTTGTTCCTCGTAATCACACCATTTTCATCCATCTTATTCCTGAAGACCCATTTGGTGCCAATTACTGGTTTATGCTGAGGTCTGACAACTAATCTCCAAACTTTGCTCCTTTTAAATTAATTTAGCTCATCTTGCATGACCTCTATCCAACTCGAATCTCCTAAGGCTTCTTCGATCTTCTTGGGTTCCATTTGAGAGAGAAAACTTAGGTAAAAATATTCATTTGAAGTTGCGGCTCTTGTCTTGATTCCAGTATTTAGATCTCCAATTATTAAATCTTGTGTGTGATCTTTGGTCCACTTTATTATGCTAGAAACGTCTATTCTGGTGTCTTCTTGTCTGAGTTCCTCCAACTCAACTTCTTGTCCTGATCGTAAAGTTTGAACGTCTGGAGTGATATGCTCTACGATTTCCTCTACTTGCTCAACGATTTCTGTTGTTGGTTCCATGATCGTAGAGTCCGACTCTACGATTTTGAGTTCTTCGATCGTTGAGTCTATTTCTGATGAATCGTTGAGTGTTGAGCTTTTCTTTTCTGGATCTGATCCATCGAATGTGACATGGATAGAGATTTCAACAGTTAAAGATTCCTTGTTGAATACTCTGAATGCTCTGCTATCCGTAGCATAACCAAGGAATATTCCTTCATCTAACTTTGGTTGGAATTTGGTTAGATGTTTCTTGCCATTGTTTAGTACGTAACATAGGCAGCCAAACGCGTGAAAGTAGTTTATGTTTGGCTTTCTTCCTTTTCACAATTCGTATGGAGTTTTCTTCAATGTTGAGCGTATGAGTGACCTTTTCTGGGTGTAGCATGCAGTGCTGATTGCTTCAGCCCAAAAATACTCAGGAAGATAGGCTGCTGCTAGAAGGGTTATTCCTACTTCAATAAGAGTCCTATTTTTCCTTTCAGCTACTCCATTTTATTGAGGAGTCCTTGGGGCCGAGAAGTTGTGATTGATTCCATTTTCTTCACAGAACTGGTCCATATCTGAGAAGTACTCTCTTCCATGATCACTTCTTGTGGTCTTGATCTTCTCACCCTTTTCATTCATGATTAGATTGAAGAGCTTGATGCTCATACTCATCTCAAACTTGCTCTGCATAAGCTTGGCAAACCTTTCACACAATTTTTCATCAGAAGAACCAAATATGATATCATCTACATAAATTTGAACTAGGAGTGTTTTATCTTTATGTTTTCTCAAAAATAAAGTAGTATCTACTCTCCCTCTAGTGAATCATTTTTCAATAAGAAAGCTGGTTAAAGTTTCATATCATGATCTGGGTGTTTGTTTTAGATCATATAAGGCTTTATCTAATTTATAAACATAATTTGAAAAGGTTGGGTTGATAAAACCTGGAGGTTGTTCCACATACACTTCTTCTTGAAGTTCTTCATTCAAAAATGCACTCTTGACATTCATTTGGAAGACTTTGAACTTCATGTGTGCAGCATGGGCAAGGAAGATCCTTATGACTTCCAATCTGGCAATTGGAGCATAGGTTTCATCGTAGTGAATTCCTTCCTCTTGAGAATAACCTTTGGCCACCAGTCTTGCTTTGTTCCTCGTAATCACACCATTTTCATCCATCTTATTCCTGAAGACCCATTTGGTGCCAATAACTGGTTTATGCTGAGGTCTGCAACTAATCTCCAAACTTTGCTCCTTTTAAATTGATTTAGCTCCTCTTGCATGACCTCTATCCAACTCGAATCTCTTAAGGCTTCTTCGATCTTCTTGGGTTCCATTTGAGAGAGAAAGCTTAGGTAAAAGCATTCATTTGAAGTTGCGGCGCTTGTCTTGATTCCAGTAGCTAGATCTCCAATTATTAGATCTTGTGTGTGATCTTTGGTCCACTTTATTCTGCCAGGAACGTCTATTATGGTGCCTTCTTGTCTTAGTTCCTCCAACTCAACTTCTTGTCCTGATCGTAGAGTTTGAACGTCTGGAGTGATATGCTCTACGATTTCCTCTACTTGCTCAATGATTTCTGTTGTTGGTTCCATGATCGTAGAGTCCGACTCTACGATTTTGAGTTCTTCGATCGTTGAGTCTATTTCTGATGAATCGTTGAGTGTTGAGCCTTTCTTTTCTGGATCTGATTCATCGAATGTGACATGGATAGAGATTTCAACAGTTAAAGATTCCCTGTTGAATACTCTGAATGCTCTGTTATCCGTAGCATAACCAAGGAATATTCCTTCATCTAATTTTGGTTGGAATTTGGTTAGATGCTTCTTGCCATTGTTTAGTACGTAACATAGGCAGCCAAACGCGTGAAAGTAGTTTATGTTTGGCTTTCTTCCTTTCCACAATTCGTATGGAGTTTTCTTCAATGTTGAGCGTATGAGTGACTTGTTCTGGGTGTAGCATGCAGTGCTGATTGCTTCAGCCCAGAAATACTCAAGAAGATAGGCTGCTGCTAGAAGGGTCCTTCCTGCTTCAATAAGAGTCCTATTTTTCCTTTCTGCTACTCCATTTTGGTTGAGGAGTCCTTGGGGCCGAGAAGTTGTGATTGATTCCATTTTCTTCACAGAACTGGTCCATATCTGAGAAGTCAAACTCTCTTCAATGATCACTTCTTATGGTCTTGGTCTTCTCACCCTTTTCATTCATGATTAGATTGAAGAGCTTGATGCTCATGCTCATCTTAAACTTGCTCTGCATAAGCTTGGCAAACCTTTCACACAATTTTTCATCAGAATAACCAAATATGATATCATCTACATAAATTTGAACTAGCAGTGTTTTATCTTTATGTTTTCTCAAAAATAAAGTAGTATCTACTCTCCCTCTAGTGAATCATTTTTCAAAAAGAAAGCTGGTTAAAGTTTCATACCATGCTCTGGGTGTTTGTTTTAGATCATATAAGGCTTTATCTAATTTATAAACCTAATTTGAAAAGGTTGGATTGATAAAACCTGGAGGTTGTTCCACATAGACTTCTTCTTGAAGTTCTCCATTCAAAAATGCACTCTTGACATCTATTTGAAAGACTTTGAACTTCATGTGTGCAGCATGGGCAAGGAAAATCCTTATGGCTTCCAATCTGGCAACTGGAGCATAGGTTTCATCGTAGTCAATTCCTTCCTCTTGAGAATAACCTTTGGCCACCAGTCTTGCTTTGTTCCTTGTAATCACACCATTTTCATCCATCTTATTCCTGAAGACCCATTTGGTGCCAATAACTGGTTTATGTTGAGGTCTGCAACTAATCTCCAAACTTTGCTCCTTTTAAATTGATTTAGCTCCTCTTGTATGACCTCTATCCAACTCGAATCTCCTAAGGCTTCTTCGATCTTCTTGGGTTCCATTTGAGAGAGAAAGCTTAGGTAAAAGCATTCATTTGAAGTTGCGGCTCTTGTCTTGATTCCAGTATCTAGATCTCCAACTATTAGATCTTGTGTGTGATCTTTGGTCTACTTTATTCTGCCAGGAACGTCTATTCTGGTGCCTTCTTGTCTGAGTTCCTCCAACTCAACTTCTTGTCCTGATCGTAGAGTTTGAACGTCTGGAGTGATATGCTCTACCATTCCCTCTACTTGCTCAACGATTTCTGTTGTTGGTTCCATGATCGTAGAGTCCGACTCTACGATTTTGAGTTCTTTGATCGTTGAGTCTATTTCTAATGAATCGTTGAATGTTGAGCTTTTCTTTTCTGGATCTGATTCATCGAATGTGACATGGATAGAGATTTCAATAGTTAAAGATTCCTTGTTGAATACTCTGAATGCTCTGCTATCCGTAGCATAACCAAGGAATATTCCTTCATCTAACTTTGGTTGGAATTTGGTTAGATGTTTCTTGCCATTGTTGAGTACGTAACATAGGCAGCCAAACGCGTGAAAGTAGTTTATGTTTGGCTTTCTTCCTTTCCACAATTC
Source organism: Hedera helix (assembly GCA_947179155.2). Classification (NCBI taxonomy): domain Eukaryota; kingdom Viridiplantae; phylum Streptophyta; class Magnoliopsida; order Apiales; family Araliaceae; genus Hedera; species Hedera helix. Next base: position 30,941,306 of record OX359271.1, on the reverse strand, counting down.
GTATGGAGTTTTCTTCAATGTTGAGCGTATGAGTGACCTGTTCTGGGTGTAGCATGCAGTGCTGATTGCTTCAGCCCAAAAATACTCAGGAAGATAGGTTGCTGCTAGAAGGGTTCTTCCTGCTTCAATAAGAGTCATATTTTTCCTCTCAGCTACTCCATTTTATTGAGGAGTCCTTGGGGTCGAGAAGTTGTGATTGATTCCATTTTCTTCACAGAACTGGTCCATATCTGAGAAGTCAAACTCTCTTCTATGAAACTTCTTATGGTCTTGATTTTCTCACCCTTTTCATTCATGATTAGATTGAAGAGCTTGATGAGATGTGAAAAGATTTCATCTTTAGAGCTTAGAAAGGATACCCATGTAAATCTAGCGTAGTCATCTACTACCACTAGAGAGTATCTCTTTCCTCCAAGGCTTGTAGTTGGGATAGGCCCGAATAAATCCATGTGTAGTAATTGAAGGGCTCTATCATTTGAGTTGACTGTTTTGCTCTAGAATGAGGTCTTTGTTTGCTTTCCAAACTGACATGCTTTGCAGGGTTTTTCTTTGATGAAGTTTAGCTTTGGCAATCCTCTTACTAGATCTTTGGAGGCAAGCTTTAATATACTCTTGAAGTTAAGATGAGATAATCTCCTGTGCCAGAGCCAGATCATATCTTCAGAGGCTTTAGCAAGAAAACAGACTGTCTCATCTGAACTTAATTGGGCAAGGTTGACCACGTAGACATTTTTTTCTCGAACTCCTACTAGCTTTAGAGAGTTAGTCTTCAAATCTCTGACTTGGCATTGGCTGTTGAGGAAGGTGACTTAATGTCCTTTGTCATAGAGTTGACTGATGCTTAAAAGGTTGTGCTTTAGTCCTTCAATATAAGCCACTTTACTGAAAGATATTGCACCATTTTCAGTTGAACCATAACCTCTTGTTTTCCCCGAGTTGTTGTCTCCAAAGATGACTGCAGGTCCATCCTTTTCCTTATAATCTGACAGAAGAGCTTTGTCTCCTGTCATATGCCTTGAGCATCCACTGTCAAGTACCAGATGGATCTCTTTTTCTGCATAACAAATCAATCTTCATTTCGGTACCCACATTTGCTTGGGTCCTGTTTTGTTAGTACCTTTTGGGACCCAAATCTGTTTGATTTTAAATCCTTGCAGTATATGATAACTTGACAGATATTTATCATTTTTATGATGGTGGATATTGACGATAATATGTGTGCATTTGTGAATTCTTATTTGTCCAGTACCTATAAGAATTATGATTGCTCATAATCCTTCTGTTGTGCTGATATACATTCTATTTCCATGCTACTCTATGTTTCTCATACTTCGTAGAGTAAAAGTTAACTCTACGATTTCTACATGGTTAGTTAGTAGAGTAAATTCTTATTGATTCTACAATCCTTCAAGGTTTAGCTATAGGTGTTGACTTAGAACAGTAGATTCCACTCTACGAATAAACTTAGTCGTTAAGTTTTCTTTGAGCGAAGTCATAGATTCCACTCTACGAATAGACTGGATCGTTGATTCTTCTTTGCTTGGAGTCGTAGAGTCCATTCTACGATCAGACTGACTGAACACAATATCAACCTAACAGATTTGATCTTATCTAACTAAATCCTTGTAAATCATAAACAATCAAAGAACTTTACAACTCAATACATTCATATCCAAAAGATCAACATAACAGTTTTGATCTTATCTAGTTAAGTCCTTGTATATTATACACAATTATAGGACTTTACAACTCTACTATTGAATGCATTTTTCACCTTAAATCTTATCATCAAATCAAACATGCAATGTTCAACATATATCTTATTGACCCTTAATAGACTTTTCTAAAGACAAATTATTTATAAATAATTAATTCTTTCAAAAAATAATATAAAATAGATTATTAATTAGTTTATGAAGAATATATGAATATACATATATTATATACAGAGGGGGTAAAAATGATATAAGATTGAGATTTAAGTGAGAAAATTATAAATTTTTAATTTGGCCCCCATATATTAAAAATTTTACAAAATTTCAATAAAGTCAATTTGTATATAATATTTAAAATTTTTAATTTTTGTTATACTATAAAACAAAACAAAAAATCAATGAGATCAATTAACCCCATAACCCCTGGTGTGGCTTCGTCTATGTAACTCATGGATGAAAAAAGAAAAAAAATTATAATTCAAAACTTAGTTACATAAAATTGTAAAGGTCATATGTACACTCGTTGATGAAAAAAGAAATAAAGAAAAAAAAGAGGTCTGGCATGAGCTTGGGCCGGCTTGGACGTGGCATTTCCTGGATGGCTGGCCTTAAAGAGATGGTCATTTTAGCATGAAAATCTAGGTTGACCTGGCCTGGTTTGATTAAAATAGATCCTGAACCTTGGCTTGCTCAACGATAAAGGTCTGAAATGCCCGGACTAGGCCAAGCCCAAAACCTGAATGTTCATGCAATTCCTGGTACACAATGGAACTAGGATGTGGATTGGTTTGTCGGATAAAAATTTGATGTAATTCAATAGTCTACGTAATATAATACAAGTGTAATGTAATAGTAATAAATTATTACAATATATTTGTTTATTTATTCTTGATATTTACATAGTAATTATAATGTAATTATATTCATATTCAAAATTGTGTTAGATTCAACTAAATTATATGATTGTATATAATGAATAAAGTAAATAGTAAATCAAAATATTAAATCACTTGTATTACAAACGTAATGGACCAATATATCAATTGAATAATGTAACTGTGGGTTAAATACACTGAAAACCACTGAACTATTTGGATTAAACCCCCAGGTGTGCTTTGACTGCCCAACTATTTGAATATTGGCACTGAAGGCCACCGAACCATGCATTGAGTGCCCAACTATTTGAATACTGAGCCACAGGTGTCACACGTGCGTTGATTGTTCACATGACGCACATGTGATACATGTGACATGGCAGTTCAAAGGAATAAAGGAAAAGCTTGAACCCAAAATCACATATTTACAACTTGGATCCTCACTAAAGACTTGTCTACTAATTTCACCCAAAAATAGATCATATAATAATAATAATAACAATAATCATAATAGTAATAAAACTAATAATACTAATACTAATAATAATAGATGAACCAAACATGAATGTCAAATCAATATAACAACGTATTGTATTACGCAACTATTATATTGATTTGAAGCAAATCAAACATCACCTAAGTAATTGAGTGAAGTATAAAATAATCCTTCACAAATTAATAAATCATCATAAAGTGCACAAACCATAATCTTACCTTCTTTTTTTTCCCGACAATGCTACTACAACAATTAATGATGTAATCAAATAGAGATCACCTTTTTCATGTGAAAAATATGAATACACCAAATCTTAAAGGGAATAAAAAAGCAAGTTTAATGTATAACAACATATTACTATTCAATATAACAAATATAAAGCCATGCAAAATCTAGCCTTCATGGACTACTCATTCTTTGGGGGCGTCACAAATTTTTCAAGGAAACAAGGCTCTTAATATAAGTGTACATAGTCGTGCCTGTGCCTATACCAAACGACACATCCAACCTTTTGGGTATGTAAAATTTCCTAATAGTATGCTGTTGGATATGATACCGAAATGCTAATCTGTTTTTTGAAGTTAGCAACAATTCATTGTTCTGAATGTTCACAAGGTTAATGGCAAAATAATATGTAACATCATCAAATACATTACGCTTAAAGTTAAGGTTAACCTTGAATCTTTTGACCCAAATCCAATCTGCATAATCTTGTAACAGCCATATATCAATATGATCGGAACCAACGTCACAGAAAGATAATTGCTCTTCAATTTTTAAAAGACGCATCTTTACGTTATGCCTTCTATAGCTCCAGCTCATTAAGCAACATGTTCGTCCTGGATGAGGCCTAAGGGAGATCTTTTCTTCCTCTATATTAAATATGAAGATTGCTTCTGTGCATGGGATACAAGACAAATCTCCACACGATTTAGAATCCGTCATCCAGTGGAGAGCCCCATTAACATTTGGAGGGGGGAAGTGACCAACAGGGCAGAGCTTAAAATTTCCAAGTGGTCTCCATTTTGCCCTAGGACTATATATAGCATAGTGATATAGATGCCCTTTCCCAGGAGAATAAAGTAGAACACAGTATTCTCCTCTGAAAGAGTTGAAAAAGAATCCACATATGCCTAGTCGAAAAGGTGGTAAGCTCACTGTATCATGCTCCTGAGTGATAGGGTTACAAATGAAAAGTTGTGAGCAAGTAGAGTCCCCCCCCCTAAACAGAAGTAATCCATTGCAAGAGCCAACAATCCATGGGCACATCTTCCACACTGAATGGCCCGACATACAATCCATTCTCTTAAACATCATGTTCTTTTTGGCATGCTCGTCAAACAAAAAGTAGTTCAACTTATTCCGGTTCTCCTTCGACCAAGATTGCATGAAAATAAGAGGAGTCGATCTTTTAAGATTCATGTCAACAAAATAAGGAGTGGAGGTGAGTGCCCGCCATTCCTTACAGACCGTTTGACATTCGAAAGCCTGATCTGCTGGTAATCTACTTAGGATATTAGGAATGACATCATGAGGGACAGTTACAACAACCTGATTCTTGCGACTTAGAATCGTACCAAATGGACTTGGTATGGTACCAGATAGCTGATTCCAAAAGTGTAGAATCCAGGTAAAACATGCACATTCCATCTTTCTGAAAAGAGTAGCACAATGACCAGTAGTCAAGCGCATTACACAAAAACAAATTGCTAATCGTAACCCACAGGAAATTATAGAAACTGAGAGCACTTTAAGCTAAAACTAGATATAACAACAAATTGAAATATATCAATGAAGTGCATTAAGTATCACATCTACGATGAATGACAAGGAACAATATACAGCGTTAAGTGCATTAGAAATTAAGGTTAGAAATTCTATCTCAACAGAAGTAATTAAGTGCATTAGAAATAACAGATAACAAAAATTGTGGAAATTGAAATATATCACATCTACGATGAATGACAAGGAAAAATATACAACGTTAGGATTTAGGAACGAACCCAAATTAACCTCAAAGGTAAGATTAGGGCTTTTTATTTCGAGCCCTAATCGTAATTTTGTGGTTATTTACAAAAACAAGGGGATTAAAAACGAATCACAAAACAGCAACCACGAAAGTAACAAAATCAAATGAACCACAAATTAGGTTTAGGGAATTGAAAAAGAACTAACAAAAACAAATAACCACGATAATATCAAGGAACTTTATACACCATTATGATCAAGGGGTTGATCATAATTTACATGCCAATTACAATTAGGGATTGAAAAAAAACCTTACAGTGTTTACGGAGAGGACTGTATTAGGCTCGTGATGCGAAGAGAGTTTTCAAAATTAGGATTAGGACTTGAAAACGAGCTAAAATTAACAACAACAGCAACAAAAATTTAGGGGATTTCAGTAAAACAGCAACCACGAAATAACAAGATTAAATTAAGGTGAGAGCACCGTAAAGGAACTAACTACAAGACTTACAGGATTTTACAGAGCACAAATCGATAGAAAAATTAGTAAAGGGTCCCTGAAACTACTAGTATCAATAGCGTCTTTGGGCCCGTTCGGGAGTGATTTTTTTTTTATTTTGACTTAAAATTAAAATTTTTGTAGATTTAAAAATTAAAATTTTAGTCGATTTATAAGTAAAAGTGTTCGGCATCACTTTTACTTATAAGTTGGGAATTATAAGTAATAATTGTGGATGTGTTCGGGTAATAATGACTTATAAGTTAAGTAAAATGTAAAGATTATTAAAATATCTTTTAGTAAGAAGAATGTAAAAAAAACAAGGAGGGACAATTTTGTTATTTCATTAGAGTTGACCAACTTAAAAAAAATGACTTATAAGTCATTTTTTTTAAATTCCAAAAACTTGTTTTTTCTTTTTTGACTTTTTTTCAACTTATAAGTTAAAAAAAAAACTGCTCCCGAACTAGGGCTGTCAACGGGTCCTTATCGGATCGGATCGGGGGTGATCCGGATCCGGATCCGTAAAAAATTATCGGATTCGGATCAGACCCGATAACCCGACGGATCTCAAATATTAAGGACCGGACCTGAATCCGATAAGACCCGATAACCCGATCCGATAATCCGATCCGATTATGCTTAGTATTAAAATATAATAAATGTATTCAAAAAATTTAAAATGTATTAAAAATGTATATATATGTATTAAAAAATTTTAAAATGTATTAAATTTTTTTAAAATATATTAAAAATGTATATATATGTATTAAAAATATATTAAAAATGTATATATATGTATTAAAAATGTATATATATGTATTAAAAATGTATTAAACATGTATATATATGTATTAAAAAATTTAAAATGTATATATATTATATTTTAGAATGTATATATATTATATGTTATCGGATCGGATTTATATCAATCTGAATCCGATCCATTTAGTTATCGGGTAATCGGGTCAATCGGGTAATCGGGTTTCAAAACTTATTCCGGATCAGGCTAAACGGGTCGGAATCGGATCGGGTCCGGATCCAGACCCGGTCCGTTGACAGCCCTATCCCGAACACCACTTTAGACTTACAAACTTATAAGTTGGGTTAACCAACTTATAAGTTGGTCCCGAACACCCCCTTTGGGTGACACTATAAGTCTATAACAATACATTCCTCCTCTTTTTTTAATATAACAATATATTCCTCCATATTTTATTTTTATTTTTGTTAATTTGGGGGAGGGGATTGAACCTATGACCTCTAGGACTTGGCAAAAGACCGGGCTATCTTTGTTTAGAAAAATTATATTTGGGATTAGATTATTTGTATTAATTTAACACTATTTCGGACTATATTTATCCTATGATAAGGGATTAATAGTCCTTTAAATAGTTATTGGATTATTTTCTTTATCATTTTTAAGACTATTTATGAGGGATTATAGAATCCCATAATGAATTTGGGATTAATAGTCCCCCTCATTTTAAGCTATTAAATGGCTTTATGGGGACTAATAGTCCAATATGAAGGGACTAATAATTCTTTTATGGGACTAATAGTCCAACATGAAGGGACTAATAATTCTTCATCATGAGATAAAAAAATCCGAAATAGTTTTAAATTAATACAAATAGTCAAATACCAAGTATGTATTTTATAAACAAATATAGCGAGTACCACTGAGTCAAATGCTCTCGATATATATTTCTCCTTTTGTCTGTACAAATTTAATTATATTATTATTTTATCCTTTTTAATTTAACTTTTTATATTTTTATTTTGTTCTCTAAATTTATGAAATTTATATTTTATTCTATTGCTAATTGTTCACTCAAAACTGAAAATCAACTAGCGGCACACGTAGAGGGGGATTGAATAAATTTGGTAACAATTAATTATCAATTTTTATAATTTAAAAATTATCGGTCAGAATTCAGCCAACCGAATTAGAAAGCAGGTGCTTGGATTCAATTTTCAAAAAAAACTGTTTAACTTGTGTTTTTTAAACTCTTGTAAAACTAATCAAATGCAAGCCAAAGTTTTCAAAAACAAAATTTCATTAAACTTTACGTGTTAAATAATCAGGAAAATGAGTTTTAGTTGATTAACAAGTTATGAAGGTGAAATTTAAAATATGCACAATCAAATCACAAGAACACAAGTATTTGCACTTGGTTCGGCCCTTAGACTATTCTATCGGCCTACATCCAAGACCAAATATCAATTGATATTTAGAGGGTTTATATTAATTCCTTTGATATAAGTTACACCTAATAAGATAGTATCACAAACATCAGAGTACACTTGGTCCATTTGCCATATTTGCTAACTCTGATACTACTCTTGTAAAACCCTAATCTACTAACACCTTAATCTATCCACAGATTATAATGAGACAGATATAAAAGATTACAATCAGTCTATGATCACGAACACTAATTATCAAACATAATGTATGTTATGATCAAAGACAAGTACGTAAAAATATATATCAATTAAGCTCCACTTGAAAAACTAAATAGATCTTCTTTGAAAGCTCTATTTATGTAGGGTTAATTGACTTTTTGGTCACTGTACTATGGTCCGATTTTCAATGTGCTTACCAAATCTTTTTTTTTTAATCGCATGACTATATTCGAAAATAATTACAAAATGGTCATTACGTTTGATTCCGTCCAAATATCTGACGGAATTTGTCAATGACGTCGGCGAGAAGGTATTTTAAAAATAAATTTTAATTTAATAATAATAACAACAACAACAACAATAATAATATCTTCTCTGTTATGTACTGTAGTGATGCACATTTGGCCTGCGGCCTGAGACCTGGCCTGGACCCGGCCTGGTCAAAATCCGGTCTGGTCAAGGCCTGGACCAGCCTGCAGGCTGCGAACAGGCCCTATATTTTCTCCTCTGATCCTGCCTAGCCTGGCCTGTGTAAATATCTGTCCCGGCCTTTGGCCTGCCAAGCCTGGCCTGGCCTCATCACTAACCAAAACGTAAGCATTTCAGACCACCCATGTACCAATAATCCACGACAGAGGCCTTCATAATTAGTAACTTCTCTCCCATTCTTTTTTTGTTTATTATATACTTGGCTTTATTTTCATAAATTTTCGATGTGGGGCAAATTACTTGTCTAAGAGTTGGAGCGGTAGGTTCATAATGTCGGCATGTAAGTTTTAAAACTCTGATTGGAATTCAAATGGTTAACCCTCTATCACAAGCTTGTTGTGGCCTTCATAATTAGTTTCTGTTGTACTTTTCTTTTTCAGTTTATTATATACTTGTCTTTATTTTCTTAGACTTTCGATGTGGGATAAATGCCAAGTCTGCTGCCTTCCACCCGAATGCTCCCTTTCGTTCTAACACTGTCAATTTCCTTTTTTACAGACCAATGTTTGACATGGGTGAATGGCTTGGGTACTTAAAGGAGTACTCATCTCCCTCTTCCAGCATCATACATAGTCAACTAGGATTAGCCCTACCCGGCTACCCCCTTTTACACATAGTACCCAATTTTGCTTTAACTGAAGAAAAAAAAGCTCAAATCGGTGGAATTGGGCCCTACCCTTCTTGAAGCCCTTGACCAAATTAGTGAACCCAAGAGGCCCTCAGACAAGCCACAAACCTTCCTCTCCAGGATGTGTACAAGATCGGTGGAATTGGAACCGTGCTAGTGGGACGTGTTGAAACTGGTACCATCAAGCCTGGGATGGTTGTGACTTTTGGCCCATCTGGTTTGACCACTGAAATCAAATCTGTCGAGATGCACCATGAGGCTCTTCTTGAGGCTCTTCCAGGTGACAATGTTGGGTTCAAATGTTCAATGTAAAGAATGTTGATGTTAAGGATCTCAAGCGTGGTTTTGTTGCCTCAAATTCCAAAGAACTCACTGGAGCAAAGATCACCAAGGCAGCTGTCAAGAAAAAATGAACTGTGCAGGTGCAACCTTCTTTAGGAGGTTGTTATCATATATATAATAAAGACTTGGTTTTTATTAGCAGTGTCGTTGTTGCATGTTTAGGTACACTCTGTTTCTGTTTCTGTTTCTGTTTCATGGGTGTGCCGTTACCAGGTACCTGGTCTCGGTACTGGGTACTTGACCGACGGTGGCATGCTTATTGTCTACTATCTATTGTGTATTTCTTATTATGGTAAAGCTGGCAATTTAGCTTGAAAGACTTTGTGAATGAAATGAACTCACTTGCATCTTTGCAACATCCCTACCTATATAAATTGCTTGGTTTCCATGCACGCGAGGGATCAGATCGAAGGATGTTGGTTTATGAAAGGCTTTTCCATGGAAGCTTAAACCGACTTTTGTATGGAAGATCAGATGGTCCTCCCATAGATTGGAATGCCAGAATGAAAGTTGCTTTATGCGCGGCACAAGGTCTCACTTTCTTGCACGAAGAAAGACCTTTTCAGGTAATCTGAACTTTCATCTGAAAAATCACTACGTATTTGAGTGCAGTTAGTCAGTTTGGATAGAAAATTCTTTTTGTACAATGCTTGTTTCTCACACAAATATTTTCCTTTATTGACAGGCAATGTTCCATGAATTTTCAACTGGCAATATACAGATTGACAAAGATTTTAGTGCGAAGCTATCTGGATATGGTTGCATCAGCCATATTCCAGAAGCAGACATCGCCGGTAGCTCAGTAGTAAGTGCTTTTAGTCCCTGCGGTGATTGTGTCTGCATGTGACCATTTAGGTTTGCTGTTATGAGAAGATATAACTGAAATTGCTTTCCATTTTTGCTGGATCAATTTAAGAAGATACTTACTGACCTTTCTTTTACACTGGTTACTTATTTTACTTTGTGTGCATATATTCAGGTAGTGACAAATCTTTCAGTGGAGACACTGGAGAGAGGATTGCTGACACCCAAGGGCAATGTTTGGAGTTTTGGTATTGTGCTTCTTGAATTGCTTACAGGTCGCAAGAATCTTGACAGTCGCCATCCCAAAGAGGAGAGGAACTTGGTTAAGTGGAGCCGGCCTTATTTGGCAGATGATGGTAGATTGTCATTGATTATGGACGTTCAACTCAAAGGGTGGTTCCCAGCCAAAGCTGATTAACTTTAGTGGGTAATGCTTTAATTAACATGTATACCAAATTTGCTAAATTGCAGTATACGCAGGAGATGGACTTACACTACCTCTTGAACTCCCACATCGCATGTAAATGAGATTTCCAAAGTACCAAGAGCCTATAAATAAGGCAATAGGCTTCTCCAAATTTTAGAGCTAGTGCTTTGCTCAGTGGATTTTATTCCACTTTGGAGCAGTTGAATAGTTGCTAGTATAAAATTTATTTGATAAAATTGGTTGTGCTTGGGTTTTAATTTCCTTTTGGAAAGGGCCCGGCCTAAAGGCTTTAACAGGCCATGTTTTTTCCCCATAAATTCGGCCTGGCTCGGCCTTATTTTTTTGGACCTTAGGCCTGGCCCGGCCTGGTCAATGGTCAAAACCTGGTAGGCCTGGATCAGGCCAGGCTGGGTAGCCTGTTTGTGCATGTCTAATGTACTGTAATATACAAAAACTAAAAATTACTACTCAAAACATATTTTAATATTTAATTTATGAATAAAATTAAGAGTTTTAAATGTGTCTTAGATGATGTAACGGTATATAAGATGAAAGATAGTATTTTATAACACAATAACAAATCATATAAAATTTAGTCAATCAATATAATTAGGTTACATCATTTGAAACATTATTTAAGACTCAAAAAAATTACTAAGATATTATTGAAGGCAAAAAAAATTAAAAAAATTAAGACCATTAACATTACTCTTAATTTTGAATAATTCTATTAACACAAACTATACACCAAATAATTACGAAATTGGTAGGAGTTTAGGACCCACTTAATACATATTAATTGTAAATTTTAAAGCCCATGTAATACATACCAATAAAGATACGCAAACATTCAACTGATAAGTTATATTGTATATATTTTCTCTAATTGAGGAGATCATTACTAAAGCTTCTCAGACTCTTGCTAAGGCTTATGACAGAGTCGACAAGTTCATAGAGATGGACGAGATCCTCGCCAATCTTCTGGGTGCTTCGAAATTCAATTACGATTATCATCGGAGAAGAGACCCCCGAGGCGTGGAGCAGATAAAAGAATTGATAGCCAAAGAGATGATGCTCAGAGAGATGGTAATAGGAAAGATTTTAAACGTGATCGATAGTAGAAAAATGATAGCTCCAAGGACAGGGGGAGCAAAAATAAAGACAGAGATTACACCCCCTAAACACCAATAGAGCTCAAATATTGAATGAAATAAAGCATGAGCTCTTCTACAAGAAACCCTAAAAAATTAGGGTCTTCGCAAGGCAAAAGAGTAATGACAAATACTGCTCTTATCATGAGGTAGAGGGTCATGATACCGAAGACTATTATTGTTTGAAGGATTTCATCGTAAATCAGGTGCAGAAGGAAAACCTAGAATGTTTCACAACTAATAAAAACAAACGATCTGCCTTTGATTGGATCGCACCGTTGACTTCCTCATCGGCACCGAGGGGAGTGGTAAATGTCATAACAAGCAGATCAATAACTGCCAAGTCCAACAAGAAGAGAAAAGCTTTCGTTAGATCAGTTCACCAAGTGTTTAGATAATCGAGGGGTGTTAAGATAAATCCCATTACTTTTACCGATGAATATTTACGTCCTAACGTGGTCACTCCACATGACGATGCACTTGTAATAACTACACAAGTTGGCACCATGGATGTACGATGAATCCTCATCGACAATGGGAGTTCGATTGACGTACTTTATGGACATGCATACAACCGATTAGATTTAGCGGGCAAGAAGCTAGAACTCTGAATTTCCTCTTTACAACTTTGACAATGCTCATGTCCCTATTGTAGGAATAATTAAACTGTCGATGATTTTTGGCACCGCCCCCAAGCAATCTTCCCTGATGGTGAAATTCAACGTTATAAATATGAAGAGTAACTATAGTGGCATCCTAGGGAGGACAAACTTGTCGACACTTAGATCAATCACATTCATCCCCCACCTGAAGATGAAGTTCCCAACGGAGCATGGTGTTGGGGAACTCACTGGAGATCATAACATATCTCAAAGATGCTACCTCTAGACTCTTTAAGCTACTTCTGTAGGGGTCAACAAGTCAAATCAGACAATGAAAGTTAAAATGGAACCTTTTAAAGAAATAGGTCCCGAACCGCTAGCTACGCCTACAGAGGAAATTGAGGAGGTAAAATTGCATCTGGGCAACCAGGAAAAAATAGTGCAGATAGTGTTATTCCTGGAGGGCACAAAGAGATCTAGAAGGGGGTTGAATAGATTCTTTTATAAACGTTTACTTTTACAATTATTTACTAGATAATTATTAGTAGATAACTTATTAGTCATGCGCAGCGAAAAATTAGTTTGTTTATAAAACCCCTTTAAAGATTATATGAAATTTACATATCTAAATTTAGTGTACAATGTGAAAATAAACCTCAAGTGTATTTCAGTTCATATTGCAATTATGATAGTTTATAACAATTTATCACAGTTTATGGCAAGCAGTTAAGTGAGAAAAGGTTTTAAGAGGTTCGGAGTCTAACTACTCATAATCCTCTATTTCACTCCTCTGAGTAGGGATCCTTCAATAGAATAAAGGTCACTAAGACAGAGGTTCACTTAAAACCAATTAAAATAAGTCACTTAAACTTAGTCTCACACAGAGAACTGATTTCTATGAATAAGGCGAGCCACCAAAACTCATGTTGCTAGATTCACCCTAAAAGATTGATTCCTCTAAATCAGGCAAGCCACCAAAACTCATCTTTGTTGATTGGTTGTTTGTGTTTGAGGTGTTTCTATGGATCTTTAAGCTATTATTTCAATGGCTTAGTATCAGCGATCGTAGTCACAAAATTTGTAGAGTGATTTTTGAAATCGTAGCGTAGCTTCAAGATCTGGATCTTTATCGGGATTGTAGAGTGTGTTGTATTTCAGACTCTTTGTATAGCTTTTATCTTTTACGCTTGATCATTTTGTCTCTCTCAAATATTACGATTATATTATTTGATCAGTTCTAAGGCTGGATCTTGAGCTTCCTATTTATAGATTTCCTTTAAAATCTGCCTGTTATAAAGTCCTGTTGCATAACCGCAAAAGTCTTCGTGTCAATCTGTTGTAGCCGCCAGTGATAGGTTGTTTGTGGTAGACTGTTTCTACCAAATATAGTTGTTAGAGTTACGGCTTGATTATACCTTTCCTTTTCTGTTAACACACTTCAGGATCATCAGAGTAGGTGTGTGTGTTGAGGAAGTTTCATGTCCAACGGTAACTTCCTAGTTTGCACTTTACGATATGAAGGTCAAGGATTGTAGAGTCGAGCTTCAGTCAAGTTCATTTTATGATATTGGTTACTCTACGCTTTAGCTATTTGGCAGTCATTCTACGATTTGACTTTGTCTAGTTGTTGCTCTACGAACTCGCAGTCCTTTGCATTCTACTCGATAACTTTTTCAGTTGCTTAGTTTACTCTCCAATCTCAGAGTAACTAAGTCTTAGCTCTTCGATCTTCAATCCGATCTTTTCTCTTCATCTAATCAGTGGTTTGAACTCATCCGAACACTATCAAATGGATCAACCTAATATTATTTGATCCCTAAGTCCTTTTACAATGAATATTACTTAAGGACTTTACAATATTACTTGTTTTCTTTTTCTGATAACACATATACATTAGTATCATCATTAATCAATAATCATCATTAAATCTAATAGGGTTTAAACATAAACATGCTAAAAATCTCTCCCTATTTGACAATGACAAAAATAAGTAATTCTCAACAATCATCAATTACTCTAATGTTTAATAATATATAAATAAACATGATCTTGTATACAGTAAGAAGTTGTATTGTCTAAAATGAAGTATGAATTTATTAATGTATGTTTCATTTTACAAAAGAATGAAAAAGTGTTATTTACAAAAATAACTTACAACATTTGTTGAACTTAATAAAGAATACCAATAAATAATATTGCAAGTATTATAGTTATTACAATTATTACAAGTATATAGACAAAATTTAAAAAAGGCTTATCTTCTAGGCTTCAGCTTCGATTGGGCACTCGACGATCCTGGTTGTTTTTGACCACTCAACGATCGATGATAGGGTGGCGGATCTCTAAATTCTTGCTCAACCCTTCGATGATATTCCCTTCTTCATTCTTCATCTCTCTACCTAATTTCTTTTAAGGAATCTGGTGGCCCTCGAGAATGAGACCAAAGAAGTTGTTCGTCTCCTATAATATGAACCTCTTAAGATTGTTTTTTTAGGTATGTTGGGTCATTTGCAGGGATCCTTTCGCCAGTGAAGGTGGCTTGACTCGATAATCCTGGTTGGGCAAAAATGCGAGCAATAGGAATTGCAGCTAATGATTGATGAACTTGTTGTTGACTGTGGCTTTGTCTTTGACTTTTTCTCCCTTTTTGTCAGCATCACCCCGAAGTTTTATGACTTCTTTGGTCAGCTCTTTGACAGTCTCTACCAATGCAATCGGTTGTTTTTCTAAGATTGTTACTTTTGTCTCAAGCTCGGCATGTTTATTGTCTGATCCTTCACGTTCTAAGTGCACCATAGCCATGGCATCGTCAGTCTTTATTATTGATTTTTTGATTGAGTCTCTAAGCTTGTTATTTGCTCCAGCCATCTCAAATACTTAATCTATGAGTGAACCAATTGACTTAGCATTCATTTTCTAAAGCATCTCTGCAGCCTCCTTATGCTTGGTAATTTGGCTAGTGTTGAGCTCACTTTTCTTGTTGATGTACTCAGTTATTGTTTCAAGTATGTCCTTCAACCTCTTGCTTATCATGTCTGTCATTTGTCCTGGAAGTTTTGATGCTTGCTTGATGACATGGATCATGCTCTTCTTTACTCCATCTACAGTGGATTCAAAGCCTTTACTGCATTCTTTGACCATTTCTCTTAGCATGATGTCTATTTGAGATTTGGAAAGGACAACAGAGATGTGTTGCAGGAGTTGCTCGATGGCTTCTTGTATATTTGGGTTATTCCCAATGTTGATCTCTTTAAAAAATTGATCAATATCGGGTAAAAGAAGTAAAGTATCTGGGTTAGTGTAAAAAGTGGAAGGGTATATATGTATTTGTATATGAGGTTGAGGGTATATCTATACAAGTATGATGTTAGGGTTCATGTTCAATTGACTCTACGATCGGGGAGCTAGGCTGTTCGACGATCGGCGAGTAAACTGGTGAAGGTGTAGAGAAGATAGTATATTTGGCTCGATCGTAGAGTTTTGGGACTCTACGATTGTGGGTTGAGAAGTTAAAGGTGTGTGTATGTATAGGGTTGTGTTTTATAAGGTATATGGGTTTTTGTATACGTACCTCTGGTAAGTTCCAACAAAGTTGTCTGGTTCACTTCCATCGGTCATCTTGTACTTGGAAAATTTTGTGTTGTGGGGGTAATTCTAAGCTACCACTTGGATCCTAAATGGTTTAAAAATTGTAATTATTATATTAAATTAATTTAGTTCTCAATTATATTGGGAGTTAAATTAAAACCATATTCCTAAAGAGTTTAGGATGGTTGGTTATACCAGTCTTATTATGGATTAGGGTTACAAAAGTTACTCATTCACATATTCTCTACATCTAAGGATTTAGAAGAGAGAAAATTAGGGTTTGTCATCACCCACTTCTTAAATTCATATTTTTCTTGGTAGATCACCTCTAGAGGCTACACACTTGGGTAGCTAACGTTGATCTAAGAAATTTAATCGGTGGATTTGAAGAAGAACGCGAAGGAATTGAAAGCAAACTTGTACCTGTGGAAGCCTAGTGTCTACAATGGTATAATTCTCTAACTACTTATTGTTTAATTAATAATTACGCATAAAGGTCGATCTTGTTTATGGTTTGTAAAATTTTAAAATTTGATTTTACCATGCTTCCACTATTTTATGCAATTTGATTGTATGCCCATGAATTTTTGCAAACCAACAACAGGAGGATTTAAGTTTACAGTACTATTTTGTAGTGCACCTACTAATAGGTCTACAAACTGTTGCATGGGATTCACTTGTTCTCTATCTTCATTATCTAATTCTTCACGTGTTTTTTGTGCTCGAGGTCTCCCTCTTGGCGACATTTTTTTGTTTAATGAAATGTATATTATTATTTATTTTAAAGCATTTATAATTAATACATAAATTTAATCTTCACAAAGCACATTTAATAAACATTTATATTAATATGCATCTCATTAGTACATATTACTTTATATTTTATAGCATCATGCTATTTACATATCATGTCTCGCTATCACTTACAAAACTTAGGATTTACTAAAACATATCCCATATCTTCCACAAAAAGTTGGGATTTACATAATTTCCTTACTACCATTTTTTTTACACCTAGATATATATACATATACAACATCTAAAACATCAACCTTGCATACCTCTCATAACAGCGTCTGTGAACTCCTCATCCCCAGTATCCAGTACTCGACCCCTATTAATGGTGTGTCGAGTTTGCCCCTCCTCCGCAGGGTAGTAAAACACCCTGTGTTGAAGTCGTCCTATAACCATAACTCATCCTATCTATCTTTACTTTCTTGTTTCTCTTTTCTTTTTCTAGTTTATTCACTTGCTCTTCGTCCCTCACAAGATCTATAATTAACAGGCGTGCAACTTCTGTTTCTTAGACTGGAGTTCCTGCACCTTAGCTTCTAGTCCCTAAACCCTATCCCCTAGCTCAAAATTCCTAGCTAGCGGGCCCTGTACTAGAGCCCCCAACCCTAACAGTACCACTTCTACGGTTAGCTCTATCTCACTATCTCATGTTCCTCTTCGAACTGTGCAGCATCAGACACAGCTCCCTCTGGCTCCTCCATCGCCTCCTTCTCAAGTTCGGGATCCTCTTCAAGATCCATCTCCGGCTCAGACTTACTCTCTGGTGCTATAGCAACTACGAGCTCGGGTGATGCTATTCTTTCCTCCCATACCACCTGAATATCTCTAGGCTCCTCTTCCCCGGACATCCTATAATAAAATTAATAACTTAATTAGTAACTCACAATAAATATATTCATTATTATTAAATGGCAATATATTTATTTTTATTTTTTTCCCTATGAATTTCTTTAATTCACCTCTTAAAACTCTATATGAGTTTATCTCTTTACTAACTTCATCATTTTTTCCAAGGCTGTATCCTAAGGTACTCCCACCTAGGGTTTATAACCTATAACTCTTATGCTAATTTGTGACACCCCCACATCCGTGTACCTTAAACATCGGATATGGTGCTCACGGTACTACTCCAATCAACACGTCTAGCTATAGACATAACTTAAAGACATAAAAGTAAATACAATAATTTACAATACATGCCTTACACTACTCCCATGTTTCTACACCTTAAAACATATCAACAACAAAATATTACATCATTAATAATATTTAATTTATTATTATGTAAATTTCTTCTATTCCTTAGCTTTTTCTTTGTCTTTAATATTTTTCGGTCCTTCAGATCTCTCTGACTTCACTGAAAATATTTATTATCGTAGAAGTGGGCAACTATTTTTGCTCAGCAAGTATAAAACATTCAATGAACAATAAATCATGAATAGAAGAATATCTTTCAGGAATCTTCGATGATTTTATCAATAATTGTGAAGCAATTTGAATAATCAGGAAATAAAACGATTCCTTTAATTTAAATTCTTTAACTTTCATGCCAAGTGGTCATAAAGATCGTGAACTATTTCCAATAAGGTTTAACAGTTATTCAACTGAGAACCTTCAGAATGTTTGTCAATCACATAGGATGAAAACATTCTCTGCAAGTACTTTAGAAGATTAGCCTATCATACCTTATATTGTGCACGACATATAAGTTTAAGTTGGACCATGTTATCCAACATTAAATATCCCCTTTTTAGGGTTGTTCATCTCAGTTTTATCACAAGAGTCCACACCAAAATAATTTAGTTTGGATTAAATTTAATTTACTTCAAAGAATTTTATCAATTCAAAATTTTATCATTTCATATCAAAGGTGTCTAGCCGAAACAAATGTCATCGACTCATATCTCAAAATAGTTCATACTAGAACAATTCTTTCAATTTCACATAAGTGCAAAAAAAATCATATAAATGAATAATTAAACAATTCATAAGGCTAGCACAGCTAGAGAACTTGTCTGGATTTGGTAAATCGTCCTTAGTTACTTTACTACTCTCTTCCAAATGGTTACCTACAATATCCATAAGGATTACTTAATTAACTTAATTATTATTTATTTATAACTAATGCCAGTACGCGACCGTAACTTGCATAAGTAATTATTTTCTTTAACTTTAATCAATCTTAAACGTCCCCTCACATCATTATTATAATATTTATATAAAAATGTGCAATTAATATTTACTTAGTCTCACACATCCCACATACTTAAAAACATGTCACACTTAAAAATATTTTTTAATTATTTTTCCAGCTTTAGTTAGTATTTTTAAAAGAGTCATTTCTGTTCAAAATTCCCAAATTTATCATAAATCGAGATTAATTCCAAAAATCACCAAATATATACAATAACCCCCTCATATTATAGAGTATTTTTAATTAAAATTTTAGACTCATCCGAGTTGTACAACTCCAATTTTGACAGTTTAAATATTTTAAAACCATAATTTTCGTTTGGTCACAACGCACTCATCCAAAATCAGAATGAGCTCATTTTTGGACAGCGGGTCATTGTATTCATACACTAACAAACCCCAAATGGTATTAATTTTTCTCATAAGTTAACTGGCCAAAACAGTGGCCGAAAATTCCTGGACAGTTAGTGTTTTATAATTTTTCAATTTTTCCCGCTTCGCTAGAAAATCCGCAAAAAATAGCCATTAGCATCTAACATCACTGATGCAACTCAAAAAACTATTAATCACAGTGAGTTATGTCTTTTTGAAAATCAATGTTCAACTAGGGTTTTTTTTTCTTCAACTTTTTGTGTTCATGTTCTTACTTTCCATTTTCTTACTTTTTTAGCCATCTTTACACATATTAACCACATAAATACCAACATATACATCATAAACACCTTATACCACCTAGATCCACAATGATCCACCATCAACAACAATATCCCACAACAAAGATGCTTAAACAAAATTTTAAATAAGATTTATAGTTTTAGCTTTCTACCTTTTCTTTCTTACTAGCTTGCTTGATCTCCTTCTTCTCCTTCCTAGCTCAATCCGTGGAACCCCCTCTCTTTTATCTCTTAACTCGAAAGCTAGCTCTCGTCTTTCTCTCTTGATTTTTCTCTCTTTTCCAACTTACTAAAATACACAAAGTGTTGGATGGACTAACATGTTGGTTATTTATAATAGCTTGGACAAATATGCAAGTAGGTACCTTATTAGTTGGTCTCATTTAAGGTCAACTCCTTCCACTTATCTTATTTACTCTTGGTCCCATGAGATTAGCATTAAGAACCAACTTAATTAAGCTAACAAGGATTAAGTTTATTGTAATCGAGATTACTATTCCTTGGATGTGATTTAAAGTTGGTAAAGGAGTTGGTAACACCCCCCCCCCCCCCGGCCCACCCCGGCAGCCCGGCCACTTATTTTTTATAGCATTCTAGAGTTACCTCACTTCTTGGAGTAACATTTGGACTTTGGATTGAGCTTGGTTTTGGGCTTGTGAATTCTTGTTCAGACCACTTGAAGTGAGGTTTGCCAAATAACTGAAAGTAGTATGCAGACAAGCCAATCACATTTGATGTGATGTAGCATATACTTTGTAATCTTATTCATTTATCAATAAAAGAATTAATTTATTTAAAGGCATTTACTTTATCCATATTTTGTTGTTGAATTAAATGTGATAAACCCATAGTTTTTTTAGCAATGCTTTTAGAATCATGATGATGATCATGCTAATGAGATCTAACTTCAAGATAGCTCAAAACTAAAATCGTTCCTAATCGTTGGATCACTAAGAAGAGGATTAGTGAATTCGGATAGATTAGTATATACTATGTTTGCTCTTATAAAGAGAATAATTGATCTCATTATCATTTGTATAGAGACACTAAAGCAAGTATGTAGGTGTTTGTTAGAGAAGAAGTTCACTGAACGTGACTCGCTTAAGAAATACCTAATAGAGTTTTACATGTCTGTCAATAGGAATTCCTTTTGTGATAGTAATACAAGTGATCATTGGACTTGAGATCATCATAATATCTTGTGTATGATGAGTTATGTTTTGACATATCCCTTAAGACCTTTAGGGTATATCAAAAGGTATGTTTGGGTATAATAATTTATACATGGAGATAGGTGAATTGTGACACCTCCAAATTCAGGTACCAATGCCTCGAATTTGGTGCTCATGTAAAAATACATTCAATCATCACTAAAGAACATTTAATACTAATGCGGAAATAAATAAACATATGTTGTTCATTAATACATATTTTCACTAATCCAGGGTATTAAACCTTAAACAAAAAATACATCCTAAATATCCTATTAATACAAAAGGGATCATGATTTACAAAACAGAATAGTAATAACAATTATTCCTAACGCTTGCCCTTGCCCTTGCCGTTGTCCTTTTTGGAATGCTCAGGCATAACTGTAATTAGTTCATGATATAGCAAGAGTGAGCAACTACTTTGCTCAGCAAGTTTAAAATAAATAATGAAGTTATATCATGAATGAATAAGAATAACAATCGAATAAATCAACGATTTTAAAATAACTGAACAATATAATCAAAATTCCAATGAAAGATTGAATATTGATTATTTACTGCTGAATGATCGAATAGACCATGAACATTTTCAAGGAATTAATCATTTGACTGTCCGCTTTATATTTTAATCTGTCAGTTTGTACTTGAGGGGATCAACCTCTTGTACACCATATGTATCCATAACATTAAACTCTGACGCATCGGATAACCGATACTTATATTTTCCTTATCAAGGGTTACTCTCTCAGTCCAAGAATCTGTACCAACTACTGGTTTGGATAGCTTTTTAAAATAATAACATATGTATGCCTAGCCGAACAAATGACATAGACCGATTCTTTAAACAGTTCTTGAATGAAGAACTTAAAATATTTTACAGTTTAATAATAGAACAGGAATTCAAGTGCACCAAGTGCGGATATCAATAACTATCATTGATGTGGAGTAATTAACAAACATTACACCATTAACATGATTTAAAAATACTAACTCGGGTTTGAGTTATGAAACTTGCTCAATATAAATATGAGTAAGGTTAGGGAATTTGCCTTGTTCGCGACGTACCGCTAATTTAGATAAATTAGACTACCTTTGAAAGACCTAACATTGATAACTTCATCCTATCAATTAGTGCAACATATAATTGTGCACTTAAACATTTAAGTTTACTATTTACCTAGCATTCAATCACCGATGATCATTACATAGTACCTTACAACAAATTTCATATCATTTATACTTAATTGTAATTAGGTAAATTATTTAACCGACAAATGTTACATCTCTTTAATAAATATTGACCTAATTATGCTTTAAACGTCTTTATATAATTATTTAAATACTCAAACAATTTATT
Organism: Hedera helix; assembly: GCA_947179155.2. Classification (NCBI taxonomy): domain Eukaryota; kingdom Viridiplantae; phylum Streptophyta; class Magnoliopsida; order Apiales; family Araliaceae; genus Hedera; species Hedera helix. Next base: position 30,919,083 of record OX359271.1, on the reverse strand, counting down.
ATAATTGTTTCCTTATCCCATTTATTTTTAAACATTATTTAAATAATAAATGTTAACTATCCCTAATTATTGTTGAACAATAATTAATTAATTAAAGTCTACTAAGTACTTTGTTAATTATATTCCCCTTTAATTACTATTTAATCTTTAATTAAATAATAATTAATTAATTATTCATCCTTATATATTATTTAATCTTAATTAAATAATAAATAATTAGTTCATTAATCTTAACCCTTTTTAATTATTATTTAAGGTCAATTAAATAATATTTAGTTATCCTTACTTATTATTTAATAATAAATAATTAGATTATTAACGTTATTCGTCTTTAATTATTATTTAACATCAATTAAATAATAATTTATTAATTATTACCCATATTAATTATTTAATATTAATTAAATAATAAATAATTTTTTTATTAACTCTATTCATCATTTAAATATAAATTGATGAACTTAAATGCTTTAGTTATTATTTAATATAAAATAATTGATTATTAATTTCATTTATTTATTATTTAATAAAAATTAAATAATAAATAATTAATTACTTTTAATTATCTTTATTTATTATTTAATAGTCATTAAATAATAAATAAATAAATAATTTTAATTATTATTTTATTTAAATAATAATTAACTACCTTAAACATTCTTAGTTTATTTTATTTAAAAATATTTAAATTTATTTGTGCCCTATATTAATTATATTAATATTTAAAACTTTACGACCTGTTTAATTAATTAAAACCGACTCGAACCAATCTGAACCGACCCGTGGCTGACTTTGACCATTCAGGGCCCCATCTTAGGTGCCCTAGAGCGCTGGCAGAGGCGCCTAGGCGCTTGCCACCTCAAGATTTTATGCAAAATGTTGCTCAGCTTGTGTTTTGTTTTGTGATTTTTACCTTCTTTGTACAAACTTGAATAAAATAAAATCTACAAATCCAAATGACCTCAAATTGGTCTTGTTGAATTTGTATCATCTTGAAATACAAGATTTCATCATTGAAACACATTTTTGGACATGTATAGATCACAAAAAATGGCCTCAAAGTGGACTGTTGTGTGTTAGGGCTTGATAGTGAACCATTTTGGTTTCAAAAAGCATAACTCACTCATTTTAAAATCTTTTGACATGATTCCAACTAGGTTTTACTCTTAACTTACATACCTAGCATGTGAAGAAAGAAAATCACACATACAACATGTAAGTTTCAACATGTAAGTCTCAAAGCAACGAACGTATTTTGGTCGTTGCCAAAAATGATATATTTTGCGAAGAAAGTTGGCTTTCGTGCACAAGCCTCGATCCTTTAGCAACGAAATTTATTGTTGCAAAATCAATAAAAAATAGTTACTGAAAATCACTTTTCGTTTCTAAAGCCTACTAATTGGCAACGAAATGAACTCTTTTTTTGGGCAACGAACATGTGTTTTTGTTGCGGTTAGTTCACTTTTGCCAACGATCGATTTCATTGCGGAAAAGCATGAAAATTATTGCCTAAACCTATTTTCGTTGCTGATTGTACTATTTTGCAATGACATTATAACTAATCAAAAACGATAACATTTGTTGCGGGTTATTTTTCAATAGCAACGAAAGTTGTTGATTAGCAATGACACTATAAGTTGCCGTTTCTTTATATGTGCAATGAAAATTAATATGATTTGCAACAATATAAATGTTGCCTTTTTATTTGGGTATAGCAACAATATCCTCCCCGTTGTTATTAGGTTAATTTTTCGTTGCCAAAAAATGTATTTTAATGTCATTAGCAACGAAAACTTGTTGCTAAATGTATAAAAAGTTGTTGCTATATCCTTAACTGTACAATGCTTTGGTAACGAAGTAGTCGTTGACTGTATTATTGCCAAATCAAAAATTAACAATCTTGTTGTGTACCTGACTGACTCAATAATCCCATAGCAAAAAATGGCAAAAAAAAAAACTAAAATATTATTAACTTAATAAAATCATTCAGTACATAATCATTCATCATCTTTACAATCAACCATCTAAAGTTGCCACAGTTCTTCAATCAAATATATATTTACATATATAGAGAAAGTACACTTCCTATTTCATCAATTTTCTTACGTAAACATAGCGCATCATATACAGGAAATTTGGTACCTAATATTGTAAGGTAGATAGAAACAGCCTTCCTGTACATATTTAAAAATAATAGCAAGTCATAGTTATAAAAAAAAATGAAGCAAATAGGTCGGCAGAAGCACGTAGTGCCAAAATCAATACATAAAGACAACAGAGTTGCAACGTGGTACTAATGTACACCATATTGCACATAAGCAGAAAAAAGCAAATAGGCAATCACAATATCATTTGCTACAATTCCAAACAGAATGACTAACATACCATACTGTCCACTTTGACACAATTATGTAAGATGCGTAGACATACTCATAAAGTATATCAGTTGATTCAAAAGTTTTTAATTATGCCAATGACTGATATCATAGTGTGTAGATAGTTCAATTTAACGCATCATTTAACAACTTGACATTCTTAAAATAAGTCAGCTAATCAAGTTTGAAGTTTTATATCATATAAAACATGAACATGGTAATAGACTAGGCACCAAAAATGGGACAAGGTCAGCAAGTTGAACATGAATCTGGGTACCATCTAGGTCAAATTCTTTTCTAAGTGACTCTAGGACAGTTGCTGTAAATATCTACTAATGTTCATCATATTGCCTGAAATGCACAGACATGTTCCCAACTAATCAAAATGCACTTCATTTGTTTCGTATAAAGTGCTTAACAATCCACATACTTTTGTTTTCATTCTTTTACTTTTCCTTTGTTTCCAAAACCACCACCAATCAAAAGGCAAAATGGTCATTAATTTGGACAGTTAATACTCACCAAAATCCCGAACAAGAAATTATTTTAAATATAACCCAATTGATATAGCCAAAAATGAAGGCAAATAAGAATTAAATTTCACAACACCAAATTCATCAAATTTAGAATCATTCCTAAAACCCAGTTCAAATCAAATATATCCGAAATCCCCAAATCAAGAAATGCTGAATAACTCAATTCCCAAATCCCAATAAGACAATGATATATAAAATTAACAAACTAACTTGTGTGTGAGTATGGTACCCAGCAGTCTTCCTAACGTAGAAAAGCATTGCTTCAAAACCCACCAAATCCAGCACATCATGTAACACCAATCTATCATAAAACAAAAGTTCAGCACTCTGAATCACTCTCATAGACTTGACTGTCAATAACTCTGGATCCCCTGGCCCTGTTCCCAACAAATAAGCATTCCCAAGAGGTAGTTATAAGAATGTTTTAGCATTACAACAATAAGAACTAAATCCGTGGAAACCCTTCAAAGGTTGAGTAAAAGACAGACACACATTTTTGTATTTTTGAAAGGCTTACATGCTTATTATCACCTCCTTATAAAAAAGCGGTCATATACTCATATATAAGCATGCATAATTGTTTATATTTGTTTTAGAAGCATACATCTTTTTCTTCCATTCTTGTATATCTTTCTCGCACTCTTCTGACTTAAGCATAAGATGGTATAAAAACCATTCACTCTATGAAGAAGTAATTGAATTTGATAGTACTTGGTAACAAATCATTGTAGAATAAGGTTTCAAATATGCAGCCGCAAATTTTTTAGAACGATAGATATCTTTTTCAGGGCATTAAGAATAATCCACACTACTTTATAACTTGCAAGATTTTAGCTCTTTCTGAACTACTTTCTACCCTAGTAAAAGAAAGAAATCCTTCTTTGTACCCAGCATTTAAAAGTACTAGCCATGTAAATAGAACATAATCTTATCATAACACTATTGTAACCCACTGGATACAAAAAAAATGAATTTAAACAAACATCATATTATTTTTTTTAGTACGTGCATACAGTCAGTTACTGATTATTAGAAACTTAAAACATGCAGAATATCAATATTGTTAAACGATTCACCATCCCAACCAGAATGTTTACCAATATTCCTTTAAAATTTTCAAGCAACACTGAGAAGAAATTTACTTAGAGCTCAATGAATAAATGACTATTATAATCAACGGAACATGATGAGAAATATTATTAACTTTGGGATTCTATTTTTGAACGAAATGAGTATAAAAGAAATGTCAAGAGAATTTCATTGACCTTAAAGGATATAGACGCAATAGTATTTAGCTCAGGATGAAACGAGTATCAGTCGTCTAAACTAGAACATACTTGAACAATTTTTTTGAAAAAAAGAAAAGAAAATGAACATTTAAATCTATGCTTTTAAAGGAGAAAACTCACTCATGATCAAAGAAGTAGGACACAACAACAATCATCTCTGACACACCATCATTATCATTGTTTACAAAAGGGAAACTTAGAAAATCACCTTTTCAGAAGTAAGCAAAATATGCTTCAAGAACTCCACATATTTTTTGAATCAAATGAACAAAAGTAATTCTAGAACTCATAAAATACTAATTATTTGCCTTTTTGCAGAAGCTTCTGAACAACTTTCATGGGAGACACAGCTGAAAATCACCATCGGAGTAGCTTGGGGCCTTACATTTCTGCACACAACAGAGAAGCAAGTCATTTACCGCGATTTCAAAAGCTCCAATATATTACTAGATGAGGTAAAAAAAAATTCTATATATTTGATAAACTATCCAAGTGATGTTAGATAGTAGTTGATTAATTAACCAAGTAGTTAATATTTTTTTTCCAGGAGTTTAATGCAAAGTTCTCAGGTTTTGGACTAGTTTAGTCAATGAATTAATGAGTTGAAACTTATGCATATGATAGTATTATCTCCTAATTTTAGGTGGAGTCTTGCTTTGGAGACTTGTTTTGCATAAGCATGATGTGTAATAAATGTTTTAGCACTTGGAATAACCTATAGAAAAATTTATACAGAAGTAGGTATAACTAGTAAAATGGGTTACTACTTCAAGATGCTGCCTTTCTCAGTCACGATGTCAAGCCAAATTCGGTATCTACTCTAGAGCTTGAACGAAACAAACTCTAACTCTGTTTATCAGGAGCTCTGCCAGGTATAATTCGCTCTATCTCCCATTTCTTTGTTGTTTGTGTGTTTATGGAATATATACACTGATCAAAAGTCAATTTTTGATACCTCAATGTATGCTAAATGCCCTAAATTTCTAATCTTTAACACTATTTGTATGTGGAAATTAGTAATTGATAAATGTTTGATCATGATATCAAGTTGGCAGAATGAAGGCAAGATTGCTTAAATTGGTTAATATCTTACTCCAAACTTTTAATATGTATGAAGTATTGAATTGTTTATGATAGCTAGAGTTGGTGTCGTAGTGATACATGGAAATGGATCTTAGTTGTTACTTCATAAAGATTGTGGCTTTTCATACTGAATGTCAATATCAAATTCTCTAATATTATATAGAATGGTAAAAAATTTAGTTATCCTCTGAAAATCATTGAGAAGAATTGTTGATTAACTTTTTATCTAGCTTATCTTGACCCATTTAATCTGCAACAACACAATACAGAAATGTATTTAAATTAGGGGTTAAATTTGGAACTGAAGTAGTGTTGCCTACCACATGTTTGTTGTTTTGTTTCAAATATAATCTCTAAATTTAGTTTTGAATACTTGTGAGCTTGTCCAATACCTGTATTGTGTCCTAAATTTTGAGTGGTTTAACTTGTTGATCAACTCATCAGAAATTATGCAACTTTTCATCAGTAAACTAATTTGGTGACATAGTTTAGAAAGAATTCATTTAAATCTTGTACATAGCTCACATGAAGTTGCGTCATGAATAAAATGATTTTCTAATTTATTTCTATCTGGTGCAAACAAAGACACAAACAAGTGAGCCAATAAATACCCAAAAATAAAGTTTTGTCCATCTTAATTTGGTGTTATACAACTGAAAACACTAATACAAAAGGATATCAAATACATTCCAATTGAATAATATAACTCTCTCATCATAGATCTAATTAAACTAACCTTTAAGCCAGTATCTACAATACTACTACAGTACTCTGACCTTAGCATTATAAGTATTAATACAGGAAACTAGAGAAATTATAGGGAAATTAATGCAGAATTACTATATCAAAGCACAAATTAATGCAAAAAAAAAAAGTTCTGACTATTTCAATATACATTCATATATACATTCATTTGGCAATGATTTTATAAATCGTTGCCCGAAAAATCGTTGTCAAATGTCCATTTTTTTGTAGTGTATATGGCTTGCCATTTTCACAATTGTTGGGCCAATTAAATTAGTTGCATGACCAAATACAAGTCCATTAACAATTAAATTAAATTGGGCTTGTTTAATAGATTAATTGGACAAGTCCACTATTAATAAATTCTTAGTGAAACTATAAATTATTATTATTATTAATATTTTTCTCATAGTCATTAATTAATAAGCACATTAATTAATTTACATAATCTAATTAGACTTGCGAGGACTCAAGTTAATTGAATTATTATATAACTTACGAATCCTATCAACGATTTGATATTAAAAATACTTAGGACTGTTCAGTAATTTAATTAACCCATTAAGTGGTCTTTCCATTAATTAATTGTCACATAATTAATTAAACCAAGCTATCATTCAATGATTTAATTTAATCACACAAAAATTAATTTATCAAAAGTTAATTTCATTTATATAGGTTAAAATATTCGCGGTCATTACATAAATGATCAACAAAGAATCTACCATTTCTAGTAAAATGAGAGAATGTCCTATGTGATTCAATAAATGATAACTCAGTAGTCTTTGGCCAAGGCAAAATGAAATTAGAAATCTATTATATATACTAAATTGCAGTACATAACACCATATCTTGACAAATGTCATGCTCACAATTAACCACCTATCCTATACAATTAATGACATGTTGTATTACTTTGCTTAAAAAGTGGCACTCTCACAATTACCCACTTATCCTATGCAATTAATGCCCTGTTGCATTACTTCCTAAATTGTTAACCATTACTAAACACTACCTCCGCCTTTTGAAATTTATAATATATCATTTGTAATATCATACCATAATAACAAATTAAGTACATAATATAAACTGTTTTGATAATCTTAACTAATTAATCTGAAATTATTATTACTAATTTAATTATATTACATCGTAATATTATATATTTTAATAACAAATAAATCTAATTTTTTTTTGATATTACAGCGTAATATTATACAATTTATTTACACTTATTAAACAAAAAAGTTTTCCTTAAACAAATAGTAACAAATAAATTTAAAATTTTCTGATAATAACTAAACACTACCTCCACCTTTTGAAATTTATAATATATCATTTGTAATATCATACCATAATAACAAATTCAGTACATAATATAAACTATTTTGATAATCTTAACTAATTAATCTGAAATTATTATTACTAATTTAATTATATTACATCGTAATATTATATATTTTAATAACAAATAAATCTAATTTTTTTTGATATTACAGCGTAATATTATACAATTTATTTACACTTATTTAACAAAAAAGTTTTCCTTAAACAAATAATAACAAATAAATTTAAAATTTTCTGATAATGACTAAACACTACCTCCGCCTTTTAAAATTTATAATATATCATTTGTAATATCATACCATACATTATATTATACATATATATATTACAAAAATAATAACAAATTCAGTACATAATATAAACTGTTTTGATATTATCCATACTAATTCAGTACATATCTAAATTATTCTGATAATCTTAACTAATTAATCTGATATTATCATTACTAATTTAATTATATTACATCGTAATATTATACAATTTATTTATACTTACATAACATAAACGTATTCCTTAAACAAATAATAACAAATAAATCTAAATTTTTCTGATAATGACTAAACACTACCTCCACCTTTTGAAATTTATAATATATCATTTATAATATCATACCATACATTATATCATACATATATATATTTCAAATAAAATAACAAATTCAGTACATAATATAAACTGTTTTGATATTATCCTTACTAATTCAGTACATATCTAAATTATTCTGATAATCTTAACTAATTAATCTGATATTATCATTACTAATTTAATTATATTACAGCGTAATATTACACAATTTATTTACACTTAAATAACAAAAACGTCTTCCTTAAACAAATAATAACAAATAAATCTAAAATTTTCTGATAATAACTAAACATTACCTCCACCTTTTGAATAATATATAAACTGTTTTGATAGTATCCTTCCTAATTTTTCTGATAATATAAACTGTTTTGATATTATCCTTACTAATTTTTCAGATAATATAAACTGTTTTGATATTATCCTTACTAATTATCAATACTATATAAACTGTTTTGATATTATCCTTACTAATTTTTCTGATAATATAAACTGCTTTTACTATATTATCATTACTCTCCTACTATCATTCATTTCTCTCTATTTTCCCCCTATAAATACATACCAACTACTCCTCAACAACTCACACTACAAATAATTCTCTCATTCTTATTTAGATGACGACTAAATACGATTTTGTTGATGACATCAGCCCTATCAAAGAGACTTGGAAGATTAAAGTCAGGATAACTAGACTCTGGAATATGTCAAACTTCAACAAAGCAGACCACGTAAACAGCATTGAGATGGTGTTGTTGGATGAAAAGGTATACATATAAAACTCGAAATTACAACATCTTAAATTACAACATCTTACCATATTCATATTCTACTTTTATAGGACGGCAAAATACAAGCGAGTATTAAAAGATCGCTTTTTACTAAATTTCAATCCACGATCAAGGAACATAAAGTTTTTATTATCACCAATTTCGTTGTCAGTCAGAACGGTGGTTCTTTCAAAGCTACCAAATATCCGTACAAGATTAATTTTCTGTATTCCACCTCACTACGAGAGTTAGATGAGACTCTTATTCATCTATATGGATTTTAATTCACTACATTCGAGCAAATACTATCAAAACCGGTTGATGATTCCTATTTAATTGGTATGTTTAATAATAATTAACCATTCCATTTTTTACATACTGAATTGTTTTACTGTTTTGCTTAGATGTTATTTCTACTATTTTGTTCAGATGTTATTGGACAACTAATTGGGATAGGGAGTGTAGAAGTCAGCACAAATAATGGTAAACAGAGCAAGAGAGTTAATATTGAATTAACTGATAACAGGTAACTTTTTAAACTTTTTTAATACTACTTTTATTAATAACTATGATCATTTCAATTAATCTTACATTGTATTTTTTGTATAGTAATAATGTATTAAGTTGCACCTTGTGGGATGACTATGCAAACCAGATTTGTTCCTTTACTGAAACTAACAATTAAAATACCATTATAATTGTTTTACAATTTGCAAAGATCAAGTTCTGGAAAGGTATTATCAATTTTATTTTAATGAAAAATATTTTTTCAGATATCTGATTATGAACTATCAACATCTGCCATTAACTAGGTATACGGTGCTTTGTCAAACTCAATGTTCGGTTCTCAACTTCTTATAAATACAGTTATCCCAGAGGTCGATACTTTCAAAAATAGGTATATTCAATACTTCTATTACTACTGGAAGTTAATATCTACCCTCACTGTTGTCTATCTGTTTATCAGCCTTTCTGATGCAACAAATAACAAAACTTCAATAAATCATTTATCCAGCCATAACACATTATCAATTACAGATGAATTCCTCCAAATCTGTAATAAGAAAACTCTTGATGAGATACGGGATACAACAGAGGTAAACCCGTTTTTAAAATACCCTACTTCTTTCACAACATAAATGTATCATTATCTTATATTCTTTACCTCATTTTCTATTTAACACTCCAAGAGTCAACATGTGTGGTACTTGCTACTGTTCTATGTATAGAAACCGAATACAATTGATTTTACAATTCTTACAAAAAATGCCACAAAAAAGTTAAACCTGATAACGAAAAATATTGGTGTGATAAATGTTGTGACTATGTTAACTCTGTTACCCCTAGATATTGTGTTACAGTATTTTGTTATAAGTTATATATTCCTAATCTTTATACTATGTTATTACTATCTTCATACTTGGTAAGTGTAACTTTTAATTACAGATTCAAAGTTCAAGTTAAAGTCATGGATGATACGTCTAGTGCATATTTTGTTCTGTTTGATCGTGAAGCCCAACAAGTCATCGGAAAATCAGCTTATGAATTGAGGGATAAATTGATTAAGGTCATTTTAAAATATACAAAATTATTATATATTGAAACTATACAGTTTTAAGCTCATGTAAATAACTTCTTTTAATTTATGTTTGTTTAAATGTGTTAAAGGATGGAGACTCTGATTCTTTTCCGGATGAACTCAATTTATTGTTGCAAAAGAGGTTTCTTTTCAAAATACAAATATCATCTTATAATTTGAAGCCAAATTAAGCAACATTCACAGTTGCTAGAATGACTGACAATGAAAAAATAATTGAATCCTACATAGGCTTATGTGATGAACCTCAGGTATAATTAATTTTACACATATAATTTGGTAACAACAAATATTACCTATGCTACCAACTATTTCTTATATGTTTGCTTAATTTTTGTTACTACAGTTTATACAGGGGGAGTCATTACCTGATGCTGTCAACTGTCAAGCATTAAGTATGTCTCAATTCTTATATCTTACTATTGCCTATATTCCTGTTGCAAATATTTATAAGATTGCAGCGATTGTTAAGAAGATCCTTTAATTGCTAATTTTTGTATGTAAGGATAAATTACACTTTCAATAAACATAACTGGATTGAAAACCTAAACATGAGGCAACTTAATTGTGATAATCCTGGTACCTCTGGTTCAATGGTAATGTGGCAATGAGTTTATGTAGTTCTTGGCAAATTGAAAATTTTATTGTCATACTTCTCTCACTGTTTCAGGTTATTCGTGGATTTTTTTATGCTTACCACAACACAACTTTGCGCCATGCAAATCTATATTCTGTTGAAAGTGCAAATGAGTTAAATGAAGACATTCAGATTATGATGACATTGCATTCAAGGGGAGGACCTATGGTTTTTTTTGTGTGGATTATATCTCACGGTGTTTATATTTATGGCTTCTTGATCTATTAAATTTTATTATCTGGAATGTAGCTTTACATGATTTGTTAAGTAATAGCATCCGATAAATCATTATTAGTTTTTCATGTTATTATGGTAATACTGTGAGTGCCTATACAATTGTCAAAAATGGATAAAAAAAACTAATGAGGCAATGTATTCATTCTTTAATTATAACATTGTGTTATGTATGACACGGTTCTATATTGTTATGTTTTTGGAAATGGTATTTGTACATATTGACATGAAGATCCAACATAATTATTAATGCTCATGGTTTTTAATTTTCGCATGTAACATGTGATTTCCCTTCTGGTCTGAGAACACACACACACACACACACACACACACACACACACACACACACACACACACACACACACACACACACCACACACGCACACACTACTGTTATGTCATGTCCTATAGTTTAGTGATCAGATTAATTATATACTTGGATATGTATTTGCGTACAAATCTTTTACCCAAGCCTATATAACATATGCTACCAAAATTTAAAATTTCACAATAATTTATCATCTTTTTATTATATTTTAATTTATTAATTACATGTATAAATTTATTATTAACAACATGAATAATCCCGCCGCATCGCGCGGGTTTGAATCTAGTGTGTTTCTAATTTGCATTATTTAGAGTTATTCATTTGTGAATCGAAATGCATATGATAAAATAAAAATAAGACTTAACAGTAATTTTAAGTCTTATATTTAATTGGGATATTGTATGGTAGAAGAATTGAATTGTATGATAACTATTCGCTGAAAAGTTCTTTTAAAGATTAAATGTTGAAATCTATATTATCTGAAAAGTCGTTAATCGCTAAGGGGGCTTATCCTTATTGTAGACTAAATATTATGAATTAAATAAATTAAGTTTAATTTACATATAAATAAGATTAGAACTATTCTAATTAATTTATTCTACAACCGGTTTAATATGGAGAACCTAAAGGGTCACACCGAAAAAGAAAAATATTTATTTAAGAAGTGAATGGCATAATCGTAATAATATATTAAGTATATTTAATTTATACTATGATGATAGAATAAATTAAATAGCTTAATATTTATAGTTTAGTATTTTGAAAATACTAATTATAAAATAATAAGAGAAGTCTTATTATTATTACTATTATTATTATTATTATTATTATTTAATTCCTAAATGGTTTAGGATTTAATTAATAAGAGTACTCTCATAAATAATAATTAAGTTTCTAAATCATTTAGGAATTGTAATTATTATATTTAATTAATTAATTCCTAATTAGATTAGGAGATTAATTAAAAACCATATTCCTAAATAGTTTAGGAGGGTTGTCTATATTTATAAATAAGAGAAGTCTTATTATAAATTAGGGTTACACACTCTTTCATAAGTTTTGGGAGAGTACTCACATATGTTCTAGAGAGAAAATTAGGGTTACCACCACCCACTTCTTGAATCCATATTATTCCTTGGTAGATCACCTCTAAAGACCAAACACTTGGGGTGGCTGACATTGAAGTAAGGAATCTAATCGGTGGATTTCAAGGAGAACGCGAAGGAATTGGAGTTGAACTCGTTCCTGAGAAAGTTTTGTTCTACAAGGGTATAATTCTTTATCTCCTACTTGTTTAATTAATAATTGTGCATAAAGGTCGATCTTGAATTATGATTTATAGAAGAAAAAAAATTAAATTCTGATTTTACCATTCTTTCGTTGTTTATATGCAATTTGATTGTATGTTCATGAATTTTTACAAACCAACAGTAACTTAATTACTTAGTAAATTTGGGTTTCACTTATTTGGCTAGTTTTTCATTTACTTTTTTTATTTCTTTGTTTGGGCTTTTGGTTGGTTTGAATCTCTTTTATTTTCATGAACTAAAAATGAGGCTTGAAATTAGGCTTAGGTTGGGCCTTCTTAATTGGTACACATAAGGCTTTGCTTGTTTAGTTGGTTTTAGTTAATTCTTGCTTGGATATTATTTCCATTCATCAATAACATAATTGAATAAAAATTGAATTTCATTAATAAACTTCTTACATAATTCTCATTACATTATTTTTGTGTAACCCTTGGTTGTTACAGGTGCTACCCCTACTATCTTCAGATATATTCAATTTGAACTTATTAGAACACTTCAATTTGGAAGTTATTGTTGGGATAAATTCATAATTGAGTCTGACCAATTTTGTGGCGTTCACACTAGGAGGTAACTGGATTTGTTTGATGCAGGACACTATTAACTAGTAACTAGGGGTCCTTTTCATTCTGGATTCATTTAGTTAACATTTTTGAATTAAAAATTGTTAAACAACACTTCGATTTTGAGACAGTGCATTTGATAAATACATACTTCAATTAGTATGCCAAAAATTATGGAGAAAAAATGATATAATTTTCCTCCTGAAGTTCTATTTTAACTTACTAAATAAAATCCTTCCGCAATAAGGGAATCAAATAATTGACAGTGTGCCTTTTTTCAGTTAATTTGTGTAGTTGGGTTAAATTTGTTTCTTTTTGCCATAATTATGAATAGAAACAACCTGGAACTCTTTTAAGTTTCAGTCTTTTCATCTCATATAGGTGAATAATACAAGAAAAGCAAAAATTCCCTACTATGCCTTTTTGTGGTTATCAACTTTGAATAAACTAAACTGATGCAGTCTATAAAAAGATCACAGAATAAAATTTTGAATAAACAACAAAGTTCAGAATTGCCTTGATTGCGAGATGGCGCGCACTTGGGACTTTGTATATTTATATTTTTATCTTTAGAAGTTAATTATTATAAATTTAGTATTTACTAGAGAAGGATTAGTGCCATAGGCCCTATATTCTTTATCGTGGGTTAGTAGGCCTTATGTGTCAGAATTTTCTATGCTACAAGTAAATATAAATAAGGTAAGTTTACAAACACAAATTTTTTACACAAACTCCATCTACACTATTAAAAAGTGGGGCTTAACACGAATTTTGGTGTTAAACCTCACTTTTAGATAGTTTGAATAGAATTTGTGCACAAAGTTTGTACACTCAGACTTATTCATATAAATAAGCTCCGAACCTAGCTCAGCCCCAGCCTTTTACCAGTCACATATCCGGATAACTTATTGCAATTTTGCAAATGCGACATCTTTATAAGGCCTTTTCACTGATTTGGTTTGTGCTTTTTTATCTTATTATGAGTCGCATTATTTCTTACGCCATTCAATTGTTTGCATCTTATGTGAATATGGTGTTTGGTATCAATGATTTTTTTTGGGTTTTACCAATTCGGAGTGTCTTGTTAGCATGAGTTTAGAGGTTTTGGAAGATGACAAGATAGTAAGATCCTCTGGTTTGATCTTTTGTTTGCAATGATCTGAGGTTACATATAAAAATAGCTAAATAAATAAAACGATTTCAGTCACTTGGTGAGAATACAATGCTAGATTGTTTTTAGGATACTTGTTTTCCTTCTCATTGTCTTTCAGATAGGGTGATTCTTTAAGCAGCTCTTTGGTCATCAGTTGTTACTGAATTTAAGGATTAACTCTATCAGATCTTCAATGTGTTGGGAGTTCCTAATTCCATTGATGTCCCCAAATCTGTCGCGAGAACTGGGAACTCTTGTGACCCTAAGCATGAGACTTCTAGAGAAAGAAGTTTGCCTGCCAAAACTGAAGTGGATGATAACAAAAGCAGGGGTTTGGATCCTTTCTCGACAAAGGTACAAAATCTCATGACAAAGAAAATAGACAAGCTGATTATGAGAAGAATAAGGGGCTGTTTGTTAGTGGCTGAATGGGGGTCTAAATCTGAATCGGTAAGTGGTTGAATGGTTAAGTGCGTTTGTTTCGTCTGAATGGCTGAATCGGTCAGATGGCGCGGCTGAATGGTTAAGGTCAGAATTTATGGCTGAATGAGCTGAATGGTGGCTGAATGGAGAAAAAAAATAAAAAAAATAAAAAAAATTATATTATGTAATATTAAATAAATTTACAACAACTTTGAATTTTTTCAGAGGGGTAAAATATTAAAAATATGTCATTCAGATCTTTCAGATATGTTAATTATCAAACAACTTTTTTCATTCAGATTCAGATTCATCTCATTCAGATTCAGATTCAAATTCAGATTCAGCTCATTCAATTTTTATCAAACACCCCCTAAGAGTAAGGTCAGGTCTGAAGCACCTGAAGAAGACAATAAGGGAAGTCCTTTGACTCGTGAAGATATTTTGGGTAAAGAGAAACTCGAGGAGCATAAACTATAGAGGAATTCCACTGGGCGTGATATCGTTGGAAATAGTGAGAGGTCATTCAATATTGGATGACAATGGTAACATATGCATGAGAGACAAACTAGAAGAGATTCAGACCACTCTAAAGGGTCAAGATCTCCTGAGAGGAGTGGAAGACGCCATCATGAATCAAAATATTTTGAGATGGAGTATGACAGAAGCAGTACGCTCAGGAGGAAAGAACTGGAAAATGATGACTATAGGGATGATCAATCTAAAGGTAGAGATGACAACTGGAGTGACAGGAATAGGGAGTGAGAGGTTTCCAGAGACAATTAGAAAAGAATGCCACTTAACATTACCGATAAGGATACAAAAGAACAATGCAATGCACCAGCAGGATCAATGCAGATGAGATGCGAATTAGCAAGAGCCCTGAATATGACAGCTAGACAGTTATTCCATCATGGAGTGGCATCACATTGTATTAAAACCAACATAACAAACTTGTAACTAACTCTTAATTAGAGTTAGCTGATATTACTATAGTTAGTTATTTGTGTTAAAGTTATAGTTGTAATAAATAGGATAATGTACTGTAATAATGTTCAAGTTGGAATAACAGAGTTCGAGATTTTTCTTATTCTCTCTCTCGAAGTTCTTCGTCTTGCAACTTAATATTGATTCTATAGAATCTAACATGGTATTAGAGCCTTAGATCTGCTCTTTCTTTCTCACAGATTAAAACGAGGTTGATTCATCAAGATCAACATATATAGGTTTCTATATTTTCTATTTTCATTTAATACAAATTCCAAATCTGTATCTTGAATTTAATCTTTACTGTTTCATCTTATTCACATATGTAAGTCAGAATTCTAAACCTGTATTCGTTGAAACTTGAGTTTGCTGATTTCAAGGGTTTTGATCAGAATTCAAGTAGAAAATTGTTGAATTCTTCATCATCCTTAGTTCAATTAATTGTTCAGTTTCTGAGATCTGATATTGAATATGGCATTTCATCACAATCAGGCAAGTTATGCGAATGTAGTCATGAATAATCAGTCACCTGCTGTGAACAATCAATCTTCATTTGCTCGAAATAATGTAATACATAACAATGAATCTGTTCTAAATTATGAAGCTAGTCCAATTAATTTGAATGCTCGTCCTTTATATCTGCATAACAATGACCATCCAGGATTGATTCTTATAGCAAAGAAACTCACAAGAACTGAGAATTTTGGTCCTTGGAAGAGGTCAATGCAGACTGCTTTGTCTGCAAAGAACAAGCTAGTCCTAGTGAATGGATCTTTCCCTAACCCTGTAGATGACTCTCCCATTCGAGCACAATTTGATCGAGTGAATGATATGGTAATCACTTGGATCCTAAATAGTGTATCTGAAGAGATTAGTGATGACATGAATTTTGTAAATTCTACAGCTGAAGTATGGACCGAGTTACATGACAGATTTTCAGGTGTGAATGGGCATAGGATCTATCAAATTCTGAGAGAGATACATTCTCTAGAATAGGAGAATAGATCAGTGGAGATTTATTTTCACAAATTAAAGAATCACTGGGATGAGTATTCTGTTTTAAAACTTACAGTTAGTTGTGTTTGTGGAGCTCATAAGATACAAGAGGAAAGGGAACAAAGGAATAAGCTAATTTAGTTTCTTATGGGACTTTATGATAGTTATGTAACAGCTAGAGGTCAAATTCTCATGATGGATCATTTGCCATCTGTTGCACACACTTTTTCATTGGTTAAGCAAGATGAAAAGCAAAGACATGGCTATATTTCTTCCCATAATGATGGTACTAATATTCCTACTAGTTTGGTTTTTGCACAAAATGTGAAATCACTATCTAAAACTAACACCAGTGCATACAGTAAACATTATAACTTGTTTCCACATGGGTGATAGATACATGAGCTACTGATCATATGTGTAATCAGTTAGCACTAATGGATAATATACAACTACTGAATGATCTTGTCTACATTTCTTTGCCTAATAAACCCACAGTAAAGGTTCATTATATAGGATATGTTGCATTGAGTCCACATTTGATACTTCACAGTGTTTTTTATGTGCCCTCTTTCCATTGCAATTTGCTTTCTAAAAGTAAAATGACTAAAGATACCTCTTGTGTTGTGTCTTTTTCCTTCAATCAGTGTCTTTTTCAAGATCAGGACCATATGAGAATATTGGCAGTTGGTAAAGAACAAGAAGGTCTTTATCATTTACAGCTTACTCAATTTTCTTCAGCTAGCTTAGTAAATAATGCTCTTAATGTAGCTCATCATGTGTCTAGGAATAAGACGAATGTAATATGGCATATGAGGTTAGGACATGCATCTTCTGTTGTCTTAAATAAAATTGTCAGTATTACTTCTCATGTAACTCATAATTATGTTCATATTTGTTCAATTTGTCCTTTAGCAAAGAATACAAGCTGCCTTTCTTTCCTAGCCATAGTCATGCTTCTTCTTTATTTGATATTGTTCATGTTGATATTTGGGGACCATATAATGTTTCTACTCATCAAGGCTGCAAATATTTTCTCACTATTGTGGATGATCACTCAAAAGCCACATGGACTTTTCCATTACCAACTAAACTACATGTTTTCAATTCTTTGTTTCAATTTATAGCATATGTTGAAACTCAGTTTCACAAGAGAATCAAATGTTTCAGAAGTGACAATGATACTAAGTTTTTTAATAAATAATTTTCATCGTTATTATCTTCTCATGGCATAATAAAACAGAGTTCTTGTATTCAAACTCCTTAACAAAATGCAAGAGTTGAAAGAAAACATAGGCATTTGTTAGAAATTGCAAGAGCATTAAGATTCCAATCAGAATTGCCTTTACAGTATTGGGGGGAGTGTATTCTAGCTGCTACTTTTCTTATCAACAAATTGCGTTCTTCAGTTTTGCAGTTCAAAATACCACATGAAATATTGTTTCATAAACCTCCTGATTATAATTCTTTGAGAGTTTTTGGTTGCCTAGTTTATGCATCTGTTCATGATTTAGATAAATTTGCACCAAGATCTATCAAATGTGTTTTTTTGGGTTATCCTTTAGGTCATAAGGGATATAAAGTCTTAAATTTTCATACCGGATAGATTTTTGTTACTAGACATGTCATATTTTATGAAACTATCTTTCCATTCCTAGAGAATTCAAATCAGTCATTTTCAGATCCTTCTCAAGATATGCCATTGATTAATAGAAATGATGATATATCAGTATATCAGTACCTCATGTTGCTACTTCTTTTTCAGATTTCCCTAATCCATCTATAGATTCTCCTTCTGAAAGTTCTTCACAAGATATTGTAGTTCAGTCTCATTCCCAGTCTGTTACACCATAAATTTGTTCATTACCAACAGTTTCGTCACAGTCTCTTAATGTCTCATTGCCTACAGCTAGTGTTCCTAATGTTCCTAGAGTTTCTGCTAGGCCCAAAACCAGACCTCATTGGTGGACAGATTATGATGTTGGTACTAAAGCTACTAATTATGCTTCATTTGCTGAAGTCCCTCAAGTTTCTGTTTCTCCAGTTTTTCATTCCAAATATAGACTTGATAACTACTTATCTTATGCCTCATTTGACTCTCACATCAGAAATTTGCTGCCAATCTTTCTCTTGTTAAAGAACCTGCTCATTTTTCTCAAGCTGCAATAGATCCAAATTGGGTGACAATTATGAATAAGGAGCTTAATGCTTTACAATCTAATAACACCTGGACTTTGGTTCCATTACCTAAAGGTAAATCAACTGTGGGATGCAAATGGGTATATAAGATCAAGTATAAAGCCAATGGAGAAATTTAAAGGTATAATGCAAAGTTAGTTGCTAAAGGATATACACAAGAAGATGGTATTGATTATCATGATACATTTTCTCCTGTAGCTAAGATGGTGACAGTTAGAAGCATTTTAGCAATAGCTTTAGCTAAAGGTTGGTTTTTTCATCAAAATGGATGTAAATAATGCATTTCTTCATGGTGACTTGCTTGAAGAGGTGTATATGGATCTACCTTAGGGTTATATAGTACATGATCCTTCTTCTACTTTGGTTTTTAAGTTATAAAAGTCTCTTTATGGACTAAAATAGGCTTGCAGACAGTGGTTTGCAAAATTAACCGCTAGTCTCATAGCAACTCATAAACAGTCCCTAGCAGATTACTCCTTGTTTACTTTTACAAATGGTTCATCATTTATTGTCATAGTGGTTTATCTGGATGAAATTCTAGTTACTGGTAATGATCCTATGCAAGTGCAATAGGTCAAGACATTACTTGATGTTTAGTTCAACATCAAAGATTTGGGGGAAATAAAATATTATTTGGGATTTGGAGTAGTCAAGGACAGCACTAGGATCTTTATCAGTCAAAGGAAGTTCATTCTTGATCTTCTTGGATCAGTAGATTTACTGGATGCCAAACCTCTTACCATTCCACTAGATCAGCATACAAAACTCCATGACAATGTTATCTTTGATGCTCCATTACCTAATCCCTCACCGTATAGGAGCTGAATTGGCAAACTTTTGTATCACTTTGTCTAGACCAAACATTAGTTATTCAGTGCAGCATCTCAGTCACTTCATGAAGAGTCCCAGGCGACAACATTTAGCAGCTGCAACAAGAGTTCTCAGGTACCCTAAATGGACTATAGGTCAGGGTCTGTTCTTTCCAGCTCAAAATGATCTTATTTTAACTGATTACTGTGATAGTGACTGGGGCAGTTGTCCCACTTCCAGAAGATCAGTCACTGGGTTTTGTTTGATGCTTGGTTCATCTCTTTTATCTTGGCAAAGCAAGAAGAAAACATTTACTTCTAGGAGCACAGCTAAGGCTGAGTATAGAGCTTTGGCTACTACTACTTGTGAGGTTATTTGGCTTCATAGTTTGTTAACAAATTGCATGTTTCAATTCAAGAGCCTACTACTATATTTTGTGACAACAAAGCTACAATAGATATTGCTGAGAATCCAGTTTATCATGCTAGGACCAAACATATTGAAATTGTCTACCATTTTCTTAGGGAAAAGATACAAGATGATCTCATTGCTCCTGTCAAGATAGATTCCAAGAATCAGTTGGCTGATTTGTTTACAAAAGCTTTAGCTAAGGTTCCACATTGATATTTAGCATGCAAGTTGGGTCTTCACAATCCTTGTGCCCCTCCAACTTGTGGGGGTGGGGGGGAGTAATACAGCTCATGTCACTACTAGTGTTGATGATACAGAAGCAAGTGCAGCAGCAATTAGTGCAAGTGCAACATCAACTAATGGAACAGCAAGTGTAGCATCAACTAATGGAACAGTTAGTGCAAGTGCAACAACTAGTCCAAGTGCACCAGCAATAACAAGTGCACTAGTAGCAGGATCAATGCAGATGAGATGTTGTTGATTGAAATGACTCAAAACTGATTCAGCTTCATGAGTCATTCCAATCAACACTCTTCCTTGACTCTAGAGTTGTATACACCAAGCTTCTGGCTCAGGAATTCATATCTAATCTTTGAAAGTGCCTTTGTTAGGATGTCAGCACTTTGATTTTCTGTTTTGCACTTGATTAGCTACACTTTTCATTCTCTTTGTACCTCTCTTAGAAAATAAAGCTTTATCTTGAAGTGTTTTGCTTTGTCATGGAACACTGGATTATTAGCAATTAAAATTGTAGCTTGTTTTCACAAATATCCTTGTGCCTTCTTGTTGTTCCATATACAAATCTGTCATGAGTTTCCTGATCCAAAGAGCTTGATTTATAGCAGCAGTAGCAGCTACATATTCTGCTTCCGCTGTGGATTGAGCTATGACTTCTTGCTTTTTAGAACACCATAAAAAAATTCCAGAACCAAAGCTAAAACAGTAACCTGACGTGCTTCTCATATCATCAACACATCCAGCCCAATCACTATCAGAAAAACCATGGAGACTGAAGTTCTTAACTTGACTGAACCTTACTCTGTAATCAATTGTGCCCTTAACATATCAGAAAATTCTTTCACTGCAATTGCACCTCCAATGTTTGATGGAACAAATTATCAGGTGTGAGCTGTTAGAATGGAAGCCTATCTTGATGCCAATGATTTGTGGGAAGCTATTGAACAAGTATATGAAGTTCCACCCCTACTAGAAAATCCAACATTTGCACAGATCAAAAATCAAAAACAGATGAAGCAAAGAAAATCAAAAGTAAGAGCAGCCTTGTTTGCAGCACTCTCATCCACCATTTTTACTAGAATAATGACACTGAAAACAGCCAAAGAAATATGGGATTTTTTGAAGCAAGAATACGAAGGAAATGAAAGGGTCAAAGGGATGTAAGTGCTCAATTTAATCCGAGAATTTAAGATGCAAAGGATAAAAGAATTAGAAGCGATCAAAGAATATTCTGATAAGCTTCTTGGTATTGTCAATAAAGTAAGACTCCTTAGTACTGATTTTTCTGATTCTAGAATTGTTCAAAAGGTCCTATTCACAGTTCCTGAAAAGTTTGAGTCTACAATTTCATTTTTGGAAAACTCAAAATATCTGTCAAGTATTACCTTGGCAGAATTGTTGAACGCGCTGCAAGCACAAGAACAAAGGAGACTTATAAGGAAGGAAGGATATGTGGAGGGTGTTTTTCAAGACAAATCAACAATGGTGGAAAAAACAAGAGAAAAAAAAGGCAGAACAAAAGCAACAAGCTTGGAGATTCTACAAGCAACAACAAAAATAGCCAAAGCAGCAACACTTAAGTCTTTCCACATTGCCCTCACTGCAAAAAAATCAATCATCCACAGAACAAGTGTTGGTGGAGGCCAAATGTAAGATGTCACAAGTGTGGATAGTTTAGGGCATATCGAAAGGATATGCAAGACTCAACAACAAGAAGGAGAGGCCAAGGCTGCTGGATCAACCTTAAGAGGAACAGTTGTTTGTGGTATCATGTTTTGCCACTAACAGTTCCACATAAAGTTGGCTAATAGATAGTGCTTGTACAAACCGCATGACTTATAATCGAGAGCTCTTTAAAGCGCTTGACAAGACCGCTGTTTCTAAAGCCATAATTGGAAATGGAGCACACATTGCAGTGAAAGGCAAAGGAACAGTAGCAATTGAAGGTCACACAGGTCTGAAATTAATTTATGATGTTTTATATGTTCCTGAAATTAATTAAAATCTTTTAAGTGTTACTCAGTTATTGGAAAAAGGCTATAAGGTGTTGTTTGAAGATAAAAACTGTGTGATTAAAGATACAAAAGGCATAGAAGTGTTCAAAGTTCAAATGAAAGGCAAAAGTTTTGCCTTTGATTTGGTTAACGAGGAGCTGGCTACTGTACATAAAGAATACAGCAATACAGTGCTTTAGCACAAGAGAATACTTAGGAATTGTGGCTAGCATTAATTCATTTTAGGCCTCACACTTGGGTTAATGGCAAAACCTTTCATGGCTCCTTTACATAAGACTTAATATATAATTTATTGGGTCATGCTGCATAATATATATTATATATAATACATTTAATGCATTACAATGTTGGCTTAATTAATTTCCTCATTGTTTTATTAATTAAATAAAATACTTAGGCTAATCCATTAATTAAATAAGTGAATTATTTATGCATTTCGTGAAACTTTAATTCAACATTAATGCATTACCGCACAAGGCTCATCATTCAAGTTATATCAATTCATAATATAAGCTTTATCTTCTTCTCAAATAATTAATCAAAATTAATTATTCCACTTGGCTTTTCTTTTCATTTCATAATTAATTCAAACTAATTAAATAAAAATTTATTTCATTAATAATATAACATAATTTTTAGTTACAATACCACGTAACATTCTCGGGTATTGCATTATCCCCCTTATAAAGATTCCGTCCCCGGAATCAATACTACAAGAGTAAACAAAAAGATGAGAATAATTCTTCTTCATATTTTTCTCGAGTTCTCATGTAACTTCCTTTGCGTTGCGGGTTCCTCCATACTACTTTTACATAAAGTATTACTTTATTTCTCAAAATTTGTTCTTTTCTATCGATTATCTGGATAGAAATCTTTTCATACGTTAAATCTTTCTCAACTTGTATAGGTTCATAGGCTATCAGATGCTTATTATTATTATTATTATTATTATTATTATTATTATTATTATTATTATTATTATTATTATTATTATTATTATTATTATAGATTAGTATTATCATTGGTATTTTATTTTATTTTACTTAATAGAAAATCAATATTGAGAATTATTTTAAAACATAGCTAATTCCAACAATAAAACAGACAACATTAGTTTTAAAAATAAAAATATTTAACTTATCTTTAAGAAGACGAGATTATTTTTACACAACAACAATCATTATTATGTCATGGGGCTCCTTGCTAATGATATAGGTTTAGTGCCTATGTTTAATTGAATGACATACTTTAATTAACTTGGGGGGCGTATCAAGTCTGCAAAATTAATTAATTAATATTGTTTTAAATTTTCTGGAAAAAGTAAGAATAATATAAACCTGTCCATTTTTATACAATGCGGAACCAAATCCAGTGGTCCCACTTATTTTCTTAACATTATTACCATACTGAAGAATGTAAGTTTTAGGATCAATTTGTTTGTATTACTTGATCCTTTTAATTTCATGAAATTTTAAGGATAATATATATATATATATATATATATATACAGTTGTGTAGTGTACAGTCTCTTATGGTCGTCGTAGTCCAAAAAAATCATCCCTATAAACGACTGTACACTAAATAACTGTGTATATATATTTTTCACATAATAATATAGAATAATACATATTTAAGTTTGTTACCGTAATTTTAATAATAATAATATAAAATAAAACATCTTTAAGTTTGTTACCGTAATTTTATTATCATACCATATTATTAACTTAACAACTTACTCTATGAAATAAAATATATTTTTAATATTCACAAATAACTATCACATCAGTTAGAGCGACACTAGGTATCAGAAAGGTGCTTAATTCCGATAACAAGTGGACTACATAGGGTGAAGTAAAAAAGCCTACCTGTAAAATTCACAAAATCGAAGGTTAATTTTTTGGTTCAATTTAACTCTTAATTTGTTCTATATTGTATTTTTTGAATGCCCCCACTTTGGTCATAATAATGTCAATAAAATAGCGAATAACTTTGAGGGAATTGATATTTCTACGTGAAAAATTAATATTTTCACATCATTTATCTTACATAAATAGTGAATAAGTTTTATATTCATATGAGAGAGACTTATGTGAAATATCATTTTTATGTGAAAATATCAGTTTTCTCACTTTACTTTTAATAAAAAGGAATAAATAAATTATAGATTTATTTTTGTTTGAATTTATAATAAAAATAATAAACTTAAGTTTATATTTAAATCATTATTAATTTATACTGACATTAATTCTGTGTTTATATGTAGAGGGGATAATAGAAAATTTATTTATGTTATTTATTTACGTTTAAACGAAGAACTTTGGCAAAAAAAAAATGGTTCAGAGAACTTAATTTAGCATGTTTTTAAGTATTTGGAAGTAATAATTACATTATTCGTAACAAATATTTATAAATACTTAAAATATCTTTTAAACTAAAATAAGACCATTAGATTAGTCACCTATATTTATTTTTCATTGTTCTTGGACACATATCCCAAACTTCTATAATTCCTTTTGGTGTGATAAGGTTAAAATATAGGATAAGTATACATACACAACTTGGAACACAACTTATAACACAACATATGATCTAAACCATTAAAAGGCGGGACCTGACACGGATTTTCATGTCAGGCCCCATCTTTTTAATGGTTTAGATCAAAAAGTTGTACTCCAAGTTGTACAAATATACTTATCCTAAAATATAATAGGTCCCATCATATACGTCCTAGTTCCTACCATATAAAGATACGGTCTGACGTTGCATGTGCCCCTCACAAATGGTAATAGAAATGGACAACTTTTAAGTGTACAATATTTTGTGTACAATATGTGCACAATATTTATCTACACCATTTAATGGTAAGGTCTAACACGAATTTTCGTGTCAGACCCCACCATTGAATGATATGGATAAAAGTGTATAATATATTGTGTACAAAAATGTTGTGCACTTATACTTTTCCAATAGAAATTCTAATGCTACACCAAACCCCATTTGAAATGATAATAATAATTTTAACACTACTTTATCTATCTAGAGATGTCTCATTAATTATAATATAAAATAACATTGTATTTTTAATATCATTATTATAATTTTATTATTGGGTCATAGTTGTTAAATATTACTTTAAAATTAAATATAAAATAAAAATACATCTTAAAAATTTACAAAAAAACTCTTATTGTAGAGTGAAATGACAAACAAAATAACATTATAAATTTATATTATTTGCACGTAGTTTGACTTGTGACTTTTAAAATATTTATTAGAATAAGAATTGTATTCAATCATATCAATTCTGTAGCTTTGTAAACACATTCAGCGTTTATAAGTGTAAGCCGTGATCAGCATTTCATCAGCGCTTCAACCAAAAGTATAATTTTTTTACTTTAATTAAAAATGTTTTTGAATCCACAACATTTATTCTTTATATATAGAACTAAAATATATATATATATATATATATATTTAATATTTTAAAAATTAATAAATAATACATTTTTCTTTTTTATAGAAACAAGGGAGTTTTATTATACATCTAATGTACGTAGATATGCGGACCAGTGGATTGGTAGTACATATTTCTTTTGTACATACAAAATATTTAAATTATAAATTTGTAAAAATAAAAGTTATATTTTTTGTTTTATATTAAAATATAAAATTATAAGTTGTTAAAAAACACCATAATTATGATAATGGAAATCAAATTATAACAAAATATCACTGCAAGGGTTAAAAACTCTTATATGAGTATGGATGTCAATCGTGTCGTGTTAAATGAATTTGTGTAGTGTCAAGTTATAAGTATTAAATTAAATAAGTTAATATTAACATTAATCGTTTAATTATTTGTGTCAAGATCTTGAATACTAACAATAATTTGTCTATTAATCGTATTAAACGTGTCAATCCGTTTAACATATTTTCTGCATACATTAAATTTTATCATTTAATATTATTTTCTACTTATTTGAATTTGGAGTGTAGACTCTCAATTTCATTCAATGTAGATGACATAGATTTGCTTTTTGAATATTGCCACTATTCCTATTATGACTTAGTGGCGGTTTAATTAGAGCTGAATAGAATTGAATGGTTGAATCGGTCAGATTTTTGGGTTGGATAACTAAGTCTAATTTTTTTGGCTGAATGGTTAAGTTTCGGCTGAATGAAGTAAAAAAAAAATTAAATATTATACTAAGTAATATTAAATAAATTTACAATAACTTTGAATTTTTTCAGATGGATAAAATAACAAAAATATGTTATTCAGATGTTTCACACATGTTCAAACAACTTTTTTCATTCATTATTAATAAATTTATTTCATTCAACTCATTCAAATATTTAAACATTTAAAATTATTTAATTTAATTTTTATCAAACACACTTTAAATTAGTTTGTATTATGTTCTACTAGGTATATTATGCAGATGGACCAACCCCCCCCCCCCCCACACTCGATGATGTTGACAACAATATATAGCGTGACAGAGACAAAGCCGAGCCATTACAGTAATTGTACATTTTTCGTACGTATTCTCGTTTGTATTTTGTACACAGCTGGTTTCTTTCCATAAAAACACAAACAATCTTCGACCCTAGAAGAAGGTGTTACTCCGTGTCCCAAAAAAAATTATCATTGTCATATTTAAAAGGAATCTTATTTATTATGATGATTCTAAATAATAAAAATAATATTTTTAAATTTATATTACAAATTCTTTTCTTATATCAATATTATTAATCTAAATATTCAAAAATATTATAATTAAATATTTATTAAAAATATTTTTTAAATGCTACGCTTTTTTCTTTTTTTTTTTGTATTTCTCTCTCCCACTTTTGTCAAGTTCTTTTTCTTTTGTGTCTTTTTCCTTGGATAAACAGATTTTTGTCATATTTGTCTTTTCTTGGCTAGGGTAGGGACCACAAGTTTATTAAACTATACTAATAAGCAAGGTTATTAAACTTGGATCTGACCGTCGGTTCGACCGATAAAAATTCAAATTGGTAGGTACTCCGGTCCGGTTCAAACAAAAAACTAATTTTGGTCAAAAATCGGTCAAACCCGATGACCCGATGGTTGAACCGGTCGACCTAGTGACTCGGTAACTGGGTCACCAGTTTTGCCGGTTCCCTACCTCTTTTTTCTTTTCTTTTTTTAATTTAAATTTAAGCCTTTGAATTTGATTTAATATATCATTGATTGAGTTTTGAGTTATGATAATGATTTAATATATTTCTTTTCATATAGATTTAATGTATCCTAGATGTAGACACCCAATTTTTGCACTTCTCTACTAACCCTGGCAGGAGGGCAAAATCGTCATTTGACCCGACATGCGGAAAGAAAGGTGGACCCCAGCACAAAGCCACCCCAGCGATTTATGGTCCAAACCGCCACAACGGACAACGAGCATCCGGTCACTTGAAGCAAGGCGAACAGTTGATCCCGAAAAGCCTGAGCTGACCACAAAAGACGACTAATGGCCACTCCGCTTACGATGTTCGGGGGTCTAGCGCCCCCTGGAAGCCAGGCACAATTATCAAATTCTATATCAAGTCGCAGCCCGCCAAACTAGCCTCCCAAAACAATATGGCACGTTTCCCAAGGATTTCCGGATTGCAAAAATACAGCCTCCCAAAACAATACCGCAGAAATGGGCGAATTAAGACCGCGTGGCACGGAAATCGAGAAAAGCAAGCCAGACAGCCGCGGATGCATCTGCGGCCAAACGATTTTCGAGGTTTCGCACGGCTCGAGGAGACGGCACACGGCAGCCGAGGAAGCGGCGCAGGCGGCTTGCCGCCCAGCCGCAGATGGATCTGCGGCCAGCCGCAGGTGCATCTGCGGCTGCCTGGAAATGGCTATAGATCGCCATTTCCACCCGAGAGCTGAAAAAAGAAGAAGAAAAAAGAGGAAGAAGAGAGAGTTTAGAGAGAGAAAGTGCGCGGGTGGATAGCAAAAAACCTTTGTTCTTGGTGAGATTTGAGTGAAATCTTTGTATTCTCTTGCTAGATAGTTGAGTGTTCTTGTGGTGTTGTCCGATTTGTGAAATAAGAGGCATAAATCGACGTTTTGCAAGGTGAAAAGTTGTTTGTTTTGGGTTTTTTTGTTTATATAAATGTGATAATATTATGTTTTGGGTTTGTGTAGTATAGTTGTTGTGGTAATGGTGATGATCCGTGGATTAGGGGTCGTTTAGCGAGGGTTCCATCGGAACGTAATTCCTCCTAACGCCCCGATGACATCCGTACGGTGATTTTTCGCTCGTTGTGGTAATGAGTAATGCGTAGTTTTGATTTGGGTGATATTTGGGTTATGTAGTGCGATATCGAGGTTTAATATTGTTAGATTTGGTTTATTATTGGTTATGTAGCTATTTGGATGGTTGTGAGCCTAGGGAGGAGATCCTAGTGGTCGAATCCCGATGATGGACGTTTTGGGTATATGTAATCGTGATATAGGGTCCATGTATGTGTATTTTGTAAAATCGGGCCTTAAAACGACACAAAGTCGTGTTCGGGTTAAGGCCCCGTGATAATAATAAAATATGTGATTGTGGGTGTTTGGGGTTGTCTGGATGGCTCACATGCCCATGGATAGCCCCGACACGTTTTGGAATGTTTGTTTTAATTTACGACACGAAAAAACGGTTTTCCAAAATAAGGCAAACGATGAAGATTTTCTAAAAGTGATCAATTTAGGATATTAGATTCATGAGGTTTAAAGGTTAAGTGTTTTGGCAAACTTTAATCCATGATTGATGAATAGGCTTTAGTTGGTTTTAAAACGTCACAAAAAATGATTTAGCAAATAAATAAATGTTTCATTAAACTTTGGGCATAGGGTTAAAGAGTTCTAGAAGTTGCCCTCGTTTTATCTATATTAACTGTTAGAAGGCAATGTATAGTCTCGATTCCTATTTGACAAAAGTTTAAAACTATTTGTTTTTCTAAAATGACATCTAAATAAAAAACCCTCAACGCTTTCGAAATTAAAATCAATCTTTCTTACAAAAAGCGAAGCCTCGTCATTTGGGTCAAAAGACGTTAAAACGCTTTCCAGTTAATGCACATTTGCCATACAAAAAATCCAAACAAAATTCACCACAAGCATTCACCTAGGCACACACGCACACACACGCAACTCACACATTTTAGGATTTAAAAGGATAGGAAAACATCGAGATTGCGGTAACCGTGTTCACGGAAGTCGGGGGGTGCCTAACACCTTCCCCTCGCTTAAGCAAGCCCCCGAACTCTATGAATCTTGGTTTGCGGACCAATTAACTCGGAGTCACATATGAGCCAGCAATTACGAAAACAAACTCGGATGAGTTGGTACATCCATTTCAAATATACCAACTGGCGACTCTGGTCAATTGGCTCATAAAAAATCGATCTTTCAAAACCCGTCGACATTAAGCCGACCCTTTTTAAAATCACATTTAATTCAAAAGGCTAAAATTGGAAAGGGATATTTTAATAATAAAAAACGAGACGGACGAAAATCCCGGCGTCGACACTAGAGATGTTTATGTTTATTTGTGTTTGATTTTATCACTCTTGAGTCTTCAGTTTTGAGTTATGATCATAATTTAATATCTTTCTTTTTATATAAATTTAGTATTTATTTGAATTGTATAAAGTAAACATTATACAAATAGGTTTAATTTTTTTTTTATGTAGATAAATTGATTAATTTTATATATTTACTAAATATTACATATAATATATAATAATAATTAATATATTTAATTATTTATTATTTATTACATATTAATGATGTCACCGGTTCAATAATAATTCGACAATTGGTTAGACCAGTAACCCATCCACCCGGTACCTTTTTCGGTACGATGACTGGTCTGAATTTAATAATACTGCTAATAAGAATCCCAATTTTAGGTTACTAGCCCCACATAGCTAAGCTTGGTATATCAAAGGTATCAATTTTTTTCCAATTGAGTGAAATTAGAAAAGTCCATTTTCTGCTACCTCTTTTACCGTTTCTTTATCAAAATGTCGAACATTAAAAACTCATCCCACAAACATGAATTTATTTGTTAGATATTAAGCCTTTGAATTTGATTTAATGTATCATTGATTGAGTTTTGAGTTATGATCATGATTTAATATCTTTCTTTTCATATAGATTTAATGTATCTTAGAGACATTTATGTTTATTTATATTTGATTTTATCACTCTTGAGTCTTCAGTTTTGAGTAATGATCATGATTTAATATCTTTCTTTTTCTATAGATTTAGTATTTATTTGAATTGTATAACGTAAATATTTTACAAATAGGTTTAATTTTTTTTTGTGTAGATAAATTGATTAATTTTATATATTTACTAAATATTACATATAATATATAATAATAATTAATATATTTAATTATTTATTATTTATTACATATTAATGACGTCACCGGTTCAATAACGGTTCGACAATTGGTTGGACCAGTAACTCACCCACTCGATACCTTTTCTGGTTCGATGACCGGTCCGAGTTTAAGAATACTGCTAATAAGAATGCCAATTTTGTGTTATTGGCCCCACATAGCTAAGCTTGGTATATCGAATGTATCAATTTTTTTCGATAGAGTGAAATTAGAAAAGTCCATTTTCTGCTACCTCTTTTACCGTTTCTTTATCAAAATGTCGACCATTAAAAACTCATCCCACAAACATGAATTTATTTGTTAGACATTAAAAACCCATCTTACTGTTATTAACTAATTCCCTCTCATCCCAAAACAATTAAGAGTGAGCAAAAAATTAAAATTAACCCTGAAATCGAATCAAAATCGACCAAATCCCATCAATAAAACTGTACCAATGGTTCCGGCATATATGACGATTTTAGAAGGGTTAAAAATTCTCATTTGTGGTTTGATTTCGGTTTTTGCTGTCCATCGCGTCGCACCAATAATGGCCAAAACAACAACATTTTGTTTTTTTTTTTAAATTACATGATGTTTATTATATATATATATATATATATATTGTTAGCATAGCATTAACTTCTACAATTGCATCTCGCATGACTATTAATTGTAACTTCGTAAACTTTTAATTGTGAAATTTACTTAACTGATCAAGTTTCTTATTATTTGATTGTCAGCGACATATTTGCAATTACATAATTTCATTATGACGTGGATGAAGATGAATAAATTCATTAGTGACGATTTTCTTGTATAAGCAATATACTATCTACTTTTAAGTTATAAACAACTATTCGTCATAGTCTTACTTTACTTTTCTTAAGTAGTTATTCTAATATCTTCTATACATGTGACGCCCTGAGATCCTGACACTTCTTAATTCGATTCGATTATCTCTGGATTTCATAATCATTAATTTTAAAATCATTTTATAACATTATAAAACATTTCCACGGCGATCTCGTGCGTTATACCTAACCTTTAATCCTTTAAAGTCAATATTTTGACCATAAATGCGGTCCATATTTTTCTTTTAAAAAAAAAAAACTTATTTAACTAATAATCCTTATCTGTCTCAGGATCTCAACGTTCACTTACCTCTCATTAAAATTAGGTCAAATAATTACCAATTGTGACCAAGTCTATTTCATTTCATAATCATATATATTATGATTAAACTCAACCTGTAAATAAAATTTCGCCATGAACTATTCATACATGGTCCTGTTTAACTATACTTGTTCTGTACCTATTCCTGTTTACACACAGTCATTCATCATATCTATACTATATATCATCATGTCTGCTTATAACTAATTCATACATACGAGTTTATTACATTTAAAACTCAACGTACCATACAACATAAACTTTACCTCATTACAAGTTCTACTTTGAATAATACATACATGTACATTTAACTCTATGGATTTACAAACCATACATCCTTTATTACCATCAAGGTTTAACATTTATCTGTTTACATGAGCTCACAATTTCAAATAACCATTTTTTTCCCCATGCATCTCCATGTATTCACATTATTTACCTTAGCGTCACCAGAACCTCCGGCCTTCTTACGTTTTACCTGAAATGTTAGTTCATAGCAAGAGTGAGCACATACGCTCAACAAGTAAATCAGATCACATATTACATGCTTACAATTTATATCCATGCGTCATGCATCCTTTACTTTATCATGATATGCTTAATGTCACTGTAGACACCCAAATTTTGCACTTCTCTACTAACCCTGACAGGAGTGCAAAATCGTCACTTGACCCGACATGCAAAAAGGAAGGTGGACCCCAACACGAAATCACCCCAACGACTTACGGTCAAAACCGCCACAACGAACAACGAGCATCAGGTTACTTGAGGCAAGGCAAACAGTTGATCCAGAAGAACCTGATTTGATCACAAAAGACGGCTAATGACCACTACGCTTACGATGTTCGGGGGTCTCGCTCAAAGAGCGATTTATACATCAGGTAACAGCCTTCCAAAACAATACAACAGAAATTGACGATTTAAGACTGCATGGCACAGAAATCGAAAAAAGCGAACTGGGCAGCCACAGGTGCACCTGCGGCCACCGACAGAAGTGACATTTGCACGGCTCGAGGGCGGCACACGGCAGCCGAGGATTCGGCGCGGGCGGCCAGCGAAGTCAGCCGCAGATGCACCTGCGGCTGCCTCCGATCAGCTATACAATGCCATTTCCGCGTCTGAGAGAAAGAAGGAAGAAAATAAGGATTTTAGAGAGAGAAAAATGGCGATTATGGAGAGAGAAACCCGCGAGTTGTTCAAAAAAATTAGATTTCTTCATCTTTGATTCAATCTTCACACCATGTATGGTATCTTACATTAGATTTGAGTGCTAGTGGGTTGTTTCCATCAATATCAAGGCAAAAATTTCAATCTATCTTAGTGTTGGTGCATATTTTGTAGATTCATTAGATTTAATCTTTTATCTTTCTTTAGTAGTTTAATCGGTAAATATTCGTTTATTATTTGTGCATTTGTTGGGTGGATCTACTGTGGATCCGAAAATATTTGGTGCATTGCTATTTAAAAAATTTGATTTAGTGTATTTGGAAGTTAGATCCAATGTAGTCGATATTTGTTTTGGGATATATGGATTAGGGACGGTTAGAGAGGATTTATTGCGGATGGAATCTCCTCCTAACCTCCCGATGATATCCTTTTAGTTCATTTTATAGCTTTTACGTATGTAGGGATCGCGATGCGCCTTTATTGTAAATATGTAAAAAAAAATTGGGGCCTTAAAACGACATCGAGTCGAAAATCGGGTTTAAGGCCTCGTGATAGTGAAATGTGCGATTGTGGGCGTTTGGGGTTATTTGGATGGCTCACATGCCCATGAATAGCCCCAACG
Organism: Hedera helix; assembly: GCA_947179155.2. NCBI lineage: Eukaryota > Viridiplantae > Streptophyta > Magnoliopsida > Apiales > Araliaceae > Hedera > Hedera helix. Next base: position 30,885,098 of record OX359271.1, on the reverse strand, counting down.
CTACTTTAATGCTTGATTTTCCTTTTCGACACGAGAAAATAATTTTGGAATAAATGATAAGGATTTTCATAAAAACAATCAAACTAGGATATTAGATTGTCCGTAGGCTAAAATAAAATTGCAAGTGTCGGATGAGCTCTATTCCTATTTGACGAAGGGTTTGGAAAATATATTTTACAAAATATCATCGGTTTTATTATCGAAACAAAAAAAACAATAAAAATGAACTTTTCGATTAAGTCAAATCCTTCGTGCATAGGGTCAAAGAGATTTCTGAAGCACTTGCAAAAATAAAGCATTCCAACGACATTCATTTATGCACACGCGCACACGCACACGCGTGCACACACACACCCACACACATGTTTTAGGATTTAAAAGGATAGAAAAAAATATCGAGATTACGGTAACCGTGTTTCACGAAAGTCGGGGGGTGCCTAACACCTTCCCCTCACTTAAGCAAGCCCCCGAACTCTATGAATCTCGGTTCGCGGACCAATTTACTCGGAGTCACACATGAGCCAGCGATTACGAAAACAAATTCGGATGAGTTGGTACATTCATTTCAAATATACCAACTGACGACTCTGGTTAATTGGCTCATATAAAAATCGATCTTTCAAAAACCCCGTCGACACTTAAGCCGACCCTTTTCAAAATCACATCTCAAATCAAAGGCTAAAATTGGAAAGCGAGTTAATTATTAAAAAACGAAGCGACGAAATCCCGGCGTCGACAGTCACATATTGCATTTAACAGTTAGATCACGTAATGGCACGGAGTGCACATGTGACACGGACGATGGATTTTGGTAATCTGGTCGGGGTTCGCTTCTCGAGGAAGTGGTTTATGGAAAGAGCGATTGTTGTGAATATTGAGATGTTGGGAATTTGAAATGGATTGAATAGAGAACCAAAAAGGGTTCGTAAATAATTTAGAAGGGAATATTATGTAAGTTGACATTTATGTTAAATTATAATAAGTGATTGATGAATTAGCATTTAGAAGTGTGACAAGTATTTTGGGACAAGTTAATTATGAGGTATTTAATGATGGAACAAAGTTCAAGCATGATGAAACAAGATTAGATCAAAAATGATTTGAATTGATTGAAAATTATGCAAATGATGAATTAAAGAGAATTAAATTTCTCTAGATTTTGGGGCTAAAGACTAAAATGCCCTTGCCAATGTAAAGAATGACCATAGTATCTTTTGATGAGAATTGTCCTAAATGCCATTGTTAATAGAAGGGAAATGTCTCATATACCCTTAACCATTCAAGAGTTACTTAACCAATGATTGGTTAAGTGTTGGAGGAATTGGTATTATATATATATATATACATATATATATATATATATATATATATATATATATATATATATATGTATATGTATATGTTAGGCATGAGAGTTAAGTGATTTTGCTGAAAATGTGCTATCATTCGAAGTTGCTAGAAGCTAAGAGAGAAAATGAGAGAAGCCATGGAAGGTGAGGAAAGAAAGCTTGATTTCATGAGCTTGGATACTTGGTTGGCCATGAAGCAAGAAGAAAGGAGGAAGAGCTTGCCAAGAGAAAGCTTTTCATGTAAGGAAGTTGGCCATTCAATGAGGTATTGATCATGTTGTAACCATAAAACTTAGTTTCTATAAGTTTTAATGTTAGTTTAAGACTAGTCATGCATGGATTAGTGGCTAGATGTAAGTTTGTTTATGAGTTATGTGCTAAATGGTTGAGAAGTCATGAAACCTTAAGTGTTCAAGAGATATATGAAGGTGGTGGATTATCCATTATGAATTCAAGTTAAAACTCATGATTTAAGGTATAATCATGTGTAATATGTTGTTAGATTTGATAAAAATCTAGTTAGAGAGGTTGAACATGTTGGATTCATGAATATTAATTTGATAGATAGCATATAGAATGCTTTGATAGTTGAGAATCATGTTTTAGTATGGAAAGATCAAATATTAGGCTATATTTTTTGTGTAAACCAAATTGTAATCTGTAAAGTGCACTAGAACGTGCACATAGAATTGATAGAGACTTACAAAGTGGTAAAAAGTATATGTGGTAGCCTATGTGGTGCGTTGACTTTAAGGAGTCAAGTTGAGGTTAAGTATTGAAATTAAAAGTTTTGAAAAGTTGATGAAAATCCGATTTAAAGGTGATTTTTGGCAATTTTGATAAATTAAAGGTAAAATAAAGCCAAATGGCTTAGTTTTAAGTTGTTACTCGTGTCTATGTTGATTTGGTAATCAACGGATTTCAATTTGAGCAAATTGACGATTCGAACGATCGAAATCGATCGTTTCGAATCAAAATGGATTTTTACGGACAAAAGTTGCATCGTGCGAAGTTTTATCGTTTTGAAAGTTTGGACATGTCATATATAGGTTATATGAACTATGTCAAGTGTTGAATTGATGTTTTAAATCAAATGGCCAAAAATCACAAGAATTGCAAAAGTTGATTTTAAAAATTCTGAAATTTCCTAAGTATAGAAACAAGTTGAACAGCCCTCCTACGGGCTAATATATCTATGATTTTAAGAAGCCAAATGAGGCAATAGAAAATTTTATAAAATACTATGTTATAAGGTCTACACGTACACCAAATTTAGTGTTAATTGGAATTGTGGTTAAGGAATTAAAAATCAGCAAAGCAGGGAAGAAAATCAAAAATTCTGCAGAACCAGGACTGCGCCGAGGCTCAGTATTATACACTGGTAACTGCGCCGGGGCGCAGTTACTGTTCATGGCTGCGGAGATCTCGCGGCCAGCGAGGTCTGGTACTGTGGGGGCGCAATTTTACTGTAGCAGCTAAAAATTTTAAGTCCCAAAAAGCTATGTTTTGATATAAAATGATATAGATAGGTTATGAATACCTTAAATGATTAAGAATGGGCTATTTAAAGGATGTCAGGATATAATGAAACGAGGAATAGTCTAATGTTGCATGTTTAAAGTTAAGCCAAAGTGAATTATAAGTTATGAAAATGTCGAAGAACGAGGTAGGATGTATTATTAACCCATGAAAGGTATAATACATCAAAGGTGAGATGCTTAGAGACAATTGGTCTAATAATTATGGATTAAGTTTGATATGATATATTAAGTTGATAATCCTATATTGATAAATATAGATGATATGTTTACAGATAATGCTCGATGTAGCAAACCGAGGAATGAAAGGTTAACAAGGCCAAGTGAGGCAGAAGGTTAAGTAAATAAAGCGTACATGCAAGTTTTTCAGACTTAAGAGTACTAAGTGGACTACGTGAACTATGTGATAGTTGAAATGGGCACTCTGTGTCATAACGTGATTTAATTGTTAAATGCAATACGTGATATATGAGCATGACATGTTAAATTAAAGAAAGCATGATGCATATTATAAACTGCGAGCATGAAAGGTGTTAACTGAATTACTTGCTGAGCTTTATGCTCATTCTTGCTATGAACTAACGTTTCAGGTAAAATACAAGAAGACCGAATAATCCGGTGATGCTAAGGTAAAGAGTGTGAATGCATGGAGATGCGTGAACAAATTGTAAATTGTATCTGTGAGATATTTATGTAAAGCAAATATATGTAAATTTGTAATAATCGGTTTTTAATTGTTAAACCTAGATGGTAGAAAGGAATGTATGATTTGCTAATTTGTATTATCGGAGGATGAAAAGTGTATGTATATATTGTCCAGGGAAAGTGGAAAAAAATGATACATGTGATAAACTTATATGTATGTTATGTAGTTATATAAACAGGATATGTATGTAATGAATGTATGAAAGCAGGTACAAGCAAGCAGGGACAGGTATAGTTAAATAGAGCCATGTACGAATACTTCATGGCAAAATTTTATTTATGGATTACATTAAATAACGATATATATGATTATGAGTTGAAATAAAAACGGTCACCAATAATAAGCGTTGACATAAATGTTAATGAATAGGATAAGTGAACGTTGCGATCCTGAGACAGGTGTAAGAAATGTAAGTTAAATAAGTTTAAAAAAAAAATGGACCGAAATTATGGTCAACAGATTGGTTATAAAGATTAAAGGTTTAAGTTTAACGCACGGGATCCCGGTTAATACGGTTTTAAAGTTAATAATTCTGATATCCAGAGATAATCGGATAATTAAATAAGGTCGGGATTTCGGGGTGTTACAGCGCATCTCAATTATCACATAGTTCACGTAGTACAATTAGTACACTTAAGTCTGAAGAACTTGCATGTACACTTTTATTTACTTAACCTCTACTGCCTCGCTTGGCTTGTCAATCTTTTCTTACCCCGGGTTGCTAGTTCGTACCTTATCTGTCAACATAGGCTTATGTGTCATTATAAGATCATAAAACTTATATAATTTATCAAACTTAATCCATAATTACACGACCATTCGTCTCTAATCATTTCACATATGATGTATTATACCTTATGTAGGTTAATAATACATCCTAGTTTGCTTTCGACATTTTTCGTAACCTATAACGCATTTTGGCTTAGCTTTAGGCATGCTATATTATGTCATTCATCATATCATTATACTTTAACACCCTTTACATTGCCCATTTTAATCACTTCTAGGGTTTATATAACTTATTTCTATCATTCTACATCAAAATATAGTTTTTTGGAAGTTTAATTTATTTTTTTTCTGATACAGAGCAATTTCGCCCCGGCGCCTTCAGAGCTCGCTGGCTGCGAAATGTTCTCAGTTGTGAACAGTAACTTAGCCCCGGCGCAGTGTTTAGTATAAGACACTGCGCCTAGGCGTAGTGTTCAGAATCTGAAATTCTGATTTTTACACTACCTTTGTCGATTTTTAACTCCTTCATCTTACATCCAATTGAGCTAAAATTTGGACCACATCTAGACCTCACTACCTTAGGAGGGCTGTTCAACACGTAGAAAAATTTTCAACTTCAAAACCAATTTTTGCAACTTTGTGATTTTTGGCCATTTGCTTTAAAACTTCGTTCTGACACTTGATATAGTTCATATAACCTATATATGACATGTCTAAACTTCCAAAACAATAAAACTTCGCACAAGGCGACTTTTGTCCGTTAAAATCCGTTTAGGGCCGAATCGATCGTTTTCGATCGTTCGACTTGCCATTTCGTTCAAATTTCAACTCGTTGAGTACCAAATCAACCCTAACATGTATATTTACATAAAACTTAAGTGTTTATCTTCATTTTACCTTTAATTCCTCAAAATTACCAAAAATCATCCTTTAGTGCCATTTTCAATAACTTTTTCAAACTTATAGAATTCATAAACTTAACTCCACTTGACTCCTTAAATTCAACACACCACATAGGCAACCACATATACATTTAACGACTTTAGAAGCCCACTTAACTTCTATATGCACATTCTAATGCACTTTACAGATTACGGTTCGGCTTATACACAAAGTATAGCCTAATATTCAAAACTTTCATACTAAATCATATTTTTAAACTATTTAAACATCTAACTTGCCATCTAGCACAACAATTTGCTTGCATCAAATATGATCAACCTTCCAAACTATGATTTCATCAAATCTAACAACATATTACATATGATCATGTCTTGAACCACAATTTATAGCTTATAAACATACATAAATATTACAACACCCTTGTTCTACTACTTTCAAGCTTAGGTCTCCATGACTTAATTCACATATAGAACACATAATGCATATAATCTTTACATCTAGCCATAAATATTAACATGACTTCTTTTAATTTATCATTTAAACTCATAAACATCAAGCTTTAGAGTAATTACATAATTATACCTTCATGTAGCTCCTTTTTCTTCTAGCTATGAACCTTTATAAGGTTATAACTTCACTTTGATAGCTTGCTCCAAGCCTCTTGAACACTTTTCTTTGAATCCTTCAAACTAACCTTGCAAAACCCTAGCTTTTCTATCCTTCTCTCTTAGCCTTCTAGCACCTTCGAATTTTTTTGCTGAAAACTTAAAATGAACTAAGCTTTCTTTGCTAAATATATACATACATATATATAAAAGTGTTCCAACACTTAACCAATATATAGTCAATTAACCATGCAAAGCTAGGGACGTTTAAGACATTTCACATACATTTTCAATGGCATATATGACAATTCTCACCAACAAAGGACCCCATGGTCATTCTTTCAATTGTCAAGGATATCATGGTCATTTCTCACAAAAGGATACCTAAGGCATTTCTAACTTGTCAAGGCCATAATGGTCAAATGCCAAATTCTCTAGAGAAATTTATTCTCATTTAATCACATTTGCTTATATTCTATCCATTTCAAATCCATTTTGATCCAAACTTGTTTCTTTATGCTTGACTTCTATTCCTCATCAAAAACAATTCATACTTAGCTTGTCCCATAATACTTGTCACACTTCAAAATTGATTTTCATTAATTAATAATAATAATTTACAATATATACCAATTCTCAACATAACATTGTAACTTTGATTATGTACGAACCACATTTGGTTCCATATTCAATAACTTTCAATTCTTGACATTACAAATAGTTGAATTACTTACTTTTTCATAAACCGCTTCCTCGAGAAGCGCACCTCGACCGGATTACCAAAATCCATCGTCATTTATCCTTTTAAACTTATATAATCATATTTACGACTTTAACGTTCATTCACTTATTTACATAACACAAATATGCCAAATTTGTATCATGCTTGCATCCAACATGTTTTCTACTCATTCTCGGGGGTATTATATTCCGTACTTATACATCGTATACATGATTATCTTATATCCAATCAATTTAAATATCCATTCTTTGGTAAACTCCAAACATTCATATATCAATTCCTTAATATCCCATAATCCTTAATAAACCGATTAGATCACACGGTTTCTTATTCTCTGCACATACGTACATATTTTACCTTATCATTCTCATATTCTTGCCTATCAAGGCCTATTTATTCAACTCATTATTAACTTTCATAACCAAATCTCAATTCAATTTATACATCATCATTTCTATTTTTTCTAAACTTTAATTTATCTTTCTATATTTGATCACATATATGTTTACACATAATCAATCTATTATTTGCTGACACATGACATCGTGTCTTACAATAATTCCTTTTAAATTGCCTTAAATATAGGCATTACCATCAATCATTCATATTACCATTAAATCCTCCAAATTCATTTTCATTATAATTCCTTCATAACTCAAATCTCTCATGCATCGTAAATAGCTAACTGATCCATAAACATTTTATAGACCCTTATTATACCAAGAGTCCCTTTTAAACATCAACTTACTCACATAGATCATTTCAATCACATTGATCATCCAATAATTCACATTTAATCCTTTCTTAATACATTTTATCATTCAACTAGGTTTTATCTTATAACCTTTAATTAATTACTTAAAATCCTCATTTGGAAATTCTGTAAAATCCTCGGGTGTCACAATACACATTTGTTTACACTTAGAAATTAAATGATCCTTTCGGCCCTAATTTTTTTTATATGTTCAATTGGTTTTGAAACCTAAATCGCACCAAATGAAACGGCACCACACGTTTTGAAACCGCATCGCACCAATCACAAGAGGTTTCATGTGCAGTTTTGAATTTTTCAAACTACACCTAAGTTGAACCGTACCAAACTGCATCATGCTCACCCCTAAAAACAACATCTCATTAAAAAAAATGTTCCACAAAACAAAAACAAAAAATAGAAAGAAAAGAAAGAGAAGAAGTCCTCTTTATATATAGTACTTATTCTGTTTTTAAAAGACTTATGTTTATCAGTTTTTTTACTATAAAAAAAGAGGCCAAATTTTAATAATAATAGTATAAAATAACACAAGTTCTCAAGTTTGTTATCGTAATTTTATTATCATACTATATTATTAACCTAACAATGTACTCTATGAAACAAAATATATTTTTAATATTCGCAAATAATTATCGCATCAGTTAGAGCGACATTAGGCATCGAAAATGTGTTTAATTCCAATAGTAAGAGGACTACGTGGGGTTGAAGTAAAAATAACTAACAATATAGACCAAGCTGAAAATAGGACAAACAAATACGAGACCTACTTGAACAATTGGCCTAGTCAATCAAATCGATTAGCAACAAATCGACCAACTCATTCACATTCATTCGACTTATTCTTATAAATAAAAAATTTATTTGTAGAGTGAATCGAGGGATAATACTAAATAATACAATATTCTCAAAAGTTATAATGTCATTATTAACTTCTCCTACTTAGTTAACAATGTATTATTTTTTTAGAGGAAAAGATTAAATAGAATTACATACTTGGTATTTATAAAATCTGCATTACTCTTTTAGTAAGGTGGAACATATACGAGTTCTGTGTAGGTTTTTAACTTTGTTATATACGTTTTTAAGCATATTTTTATAATACCTATCACAAAATATTAGGATTTCTATTACTTTTCATTTGCTTAGATGCAAATAAAAAGTACCAAACTACAAATTAAAATTTGGGGTTGGGGTGAGGGAGGGGTAGGTGTGTAAACGGATATAAACGAATCTGAATGCAATAATATCCGTATCTGAAATATTAATTCGCTATCCATATTCGTATCCGATATTCGACGGATTTTAAAAATGTTATCTGTATCCGGTATTCGAAATAATATTCAAATACGGATTATATTCGTTTTCGTTTATTTTATTTGAATAAACAGATTATTCGAATATTCCGGCATCCGGATTCGTTTATCAATCACCTAATATAAAATTCATTCAAATTATTTACAAAATAAAGAATTTTTCTTAAATAATTACTTATAACCAATCACAATTTAAAGTTTAAACCATACATATTAATGAATGAATGTTAATTTATTTATTTTTAATAAATAGAATAATCAATGCTCTAAATTACAATTCAAATAAGTTCTCATTATTTTTGAAATCCTAAATTCAAAATGAATACTTTACTAATTAATGTTTAGATGTTCATTAATAAGTAAATGTCCATTTTATGTGTTAATTTGGAGTAATACTATAGTGTGTATGAATATTTATAATCTATAATTATAACATTTAAATGATATTTATAACATTTATAACACTTGTTAAATGATATATTTTAGATATATTGTAACACTATATATAACTAGAATAAGGAAAAAAATAATGAGTTTTAAAGTATAGTTCATTAATGAACGAATGTTAATTTATTTATTTTTAATAAATACGATAATCAATACTCTAAATTACAATTCAAATAAGTTTTTATTATTTTTAAAATCCTAAATTCAAAATGAATGCTCTACTAATTAATGTTTAGATGTCCATTAATAAGTAGATGTCCATTTTGTGTGTTAATTTTTAGTAATATTGTAGTGTGTATAAATATTCATAATCTATAATTATAACATTTAAATAATATTTATAACAATTGCTAAATGATACATTTTAGATATATCGTAAAACTATATATAACTAGAATAAGGAAAAAAAATAATGAGTTTTAAAGTATAGTTCATTAATAAATGAATATTTATTTATTTATTTTTAATAAATATAATAATCAATACTCTAAATTACAAATCAAATAAGTTTTTATTATTTTTGAAATTCTAAATTTTAAAATGAATGCTCTACTTATTAAAGTTTAGATGTCCATTATTAAGTTGATGTTTATTTTATATGTTCGGAGTAATACTGTAGTGTGTATGAATATTTATAATCTATAATTATAACATTTATAACATTTGTTAAATGATCCAAAAGTTATATTGTAACATTTGTTAAATGATATTTATAACATTTATAACACTTGTTAAATAATACATGTTAGATATTTTAACTTTATAATAGTAAAAATCCATTAATTATACTTAAATCAATTTATTAATATTATAATAAAAATGTTATTTTCTACTTTTTAGAAGTGAAATAACATATTTTAAAAATAATTTTCGTATAATAGTGAAAACTAATTATTATATAGGGAATGCAACTTAAAAAAAATTATTTTGCGTATTATATATATATATATAAGTTATTCGGATACGGACGCCAGATATATTTACGATCGGATGTTAAACGAATATGAATACGCTTATATTCGTATTCGTATCCGTTTTTTTTCGAATACGAATGCGGACGAATACGAATTTTTCGATTACCATTTACAGTCCTAAGGAGGGGGAGTTGTTACGGCTAGGGGTGTGCAAAATTTTCGATTTTTTTGGTTTTTCGGTTTTTCGAACCGGTCCGAACCGGTCGGTTCGGTATAAAAAAACCGGTTCGATACCGGTACAAAAAAATCTGTATATACCGGTTTCGGTACCGCCTTTTTGTGGTTCGGTAAATACATAACCGAACCGGTATACCGGTTTTTTTATTTTTTATTTATATTATTATTAATTAATAATTAATAATAATTCTAAAAATAATAATAATAATAATATTAACAAAAATAATAATTATAATTATAATAAAAATAATAATAATATTAATAATAATAATACTAATAAAAATAATAAAATAATAATTATATTAATTGTTGGTTTTTTTCGATTTTTACCGGTACCGAACCGGTAAAACTGGTTCGGTATACCGGTCCAATCGGTACCGGTTTCGGTATCCAAAATTTCCAACTTTCGGTACGGTACCGGTTCGGTACAGGCCGGTAATTACAGGTTGAACACCCCTAGCTACGGCGAAGACCGATGATATCATCCAACCAATACTTGGTGGTTAATTTTTTGTTTCAATTGAACACTTAATTTGTTCTATATTGTTTTTTTGAATGCCCCCATTTTTGTCATAATAATGTCAATAAAATAACGTATAACTTTGAGGAAACTGATCTTTTTTATGTGAATAATTAATATTTTTCACATCATCCCTCTCACATGAATAGTGAATAAATAGGTCTCACATTCATACGAGAGAGACTTGTGTAAAAATATTAGTTTCCAACTTTACTTATAATAGAAAGGAATAAATAATTTATAGATTTATTTTGTTCTTGAGTTTATAATAAAAATAATAAACTTAACTTTATATTTAAATAATTATTAATTTATGCTTACATTAATTCTGTGTTTGTATGTAGAAGGGATAGTAGAAAATTTATTTATGTTATTTATTTTCCATTTATTTACCTTCAAACGAAAAACTTTGGCCAAAAAAATGATTTAGAAAACTTAATTTAACATGTTTTTAAGTATTTGCAAGTAATAATTACAATATTCGTAACAAAAAATTATAAATACTTCAAATATCTTTTCAACTAAAATAAAACCACTAGATCACTCACTTATATTTATTTTTCATTGTTCTTGGACACAAGATCCGAAACTTCTATAATTCCTCTTGGTGTGATAAGGTTAGAATATAATAGATCCCACCATATACGTCCTACCATATGGAGTAGGGGTGAGCATGGTGCGGTTTGGTGCGGTTTGAAGCTTAAATCGCACATGAAACCGCTTAGGTGCGGTTTGACAAATTCAAAACCGCACATGAAACCGCTTGTGATTGGTGCGGTGCGGTTTTGAACCGTTTGGTGCGGTTTTATTTGGTGCGGTTTCGGTTTCAAAACCAATTGAAACAATTAAATTTTATGCAATTTAAATTAACAATTTAATATCACACAATATTAAATACCATTTTTATAACACACACAACTTTACTTATAATATCTTGTCTAAACAAAAGTAAAATAGAAGTTACATGAGAGATAATTCCAAATAGATTAATTAAAAATTTCTTCTCACATATTAAAATTCTAAACAAAGATAATTACATGAGGGATAATTTCAAATGGATTAATTGAATGGTGACTTCCATAATAATGCTTCTTGATATGGTTTATGTTGAAAATAGTCAAACAACGAGAAAAAAAATAAAATGGTATGGTGCGGTGCGGTTTTTCCATGTGCGATTTTGCCTAGAAACCAAACCCAAACCGCAAATTCGGTTTTTCAACCCACCTAAAACCGCCACATACGCTGGAACCGTTGGTGCGGTTTTAATTGGTGCGGTTTGTGCAGTTTTTGATACGATTTTGGGGCTAAATCGGTTTTTTACTCACCCCTAATATGGAGATACGGTCCGACGTTGTTTCTTGTGCCACTCACATCACATGTGCTAATAGAAATTCTAATTCTACACCAAATTCCATTTGAAATGACGTTGCATAGATAATAATAATTTTAATACTACTTTATCTATCTAAAGGTGTCCCATTAATTTCATTAATTATAATATAAAATGATACTATATTTTTAATTTTATTATTGGGTCATGTTGTTAAATTAATAATTTAAATAATATTTTAAAATTAAATATTAAAGAAAAATACATTTTAAGATTTTTAAAAAAGACTCCAATTGTAGAAAAAAGGGACGAACAAAATAAGATTATAAATTTATATTATCTGTATGTAGTTTAAATTGTACTAAAAAGTTATATATAAATTGTAACATGTTTCACTTATACAAAATCAACAACAGTTACTTAGGAGTGTCCATCGGTAAAAAATCGAACCGTTATCAAAAAAATCGAACAGAAAATGCCGCTAAAACAAGAACCGATACCGGTACCGGTTAGGTATAAATTCAGTTTGGTTTTTTCGATTCAATTTTCGATTTATACTGATTGGAAATATATATAATTATAATTTATAAATAATAATTATATATATTATATATATATAATAATATATATAATTATTATATATATATTATAATAATTAATATAAATTTAATATTATATTATTTATTTCGGTTTTTTCGGTATACCTGTTTTTACCGAAATTCAAAAATGTTCATACCGGTACCGAAAAGTATAAAAAATTGAAAAAACCAGTACAAAAAAAATTAGTACCGATCGATTCGGTAAAAAACCAAAAAAACCGAATTTTTGGAACACCCTTACGGTTACCATTTTCTTATAACGTCCTGTGTGAAACTATTTGAAATATGTATTTAGGTTTAACTAAAAGGTAAATTGCACCATGCATGACTTGATCACTTTTTCAAGATATGGTACATGATTTTGTAATATAGTAAATTGGTAATTCATAATACAATTATTAATGTAAAAATATACATTTTAAATTATAACTAGTGTTGTAAAATCGACACAAAGATATAATTTTATATTATTAATAGTATCATGAGTTAACAATTCATTATATTATAAAATCAGGTATCTAGTCTCTACAAAATGATAAATTTATGGTATAGTTTTGTATTTTATTCTTTCCTTTATAACTTACTCATGATCTATTATTATTATTATTATTATTATTATTATTATTATAGATTATTATTCTCTTTGTTATTTTATTTGATTTTACTAAATAAAAAATGAATATTGAGAATTGTCTTAAAATATAACTAATTACAACAATTAAACTGACAACATTAATTTTAAAAATAACTTATCTTTAAGAAGACGAGATTATTTTTATACAGTCACAATCACAATCATTATTATGGCATGGGGCTCCTATGTTTAATCGTTATTACTTGATCCTTTTAATTTCTTAAAATTTTAAAACTAATAATTTAAGTAAAATTTGAAAAATATAACATTTCATATTACTTGTGCTTTTAAAATATTTTTTTGCATATGAATTATATTAACTTAAATTGTATTTAAACATATCAATTCTGTAGTTTTGTAAATTTATTACACTCATTTGAAAGTTTAAAAGGGTATAAAATATCATCTTTCTCTTGAAATTATAATTTGTCATCAAATAATTTAAAAAATAATAAATTATAATTCTTGAGATTATATATGACAAATTAATCATAGATTAAAATGAGCTATAATAATAATAATAATAATTTATTATAATTTTTTTTATCTCATTCATTATTTTTAAAATTAAGTAAACGTAGGCTTAATAATCAAATAACACCTAAGTCTAACTAAAAAAATAAGATCAAAATTTTAAGAAAATTATGTTATTCTATATTACGATTAGTTAAAAAAAATTGTTGAAAATATATATGCGACAAATTAAAGTATTTTTCTGTTGTTAGTCGACACCTCTGAACGAACCCAAAGTTCTATATATTTGGTTTTTTGTTGAGGTTTTGCTTCAAGTGGTGGGTCCCACTGTCTTGGGCAAGAAAGAAAAAAACCGTTCAGAACCAGAAAAGCTAAGGGGATGTTTGTTTAAGACTGAATATGTCTGAATGATTGAATTGGTCAGTCATTCAGTGCATTTGTTTATGACTGAATGACTAAATCTGTTAGATTTTTGGACTAAATGACTAAATTTAATTTTTTTGGTTGAATGAATAATTTCCAGCTGAATAAAGTAAAAAAAATAAAATATTAATATTAAATAAATTTATAACAATTTCGAATTTTTTTAGAGGGGTAAAATAGTTAAAATATGTTATTAAGATATTTCAGACATGTCGCTTATCAAACAACTTTTTTCATTCGGTATTCAGAAATCTACTTCATTCAGCTCATTCAAATTACTTACGTATTCAGAACTATTTCATTCAGTTTTTATTGGATACCCTCTAAGTTTGGACAAATGAGAAGGCTGTATGACATGTGAAATTTTTTAAATATAACATTTAATATAGCTTGTGGCTTTTAAAATATTTATTAGAATAAGGCAACCCCGATCCATGGGTTATAGTGATGAGCATGTCCAATCCACGGGTTATGGTGAAGTCCGTCCTGTCCACGAGTTATGGCGAAGCTCGCTCGGTCCACGACTCATAACACAGGGGGCCCGGTCCACGGGTCGACATGGTGATATAAGGAGCCCGGTCTACGGGTCATGGTGATATAAGGAGGGCCTAGTCTACAGGTCTTGATCGAGATTGGTGCGGTTCTTTGCCATAAAAACGAGATCGATATGGTTCTTCACTATAAAATCGAGATCGGCACGGTTCTTCACTGTAAAATCGAGATCGACAGATTCGAGAGCGTCAAATAACTTATATTTTGTGGTTCGACAGTTTCGGGAGTTGTTGTTCGGCTGCTTCGGCGGCTTCGGGAGTATCTCATCAGTTTTACAGACATGTCAGTTAATGGGTTTGGCTGCCTTTTTTAATTAATCTCATTTTATAAATTCTTTATAACAGGAGAATAGGGAACAATGTTGGGATGTAATTATTTGGTCCCATATACATGTATTTTGACAACATGCATAATGGGAGAGTTCTTATTAAAATAGGATTATGTTTCCTTATTTGGGGGAGATAAGAAAATTTAATTTGGAAGCGAATCTATCAATAATTAATTACAGTTATAAGGTGATTCTAAAAAAGATTCTTATTCCTTATTGGTTTCGGATGGATATGACATCTATAAATATAACTACAAGCAATGGATTCAGTACATATTCAATACATCAAATACAACACAACAGAATATGAGGAGGAGAAAAAGAGCGATAAATAATTTGTATTCTTAACATTATTATAGTGAATTTCTTGTCTCTCTCCGTAGTTTTTTTCTAATTGATTTTTTTACGTAAAATTCTTGTGTTCTTATTTTATATTTTTATAATTATTTGTGTATTTGACATATTTTTTATTTGTTATTTGATGATTTATACGAGTGGTATAAAATTTAGCGGCAACAAGAATTATATTAGCTGAAATCGTATTCAATCATATCAATTATGTAGTTTTGTAAACACATTCGGTCTCTCTCTTTTGGCTAAAAATTTCTTACACTCATTTGCAAATTTAAAAAGGTATAAAAAATATATTATTTTTCTCTTAAGTTCCACTAACATCCCGTCTCTCTCTTTCTCTTCAAGTGATGTGGGTCCCACTGTCATGGGGAAGGAAACAACCGTTCAGAAACCTGAAAAGCAAAGTTTGGACAAATGCGCTAGCATTACCTGAACAAAAAGAAAATTGTACAAAAGGCTATATAAGATAATCATAAAGGCTACAAGCCTAGAAAGTAGTATTACTTAATCCTTTTAATTTCATTAAATTTTAGAACTAATAATTTAAGTAAAATTTGAAAAATATTTAACATTTCATATGACTTGTGGTTTTTAAAATATTTATTAGAATAAGAATTATATTAATTGAAATACATTCACCCCTCCTCTTTCTCTGTTTGGCTAAAAATTTGTTAGTCTAAAAGGGTATAAAATATCTTATAATTTATCATTAAATAATTTTAAAAATAATAAATTATAATTCATGAAATTATATATAACAAATTAATCACAGATTAAAATGAGCTATACTAATAATAATTTATTATAAATAATCTTATCTCATTAATTATTTCTAAAAATGAGCATAAACTTAATAATCAAACAATACCCAAGTCTAACTAAAAAAATAGGATCAAGAAAATTTTATACACACACGTTGTTTGTGTGTGTGTCAGTGTGAGAGACAAATTAAAGTATTTTTCCGTTGTTATTACTTATTAGCCGCGTAAACGAACCCAAAGTTCCATTTCCCTTTTTTGTTGAGATTTTGCTTCAACTGGTGGGTCCCACTGTCATTTCTAACCAGCATTTCTTGAGCAGAAAGAAAACTGGTAAAAAGAATACAAGATCAAGAAAGTTTTATATTTGATAATATTGTTCCCCCTCCGTATCCCTCTCTGAGTC
Source organism: Hedera helix (assembly GCA_947179155.2). Lineage (NCBI taxonomy): Eukaryota > Viridiplantae > Streptophyta > Magnoliopsida > Apiales > Araliaceae > Hedera > Hedera helix. Next base: position 30,868,465 of record OX359271.1, on the reverse strand, counting down.
TCAAATTTCACCAGCGAGAAAACTCAGTAGTGGTATTTTTTTCTCTCTCCTCGCATTGTACCACGTGAGAAACATACCCATTCTTTTGATTTGATTTTGAGTGAGAGTACATATAATCCCTCACTCTTGGTCCGAAATCCCACTAGTGAGTAACAGTGGTGGTATTTTCCTTCTCCCCTCCTTCCTTTTGCCCTCCTCCCTCCATCTTCCTCCTCCTTTCTCCCACCGTATTCTGCTACATGTCTTACCTTTTGCTTTTTCTATTTTGAATGTCTTAGATAATGGCTACTCCGTCGTTTGGGTCTGATGGTATTACTCCCCATATGAAAATGGAGAGCAATGGTAGCGTATTATCTGTTTTTTCTGTTCTCATTTTTTATATTATTTGGGTTTAAAATGTATTAGGGACCTTAGCTCATAGTTTCAGTAATGGTAGCCTGTTTTGTGTTTTTTTCCATCGTTTTTTTTATATTATTTGTGTTTGAAATGGATTAGGGACCTTAGATCCTAGTTTCATTCTTATTTTGATGAGTTTTTCGCTTCAAATAGCTTGTTTTCTATTTTTATTTTTAATTTTTTTGGTGAATGTTTCAGAGTTGCAGCAGAGTTCCTTAACCCAAGCTATGGTGCAGAGTTCCTCATCCCAATCCTTGGTGCAGAGTTCCTCATCCCAATCCTTGGTGCAGAGTTTTTCATTCCCATCTGGAAGTAGCATCTCTGGTACACAATCCCCCAATCCCCTCTTATACTTTTTGTTATATTTCAGTATTTTTGAATTTTGAGTTAATTTCCATACGAAGTAATGTCATTAGAAAGGGGTGATAAACAAACCAGAAGGAAACCTACTAGAAGGCAAATTCAGGAATACCTCCAAATAGAGTGCCCTATCTGTCAAAATGAGTTTTCCTGGCCATGCCATTTTCTTCCACTTTAAAACAGGGCGTTTCCTGGTAGCTTATTATGTGTTTTTTCCCCTCACTTTTTTGATACTATTTGAGTTTGAAATGTGTTAGGGACCTTAGCTCCTAGTTTTAGTCATGTTAGCTTATTATGTGTTTTGATGTCATTTTTTAATATATTATTTGGGTTTGAAATGTATTTGGGTCCTTAGTTCTTCGTTTGATTCATATTTTGATGAGTTTTTGGCTACAAATAGCTTGTTTTCTATCTTTTTAATTTTTTTTTTGGTGAATGTTTCAGATTTGCAGCAGAGTTCCTCATCCCAAGCCTTGGTGCAGAGTTCATCCCCATCTGGAAGTAACATCTTTGGTACATAATCCCCTTTTATACTTTTTTGTTATATTTCAATATTTTTGAATTTTGAGTTAATTTTCATACGAAGAAATGTCATTAGAAAGAAGTGAGAAACAAACCAGAAGAAACCTATTAGAATGCAAATTCAGGAATACCTCCAAATAGAGTACCCTATACGTCAAAGTGAGTTTTCCTGGCCATGCCATTTTCTCCCACTTTTAAACAGGGTGTTTCTTGATAGAACCAGGTGATAAGATCCTCTCGCTAGGATGCTGCGGGTTTGGCTCCGATTGATATAGTTTCCGTCCTTCGTGCACTCTAGTCCAATTAAACAAGGATCAAAAAATTACAGCCAAAAATTTTAATCATTATAAATTGAGATTACAAGTTTTCTTATGAAAATGGTTAACAAATATGTGTTCCATTTAAATCATTAAATCAAAAAATAAAAGTGCTATGCTATCTAATGGAAAATATAAGCACATAATGTCCCTCAAAATCAAATCAAAGATAGGAGGACATTTACGTGTGTAGTTCTTTGACTTGCTAAATAGTTTGAACTTGATGTTGATCTACGTATGTAGCTATTTTTCTCTTTACTATTGCAAATGCTCTATTGTCTTGTGATTTCTTCCTAGGGTAGGAATTGGGAAATTTAGGATGGCTTCATTACTAGACCTAGGAAATTTGTTCGGCTTAACTTGTGTTTTAGATGTAAAACAGCCGTATTTAAAGTAACATTTTATTTTTGAAACAACTAAGTGAGTAACTAAATAAATCTTAGTTTTTTCGGTCTCTGCAAAGGCTTATGTAAAGCTCTACTAACATGATTAGCTACTTTCTCCACTGTATTCTACTATTTTTGTTTTCTTTTTCTTCAGTTTTTATGGTTAAAAACATAAACATGCTTACCTTTCGTCCCTTGTTTGAATGTCTTAGAGAATGACTAGTCGTTTGAGTCTGATGATTTTACTCTCCGGGTGGAAACGGAGAGTCATGGTAGCTTATCATGTGTTTTTATTTCTTACTTTTTTGGTACGATTTGGGTTTGAAATGTGTTAGGGACCTTAGCTCCTAGTTTCAGTCATGTTAGCTTATTATTTGTTTTTTATGTCATTTTTTTTATACATTATTTGGGTTTGAAATGTATTTTAGGGTCCTTAGTTCTTAGTTTGATTCTTATTTTGATGAGTTTTTGGCTACAAATTTCTTGTTTTCTATTTTTTTTAATTTTTTTTTGGTGAATGTTTCAGAGTTGCCGCATAGTTCCTCATCCCAAGCCTTGCTGCATAGTTCCTCATCCCAAGCCTTGGTGTAGAGGTCATCCCCATCTGGAAGTAGCATCTCTGGTACATAATCCACTCTTATACTTTTTGTTATATTTCAATATTTTTGAATTTTGAGTTAATTTTCATACAATGAAATGTCATTAGAAAGAAGTGAGAAACAAACCAGAAGAAACCTATTAGAAGGTAAATTCAGGAATACCTCCAAATAGAGTACCCTATATGTCAAAGTGAGTTTCCCTTGGCCATGCCATTTTCTCCCACTTTTAAACTGGGTGTTTCCTGATAGAACCAGGTGATAAGATCCTCTCGCTAGGGTGCTGAGGGCTTGCTCCGATTGATTTAGTTTCCGTTCTTCGTGCACTCTAGTCCAATTAAACAAGGATCAAAAAATTAGTTCCAAAATTTTTAATCATTATAAATTGAGATTACAAGTTTTCTTATGAAATCGATCAACAAATATGTGTTCCATTTAAATCATTAAATCAACAAATAAAAGAGCTATGCTATCTAATGGAAAATATAAGCGCATAATGTCCCTCAAAATCAAATCAAAGATAGGAGGACATTTACGTGTGTAGTTCTTTGGCTTGTTAAATAGTTTGAACTTGATGTTGATCTATATATGTAGCTATTTTTCTCTTTACTATTGCAAATGCTCTATTGTCTTGTGATTTCTTCCTAGGGTAGGAATTGGGAAATTTAGGATGGCTTCATTACTAGACCTAGGAAATTTGTTCGACTTAACTTGTGTTTTAGATGTAAAACAGCCGTATTTATAGTAACATTTTATTTTTGAAACAACTAAGTGAGTAACTAAATAAATCTTATATATTCTGGTCTCTGCAGAGGCCTATGTAAAGCTATAATAACATGAGTAGATACTTTCTCTATCGTATTCTACTATTTTTGTTTTTTTCCCCTTTAGTTTTTATGGTTAAAAACATAAACCTGCTTACCTTTTGTCTCTTGTTTGAATGTCTTGAAGAATGACTAGTGGGTTGTTTGAGTCTGATGATATTACTCTCCAGGAAGAAACGGAGAGTCATGGTAGCTTATTATGTGTTTTTTTTTTTCCTTACTTTTTTGGTACGATTTGGGTTTGAAATGTGTTAGGGACCTTATCTCCTAGTTTCAGTCATGTTAGCTTATTATGTGTTTTTTTTGTCATTTTTTTATATATTATTTGGGTTTGAAATGTATTTTAGGGTCCTTAGTTCTTAGTGTGATTCTTATTTTGATGAGTTTTTGGCTACAGTTAGCTTGTTTTCTATTCTAAATTTTTTTTTTTTGGTGAATGTTTCAGATTTGCTGCGGAGTTCCTCATCCCAAGCCTTGCTGCAGAGTTCATCCCCATCTGGAAGTAGCATCTTTGGTACATAATCCCCTTTTATTCTTTTTGTTATGTTTCAATATTTTTGAATTTTGAGTTAATTTTCATACGAAGAAATGTCATTAGAAAGAAGTGAGAAACAAACCAGAAGAAACCTATTAGAATGCAAATTCAGGAATACCTCCAAATAGAGTACCCTATACGTCAAAGTGAGTTTTCTCGGCCATGCCATTTTCTCCCACTTTTAAACAGGGTGTTTCTTGATAGAACCAGGTGATAAGATCCTCTCGCTAGGATCCTGAGGGCTTGGCTCCGATTGATATAGTTTCCGTCCTTCGTTCACTTTAGTCCAATTAAACAAGGATCAAAAAATTACTTCCAAAAATTTTAATCATTATAAATTGAGATTACAAGTTTACTTATGAAATTGGATAACAAATATGTGTTCCAGTTAAATCATTAAATCAACAAATAAAAGAGCTATTCTATCTAATGAAAAATATAAACACATAATGTCCCTCAAAATCAAATCAAAGATAGGAGGACATTTACGTGTGTAGTTCTTTGACTTGTTAAATCGTTTGAACTTGATGTTGATCTATGTATGTAGCTATTTTTCTCTTTACTATTGCAAATGCTCTATTGTCTTGTGCTTTCTTCCTAGGGTAGGAATTGGGAAATTTAGGATGGCTTCATTGCTAGACCTAGGAAATTTGTTCGGCTTAACTTGTGTTTTAGATGTAAAACAGCCGTATTTAAAGTAGCATTTTATTTTTGAAACAAATAAGTGAGTAACTAAATAAATCTTAGATTTTCTGGTCTCTGCAGAGGCCTATGTAAAGCTCTAATAACATGAGTAGATTCTTTCTCTACCGTATTCTACTATTTTTGTTTTTTTTCCTTTTTAGTTTTTATGGATAAAAACATAAACATGCTAACCTTTTGTCTCTTGTTTGAATGTCTTAGAGAATGACTAGTGGGTCGTTTGAATCTGATGATATTACTCTCCGGGTAGAAGCGGAGAGTCATGGTAGCTTATTATGTGTTTTTTTCTCCCTACTTTTTTGGTACGATTTGGGTTTGAAATGTGTTTGGGACCTTAGCTCCTAGTTTCAGTCATGTTAGCTTATTATGTGTTTTTTTTGTCATTTTTTTTGTATATTATTTAGGTTTGAAATGTATTTTAGGGTCCTTAGTTCTTAGTTGGATTCTTATTTTGATGAGTTTTTGGCTACAAATTGCTTGTTTTCTATTTTTTTTAATTTTTTTTTGGTGAATGTTTCAGAGTTGCCGCATAGTTCCTCATCCCAAGCCTTGCTGCATAGTTCCTCATCCCAAGCCTTGGTGCAGAGGTCATCCCCTTCTGGAAGTAACGTCTCTGGTGCATAATCCACTCTTATACTTTTTGTTATATTTCAATATTTTTGTATTTTGAGTTAATTTTCATACGAGGTAATGTCGTTAGAAAGAAGTGAGAAACAAACCAGAAGGAAACCTATTAGAAGGCAAATTCAGGAATACCTCCAAATAGAGTACCCTATATGTCAAAGTGAGTTTTCCTCGCCATGCCATTTTCTCCCACTTTTAAACCTGGTGTTTCCTGATAGAACCAGGTGATAAGATCCTTTCGCTAGGATGTTGAGGGCTTGGCTCCGACTGATATAGTTTTCGTCCTTCGTGCACTCTAGGCCAATTAAATGTGGTTCAAAAAATTAGTAATTTTTTTTAATCATTATAAATTGAGATTACAAGTTTTCATAAGAAATTAGTGAACAAATATGTGTTCCATTTAAATCATTAAATCAACAAATAAAGAGCTACGCTATCTGATGGAAAATATAAGCACATAATGTCCCTCAAAATCAAATCAAAGATAGGAGGACATATACGTCTGTAGTTATCTGACTTGTTAAATAGTTTGAACTTGATGTTGATCTATGTATGTAGCTATTTTTCTATTTACTATTGCAATGCTCTATTGTCTTGTGATTTCTTCCTGGGGTAGGAATTGGGAAATTTAGGATGGCTTCATTACTAGACCTAGGAAATTTGTTCGGCTTAACTTTTGATTTAGATGTAGAACAACCGTATTTAAAGTAACATTTTATTTTTGAAACAACTAAGTGAGTAACTAAATAAATCTTATGTTTTCTGCTCTTTGCAGAGTCCTATGTAAAGCTCTAATAACATGATTAAATACTTTTTCCACTGTATTTTACTATTTTTGTTTTTTTTCCCTTTATCTTTTATCTTTTGTCTTTCTTTTGAATGTCTTAGAGAATGGTTAGTGGGTCGTTTGAGTCTGATGATATTACTCCCCAGATAGGAACGGAGAATCATGGTAGCTTATTATGTGTTTTTTCCCCCTTACTTTTTTGATGCTATTTGAGTTTGAAATGTGTTAGGGACCTTAGCTCCTAGTTTCCGTCATGTTAGCTTATTATGTGTTTTTTATGTCATTTTTTTATATATTATTTGGGTTTGAAATGTATTAGGATCCTTACTTCTTTGTTTGATTCTTATTTTGATGAGTTTTTGGCTACAAATAGCTTGTTTTCTATTTTTTTAAAAAAAAATTGGTGAATGTTTCAGAGTTGCCGCATAGTTCCTCATCCCAAGCCTTGCTGCATAGTTCCTCATCCCAAGCCTTGCTGCAGAGGTCATCCCCATCTGGAAGTAGCATCTCTGGTACATAATCCCCTTTTATACTTTTTGTTATATTTCAATATTTTTGTATTTTGAGTTAATTTTCATACGAAGAAATGTCATTAGAAAGAAGTGAGAAACAAACCAGAAGAAACCTATTAGAAGGTAAATTCAGGAATACCTCCAAATAGAGTACCCTATATTTCAAAGTGAGTTTCCCTGGCCATGCCATTTTCTCCCACTTTTAAACAGGGTGTTTCCTGATAGAACCAGGTGATAAGATCCTCTCGCTAGGGTGCTGAGGGCTTGCTCCGATTGATTTAGTTTCCGTTCTTCGTGCACTCTAGTCCAATTAAACAAGGATCAAAAAATTAGTTCCAAATTTTTTAATCATTATAAATTGAGATTACAAGTTTTCTTATGAAATCAGTCAACAAATATGTGTTCCATTTAAATCATTAAATCAAAATATAAAAGAGCTATGCTATCTAATGGAAAATATAAGCACATAATGTCCCTCAAAATCAAATCAAAGATAGGAGGACATTTACGTGTATAGTTCTTTGACTTGTTAAATCGTTTGAACTTGATGTTGATCTATGTATGTAGCTATTTTTCTCTTTACTATTGCAAATGCTCTATTGTCTTGTGATTTCTTCCTAGGGTAGGAATTGGGAAATTTAGGACGGCTTCATTACTAGACCTGATAAATTTGTTCGGCTAAATTGTGTTTTAGATGTAAAACAGCCGTATTTAAAGTAACATTTTATTTTTGAAACAAATAAGTGAGTAACTAAATAAATCTTAGATTTTCTGGTCTCTGCAGAGGCCTATGTAAAGCTCTAATAACATGAGTAGATTCTTTCTCTACCGTATTCTACTATTTTTGTTTTTTTCCCCTGTAGTTTTTATGGATAAAAACATAAACATGCTAACCTTTTGTCTCTTGTTTGAATGTCTTACAGAATGACTAGTGGGTCGTTTGAGTCTGATGATATTACTCTCCGGGTAGAAACGGAGAGTCATGGTAGCTTATTATGTGTTTTTTTCTCCCTACTTTTTTGGTACGATTTGGGTTTGAAATGTGTTTGGGACCTTAGCTCCTAGTTTCAGTCATGTTAGCTTATTATGTGTTTTTTTTGTCATTTTTTTGTATATTATTTGGGTTTGAAATGTATTTTAGGGTCCTTAGTTCTTAGTTTGATTCTTATTTTGATGAGTTTTTGGCTACAAATTGCTTGTTTTCTATTTTTTTTAATTTTTTTTTGGTGAATGTTTCAGAGTTGCCGCATAGTTCCTCATCCCAAGCCTTGCTGCATAGTTCCTCATCCCAAGCCTTGGTGCAGAGGTCATCCCCTTCTGGAAGTAACGTCTCTGGTGCATAATCCACTCTTATACTTTTTGTTATATTTCAATATTTTTGTATTTGGAGTTAATTTTCATACGAGGTAATGTCGTTAGAAAGAAGTGAGAAACAAACCAGAAGGAAACCTATTAGAAGGTAAATTCAGGAATACCTCCAAATAGAGTACCCTATATGTCAAATTGAGTTTTCCTCGCCATGCCATTTTCTCCCACTTTTAAACCTGGTGTTTCCTGATAGAACCAGGTGATAAGATCCTTTCGCTAGGATGTTGAGGGCTTGGCTCCGTCCGATATAGTTTTCGTCCTTCGTGCACTCTAGGCCAATTAAATGTGGTTCAAAATATTAGTAAATTTTTTTAATCATTATAAATTGAGATTACAAGTTTTCATAAGAAATTAGTGAACAAATATGTGTTCCATTTAAATCATTAAATCAACAAATAAAGAGCTACGCTATCTAATGGAAAATATAAGCACATAATGTCCCTCAAAATCAAATCAAAGATAGGAGGACATTTACGTCTGTAGTTATCTGACTTGTTAAATAGTTTGAACTTGATGTTGATCTATGTATGTAGCTATTTTTCTATTTACTATTGCAATGCTCTATTGTCTTGTGATTTCTTCCTAGGGTAGGAATTGGGAAATTTAGGATGGCTTCATTACTAGACCTAGGAAATTTGTTCGGCTTAACTTTTGTTTTAGATGTAGAACAACCGTATTTAAAGTAACATTTTATTTTTGAAACAACTAAGTGAGTAACTAAATAAATCTTAGGTTTTCTGCTCTTTGCAGAGTCCTATGTAAAGCTCTAATAACATGATTAAATACTTTCTCCTATGTATTCTACTATTTTTGTTTTCCCCCCCTTTAGTTTTTATGGTTAAAAACATTAACATGCTTTTTTTTATCTTTCTTTTGAATGTCTTAGAGAATGGTTAGTGGGTCGTTTGAGTCTGATGATATTACTCCCCAGATAGAAACGGAGAGTCATGCTAGCTTATTATGTGTTTTTTCTCCCTCACTTTTTTGATACTATTTGAGTTTTGAAATGTGTTAGGGACCTTAGCTCCTAGTTTCAGTCATGTTAGCTTATTATGTGTTTTTTATGTCATTTTTTTATATATTATTTGGGTTTGAAATGTATTAGGATCCTTACTTCTTTGTTTGATTCTTATTTTGATGAGGTTTTGGCTCTTGACTGATATAGTTTCCGTCCTTCGTGCACTCTAGGCCATTTAAATAAGGATCATAAAATTAGTTCAAAAAATTTTAAACATTATAAATTGAGATTACAAGTTTTCATAAGAAATTGGTTAACAAATATGTGTTCCATTTAAAATATTAAATTAACAAATAAAAGAGCTACGCTATGTAATGGAAAATATAAGCACATAATGTCCCTCAAAATCAAATCAAAGATAGTAGGACATTTACGTGTGTAGTTCTTTGACTTGTTCAATAGTTTGAACTTGATGTTGATCTATGTATGTAGCTATTTTTCCCTTTACTAGAACAAATGCTCTATTGTCTTGTGATTTCGTCCTAGGGGAATTGGGAAATTTAGGGTGAGTTCATTACCAGAACTAAAAAATTTGGTCGGCTTAACTTGTGTTTGACATGTGCCGTATCTAATTTAACATTTTATTTGTGAAAAAACTAAGTGAGTAACTAAATATTAGGGGCTTTTTGGTCTTTGCAAAGGCCTATGTAAAGCTCGAATAACATGATTACATACTTTTTCCACCGTATTCTACTATTTTTGTTTTTTTTTCTTAAATGATTAAAAACATAAACATGCTTGCACCTTTTGCTTTTTTTTCTTCTTAGATAATGGCTAGTGGGTCGTTTGAGTCTAATGATATTAGTCCCCCTATGGAAACGGAGAGTCATGGTAGCTTGTTGTGTGTTTTTTTTCTCTCATTTTTTTTGATATTATTTGTGTTTGAAATGTGTTAGGGATCTTAGCTCCTAGTTTCAGTCATGGTAGCTTAATCTGTGTTTTTTTTTTCCTTATTTTTTAAAACATTATTTGTGTTTGAAATGTTTTATGGACCCTAGTTCCTAGTTTCATTCTTATTTTGATGAGTTTTTGGGTTTGAATGGCTTGTTTTCTATTTGTTTTTCTGATTTTTTTGGTGAATGTTTCAGATTTGCAGCAGAGTTCCTCATCCCAGGCCTCGGTGCAGAGTTCCTCGTCCCAATCCTTGGTGCGGGGTTCTTCATCCCCATCTGGAAGTAGCATCTCTGGTACAAAATCCCCTCTTATACTTTTTGTTATATTTTCATATTTTTGAATTTTGAGTTAAATTCCATTCGAAGAAATGCCATTAGAAAGAAGTGAGAAACTTGCCAAAAGGAAATCTACTAGAAGGCAAATTCAGGAATACCTCCAAATAGAGTGCCCTATCTGTCTAAGTGAGTTTTCCTGGCCATGCTATTTTATTATTCGACTTTAAAACAGGGCGTTTCTTTGCAGGACCAGGGGGATAAGATCCTCTTGCTAGGAAGCCGAGGGCTTGTCTCCGACTGATATAATTTCCTCCCTTCATACACTGTAGACCAATTAGAGAAGGATCGAAAAATTAGTTTCAAAAATTTTAATCATTAATCGTGATTACAAGTTTTCATAAGAAATTGGTTAAACAAATATCAGGTCCATTTAAATCATTAAATCAACAAATAAAAGAGCTATGCTATGTAATGGAAAATATAAGCACATTATGTCCCTCAAAATCAAACTTCTTGAGTACTGAACAATGCAGTTAACTTACAACACTAGATACGAGGAATAATAGACACAGGATCATCATCGGTTGTGTCAACTTACATCATAAACAAATTTATTAACTTTCAATGAAGATTCTTTTTTAATTTTCTTTTCCACCAAGTTGAAGATTCTCATCTTTGTTGACTAAAAGATTGAATAGTTACACCAAAAGATAACATTGAAGTTATATATAAGTATATTTGAATGACATTCCTTTACCTCTTCCAAGTTAAATATTATATACTAATGTCCTATCACAGTTAGTGCTGCGCAGCGTAATACAGAAGTAAGTGCTCTCTCTCTCTCTCTATATATATATATATATATGGTTTCCTTTGTACAGTGTTCCTTGACTTCTAGTGTTCCTTCAATTTGTTTTGTAATCCAAAAAACAATCACTTTGTCAATCTGTATAATCTCAGCCTGACCTTATAATCCAAATGTGAAGAACTTTGCACTCCTGTCAACTAAACTCAGGCGTCCCAATTCAACTGACTTCAAAATATAATAACATTGGAATACTTTGATCTGACCACAGTGTTCTGATAGTGTCTGTAGGATACAATGCATTTGGTATCTTCCCTTCCTTAGTAATCTACCCAGGAAATGTCTTAGGTGTTGTGTCTCGCCAATGGAGGTAGTCCTAGCTAAGATTACAGGTTGAGTTTGGAAACTGCTTATTGAGGATAACAATAAAATAGTAGTAATTATCTATTTGTTATACTTTAGATAAGTATGTAATAGGTGATTAATGTTTATCAATAGTTAGGAGTCTTAATATATTTATATATATATATTAGTGCAACTAGTAATCAATTATTATTCAAGGAATACAATTCAGCAATTTCTATCTTCTCTTAATTATTGTTCTATTATGGTATCAAGAGCTTTAGAGCCTAACGGCAATTTTTTTTTTTTCCTTCCTGATCCTTCATTGTTGATTAGCCAATCTTGTTACAACAATCTACCCATTATTCTTCTTCATTATTTTCCCAATCTCTTGTTTTTCCTATTACCCAGAAAATAATTCTTTCATCATTCTCTCAGTTTCCATCTCTATGGAAGAAAATACTATTTATCCATCTCTAGATTTTCAATCCTCTCCATACGATCCCAAATGGTGGCGTGATCCTCCATCTTCTTCAACTATCTCAGATGATTTTGCTTATGCTTGTTCTCATGAGTTGCAAGATAAATTTTCCATAAACAGTCCCGTCTCCATGGCCGATCAAATATACGGTCCATTTCCAGCCTTTGACGACTCTTTCGTTGATGAAAATGATGATTGTGAGTTTCCAAATGACACAACATCAAATTGGTATTTAGATGATCTTTTTGATCAACTTGATTGCTTACAAAAGCTACCTACTCAATCTGTCAAAAGTTATCTTGACGAAGCGAGATCGCTTCTTTATGCGCTTGAAAGCGCAGGAGGTTCTCTGAGTGAGTCAGAGTTTACCAATTTTTTAGTTCAAGGCCTTGATGATACTCTTTTCAAAAGAGTTCATATTTATTATTATTTGATGAATCCTTCCTTGAATGATTTGTCCACTTTACTCTTTGGACATGAAAAAATGCTACTACAATTCGCTTCCATTGATATTTTTCCAAATGAGCCCACGATTGTTGAGCCTAATGATATTCCTTTATCTGAGATTACACAGATTACGCATCCTCACGACACGGCATGTTCGATTGGTTTTTCTTCATTCTTGCCTGATAATTTTATATTACTAGTTCCAGAAAGTTGTCACCTTCCAAAGTCACACCTAGTAACCTCATTTTTCTCTCATCTGCAAGGTCATTCACATCCTTCTCTGGATGTCTTTGAGAATCCATTTTTGGTTTATGATATCTGCATGCACTCTGATGATGTTATTAATGGAGTTTCTCCTCTCATAGCACTTGAAGGTTTATATGGTCTTTGGCAAAACACTGAATCACGTTTCTGTCATGAATACTTGTTTGGAAGTTTACAAAATGGAGTTTTATGGCTTGCTTTTAGATCCACGCTAGAAAGGAATGCTATGCCAAAAGCGGTTGAGTTATCTATTTATGTTCAAGTGCATCAGACAATTTTAACACTGTCCATTCTTGACTTCAGTCGACAACATCTTCATGAAATGTGGTTGCTTGGGTTCGTTTTTGATAGAGGAAAGCTGAAATACAAACTCAAATTGCTTCAATACAGCCTTTGGTTTGAGGGGGAGTATTGAGGATAACAATAAAATAGTAGTAATTATCTATTTGTTATACTTTAGATAAGTATGTAATAGGTGATTAATGTTTATCAATAGTTAGGAGTCTTAATATATTTATATATATATATTAGTGCAACTAGTAATCAATTATTATTCAAGGAATACAATTCAGCAATTTCTATCTTCTCTTAATTTATTGTTCTATTACTGCTGTTACTTAATAATCCCCAGGAAGAGAATACCTTCATGAGCATCTAAATATTAACAAGTTTATTGAACAGCTTCAATGAATAGCTTAAAATTAATTACAACACAAAGAATCACATACTCCCACAACTGTTGAGTGATATTGCTCTTTTAATATTGCACTTATTTGCATTTCTTCATTGAAATATTTTTTGTATATATTTCACTTGGAGCCTACATTTTATTTTGTTTGTTTCTGTTTATATTTGAAAAAATTGCTTTCCTCATCTGTATTAGTAGAAGGATGTAAGAAAATTTCTGCTTATGTTGTTATTGAATATCAGTTTTATAGTTTTGAGCTCACGCGTGGTGTTCCCATCTGCATTATCTTTATTCTCTCACATTGGGCCGATATATATAGTCTTTTGTTTTGAACTGAAGTGAGCATCATTGATAACTTATTGCACATCCAAGTTCAGAAACTACATCAACATCCATTAAATAGTGACGAACCATTTTTCATATAACAGGAAACAAAAAACAATTTATAGCTAACAAAATTTATCTGTAACAATTTTCTCAAATGTCAAGAAAGAGGGAACTCTAGGCAATGGCATTAGCTGCACTAGCAATCCTAGGCCACAGATCAGCAACTCCTTTTCCAATTGGGCCAGTAATAGCAGACCCTTTCATTTCTCCCTTTGGATTCACAATGACACCAGCATTGTCTTCAAAATACATGGTCTTATATTAGGGGTGATATTTTTGAATTTATTATAATTTATATAATTATGCTGTTGGATAAAACTCAATCTGTGTTTGAGTTCGGATTGGAGTTTCGATTCAAGTGATGAAAGAGTAAGCCTATTATTTGGCTAGGTAGTGAATTTTTTCAAAAAATCCATTTGTTCTTTAATAATTGAATCTTATGGTTGGTCAATATATTGTATTTATGCTTATATTTCGGTAATAAGAATAATTTAATTTTACGTATGATGCTCCTCATAAGAAAATAGTTTACTTCAAAAGTTATATTATCTAAGTAATAATAAAAGTACACTTATATATGATATATAATAATAATACTTATATTTCATTAATAGTTCAAATTAATGTTAGGTAAAACAATCTTTGTGAAAAAATTGTTTTGTTTTCAAATTATATTCTATATTATTTAATAATGGTGAAATTAATATCAAGTAATATATATGATCTTACAATTTATTTACTTTTTATGATATATTCTATGTTATTTAATAATGTTGAAATTAATATCAAGTAATATGATTGAACAATTTATTTACTTTTTATGATATATTCAATGCAAGAGTAATAATGTTTTTTTTTCCTCTGACTATATAATCTAAATAGTAATAAGTTTTATTTTATTTGACAAAATTGAGTTTTTATAGTCAAATTGATTATTTATAAAATTCCAAACTTCTTATTCTTGCTTTTATAATTTGCCCATGTTAATACTTATTTTGGCACTACTCATCTTATGCTCATCTTTTGATTGTCTATGTTTTGTTCACATATAGTCTTTGTGTTTTTTGTAAAGTTATTTCTTGCAATTTTTACAGATTCCGTTCTTGTCCAAAGTATCTCTCAGATGGGTTATACTTTGTCTATTATTCCTGGTACGATTTATTATTTTCATTTTTTTTCTACCTTTTGTTGTGCTTATGCAATTACTGTATACTAACATGTACACCTTGTGCAAAAAATTGGTCTTATTTTAGAGAGATGATATTTTTGAAATTTTATTATAATTATGCTATTGGATAAAACATCAATATGTGTTTTGAGTTCGTGTTGGTATTTCGATTCAAATGAAGAAAAAGTAAGCCATTCTTTTTTTGGCTTGGTAGTGAAAATTTTCAAAAAAGCTAATCTTAATTTTCAATATGTTCTTTAATATTGAATCCTATGGTTGGTCAATATATTATATTTATACTTATATCCTATTGATGGAAATAATTTAATAATATTTCTAGTGATCCTCGTAAGAAGGTAGTTTACTTCAAAAGTTATATTATCTAAATAATAATAAAAATATACTTGTATATGATATATAATTATACTTATATTTTCATAATAGTGTCAAATTCATGTTAGGTAAAACAATCTTTGTGAAAAAATTGTTTTGTTCTCAAATTATATTCTCTATTATTTGATAATGGTGAAATTAATATCAAGTAATATGATCTTAAAATTTATTTACTTTTTATGATATAATCAATGCATGAGTAATACTCCCTCTGTCCCGTAAAGACCGACTTAGTTTAACTTTTCTGATCAAATTGACCAATTTAGAATTAATAATTAAATAAATTTATTTATATTTTTGAACTTTCAAAAATCGGATATTATAGTAAATTAAACATAGTTTCTTGTGATTATAGTCTCTTTACACATATTTAAAGGAAAATGAGATAAATTCTGATTTTAAAATTGGTCAATTTGACTTCAAAATTTAGGCTAAGCCAGTCTTTACGGGACGGAGGGAGTAGTGTTTGTGCACATAAAACTATTATAAAATTTATTATTGTATCTATACTTTTATTTTAATAATAGTAGCAATTTAATATTGAGAAAGATAAACTCGATATGTTATATTAATATTGTAATGAAAACGACAACAAATTTAGTGTAGGAAAGTTTAATTAATTTAGGAATAATAAAAGTTGACCTAATTTAGGAAATGTAAAACGCCATACAAAAATTGCTTTGTCCATTATATTTTAATCAAAATAGTAACAAATTCATGTTAGGTAAGGTGATTTTTATGCGAAAATTTCTTTTTTTCTCCGACTATATTAATCTAAGTAGTAATAATTTTTATTTTATTTGAAAAAGTTGAGTTTTTATATTCAAATTGATTATTTATAAAATTCCAAACTTCTTATTCTCGCTTTTATAATATGTGCGTGTTAATACTTGTTTTGGCACTAGTCATCTTTTTTTGCTCTTCTTCTTTTGATTGTCTATGTTTTGTTCACATATAACCTTTGTGCTTTTTGTTGAGTTATTTCTTGAAATTTTCCAAATTTTGTTCCTCTCCGAAGTGTTTCAGATGGGTTCTACTTTACCCATTATTCCTGGTACAATTTATTATTTGCATTTTTTTCTACCTTTTAATGTGCTAACATAACATGTACACCTTGTACCATGAAATTGGCCTTATTTTAGAGATGATATTTTTGAATTTTTATTATAATATATATGATTATTCTATTGGATAAAACATCTATCTGTGTTTGAGTTTTGATTGGAATTTCTGTTTATGTGAAGAAAGAGAGCCTATTTTTTCCCTAAAACAATATACTCTAAGTAGTAATAAATTTTATTTTATTTGACTCAACATTATATGAGTATCTTATTGGATAAAACATCTATCTGTGTTTGAGTTATGTTTGGAATTTCTGTTTATGTGAAGAAAGAGTAAGCAGATTTTTACTCTAAGTAGTAATAAGTTTTAATTTATTTGGCAATGTTGAGTTTTTATATTCAAATTGATGATTTATAAAATTCAAAACTTCTTATTCTTGCTTTTACAATTTGTGCATGTTAATACTTATTTTGGCCTCATGCTCTTCTTTTGATTGTCTATGTTTTGTTCACATATAGTCTCTGTGTTTTTTGTTATTTCTTGAAATTTTACAGATTTCGTTTCTACCCAAAGTATCTCTCAGATGGGTTTTACTTTGCACATAATTCCTGGTACGATTTACTATTTTTATTTTTTTCTACCTTTTGTTGTGCTTGTGTAATTACTAACATGTACACCTTGTGCAAAGCACATGGTCTTATTTTAAAGAGATGATATTTGTGAATTTCTATTATAATTTATACAATTATGCTCAGAGGCGGAGCCAGGAGTAGGCTTTACAGGCTATAGCCTGGCTCCAAATTATACCTCCTGTATTAGAACTATCCCCATACCAGTAGAAGATGTCAACTTGTTTCATCTTTATACTGCCTATAGCCTGGATGTATGCTGTAGGCCGGCTCCGCCCCTGATTATGCTGTTTATCAATAAACGTTTAAGCTTGGGTTGGAATTTTGATTCAATTGAAAAAAACAATGTTCTAAGGCAGGCGGGCGCCCCCCGGGGGGGGGGGTATAGGCGAGATTTTCTATTTTAAGCTAATTTTAATATTTTATCTTACATTTATCCAAACAAAACAATAATATAAATATAAAACAAAACAATCTGTAATAAAGGCTTTTGCTTAAGGTTCAAAACATATATTTGCCAAAATCAAAGTTTAAACACAAGCATGCAATTGTTCAAAGTTCAAACACAAACAAATAATAAAAAATACAAATTAATAGTCCTCATCTCCGTATTACTTTATATCTCTAACTCTTCTTCTCCATATCTCTCCAAGATAATGTCCTCATCAGAATCACACTTATACTCCTCATCTCAAATTATATTCTCTACTATTTAATAATGGTGAAATTAATATCAAGTAAGATGATCTTACAGTTTATTTATTTTTTTATGATATATTCAATGCATGAGTAATACTGTTTGTTGTGCACATAAAATTATTATAAAATATATTGTTGTATGTGTACTTTTATTTTAATAATAGTAGCAATTTAATACCGATTAGTATAAACTTGAATATATTATTATATTTAAGTTCTAATAAAAACAATAACAAATTTAGTGTAGGAAATGTAATTCTGTGTGTGCACACCTAGAAAGGGGGTTGAATAGATGTTTATGCTTTAATACAATAAATGATGACAAATTAAAACTTTCTAGAAATTACTTAATCCAGACAGGTATGTCTGCATGCTTTTGGGTGTCTGTTTTAGTTCAAGTTCTTCAACAGTTTAAATCCAGATATGATACTCTGTCTGATTTAGACGAAATATTTTATCAAATTACAAACCTTAATATAAACCGTGTGTGAACTAAGATGTGTTGCAGAATGAAATCACAAACAATAATAAATTTAGACCTGGCAAACGGGCCGGGCTGGCCCAAACGGGCCGAGCTAAAATGGCCCAAGTTTTTTTGGGTTGAAAATATGAGGCCCGGGTTGGGCCGGGCCGGGCCGGGCCAGCCCGCGGGCTATTTTTCCCCTGACAAATCATTTGACAGAAAAATCAGAAATCTATGAGAACCAAATAAAACTTGAAGATCATCAGTCTCACAATAATATGAAATTAATTAAAACTGGAGCGTACAATGATGGATCTACACAGACTTTGAATGATTAAAGTAATAAACAAAACAAACAAGTAGCCTTTACGCAACCAAAAATCAAACAGTCAACTAGCGTGGGAATATAGTGGAAAGGGAAAAATTTATGCCTACACGCATGTAAGACAATCGCTAATGAATCCCGAAAAATAATTGATAAAACACGAAAAAATTATATATATATATATATAATAAAGCTTTTGAAGATATAGATCTGAGTGAAAAACTTAAAAAAATTGACATTTTAATCGGTAAAAATGCATTGATTTGTAATATATATATATATATATATATATATATATATTAAAGCCTTTGAAGATATAGATCTGAGTGAAGAACTTCAAAATATATATAGATCTGAGCGAAAAACTTTAAAAAATTTACATTTTAATCGGTAAAAATAATTTGATTTGAACTAATATCTCACATAAACTTGAAAAAAAAAGGCTCGATTAGACATAAGACTAATAAAATTATAAGAAGAAACGCTGATTTTGGAAACGGATTATGCTAAGATTTGAGAAGGAATAAGAGGCGAGAGAAAATATTTCCGATGAGTGATGAGAGAGAAAGTGGCGTTCGAAAATAGAAATGATAGTGGTCGGCTCATGGCTGGTTGGATTGATTTACATTAAAGGCATGGATTGACTTTTTTGTTAGTGGAAAACATGTGTCATCTTTTAGTTGGTAGAGAGGATCATGGTTTATCTAAGACTCTACTACTAGATAGACTGAATTTATATTAACAAGCTCCTTAACTTGGTTGGTTTGAATGTTGTTTAACAAATTGGACGTCTCGAGTTCAAGCCACGGCAATAGCATTGTTTTATTTTAAAAAAATAAAAAGCCCGCGGAAAGGGCCGGGCTTAATTTACTTAACTTTCTATGGGCTAAAAATGCTAAGCCCAAATTTTACGGGCTGGCCCGGCCCGCGGGCTTGGGCTTAATTTGCCAGGTCTAATAATAATAGAGCCGCCAAGATTTTTTACGTGGTTCAGCCCTTAATTCTCTAATCTAATGGCCTAATCTATGTCCAATACCAATTGGTATTGGAGACCTTTTTATTAATGAATTTCTCAATTTAAATACAATTACTCCTTGTACAAAGAAACTTTCAATCTCAGTTGGACACCACTGCCCCCTTTGCACCTCTGCAACCTTCAAAGCTTCCTTTGCACAACCCTTGCCCACTACTGGACCAACCAAGCCAAACACGACTTGAACACTAATTTGTATATGAGCGAATATGATTACAAATAAACTATGGTTTTCCCGACAAAATAGATCAATAACAAGGAACAAAGCTGCTGGAAATTTTATGTGAAAGCTCTTTAGTATATAGATATGAATTACTTGAAAGCTTGTATCCTTTGTTTTGCCGAGAAAGGATAGTATATATAATATAAGTTCCAACGTCAATGAGAAAATCCGTAGACCAATTACCCAATTCACGATTTTGAATAGCCAATCAATAGCAGCGTGATTTTGGGGTTTATCAAATCCTTTCCAAAACAGTTTTTAAGAAATTTGAATTTTAAACAAAAACAGTTGGAATTCTTAATTTTAGAAAGTAAATCACCACTGATTTGACCAATTAATATAAGAATAATTTAGTTCAACCAAATCAGTTTTGATATAGCATGTTTTCGACTGGTTGGTATTATTAGAATTGATTATCAGCAATTTAACATTCCTTGTAATTAAATCATCTGTGCTAGAAAAATTACATTATATCCTATTTAGAACCTAGTGGACCTAGTCTGTATCCCAATAACCGTTAGATCAATCTTGTTCTCCCATGAAATCAACTTTGATATATGATCATTCCTTTTAATAGGCAACTTGCTCAAATTATAAAACAACTTTGCACACAAACGGGTTATCATACTATATAAAAATATTTACTTTCAAACCTGCTAGGAACATAATATTCACATGCAAAGTGTATTAAGCCAAGAATATTATATATATTATTTCTAAACCATTCCCATGCAAAGATTGTATTCAACCTATTTCCATATAGCTCATGTGCACATATTGCTTCCATGCATATAATATATTCAAGTCATATCACGTGACCAGCGAAACACATATTGTACCCATGCAAAGTATTTCCAACCAAGGTACATTATTTCAATGCTCATTATTAGTTTGCATGCAAAGCATATTATTTTCATGCAAAGTCATGTAACTACTTATGCAAGATATATTACACATAAGATAATATGCCCACGCAAAATATATTGTTATCATTAAAAACACACGCATATAAATTAATAGGAAAGTTTAATTAATTTAAGAATAATAAAAGTTGACCTCATCTTATGCTCTTCTTTTGATTGTCTAATGTTTGTTCACATATAGTCTTTGTGTTTTCTGTTATTTTTTGAAATTTTATAGGTTTCGTTCCTGTCCAAAGTATTCCGCAGATGGGTTATTCTTTGCCCATTATTACTGGTACGATTTATTATTTTCATTTTTCTACCTTTTAATTGTTGCGCTTATGTAACTACTATATACTAACATGTACACCTGTGCAAAGAAATTGGTCTTATTTTAGAGAGATGATATTTTTGAATTTTTATTATAATTGATATGATTATGCTATTAGATAGAGTCATAAAACATTAATCTGCATTTGAGTTCGGATTGACATTTTGATTCAAGTGAAGAAAGAGTTGGCCTATTTTTTTGGCTTAAGTATTGAAAATTTTCAAAAAGCCAATCTTAATTTCTATTTGTTCTTTAATATTGAATTCTATGGTTGGTCAATATATTATATTTATACTTATATCTTAGTAATAGTATAATTTAATAATGTCTAATGACACTAGTAAGAAAATAGTTTACTTTAAAAGTTATATTGTCTGAGTAATATTAAAAATATACTTATATATGATATATAATTATACTTATATTTCCATAATAGTGTCAAATTCATGTTAGGTAAAACAATCTTTGTGAAAAAATTGTTTTGTTCTCAAATAATATTCTCAATTATTTAATAACGGTGAAATTAATATAAAGTAATATGATCTTTCAGTTTATTTACTTTTTATTATATAATCAATGCCCGAGTAATAATGTTTATGCATATATAATTTACTGTTGTATCTATACTTTTATTTTAATAATAGTAGCAATTTAATATTAAATAAGATAAACTCCAATGTAATGTTATATTTATATTCACACAAACGCGCGCACGCATATATATGCATATTTCTTAATTATAGTTACAAATTAGAATTAGGTAAGATATTCTTAAAAAAAGTATTATATAAGGTATTGTTTTCTTGAAAAATTACGTAAGGTTCAATTAATGTAGAAATTTTTAATTAATGTAGTGATAGTAAAATTTGACCTAGTGTAGAAAAAGTAAACGTTCAAACCAAAACAAGACAAAAATATGGTTTCCACAAAAAAGAAAAAAAAAAACGTGCAAAGGCCCAAGTCTTATTTTAGAGAGATAATATTATTGAATTTTTATTGTATTTTATATAAATGTTATTGGATAAAGTAATTAATTTTTTATTTTTCTTTAGTAATTGAGTCATATAGTCGATCAAATGTATTAAATTTAGTAGTAGGTAAGCTTATTCTCATAAAATAGTTTCATTTTAAAATTATATTATCCAAGTATTAATAGAATCATTCAAATTTATAATTATATTTATATTTTAATCAAAATAATAACAAAATTCATATTAGGTAAGGTGATCTTAAAAGATTTTTTTCTTTCTCAAACGATATAGTACGAGAAATAAGTATAAGTGCACAACATTCAAACACTGTATAACATTCAAACACTATATTAATCTTAACCATTAAAAAGTGGGTCATGACTTTGAAGTCCGTGCCATGCCCCACTTTTTTATGGTTGAGATGGATGTAGTGTTTAGTTTTGTGTTTGGATTTTGTGTCTCTAGACTTATCCTAGTCTAAATAGTAATAAATTTTGTTTTATTTGACAAAGTTGTCTTTTCGTAGTCAAACTAATTATTTATAAAATTTAGAACTTTTTATTCTTGCTTTTATAATTTGTGCGCATGCTAATACTTATTTTGGCCGTCTGCTCTGCTTTTAATTGGCTACGGTTTGCTAACATATAATCTTTGCATCTTTGGTTAAGTTATTTCTTGATATTTTACAGGTGCCGGTCCTGCCCAAAATATCTCTCACATGGCTTCTACTTTACCCATAAGTAGTGGTGCGAGATATTATTTTCATGTTGTGCTTATTGAATTACTGTATAGTAACATATACACCTTGTTCAAAGCAGATGGTCTTATTTTAGAGGGATGCTACTTTGAATTTCTATTACAATTTATATAATCATGCTATTGGATAAAATATCAATCTGCGTTTGAGTTCGTATTGGAATTTCGATTTAAACGAAGAAAGACTAAGCCTATTTTTCGGGCACGGTACTGAATTTTTTTCTATAAAGCCAATCTTAATTTTCTATTTGTTCTTTAATAATGGAATCCTATGGTTGGTCAATATATTAAAGTTAAATGTATATTTTAGTAACAATAAAAATTTAATATTATGTATGATAATCCTCATTAGAAAATGGTCTACTTCTAAAATTATATTGTCTAAGTAATAATAAAAGTTCACTTTTATATGATGTATAATTTATACTTATATTTCTCTAATTGTTTCAAATTTATGTTTGGTAAAACGTCTTGTTCTTGCTTTTATAATTTGTGCATGTTAATACGTATTTTGGCTTTCTGCTTTTCTTTTAATTTTATATGTTTTATTCACATATAATCTGTGTGTTTTTTGTCAAGTTATTTCTTTATATTATACAGGTTTCGATCTTCTCCAAAATCTCTCTCAGTTGGTTTCTACTTTGCCCGTTACTTCGCCCGTTAGTGCTGGTATGATTTATTATTTTCATTTTTTTTACCTTGCATATACACATTGTGCAAAGCACATGGTCTTATTTTAGAGGGTTGTTATTATTGAATTTCTATTACAATTTATATAATCCTCCTATTGGATAAAACATCAATCTGTGTTTGAGTTCACATTGGAATTTCGATTCAAATGAAGAAAGACCAAGCCTATTTTTTTTAGGCACAGTACTGAAATTTTTTCGAAAAAGCCAATCTTAATTTTCTATTTGTTCTTTAATTATTGAATCCTATGGTTGGTCAGTATATTAAAGTTATACATAAATTTTTATAACAGTAATAATTTAATTTTATGTATGATAATCCTCATAAGAAAATATTTTACTTCTAAAATTATATTGTCCAAGTAATAATAAAAGTTCACTTAATAATAATTATACTTATATTTCGATAATAGATAACAACAATTTAATATTAAGTAAGGTAAATTCAAATTCAAATTTATAATTATATTTATATTTTAATCAAAATAGTAACAAAATTCATATAAGGTAAGGTGATCTTAAAAGGTTTTTTTTTTGCTCAAACGATATAGTCCAAGGAATAAGTATAAGTGCACAACATCCAAACACAACATTCAAATACTACATCCATCTTAACTATTAAAAAGTGGGACATTGAATTGAAATCCGTTCAATGCCCAACTTTTTAATTGTTGTGTTGGATGTAGTGTTTGGTTATGTGTTTAGATTTTGTGTCTCTAGACTTATCCTAGTCCAAATACTAATAGGTTTTGATTTATTTGACAAAGTTGTGTTTTTGTAGTCAAACTGATTATTTATAAAATTAAAAACTTCTTATTCTTGCCTTTATAATTTATGCATGCTAGCACTTATTTTGGCAGTAGGCTCTTGTTTTGATTGTCTACGTTTTGCTAACATATAATCTTTGCGTCTTTGGTTAAGTTATTTCTTGATATTTTACAGGTTCCGGTGCTGCCCAAAACATCTCTCATATAGCTTCTACTTTGCCCATAAGTAGTGGTACGAGTTATTATTTTCATTTTTTTCTACCTTTTGTTGTGCTTATTGAATGACTGTATGGTAACATATACACCTTGTGCAAAGCACATGGTCTATTTGTTACTTTGAATTTCTATTACAATTTAGATAATCACACTATTGGATAAAATATCAATCTGCGTTTGAGTTTGTATTGGAATTTCAATTTAAACGAAGAAAGACTAAGCCTATTTTTCTGGCACGGTACTGATTTTTTTTTTAAAAAGCCAATCTTAATTTTCTAGCTGTTCTTTAATAATTGAATCCTATGGTTGGTCAATATATTAAAGTTAAATGTATATTTTAGTAACCTAATAATTTAATATTATGTATGATAATCCTCATAAGAAAATGGTTTACTTCTAAAATTATATTTTATAAGTAATAATAAAAGTTCACTTATATATGATATATAATTATACTTATATTTCTATAATAGTTTCAAATTCTTATTAGGTAAAACAATCTTTGTGAAAAGTTGTTAGGTAAGAGATCTTTGTGAAAAATTCAACTTATTCTCAAATTAAATATTCTAAGTTGTAAGAAAATCCTGTTTAGTAATGATAAAATACTGATATTAGGTAATATGAAGGTATGAATTATTTTTATTTTACATTATTTATACCATTCAATACATGAATAATAGTATTTGTGCACATAAAATTAATGTATAATTTATTGAGATATTTATATATTTCTTTTAATAATAACAACAATTTAAAATTAAGGCAAATTCAAATTTATAATTATATTTTTATTTCAATCAAAATAGTAATTAACAAAATTCATGTCAAGTAAGGTGATCTTAAAAGAATGTTTTTTCAAACTATATAATCTAAGTAGTAGTAAGTTTTGTTTATTTGACAGTTGTGTTTTTTGTGGTCACAGATTATTTATAAAATTTAAAACTTCTTGTTCTTGCTTTTATAA
Organism: Hedera helix; assembly: GCA_947179155.2. NCBI lineage: Eukaryota > Viridiplantae > Streptophyta > Magnoliopsida > Apiales > Araliaceae > Hedera > Hedera helix. The sequence continues at coordinate 30,843,344 of OX359271.1, read as the reverse complement.
TTTGTGCATGTTAATACTTATTTTGGCTTTCTGCTTTTCTTTTAATTGTATATGATTTGTTCACATATAATCTGTGTGTTTTTGGTTAAGTTATTTCTTTATATTACAAAGGTTCTGATCCTACCCAAAATCTCTCTCTGTTGGCTTCTACTTTGCCCGTTACTTTGCCCATGAGTGCTGGTATGATTTATTATTTTCATTTTTTTCTACCTTTTGTTGTGCTTAGTAACATATACACATTGTGCAAAGCACATGGTCTTATTTTAGAGGGTTATTATTGAATTTCTATTACAATTTACATAATCCTCCTGTTGGATAAAAAATCAATTTGCGTTTGAGTTCACATTGGAATTTCGATTCAAATGAAGAAATAACAAGCCTTTTTTTCAGGCACGGTACTGAATTTTTTTCTAAAATGCCAATCTCAATATATTAAAGTTATACGTTATATTTTTGTAACAGTAATAATTGAAGTTATGAAATACTATTTAGTAATGATAAAATATTGATATTAGGTAATATGAAGTTATGAATTATTTTCATTTTACATTATTTCTTTCATTCAATACATGAATAATGGTATTTGTGCAAATAAAGTTACTTTATAATATATTGAGATATTTTTATATTCATTTTAATAGTAACAACAATTTAATATTAAGTATGGTAAATTCAAATTTATAATTATATTTATATTTTAATCAAAATAGTAACAAATTTCTTGTTAAGTAAGGTGATCTTAAAAGATTTTTTTTTTCTCAAACGATAGAATCTAAGTAGTAATAAGTTTTGTTTTATTTGACAAAGTTGAGTTTTTGTAGTCATACTGATTATTTATAAAATTCAAAGCTTCTTATTCTTACTTTTATAATTTGTTCATTTTAATACTTATTTTGGCCATCTAATCTTTTTTTGATTGTCTATGTTTTGTTATAATAATCTTTGTGTTTTTGGTTAAGTTATTTCTTAATATTTTACAGGTTCCAGTCCTGTCCAAAATCTCTCTCAAATGGCTTCTACTATGCCCACAAGTATAGGTACGATTTATTAATTTCATTTTTTCCTACCTTTTGTTGTGCTTATAGAAGTATAGTAACATATACCTTGTGCAAAGCACATGTCTTATATTAGAGGGATGCTATTTTTGAATTTCTATTACAATTTATATAATCATGCTACAATTTATATAATCATGCTATTGGATAAAACATCAATCTGCGTTTGAGTTCATATTGGAATTTCGATTCAAATGAAGAAAGGCTAAGCCTATTTTTCAGGCACAGTACTGATTTTTTTTCTTCTAAAAAGCCAGTCATAATTTTCTCTTTGTTCTTTAATAATTGAATGCTATGGTTGGTCAATATATCAAGGATAAGTCTGTATACACAACATCTAAACACAAAATCAAACACTACATCTATCTTAACTATTAAAAAGTGGGGCATGACACGGATTTTAATGCCATGCTCCTTTTTATTGGTTGAGATGGATATAGTGTTTGGATGTTGTGTACTTATACTTATTAATATATTAAAGTTTTACGTATATTTTAGTAACAATAATAATTTAATATTATGCATGATAATCCTCATAAGAAAATGGTTTACTTCTAAAATTATGTTGTCCAAGCAATAATAAAAGTTCACTTATATATGATGCATAATTATACTTTTATTTCCATAAATTCATGTTCGGTAAAACAATCTTTGTGAAAAAAATTATCTTATTCTCAAATTAAATATTCTAAGATTTAATAAAATCCTGTATAGTAATGATAAAATGTTGATATTAGGTAATATGAAATTAAGAATTATTTTCATTTTACATTATTTCTACCATTCAACACATGAATAATAGTATTTGTGCACTTAAAATTACTCTATAATATATTGAGATATTATATATTTATTTTAATAATAACAACAATTTAATATTAATATTAATGCAAATTCAAATTTATAATTATATTTATATTTTAATCAAAATAGTAACAAAATTCATTTTTAGTAAGATGATATTAAAAGAAGGTTTTATTTTTTTCAAACGATTAATCTAAGTACGTTGTAGTAAGTTTTGTTTATTTGACAAAGTTGAGTTAAATTCAAAATTTCTTGTTCTTGCTTTTATAATTTGTGCATGTTAATACATATTTTGGCTGGCTGCACTTCTTTTAATTGTATATGTTTTTTTCAAATATAATCTGTGTGTTTTTAGTTAAGTTATTTCTTGATATTATACAGGTTTCCGTCCTACCCAAAATATCTCTGAGATGGCTTCTACTCTGCCCATTACTTTGCCCATAAGTACTGGTATGATTTATTATTTTCATTTTTTTCTCCCTTTTGTTGTGCTTATAGAATTACTATATACTATATAGTAACATATACACTTGTGCAAAACACATGGTCTTATTTTAGAGGGATGTTATTTTTGAATTTCTATTACAATTTATATAATCATGTTATTGGTTAAAACGTCAATTTTCGTTTGAGTTCATATTGGAATTTCGATTCAAATGAAAAAAGATAAGCCTATTTTTTTAGGCATGGTACTGAAATTTTTTCAAAAAAGCCAATCTTAATTTACTATTTGTTCTTTAATGAATCCTATGGTTGGTCAATATATTAAAGTTGCACGTATGTCTTATAGTAACAATAATAATTTAATATTATGTATGATAATCCTCATAAGAAAATGGTCTACTTCTAAAATTAAATTGTCCAAGTTATAATAAAAGTTCACATATGTATGATATATAATTATACTTTTATTTTCATAATAGTGTCAAATTCATGTTAAGTAAAACAATCTTTGTGAAAAGTTGTTAGGTAAGAGATCTTTGTGAAAAAATTATCTTATTCTCCAATTAAATATTATAAGATGTAATAAAATCATGTTTAGTAATGATACAATATTGATATTAGGTAATATGAAGTTATGAATTATTTTTATTTGACATTATTTCTACCATGAATTAGTATTTGCGCACATAAAATTACTCTTTTTTTTTTTGCTAAATAAAATTTGTCTATAATATATTGAGATATTTATATATTTATTTTAATAATAACAATAATTTAATATTAAATAAGGAAAAGTCAAATTCAAATTTATAATTATATTTATATTTTAATCAAAATAGTAACAAAATTCATGTTAAGGTGATCGTAAAAGATTTTTTTTTTTCAAACGTTATAATCTAAGTAGTAGCAAGTTTTGTTTATTTGTCAAAGTTGAGTTTTTGTAGTCAAACTGATTATTTATAAAATTCTAAACTTCTTATTCCTGCTTTTATAATTGGTGCATGTTAATACTTATTTTGGATGTCTGCTCTTCTTTTAATTGTGCATATGTTTTGTTCACACATAATCTGTGTGTTTTTGGTTAAGTTATTTCTTGATATTATACAGGTTCCGGTCTTACCCAAAATACCGTTCAGATGGCTTCCTCTTGCCTATTACTTTGCCCATAAGTACCGGTATGATTTATTATTTTTTCCCAACCTTTTGTTGTGCTTTAAGAATTACTGTATAGTAACATATACACCTTGTGCAAAGCACATGGTCTTATTTTTTAGGGATGTCATTTTTGAATTTCTATTACAAGCTATTGGATAAAACATCAATCTGCGTTTTAAGTTTGTATTGGAATTTCATGTTATGTATGGTGTTCTTAAAAGATTTTTTTTTTCTTTTCTCAAATGATAATTATCTAAGTAGTGATAAGTTTTGTTTTATTTGACAAAGTTGAGTTTTTGTAGTCAAACTGATTATTCATAAAATTCAAAACTTCTTATTTTTGCTTTTATAAGTTGTGCACGTTGATACTTATTTTGGCCATCTACTCTTTTTGATTGTCTATGTTTTGTTCAAATATAATCTTTTTGTTTTTGGTTAAGTTATTTTTTGATATTTTACACGTTCTGGTCTTGCCCAACATTTCTCCCAGATGACTTCTACTCTGCCTATACCCAGAGGTACTGGTCGGACAAAAAAAAAAAAAAAAAACTAAAACAAGACGAACTAAATTGTTTATTTAATTATTATAGTGTATTGGTATCTTGTTTTTGTCCCATTCTATTTGACAAAGTTGACTTTTTATAGTTAAGTTGACCATATTTAAATAGACTAAAGTACATATTGCGCCCTAAAGTTGTATAAATTTTGATGTTTGCACCCTAATGTTTAAAACGTATGTGCACCCTAAACTTCTTTCTCACTTAAAAAAAATACAGTTTGGACCCAAAAATTGAGTGTATTTTGTTTAGCAGAAAGAACTTTGTGTAAAACTTTGTCTAGCGAAAATCTTTGAAGGGTGCATTTTGTTTGGTAACAAAAATTTTAGGGTGCACTTAGATACGTTTTAAACATTTGGGTGCAAAACTCAAAATTACTGCAACTTTGGGGTACAATTTGTACTTTAGTCATCAATATTATATAAAATTTTGTGATTTTAGAAATTTAAATAAGCATACTTAATTGTTGATTTAAAAAATAGTTAATTTGAGCATGAAAGTTAAAATTTGTCAAATAAAATGGGATATAGGGAGTACGTATTTTGGCATTGTCTTGATTATTTTTTTTTCTTATCTCTTACGTTAGTAAAATATATAGTAATTATTATTATTTATGTCATAGGTATTATTTCGGACTTATCTCATGATTCTGGTTCAAATAGGAGTAATATGCTCAAAATGTTTGAAAGGAAGTTTAAGCGAATCATGATTGAGAGCATTGAGTTAGAAAGGTCTGCCCAAGATGCTATCTCCTTTTGGCATTCACAGTGCCACGGTTCCGTGATCATCGCAGGGGCTGTTGGTTTTTTATCTATTGCCAAGTTACCATGTTATACGGTTGAGATATTCGGTGGAGTGTTGTTACTATTTCTGTTGGGAATGGTTTACCCTTCTATCTGTGCGGTTCATAACTTGAGGTATGTGGATGCATCATTGGAGAGATTAAAGGAAAGACTCACTGATCTCGGAAATACAATTAGTAACTCAAGTGTAGCAGTGCCCGAACTTCAGCCTCTCGCTCATGAAGTTAGGGATTTCAAACTTATGGTTAAAAGCCGCTATAGTGTGGACTTGATTGTTCAAATAGTTTTTGCAATTGCATACTTTTTAGTGATGCTGTTTATAGCCTATGAAGTGTTTTGTGGTAAGAATCTATCTTGATTTATTTTTTAATTGGTCTTTGTTTTTTTCTTTTTTTCACATCCTTCTTTCTCACTTGGTCATTGCATTTTATTCCAGGCTGATCAGAATCTACGCGGACAGAATCCAATTGGACAAGGTTGGAAAATTCAACAAGATCAGAGTGAAGATTTGGTTTAACTGGTTTTTGAAATTTAAATTTCTTGGGACGTGTTTTGGTGAGTATTATGCCAGTGTTGCTCCTCGCTATCCTAATTTGCTAGACTTTCTTAATTACATAGACTCGTGAACTTATTGATGTGTATGAAAATTGTAATGAAAACTAACAATGCCTTCTTAGTGCAATGACAATGAGTCTTACTTGATATTAATTCACTATTATCAAATAATAGAGAATATAATTTGAGAACAAAACACAAAAAATTGTATAACCTAACATGAATTCGACACTTATGAAAATGAAAATGTAAGTATAATTATATATCATATATAAGTATATTTTTATTATTACTTAGACGGTATAACGTTGAAGTAAACTATTTTCTTATGGGGAACACTAGACATTATTTAAATTATTTCTATCGCTAAGATATAAGTACAAATATAACATATTAGGATTCAATATTAAAGAACAAAAAGAAAATTAAGATTAGGTTTTCTGAAAAATTTCACTACGGAGCCTATAAAAAAGAAAAGGGCTTACTCTTTTTTTATTTGAATCAAAATTTCATTCCGAACTCAAAATGCATATTGATGTTTTATCCAATAGGATAATCATATAAATTATAATAAAGATTCGAAAATATCATCTATCTATAATAATACCAATTTTTATGCACAAGGTGTAAATGTTATTATACAGTAATTACATAAGCACAACAAGAAGTAGATAAAAAGAAAATAATAAATCGTACTAGGAATAATAGACAAAGTATAACCCGTTTGGGAGATATTTTGGATAGGAACAAAATCTGTAAAATTACAAAAAATAACTTAACAATGAACACAGATTATATGTGAACAAAATATACACAATCAAAAGAAGAGCACAAGATGAGTAGTGCCAAAATAAGTATTAACATGTGCAAATTATAAAAGCAAGAACTAGAAGTTTGGAATTTTATAAATGATCTATTTGACTATAAAAACTCAATTTTGTCAAATAAAATAAAACTTATCACTACTTAGATTATATAGTCGAACGAAAGAAATATTTTTTCTTATAAAGATTACCTTACCTAACATGAATTTGTTATTATTTTGATTAAAATATAAATATAATTATAAATTTGAATTTATCTGACTTAATATTAAATCGTTGTTATTATTAAAATAAATATATAGATATTTCAATATATTATAGAATAACTCTATGTTCACAAACACTATTATGTATATTTTACATAATTTCAAACCAATTTTTAAGAGGAAGAAGTGGAATAATAACAGTGTACTGGAGCTCCCTTTTTCATATGGGGATGAAACGTAGTTCTAAAACAAAAGAACAAGGCCCTTTTAAACTACAAAACAAGGAATTAAAAAAAATGGAATCCCACAAATAGTACTCCTCATATTTACTTACTCGGCCATCATTCACTTACTGGACGGTTGGTTTGACGGAATCGTTTTACTGCGGAATGGAATGATGATTGAGAATCAGAATCAGATCATTATAGAATTAAAATTGAATATTTTATTCATGCGTTTGTTGTATTATTTAAACATTGTATCAGAATGAAATGAAATAAATAAAATGACCAAAATATCCCTAAAATATATTTAATATTAATTATTTGTATATGTTATAAATATAAATATTATAAATATGTAGCATACATACATACATACATACATACATACATACATATATGTATAGTTCACTTGTGCATGATATGAATGTTGTATTTAATTTTGATATTTTTCACTAGCAACTCAGAATCGTGTATTTCTTCAGATTAAATGCAAATAAGTCCCCTGAACTCTAGGATTTTTGAATTTTGAGCCCTTGTTTTTTGGTCAATGCAAATTGAGCCCGTTGCTTCCAAGAATTGATCCTTAAATCTAAAGTTTGAATTTATGTTCATCACACCACCCAAGCACTATGACTCTATTTGCTTAAAATGCACAAGAAATAAATCATACACTAAATAACTTTATTCCCCCCCCCCCCCCCCCCCAAGAATTATAACTATAATAATAAAAATAATTATTGTTTTCAATAATAATAATAATAATAATAATTATTATTATTATTATTATTATTAAATACTAATAATAATATTAATAATAATAGTTTCTAATAATAATAATAATAATAATAATAATAATAATAATAATAATATAATAATAATAATAATAATAATAATATAATAATAATAATAATAATAATAATAATAATAATAATAATAATAATAATAATAATAATAATTTATTTTTAGTATTCTGGGGAGAAATAAAGTTATTTAGTATATGATTTATTTATTGTAGATTTTAAGCGATTAGATTTATAGTACTTGGGTGGTGTAATGAACAAAAGTTCAAAGTTGAGGTTTTTAGGATCAATTCTTGGGATCAACTAATTTTTTGGGCCAAATCTACTTAAATTCCATGTCATCGGTGCAACATGTGCGCCACATGGGCAGTAACGCACATGTGACACCCGGGGGCTCAATATCCAAAATTTTAAATAGTATGTGACTCGATTTGGATTGACCAAAAGAAAGGGGCTCAAAGTCCAAAAATCCTAGAGTTCAGGGGACTTATTTGTATTTAACTCGTATTCCTTCTTAATGATTAAAAGACGCTTTACCAAATACTCTAATTTCGCCGCTCATATAGCTGTCTATGTATGGTAAAGATGTTTCAAAAACTGCAAATGTTATGCATGTATGTGTGATGATCTATTCAACCTCCCTCCCTCCCTCTAGATCATCTTAGTGTACAAAATCTCTTATCCTTTCTTTTATCCCTAACTACCTTGTCTCTACAATCTTTGGATTGAGTTTGTTTTGGTTTCAAGTAATTTGATCTTACATTTTGTAAACTAATTCTTTCTATCCTTTATTTGAAAGATTAGATCATTATCTTTTCTATTCAATCTTTATAATGTTGGATTTTATTTCAAAACCTCCCTAAACCGATATGTGTGTGCGCGCGTGCGTGCACGTGCGTGTGTATATCCATACACACACGCACATGTTGGTTTTAAAATTCAAGTTGGGTTAGTAAAATTTCTTATCTTTCATTAGAATTGGTTTATTAAAAAGAATAACATCTTATCATAACCAAATCCTAGCTTAAAGATTTACAAAACTAGTTGTTACACATATTGGCTATAAATAGCTATATTTAGATTTAAAAAAAATACATAGCAACAATATCATACAAGAGAACACAAGCTTACAATGTAATAACCGAGAAAATTACGGTCCTAATTTTATTTTTTTAAATACTGTGTGTGACCGTGTATATTTGTGTGTATGTGCGATGTGATAAGAATTGTAAGATAGTTAATTTCATTAGCTCGAATTAACTATGGAATGAAAAGAAATGCAAGAGAAACTTATGCGATGAGATCACAAAACTTGAACGTTGGCCTTGAATGACAAATAAGAAATTTAATAATCACTAAGTGAGTTATTTGTGCGATTAATGAAGAAGAATAAAATAAAGGAATTATTGCACTTAAACCAATGTGAGAATATGTGTACGTTATGTGTGTTAGGGTTTTAATAAAACAAGCTCAAAAATGGTAAGTGTTAGGGTTTTATAATCGAACCCAATCTAGTAGTCCAAATGACTTTTAAATAGCAAGTCTAATTGGATTATGTAATTAAACTAACGTGTTTATTAAATGAGTCCAATGTGTTAAGTCTTATGTTATTTAGATGTTACTCAAATGATGAATTAAATTAAATTAATACTAGTCCAACACTTCATAGAAATTCAAGTATGGTAAGCTAGTAAGATTTAGCCCAAATGTTAGTAATGATAATCATGGTATGATAGTCCAATGAATGGAAACTTAAATGAAGTAAACTAGCAACCCAATGCGAATTAAATTGAGTCCAAATATATGGAATTGATGAGCCAAAATGGAATTAACTAGAGAGTCCAATTAGTAGCCCAAATGAATGCGTGTATTGGTAAAATGAATATATATATATCAGTGTATTTATACATAAGGGTATTTATAAATGTATGGACAATAAAAATAAATCAAAAATAGGAGAAAATGGGGGGGGGGGGGGGTAGTAGCCGGTCAAAGGAGGGGGGCATGGGAGGGTTCAAAGCTCTAAGCAATTCTCATTTTACTCCTAGATAACCTAATCCCCTAAAACTCTCCCCAATGCAGTGTCAATTCCCCTAAATTATGGATCTTGTTTCTTGTGGGATTAGTGACTAATTAACTAGATGTTGTTTGATTAGCAAAGTTAAGGACACTTAACAATCCTATAAATAGAGTGCACCACCAAGCTTGTAAGGTTTGCTAGTTCATTTGTTAATTTTACCAAGTTAGAAGAAGAGAGAGCTCTTGAGAGAAAAAGTAAGAAAATACTTTAAGTGTTAGTGAGTTTATGAGCTAGATCATTAAAACACTAAGAGAGAGAATAGAAAGAGATTTTGAGTAGATTAAGAAGCCAATGTGGAGAGTTTCGTACATTTTATTTTCAAAAGAAAAAAGAACAAGAAGAACTTTAAGGTTTAAAAGTGTTCTATCTTTTAGATTTATAGTTATTTTTATAGTTGGATGGTTGTTTTATGTGTCAAACAAGTTTGTTGTGGGACTTTTCTTTGTGAAGAGGGTCTATGGTGAGATCCGATGAAATAAAGTTAGATTTATGATGGTGTATATGAGATCTATGTGATCTACGTATTTGTATGTGAGTTTTGTGGTCAAAAAGTCATTTTGAGGTATAAGTGTGTTCTATGTTTTCAAAACCAATTTTTAAACTCTATGATGGTAGATCTAGTCTAAATATGAAGATCTATGGTCAATGATGTATGATATGTGTGTAACCCTGGCGATTGGCGAAGTGGTTTAAGCTTAGCTCTGGAACGAGCCATAAACCCGGACGTCCTGGGTTCGAGTCCCACTTGCAACAATAGTGATGTCTTCTCATAAGAAAAGGTAACGGGGCCACAGGTCGCACATTTCAGGGCGAAGCCATGTCTAAGGCAGAGCCTGTGCGCAAAGCCTGACCCGGGGTGAGAGACTTAGTCCGACTGCGGTTGGGATACTTCACATTATCAAAAAAAAAAAAAAGATGTATGATATGTGAATTAATATGATTTGTATGTAAAAAGATAGAAGAAAGATGCATATAAGTATGTTTTTAAGAAAACCCTAGTTAGATGTGTGGTTTGATGATTTGTGATTTGAGTTGTGAAAGTTATTTTTTTAGTTTTTATGGCTTGAATGATAGATCTATAAGTTTTAAAGGTAACCCAACTTGAATCATTGAAAAATGTAGTGGAATGAGTAAGTTATGAAGTTTGTACCAAAATATGTCGATTTGAAAACCCTAGTTGATCGATCATGATTTTTTGTGTCGAAAATAGTTTCAAAAAGTGAATCGATTCATGAAATATTGAAGAACATTAATTTACGAAGATAACAAATCAAATTTGAAGTTAGTTAAACGTGTATTGAATGTTTTATGCAATATTGAATTAAAAGTGTCAAATTAGAAAATCTAAAAAAAAGAGGAAAAATGATTCTGCCTAGCAACGCTAGGGCGCTAGTTTACAGTGTAAACACAGCGTCGGGGCGCTGTCCCTGAATTTTTTAAAATGATTTTTATTTAACTGGTCGGGTCGGGCCATATAAAACGGATCGGGTTGGATCTTTTGAATCTAAATTGGGTTAGAAAAATATAAATTAAATAATATTATTATTAGACTAAATTTAAATAATTAAAATATTATTAAAGGATTAATAATATTAGTAAAGGGATAAAATATTATTAAAAGAATAATAATGAATAAAATATTATTAAATGATTAATAATATTTGAAAATGTATAAAATATTACTAAATGAATAATAATATTAGTAAATGAATAAAATATTATTAAATAATTAATAATATTAAAAAATAAATAAAATATTATTAAACGGTTAAAATATTATTAAATTATTGATAATATTAGTAAATGAGTTAAATATTATTGAATGATTAATAATATTAGAAAGAGAGTAAACATTCTTAAATGATTAATAATGTCAATAAGTGTTTAAAAATAATTAAGTGATTAAGATAATATTAAATGGTTAATAATATTCGTACATGATTAAAAATTATTAAATGGATAGTAATATTCGTTAATGATTAAAATATTATTAAATAGTTAATAATATTTGTATGTGGTTAATAATATTCTTAAATGATTAAAATATTATTAAATGGTTAATAATATTTGTATGTGGTTAATATATGATTAAATGTTGATAATATTATGAACTGATTGATATGTTATTAAATGTTAATTATGTGATCAAAATATTATCAAATGTTGATAATATTATTCGGTAATTAAAGGTTGTGATTAAGTGTTAAGTGATTGAAGTAATATATAGGAAGGTTGTTAATGTTTAAAATAAACATGTATTTGATATACTGATTGATAGATCAACGTTATTAATGTTAAGTCATCCAAACGAAGTAAATTTAAGTTGAGTAGCCATAGTCAGCAGAACAGGCAAGTCTCCTAACTCTGAACTTGTTTCATTATGCAAGTTCCTATACCCAGACTTGTATTTATTTTGCAAGTTCCTAAACTTAACCTTGTATTTATTTTGCAAGTATTCTAAGTGGGATAATTATTGAAAATTATTCTACATTGTTATAAATTATTGATATCCGCACTTGGTGCAATTGAAGCCTTATTCTATTATTGAAATTATTGAAGCTTGAAAGTTCTTTTAAATCCATGAACTGTTTAAGAAGAAGTCTATGCTATTTGTACTGACTAGATAATGCATGTATTAATTCATTTACTTGAACATTATTTAAGCTAGTCAAAACCATATTGTTGTGGTGCAGAATCAAAGGTAAGTGCAGTAATGAACAACCCTCATAGTAGGGGAAAACTTTAAATATTGCAGGTATAAACTCTAAACGAAATGCAGGTGGATATGTGTTGGTTTGAAAAAATATGACATACATACAATCAAATTGTAATAGTGCAACGGATGCAAGAAAAATTAGATTTAAATTTTTTTACAAACCAATAACCAAGACCATTCTTATGCAATAATTAATAATTGAGAAATGATAATAGATTTATACCTTTGTAGAACCAAGTTTTCAGAGGTACAAGTTCACCTCCTTTTAATCCTTCGCGTTCTTCTTAGAATTCACCGAAACTATGGGTGGCTAGCCCTAATTTTCTCTTTTCTAGTTGTAGAGAAAATATGAAGCACTCTCCCAATTCTTATGGAAGAGCGTGTAACCCTAATCCATAATAATACTTCTCTTATTTATAGATACGGTCAACCTTCCTAAACTATTTAGGATCAAGGTTTTTAATTAATCTACTAATCTAATTAGGAACAAAATTAATTTAATATAATAATTATAATTCCTAAACTAGTTAAGAACTTAATTATTTATTATGAGAGTACTTCTTATTATTTAATTCCTAAAATGTAATATTCCGAACTTTCGAGATAATTGCAATCGACTTGATATGAATAAATAAAGATTGAATTACATCTTATATGTGTTTTGGAATCTTCGTTGATGTATATTTTTGTGTTTCGATTAGAGTATCCAACCTTAGCACATAAAAGGAGAATACAAGTTTTATTTTCAAAAAAACAGAAAAGTTGTTAAACCCTAAACCCTAGAAAATAACCTAGGCCCTCGAGCGAAACGTGTACGTCAAATTGATATTATGTTTCAAGATTCATCATTCCCACGCTCTGAAAACATATAATAGTCGATAAATTTGTTTTGAAAAGCGTGTCGGGAATAGGACAAAATAGGGAAAAACAATTTTTTTGTTGTTGAGTTTTTGATTGTTTAACCATTTTATGAAAAAAGCTCGTCGAAAACATTATTCATAAAAAAACGTGCAACGTCTTTTGAACTTTTCACTTCACATAATATCATTTATACGGAACAAAACTCAGTAATATCAGACTTTTAATGAGTAAATGTCAATTAAACCGGAAGACTTAAGAATGAACTAAGTTAAAGATAATTAGTTGAAATCAAACTAGATTATGTGTAACTAAGTTAGGGTAACCAAACTAGGAAAAACTAGCACGATTACACTAACTGAAAAAAAAACTAGTACGATTTGTTGGAACTAAGTCCAAGTGAAAACGAATCGACCAATCAGAAAAAGGGTGATGCAATGATGATGCAAGCCTTAAAGAATATTCCAAGAATATGCTAAGGTACCAAAGTGTAATTTTTTTAGATACTAAAGCGTAATAAGCCAAGCCTCTAACGTGTAATTAACAAAACTTGGTTTTTCTATAAATAGGAAGTTAACATCTTCATTTTTATCATTCATTTTCAAAGCTAAAATTCTAGTATCAAAACTATACACATATATAAGAGTGAGTTCTTGATAGTTGATTGCAAAGAAATAGTTAGAGTTTGCAATTTCAAAAGGTACAATCTCTAGTCATTTATAATGTTCAAATTTTCTTTCGTCTTTAGTTTTAAAAAGCTCAAGAACGCGAGTCGTAGCCATGTACGATTGTCGTTCTCCGCGTTCTTCACGTTTTCTTGAGCATTTCTTCATTTTGTAGTAGTTATAATGTCGAATTTCAATTCATAGTTTAAAGCTCAAGAACGTACGTCATAGCCATGTACGATTGTCGTTCTCCGTGTTTTTCGTGTGTTCTTGAGCAATAATTATAAATTGTACTAATCAATTATACAAGCCATTATAATGACCATATTATTTCAAATTCAAGTGTCATAATCACTTATGTAAGCAGTTATAATGCTCAAATTATTTCAAGTGTGAAATCTAAAAGCTTAAGAACGTAAGTCATAGCCATGTACGATTTTTCGTTCTTTGTGTATTTTGAAGCAAAAGTCATGAATCTTTCTATGAGAATGTTTAAGATTTATTATTTTTATATTATGAAATGTTATTTAGTCTTATAACATGATATCTCAAATAATTAAATCTAGCGTTACCATGTTTTCACATGGTTAACCCTAAAAATATTGGTCAAAGCATGCATATTGCCTATTTTTGCCATTTTCTAAAAATTTAAATTCATATTATGCCTTAGAAACCTAAACTAAAGTTTTATATCATGAAATTCTAAGCAATTTAGACTCTAGAATCATCTCAAAATATTTTTCTATGATAAAGTTATGACAGTTATCAGAAAAGAGGTCGAAGATGAAAATTTAAGGGAGCCCTCGGGTATAAGCCATGAAAAAAATGATTTTGAGCTAGATGTTTAACCAAATGATTCCACTAACAAAAATAGTCTAGTTAAACTATCAACGCGCATTAAAAAGTAAAATTTAAAAAACTAACATCCGGATACGCGCAACCCTTTATGTAGGCTTTTAAACGCTTTACCGGGAAACCATAAGTTAGCTTTAAGGCAAGTTTTCTATCATTAACATTTGTTTACTTATTTTTTATGTGATTTATATATCTTGTACAATCAAAGAGTTATAAATCTTTGATATGAAAGTTATTACTTCTTATTTCGACATAATTTAACAAATGAAATGTTTATTCGTAACATATTTTGAACTATGCTTTATTAATCAAACTAAGTTATCTTGGGAAGATTCTGACATGTGAAGTAAACTGAGATGAACGAATATGTATCACTGTTCATGATTTGTTCAGTATAGTGTATGTTATGCATAACATAGGATGTTGTTAGGTTGATCATATTTCGATATCCACTGTAAACGGTTCTAAGTTGAAAGACAAAGAACAGTTCAAGGTCTAACCACCACTCAGTCTTGTTATGTTAAAATATTTTTAATATCAATTGTTGTGCCATGAATCCTTACAATCCATATCGGTGTGAGTTTACTTATATGTTATGTGTTTAAGACTTGTTGAGCATTTTCGCTCACCCTTGCAAATAAACCTAATTTTAAGACAAACTCGAGAGCTCCGACTCAAAGCAGAAAGGAAAAAAAATGCGTAGACTAGTTTACTGCTTTCCTTACTTGTTTTTAGCTGTAGTCATAATAACATTTTGCAATAAGGACAAGTTTCACACATGTAATCGAATATTATATTAATATTATCAAGTTTCATCACATTCTCTTGTTACGTCTTTACTTTGATTAAACTTTGAATTGTTAAAACTTAACATAATATTGATAATGATCTATTTATCTGAATGAGAATGGTAAATAACGTTGTGAGTACTGTAGGCATCCGAGACAGGACTAATCGATGTTAAGTGATCAAATTCATCGTTAGGTTCCTTAGACCAAAGTACAAACTTGTTATTACCATTCTGAACGTCAGATAAGTAGGATTATTGATATGAAGAGATATCACTATAACCAAATGTGTTTTGAGTGAGGGTTTTAACTAGTTAAGTATATTCTGTACGGAAAGAGAATTTTGCACCGGACAAATATACAAACATTTGTCGCAGATAAAGATGCAAACATTTATCACGAGTGAAGATACAAATATTCATCGCGAGATTCTCTATTCTCAAGAACCGTCCTAACGATTTAATGCCGTGAATCTTGGAATATGTAAAGTTATAGAATATCTAAATTTTAAGGTTAAAATATTATGAATGAGTATTAAGTCCCTTGCATCGACTATAAAGACTTAGTATGCAATAATGAAAGATCTTTGGAAATTAATATGAGAACTTTGTTTATGAATAAATAAAATCATCTATAAACCTAATGATTTAGCATTTATAGTGAACACCAAATCAACTATAGAAAGTATAGTGATTTGGGTTATAGTTGATTTGGGGGCGTCACATAAACCATTTAGGAACTTAATAATAATAAGACTATTCTTATTAATTTATAATTAGTATTTTTAAAATCTATAATTATAAATATTAAGTTATTTAATTTATTCTATCATCATAGTATAAATTAAATATACTCAATTTATTATTACCATTAAACCTTTAACTTCTAAAATAAATATTTTCCAGTGTGACCCTTTAGGTTCTCCATATTAAACCGGTTGTAGAATAGATTAATTAGAACTATTCTAATCTTATTTATATAATGAATTAAATTATTTAATTCATTTAGTAAATAATATTTATTCCACAATAAGGGTAAACATCCTTAGCTGTCAACGACTTTTCAGATAATATAGATTTTAACATTTGATCGTAAAAGAACATTTCAGCGAATACCGTACAATTTAATCATTCTACCATACAAAAATATATGACATGGAATAACTGTCAAATCTTATTTTATTTAATCATATACATTTCAATTCACAAATGTACAACTCTAATGTAAATTAGAAACTCCTTTCTAATTTTTATTTCACATTGGCAAAGGATTTTTGAGTTGTCATTTATCGAATTACATTGAACATACTCTTCCTTTACTGAAAGTCGTAGATCATTTCTTAACCATTCGCCTATCTTCATGTACAACTTATTATACCCGAACATATCGTTTGTTATACCCAAAGAGTCTTAAGGAATATGCCAAAATATAACTCATCATACACAAGGTACTATGATGATCTTAATTCCAAGGATTATATGTACTACTATCACTTAAGGAACTCCTATTGACAGGCAAGTAAAACTTCATTAGGTGTTCCTTAAGCGAGGCACGTTCAGTGAACTTATTCTCTAATAAGCATCTACATACTTATTTTAGTGTCTCCATACAAATGATTATGAGATCAATCATCCTCTTCGTAAGAGTAATCATAGCATGTACTAATCTATCGGGATTCACTAATTCCCTTTTTAGTGATCCCTCGATTAGGAACATTTTAGTTTTTTAATTATAAAGAATTTAGATCTCATTAACATGATCTTCATCATGATTCTAAAAGTATTGCTCAAAACTATGAGTTTATCCATTTAAGTAATTCAACAAATTAATCATGAATAAAGAAATGCCTTAAAACTTTTATTAATAAAAAAGTAAGGTTACAAAGTATATGCTCATCACATCAAATGTGATTGGCTTGAGGGCATACTCCTTTTTAATTTTCCACTTGCACTAAAGTCAATCGCCCATAGTATCTTATACCTTATTCTTTAAGTGGCGATCTTTTTGAATTGCTGAGAAAATGCTTTAGTTAACGGATCTGTATAATTATTTTAAGGGGCCTATCATCTCTTTGGTGTTATCTCATTTTTTGAATGATTCATTTAATCATTCGAAAGTGCTGCAACATATGTTCGGAACTCAGATGAAACCTAGGTTCTTTGGCTAATTGAACTCCTTTAATGCTAAGAACCATTTCAAGTACTATAATGAACTTGTTCATTCAAACAATCACATTTGCAACTTCAGTTATAGTTATTTACTATGTCTTTGTCACTAAATCATCAACTTTTTGTTGCTTGAAACTTTTTCAATTCACTGCACCACTGTTCAAGATTATCATATAGCCTGACACGGATTTGCTGTTGTGTTGGTTATTCTAAAAAAATTGAGTCTTTATAGACCTTTAGTTTCAAATCAAACCCACCATTAAAAACTCTTTTCTAATATTATTCTCCATGATTGAACTGATATCTGCTTATCACTTATAAACAACATTAGGTCTAATACATGTCATTCCATACATGATAGATCCTATTGTCGAAGCATCAGGTATCTTTATCATGCAATCTCTTTCTTTATGTGTCTTTAGGGATAATTTCTTGGAGAGATTAACTCTTTGACTCATTAACATAAGACATCTTGGAGTTTGGCACGCTAAACTTCTTTAGCATTGAATCAATGTACGTTCCTTGGGTCAAGCCGAGCATCCTTTATGATCTATCACTATAGACCTTTATCCCCAATAGTAGGATGCTTCTCTAAAGTCTTTCACGGAGAAGTGTTTTAGACAATCACATCTTTACTGATTGTAACATCAGTATGTCATTCCTTATCAGTAGTATATCAACATATAATACTAGGAATGTCATAATGCTCCCATTAACATTTTGTA
This sequence comes from Hedera helix, assembly GCA_947179155.2. Lineage (NCBI taxonomy): Eukaryota > Viridiplantae > Streptophyta > Magnoliopsida > Apiales > Araliaceae > Hedera > Hedera helix. The sequence goes on along the minus strand of OX359271.1, from coordinate 30,825,062 downwards.
CACACTTGGTTCATCTTTGCTTTGATAAAATCAAATTCTTTTGATTATCTCATCAAAATGGATCTTCCATCTTCGAGAAACTTGCTTCAATCTATAATTGGATCATTGGAGCTTACATATTTGATTTTCTCCATCATTGGAGACAAATCCATCTAGTTGTATCATACATACGTTCTCTATTGAGGAATGGCATCTACACGTCCATTTGTCAGATCTCGTATAGTAAGCTGCAACTACAAGTAAAATTTGAATGGTCTTAAGCATTTATACTAATGAAAAGTTTCGTTATAGTCAAATCCTTGACTCTATTTGAAACATTTTCGCCACTATTCAGGTCTTATAGGTCTCCACATTGCCATATGCTTTAGTCTTTCTAAAAGATCCATTTCGAATTTCATGGCCATCAACCATTTATCTTGAATTTCTACTACTCATGTCTCATCGTATATAACTAGATCACCATTCTCTATGATACGTACCTCATCATTATCATCTATGATGAATCTATATCTTTTAGGTATCTTCGGTACTAAACCAGATTTACGACTTAGTTGTGGTACAATAGGTTTATCTACTTGTACAAATTCCTTCATTTGATCTGTAGTGTTTAGTGATTCTTGAACTTCTTCAAGATCTATCTTACTCCCACTAACTCCTTCAAGGATAAACTCATTTTTCTTAGAAGGGAGAGTATTTTAAGAAACACCTTTTAATTAGTCGGATTATAGAAGTAATACCCTAAACTTTCTTTAGGATATCCTACAAGTTTACACTTGTCAGATCTTGTCCCTTGTTTATTGTTGTCAAACCTTTTGACATAAGCTGGACAATCCAAATCTTAACATACTTAAGACTTGGTTTTCTCATTGTCCATAACTCATATAGAGTCTTAGGGACAGAATTAGAAGGTATCTTATTTAGTAGATATATTGTCGTTTCTAGGGCATAACCCCAGATATATACTAGAAGATTGGTAATACTCATCATGGATCATCATCATGTCCATTGTGGGAGAATATCATTTGTTTGAGATGATCTAGAAACTTACTGCTTAAGTATTCATTTCTCGATCTAATCGAAGAACTTTAATACTTTCAGCCGCTTGTTTCTATAATTCACTTCTGAATTCTTTGAACCTTTCATACGATATGGATTTGTATTTCTTCAAATACATATATCAAAATCTAGAATCATTAGTGAAAGTAATAAATGAAAACCCTCATCTTATATTTGTTGTCATAGGTCTCACACACAACTGTGTGTTTTATCTCTAACAACTCTGCAACTCTCTCTTCATGTCCACTAAATGAAGATTTAGTCATATTGTCCATGATACAAGATTCACAAGTTATATTTGATTCATAATCAAAAGGCTCTAAAAGCTCATATGTATGCAACTTATCTAGTCTTGTTTCATTAATATGACCGAGTATTTAGTGCAAAATGAAGGTATGATTCATATCATCTTTTTGCCTTTAGTTTGTTCAATTTAAAATATTTTTCATGTAAGTCAAGTACGCAAAGTCCAACAAGTAATCAACCAGTTCTAAATAAAATATTATCATTATAACCAGAACAACAATTGTTCTTTATTATAATGTCTCAACCTTCCTTGTTTGCACATGAAACAAACTTAATATTTCTAATAAGAACTGAAACATAGTAACAACTTATTAAGTTAATAGACTTGCCCATAAACAATGCTAAACTTTAAGTTCATATGGTTAATGTAGCAACTTTTGTCGCATTCCCCACACACATGATTACTTACCATTTGTTTAGCCTTCTACTTCTACTTAGTCTCTGTAATGACTTGCATATTTAACACCACCAGCAGGTATCTAATACCCCAGTAGAACTTGACTTATAAAAAGTTCTATTTCATTATGAATAAATTTATATCTACAGTAGAAGCTTCTACAAGCTTCTTCTGCTTAGATATTGCAACTCTCTTGCAGTTGTTCTTCCAGTGTCCTGACTTATCGTAATGAAAATAAACTCCTTTGCCATTGGGATCACTTTTATTTATATCATTTAATTAGTGTCTTTCGTTTTCCTTATATCCTTTCTGACTCCTCAGAAACACCTTTGGTCATCTTCCCTCGCTTAGAAGATTCATCTATAAATAAAACTTGGTCTTTCTTGGAAAGAAAGTGACTCTCAACAGTCTTCAACATGTTTAACTAGTAATGTAAAATGACATCTAACTTACTAATGTTTGAAGTTCACAACAAATTATGAATAGAAGTCAGTGAGTGACTGCAAGATCGAATCTTGACACAACTCTCTATCCTTGACAAAATCCAGTTGTCTCAGTTGATTAATCTAATTAGTCATCTTTAGGACATGTGTCTTTACTATAGTGTCATTGGTCATTATAGATCGGAATAGCTCCTTAGATATCTTATATCTAATCGACCTACTTTGCTCACCATACAACTCATGAAGGTGAAACAATATAGTAGGCACATCCATTTTATCGTGTTAACGCTGTAACTCGATATTCATGGATGCGAGCAGAATGCATTGAGCCATAGTTACACCATCTTGCCATTTCACAAGTAGCAATCTCTTTCTCAGAGGCATTGTCTACAACGTTTGCAGGGATTGACAAATTTAAGGACATTTACTAGCTTTTCAGTATTGAGAACTATTCTCAAATTGCTTTAACCAATCCGAACATTTTGGTTTGATTAAATTTGTTAGAATCCAATATGCTATGCAGTGTTAGTGAATTAAATGTGGCATAATTATTTAAGTGAATATTAACAACATTAACATGCATTCATTTTATTAATCACCAAGTTAAATTAGGTCTTTATTTAAAATGGTGTCTCCCACTATTTTCATCAAACTATATTACCCTCCATATATAGTTCGACAAATCTAGTTAAAGATCTGCTAGTGAGAATAAGGATCCTATTTCAAATGTATATAGCCTGTGTGACACAACAAACTATATATAAATAAATAAGTAGATAACTTCTTGTCAATTACATCAATATGTAACTCTTTTTATTTTGCCTATTGAATTATTATGATTATATGTGACACATCCAAATCAAAATTATTTAAGTCTGACCAAGCATTTTCATATAAGTGAAGAGAAAAATATTGCCCTTGTGTGACACAACAAAACAGTAATGTTCAATTCATTTATAAACATATACTATGTAATAAAATAATATCTCAAATAATTAATATAAGCCTTGTATGACACAACAAACGTATATTGATTATTAGATACTCTATCATTTTACTATGCTAGAAGGAGACATTAGATATTCTAAATATCTTTGAACATTACAACTTAATATATTTACTTTGAAGTACTAGTATGTATGAGCATTAGGGTTTTAATAAAATAAACCCAAGATATGTTAAGTGTTAGTGATTTAATCGACTAACTCAATTAAGTAGTCCAATGGACTTATAAAAAATAAGTCAAATTGGATTATGTAATTAAGCTAATGTGTTTATTTAATAAACCCATTGTAGTAGCCTTATAGGATTTAATTAGTTAACCATATATGAAAAATATGGTGAGTCTAAATAAATTTAAACTAGCCCAACACTTGTTTATATTTCAAGTATCTTAGTTAGCCAATTTATTTAATTGTTGGGAGCCCAAGTGTGATGACTTAAATAAATTAATATAGTAGCCCAAATGAATTAAATGACGAGCCCAATAAATTAAATTTCCTAAGCCCAAATGGTAGTCAAAGTTGTTGTCAATGAATTATATATTGATGATATTTGTGATATGAGAATAGCCCATATTTTATTAAATTATTGATATGAGAATATATTGATGATATTTGTGATATGTGAAACGCATGAAGTATGATTATATGCGAAGAATGTATAGAATAAGAAGCATGACTTGATATATGTTAGATGTGTATTATATGCGATGTATAAGAAGTATGAAGCATTCATAAAATGAAAAATATGAAAAGCATGACATACGTATAAAATGCAGAGTATGTTTAATATGTGAAGCATGCAATGTGTTATGTGTAGCTGTTAAACTTGATGAGTCGTCGTGCTCACTCTTGCTATAAAATAAACACTTTCAGATAAGTGCGAGTTAGTCAAAATTTTTTATAAAGATCAAGGAATAGGAATGCATATTACTTTCACTAAAGGTCTAGACGACTATTGTAGATATCAGTCCGAATTGGACAGGTAAAATGATTGTGTAGTATAAGAAATGGTTAGTGTGTATCTTGAGTGTTAAATACTCAAATTGATTGTAATAGAATGTCATATCGTATATGATATTGAGACATACTAGGAATGTATAAAGATTGGGATTTTGGAATAGAAAGAGATGTTGTAAAATTAAAAATAAATGATTATTTAGCAATTATAATATTGTTGTAATTCATGAACAATATGAAAAATGTAGTACTAGTGTTGAATCGGATCCGAGGTTCAAGTGACCTGGATTCGGGGTCGTCACAAGTTGGTATCAGAGCTGATAGGTTAAAAATCTTAGGTAAGAGTACCTTAGGCTATAACCGTAGTAGAAGATAAGTAAAATGGTAAATGAATAAACTCAGGTAGAGTTTAAGTAATAAAAGATGAATTTGAAAATTCATATATTGAGACTGTCAAACTATCATGATGTTGAGGCTTAAGTGTTTAAGAGTCTGCAGTCCATGTGACTGTTAGACTACGTTTTAGGGTAGAAATGTTTTTGAAAATTAAAGTTCAAGGTTGCGATGACCCCTCAGTAATGATGCTAAAGATTCTGAAGTTGAAATCCTTGTATTTCGTATTACTCATGTATTACTTCACATTTTTGAAGTTTCAGTTGTTGAGAATTTCTTTAATAATTATTTGTTTGTTCATGATATGCTTAGTCTCTGATAAGGTTTACTTTGATAAACCACTGTGAACTGCAGTGGAGTAATATGTTACAGGTCACAAAGAGTATTATTAGACTAATCACCTACAATGTGATATAAAAAGAATTCTTGGTACTTTATGACCATCCAAGAAATGAAAATGTTGAAAGTGTGGTGACTTCCAAAGATCTTGATTCCTTGAATTCGAAGTAATTGAAATACTTATTCATTGAACTGTTTATTTTAGTTTCATACTGGTTGAGCATATTTGATGTTCACTCTTGCATATTATATTTTAATATTGCAGACATGAATGATAAGACCAAAAGGGTGTAAATATAGGAGAAAGAGATAAAGAAAAGTTAAGTTCAAGATTAAGGAAAGAGAAGAAATGTATTAGAGTTATCGACGAGAGCGTTGGTATCACAAGATGGTATCAAAGAAGGTCACATGTTGGTATCAGTGCAAGGATGATGTCATAAATTAACATAGTTAATGCATCATAATAATTGATATTTAATGTAAGGTTACAATCCGGGAATGAAAAATGTTATGTAAAGTATTATAATAATATTGGTTAAACCAATTATATTTTTAGTAAATATTATAGAAGATGTGTATCGTAATGCAACAGATCCACTGTAAATAGAGTACATGAGTTTGGGAGCGTTACAAAGCCTACTCCCTTGACCAAATCCAAGATGTTGTGAGACTTGGTAGCAGCCCCATCAAACTTGTCGAAGCATAATTGGTTATCGGTTACTAGCTGGTTGGAAGACATGATTTCTTACTGAAACTCAAAGAGATTTAGTGAGATTTGAGAGCTTTGAAAACTTAGGGCTTGAAAGATTTTGAGAGATATGAAAATTAGATTACAAAAAGTTTAAGTGAATTTGAAAAAGTAAATTTTTTAAATATAAGTCACTTCCAACTTTTTCGGCTGAGTGGGACACATGTTGGAATGTTATTCGTTTATCAGACGACGGTGTCAGCTTACTGCAGTTACTTCTGGCCTTTTGTATAATTCTCACGTGTTTGTGTCTGTTTGTGTATGTTCGTGTTCTTCACTCCCCTATTTGACCTTTGAACTTTCACCAAACAATCTTCTTTGATTAATTTCGTAAAGTGAAATATTAGCTTTCAAATTTCGTAGTTTAATCATTCGCAGAGTATTCACTCTATAATCTACTTAGCTCTATGATCCATCACTAAGCAATTTCACTCTATAATCTTCACCTGCATAGTTAGACTCAAGGAAAAATATATAATCAACTTAAATTTAACATGCTTAGTTCCCTTATTAGCTTTTTAAATCTAGATTCATCTAAAAATTTTGTAAACACATCAACAAGTTGATCATCTATTGGGATATAATGTAAAATGATATTACCATGTTGAACTAGAGGAGTTTCGTACCTGCAATAAAGATAAAACTTTATTTTGGTACACATATTTGCTTGGGTCCAGGGGTTAATTATTTTTGGAACCCACATTTGCACGATTTTAGCTCTATGATTCACGGGATATGTATTTGTTATTCTCAGATGGCACAAAAAGATATGGGGGGTTGAATAGATTCTTTTTGTCATTATTAAACTCTGATTAAATTATTTACTAAATAATTTATTAGTTAACTTTTTACAGTTATGCACAGTAGAATATTTGAGTTTTATAAATCCCCTTCAAATATATTTGAAGATCTTAGATCTGGCTTAAGTGGTAAAAAATTGTGGAATTAAGTCAGATGATATTACAGTTATATATTAGTTGATATGGCAATTGTGTAGCAGTTATATAAAGCAATAAAGGATGCAAAGAATTTTAAGAGGTTCGAAGTCTAAACTACTCCTAGTCCTCTCTTCTAATAAGGATATGGTCACATAGACTCAATTACAATCTTGTACAGGAGAACTGGTTCCCTCATAATCAGGCGAGCACTCTATCTAGACTTTACGATCTCTCTCTAGAGAACTAATTCTCTCATAATCAGGCGAGCCCTCTGACTCGACTTTTCAACCTCCCTCTGGAGAACTGATTTTCTCAGAATTAGACAAGCCCTCTGACTTGACTTTTTAACCTCCCTCTAGAGAACTGATTTACTTCGAATCAAACGAGCCCTCTGACTCGACTTTTCAAGTGTGTTTAAGTTTGGGGTGCTGCTAAGTTGCGTTAAGCCCTCTTCTATAAATGACTTAGCAACAGTGGTTGATTTTCCTGAAAGTGTAAAGTAGTTTTTCAGAAAGCATATAATGGCCTTTGGATCATAGGGAAAGTTCTTTCTCTTTTTGACTTTTAAGATTTTTATCTCACGTTATTTCTTGATCGATCGACAACTTTGAAGTCTGAAACTTGAATCTATTTATAGATTTTCCCCTTCAAAAATGTCTGTTGGAAGTTACCGTTGCTCTAACTGGTTTCTGGCTCAAAAGTCTTATGAACTTTAATACTTTCTGGCAGTCTACTATAGCCGCCCAAGTTTGTCAAATATGTCAGTCCATTGTATGTTGTGACAGACTTGAGTTTTCGCAATATAGTTGTTGGAAATGTAGTTGATTGGACATCTTTCTTTCTATAAATACACTTCAAAAGATCTTCAGGGTGAAGTGTGTTAGGGAAGCTTTCTGTCAGAACGACCATTGACACTGGAGTTACGCTCTACGATTCAATTGTCAGTAATTATATAGTCAGTGCTTGGTTAAATTATTTTGTGATTCTTATGGCTTTGTATTTTGTACTTTCGTCTAAAGTCATTCTACGATCTTGATTACTCTACACTTTGGTTGTATTGTAGTCATTTTTGGCTTGACTTGAATCACTCTACGTTTTTGCTTTGTTTTTCAGTCATTTTGTAATCTCACAGTCTTTTGCATTTTTCTCGACGATTCTGCCAATTTTGCTTAGTTCACTCTGCGATCTTAGAGTAACTAAGTCTTCAATACTTTGAACTTAGACTTCCTAGTCTATACAAGTTCTCGCTCTACTGAATGGATCAACCTAACAAATTTGATCTCTAAGTTCTTAAACAATGATTATCTCTTTAAGAACTTTACAATATTACTTATGTTTCTCTTTATAAATATACATTAAGCTCTTTTATCATTATATCATAATGTCATCATTAAATCCAAACAATAGGGTTAAACATAAATACACTAATATTATTAAAATTACACCAAGCAGCAATATGACCATAATGATGAAAGTTATAGCATTTTATAAGATGCGTACTTGTGTGTGTGCTTGGATTCTTACTCTCCCAAAATATGTGTGGGGTATACGAATATCTAGCCTACCTTTTTGGCTCAGACTATTTCTGCCTCTACACTATTTTAGGAATTTTAGAGTTCGTAGGGTGAAAGGAAAATCTATAATTTTTTCCAAGTTGGTTCGTAAAGTGTGTTTTTACTAACTCTACGACCCTTAGTTTAAACGTAATGTTGGCCTTACCATGTGGTTTCTTAAAACCGAGGTCAGTGTGTGACCTATTATTTTTTGGGACAATAATCTGGTCAACAGAAATAATAAAGCTTAAAATAATCGGCTCTGATCCGAGGATAATTTCTCAAATCTTAGACCTGATCTGTCAAAACTGCATTGTTGACTGGTGATCGGGAGTTCGTAGAAAAGGATAACCTACTTCAAGAAGAGATAGTATTTTTTAGCTCTACTATCTTAGAGATAAACGTTAACTTTTTTCATACAAAATGCTCAAGGATAGATCTCAAAGAGTTATTCTTTACCTCAAGATATGATAGGGAATTAATGGTTCCTCATATTATTTCTAATTCAAGTTGCACTTTTTATTTCTCTTCTTTAATGGGAGAATGATCCTTTGAGAGTACCCTGAACCACTTCATGTACATATGCAATTCAGAAGTAATATCAAGTAAAGCAGTTCTAAGATCAAATAAATCAACATCAAAAGAATCAAAATTAAATACCTCACTGATATCAATTTATTAATGATCAGTGGTGATGTCCTTTGTCTACTCTTCAATAGCCATTAGACGTAGATCGTCCTTATGAGGTCCTTCATCCTCACCTGACTCTAAGTCTGAGTCACTTTCTATCGCTCTCCACGATCCTTCAATAACTAATCCTCTACCCTTTTTGTAGATTTTTTACTTGTATGCCTTCTTGTCTTTTTTTGGCATATTCTTTCCTTTTGTCTTTCTTCAATTCCTCCCTTAGAGGCTTGTTTACAATTAGGATTAAAGTGACTTATTTTTGCATATATAGCACAGGTCTGTGGAATTGTCTCTTCTATTGATGTTAAAGTTGTTGAATCATTTATTGGTGTTGCTCCTGCCTTTCTTTATAAACTTTTGCAATCTTTTGGCAAGTAGAGAAATATCTTCATCTTTATCTTCTAATTCACTTTCTTCCTCCATGGGGGATTTGGAGGGACTTTCTGCAACTTTGAGGGCAACACATTTATCTTTCCTTCTTCCTTTTATTGTTAATGTTATCTCAATTCTCTGATTAAGTTCAAACTCATAAGTGAGCAGATTTTCGTAGAGCTGTTGTAGAGTAATTTCGTGGAGATTCTTTGATTCTTTGATTGAAGTGATCTTCGTGTCTCATTTGCTAAAGATGATTCTCATAAACTTGACATTGACATCCTTCTTTGGATAAACCTTTCCAAAGGCTCTTAAGGAGTTAAGAAGCATGTTGAATCTCTCGTACGTTGACGTTATTAACTTCTCCAGTGATATGTGAAAATATCTCATATTGTTGAGTTATGAGAGATTGTTTATTTTTACAAACTTCTATGTTTCCTCATGCATGACCAGAAGGGCTTACAACACTTCTTTTGCAGTTCTATAGTTGATGACGTACTTAAAAGGTTCATCCTCCAAAGCTATGAACAAGATGTTCTTGGCTTGCTTGTTGAGAGCAACGAGCTTCTTTTCATTATTCGTCCATTATGTTCTTAATTTGGCAACCTCCTTGTTGGGATCTTCGAGTGATGGAGCCAGATTGGTTGGAATATAATGGTCATGTTATACTGTATCAAATAGTTCATCATCAATCGCATCCATATAAGCCTACATTCGAACTTTTTAATTAACATATTTATCTTTATTAAACATTAGTGGCTTACCTCCACCACTAAGTTCATAACTGGTTTTATTGTGCGTCATAGGATCTACTCTATAAGTAAAGTAAATTCAATGAGAACTTGGCTCTAATACCAATTGATATTCTAATAAGCGTCACACCACGTATGGTTGAAATCATGGGATGAAACTTCCCAAAAACGTTTCTAGAATAGGTTGTTAGTGGAATCGCAACACATTGCTTATATAGAACCAAGAACCTTGGTATAAAGGAAGATGATGTTAATGGAACTGCAACCTGTTACTTATGTAAAAGCAAGAACCTTGGTATAAGGAAGACGCCACAATTAATTATGGATGATTGATTGATAAGTCGATGATGAATGCCACAGAATACTTCCAATAAGTTCAGAAGTTCTCAGAGAACCAAAGAGAATAAGTCTCACAAGAAAACACTTTTATTATGATTAATGAATTGAACGAAAAATTACACCAGCCTTGAGGTCTATTTATACTATTACAATGAAGATTCTAGAAACCCTAATTGAAACCCTAATATATTATCCTAGTAAAACCCTAAAATAAATCTCTAGAATTATAATCAAAATAAATCAAAACTCCCACCTAGAATTAAACTATATAACCTAAAATAAAAGAAACAAAATCTTAACAAATTCACTCCTAATTGATGAATTGTAAGAGCCTTCTAAAGTTGTTACACCATGAGTTTCCTCCTTATTGGGTTGTCGAATGAGGCCCAATTCCTGCTGACCTTGATCCCCTGATTACCACAAGTATGCTGATGAATTCTAGTTAATTTGGGCTACCGAATTGGTCCATTAAGTCTTGGACTCCTTGGCTGCTTCATGTCGAACTAAATCCTGCATTTTGAGTTGCAAAGATAAGGCCTGGGTATGCTACATTGCTTCTGCCGATCTGTCCATTGTTACTTTCGATTTTGGCTTGTAACAAGTTATTCCAAGCTTGTGTTTTATGAGCCATAGCTTCATCCTTAAGTCTCCTCGACTTGGTTTCAGCCTAAATATTTTGGATCAATTCATTGAAGTCTTCCTTAAACCTTCTAGCTCTAACTTTTGATATTTATCCAACTGGAACTTGAATTGGATCTCATTAAGCTCACTTAGCCTTGCCATCCTTACTTGAATCAACCCATGCCTTGTCCTCTTTAAGTGTTGGGACGTTCATGTCCTTATCATATTTCTAAAGGCACAAAGAGATCTAGAATGAGAAGTTCAATAGAACCTTTATAAATTTTGGATAAACGAATAATTATCTAATGAATTAATCAGATAACTTTATTTAATTATGCACAGTGGAATATGTATTTTGAAAAACCATTCAAAGATTAAATATAAAGTCTTAATTCTAAATTTAGTGTGCTTGTGGAAAGAAGTCACAGTTGATATAGTAGTTATAACAGTTAATATGACAATTAAAGAAAGCAATAAAGAGACAGATTTTTAGGATATTCGGAGCCTAAAATAATCTTAGTCCTCTCTTCCACTCCGATGAGCAGGGATGATCCACTAAGGATATATGTTACAAAAACCAAATGTTCACTAAGAATCAACTATAACGGCTGAATCACTTAGAAATAGCTAAGACACTAAGACTTCAAAAAGTCACGAAGACTTTGGCTCACAAAGATGATTGATTCACTAAGAATCAATGTAAGTCACTAAGATTTGTCTAACAAATGATCACTAAGATCAGGGTGGTTTGGTTATTGATAGTTGTTTAAGGTGTTGCTAAGTGGCTTAAGGTATCTATGTGAAAGACTTAGCAGAAGAACGATTTCTTTATAGAATTTTTGGATTGTAGAGAGCACTTTTCAGAACATTTGAATTTTTTGCTTGTCAATTGATCGTTGTAATCGTTCATTTGTTCTCTAAGTTAAGAGTAGTAATCATTTTTATATGCTTTCCTTGAAATCTTCATGTTTAAAAGTTACCGTTACTCCATTCTTCCTGATACATTTTCCATCGCCTGATTATTCTAGGTCTACGAAGTTGTCTGCTAGACCACTGACTATCACTATCACTCTATCAGTCATACTCTGTTTGTTATAGTAGTAGACACGTATACTTTGTATTTGCTAAAATAACCATTTTTAGATAAGGCTCTGAATAAAATTCGTATCCATTTCGTCAGCACACACTGATAACTTTAGGAGAATGTTTAATAAATATGTCATCAATTATTTGTTGTAGATCAGCTATTCACACGTCAGACTATTCACTTTGTGATGTAGGTAGCACTGCGATCTAGTGTAATTCTACGATATAGAGTTACTTGTTTCACTCTACAATCTAAGAGTTACTTAATTCACTCTACGATGTGAGTCACTCTATGACCTAGGAGTTACTTATCTTCACTCTGTGATCTTGAGTTGCACTATTTTTTTTCTTGACGACTTTGCTAAACTCTGCGCTTCTTTTCTGTTCAACGATCTTGCTGGACTATGCGCTTCTTTTTTGTTCAATGACTTTGCTGGACTTAGCAATAACCAAGTTTTCTTCTCTACGATCTTGTAGTTCTTTCATACACTATGCGATCTAGATTTCACTGTAGGATCTTGGAATTCCTTAACTTCATTCTACAATCTTGGAGTGGCTATTCATTTTGCTCGACGATTCTATTAAACTATCTTAGTTTACTCTGCAATCTAAGAGTAACTAAGTCTTCTACTCTACGATCTATGTCTAGTCTATTACAAGTCCTATCTATACGATTTGGATCAACCTAACAAGTTTGATCTCTTATTTCTTTTATAACAGATTTTCATTCATAAGGACTGTACAAAAATTACTTGATTATTACAAATATATATTAATATCTGTTGTCGTCATTAAATCAAATACATTAAACTCAAATGCACTAATAGAATATAAAGCCCATATGCGAAGTGGAAAAAGTAGGAATAACTGTTTTCAGGTTTTAGTTAAAGTTAAAGTTAAAGTCCCATTAAAATATGATTTCATTAGATTGGTCTGCAATCAAGATTCTTTGTAGTTCAGAGGCTCGCTTCAAAAAGGAAAAAGTGTTAGGTACCTCAGACTTCTACGAATAATGATTACCGCTTTTCACATTTTTTCCTCAAGTTTTGAACAAATTATCTTAAGCGTGTGTAATAAGTGATCCGTGCCTAGACGAATTGTGTTATTCTATTATGAGCCTGATCAATTTTAATAGGAAAGGATTTTTGGATTGCGGAAAAAAAGTCATTCAAAAGTTGTCTAAAAAGTTTTACAAGTAACTTTAATTTAGGAAAGTGGGTTTTATAAAAATGAATTTGGGAAATAACCCTTTAAAGTTTGTAATGAAAGCAATTCTTTTGTAAAGTCATTTTAAAGTAGTTCTGTATAACTATAAGAAAATAATGATAGTTTTCATTCATAAGTACTACAAAAATTAGTTAATTATTACAAATATATATTAAAATCTTTTGTCATTATTAAATCAAATACATTAAACTCAAATGCACTAATAGCCTATGAAGCCCATAGCGAAGTGGAAAAAGTAGGAATTACTATTTTTTAGGTTTTAGTTAAAGTCCCATTACAATGTCTTCATTAGATTGGGGCGTGCCTAGACGAATTGTGTTATTCTATTACGAGTGTATTTTTGTTTTGTCAATGCTTTATGGTAATGGGGATTTTAATAGGAAAGGATTTTTGGATTGCGGAAAATAAATGTCATTTAAACTTTAATTTAGGAAAGTGGGTTTTATAAAAATGAATTTGAGAAATAATCCTTTAAAGTTCGTAATGAAAGCAATTCTTTTGCAAAGTCATTCTAAAGTAGTGTTGTATAATAACTACAAGAAAATAATGATAATTTGGACAAGTGTCAAAAGGATTTCAAGTTTAATTTCTTTAAATATAAATCATTTAGAATTAAAAATTAATTCAAAGTTATTCCAAAATATGATATTTTTTATATTTATATAAAAAATGGCATTTAATATACTTGCAGAGTCTTTCAAAAATACATTTTATAATTTTCCAAAAGTCCTTCCGATCATTTAATTTTTAGCTTCTAGTTTTTTTTTTTTTTTTTACAAAATATTTATTTAGTTTTCAAAAATTATTTAACAAAAGAAAGTAATTAAACTAATTTACTAATGCTAGGGTTCAACTTAGGGCATGAAGGACATCTCATTGATCCCTTAACTTCCAATACCCAGTAAGTCATCAATTCACAATAATTCACTATTACTGCCTTGAACGGAACTTAAGAGGGTGAAAAACCTCCAAAGTCATCTTCACTCTGATCTTGTTGAAAAATTTTCCAAACTCGTCCAAGTGGATTCCGTCCATCTGGATTATGATCATCGCCTGTAATAAAATCCAATGAACAAATGAGAAAGAAGAGTGAAAAAAAAATAACAAATACCAATTAAAAAATAAATCAAAATAAGGATTCTTACCACAAAACACTTTATAGGCTATAAAGAGCATCATCAAAAAATATGCAATTGCACCGAGCATTTGGACAATCAAGTGCCCACCATAGTGGCTTTTGACCCTAAGTTCAAAATCACTAACTTCTCCATCGAGGGACTGAAGTTCCTGATACTCTTCAGACTGTGCTTCACTTGAGTCATGAATATCAGTTATGAGATTAGTGAGTCTTACCTTTAATCTCTCCAATAACGCGTCCAGATATCTCAGCTTATGAAACGCACAAATAGAAGGGTAAGCCATTCCCAACAAAAATAGCAACAGCAGTCCACCAAATATCTCAACCGCATAACACGGTAACTTGGCAATAGATAAAAAACTAACAGCCCCAGTGATAATCCAGGAACAGTGGCATTGTGAATGCCAAAAGGCAATAGCTTCTTGGGCAGACTTTTCTAAGGAAATGCACTCAGTCCTGATTAGCTTAAACTTCTTTTCAAACTTTTTGAGCATATCACTCTTATTTAAACCAGAATCATGCGATAAGTCTGACATAATTCCTATGACATAAATAATAATTACTATATATTTCACCAACGTAAGAGATGAGAAAAAAAAAGATGTAGACAATGCCAAAATAGGTACTCAGATATCCCACTTTATTCGACAAATCTTAACTTTCAACCTCAAATTAACTATTTTTGAAATTAACAATTAAGCATCCTTAAATTTTTGAAATCACAAAATTTTATAAAATATTGATTTTAAATATGGTTAACTTGACTATAAAAAGTCAACTTTGTCAAATAAAATGGGACAAAAAGAGAATATCAATATACTATAACAATTAAATAGACAATTTAGTTTGTATTCCTTTTTTTAATTTTCTCTTCTTTTTTTTTTTTTGGACTGACCAGTACTAATGGGCAGAGCAGAAACCATCTGATAGATATTATGGGTAGCACCGGCACCTGTAGAATATCAATAAATAACTTAACCAAAAACAAAAAGATTATATGTGAATAAAACAAAGACAATCAAATTAAGAGCAGACAGCCAAAATAAGTATTAGCAAGCATAAATTATAAAAGCAAGAATAAGAAGTTTTGAATATTACAAATAATCAATTAGACTACAAAAACTCAACTTTGTCAAAATAAAACAAAACTTATTACTACTTAGATTTTTTTTCTTAAGAAAAAAAATCTTTTAAAATCACCTTACTTAGCATGAATTTTGTTACTATTTTGATTAAAATATAAATATAATTATAAATTTTAATTTTAATTTACGTTTTAAGAAAAAAAATCTTTTAAAATCACCTTACTTAACATGAATTTTGTTACTATTTTGATTAAAATATAAATATAATTATAAATTTTAATTTGAATTTACGTTAATTAGTCTTAAATTGTCGTTATTATTAAAATAAATCTATAAAGATCTCAATGTAATATAGAATAATTTTATGTACACAAATACTATTATTCATGTATTGAATGGCAGATATAATGTAAAAAGAAAATAATTCATAACTTCATATTACCTAATATCAATATTTTATCATTACTAAACAGAACTTTATTACAACTTAGAATATTTAATTTGTGAATAAGATATTTTTTTCACAAAGATCTCTTACCTAACAACTTTTCACAAACATTGTTTGACAGGTTAAATGCACCATAGACCCCTGAACTCTTGGGTTTTTGGATTTTGAGACCCTTACTCTCAGTCAACGCAAATTGAGACCCAAACTTTTTAAAAACTTAGATATTGAACCCAAGTGCGCCACATATGCGTTGACCGCACATGTGGACACACGTGACACATCTGACATGACAAATCAGCCTTAATAAATGGAAAAAACCTTCTCCTAACACTCGAACTTGAAACATCAAGTTTGAAACTCGCAAGTTAGAACCACCCAAGCACCATGGGGCTAGCTGAAAATGTAAGCCAAGCAATAGTACATATTATGTAAAGCAGATGTCCCCAGCACAATTGACCAAAAGACAATCATACCCCCACTTGCACGAATGGAACTCTTTTTATTGAGCGAAAGAATATTATTAATCATTAGCTCACATGATGATAATTTAAGTTTATATAAGTAATTTATAATACGCTTAAATAATAATACTAATAATAATAATAATAATATAATACCATTAATTATTATTTTATTTTTTTGTTATTATTGTTACTGTTATTATCATTATAATTACTGTTATTATTACATTTATTATTGTTACTGTTATTATTATTATTATTATTATTATTAGAGTAACTGTTATTATTATTATTATTGTTGTTGTTGTTGTTGTTGTTGTTGTTGTTGTTGTTGTTGTTCTTATTATTGTTATTACTATTATTATTACTATTGTTATTACTATTATTATTATTATTACTACTACTACAACTACTACTACAACTACTACTATTATTATTATTATTACTACTACTACAACTACTACTACAACTACTACTATTATTATTATTATTACTATTATTATTATTATTATTATTATTATTATTATTACAAACGACTTTTGAAAAAGATACTTTAATAAAACAATTTTAATAAAGCAAAAGATACTTTAAAAAAAGTGATTTTAATAAAGTAAAGATTCTCCACTTTATTTAAGAAAATAGCATGCCAGGATTGAAAAGGAGCACGCCAGAAATTATGTTGCTGGTGACTTCACTGCTTACGCATATGGATCTTGAGAATATCCGCTGAGAAAATCGTCATCTCATCTTCAAATAATCTTTAAAACGCAATTGAACAGAGAATATAAAAGGAATCAAACTCAAAATACTATTATTAAATAGCGGAAACAAACAGTTTCAAGCTTATACTTATAGATACAAGCTGCAAGCTTTCACACTCCTAGATGCAACTCTAGACAAAGCTGCTGCAAACTCTCACACTTAAAGAAAATTCTGAAAGTTGGAAAACTAAGTTCTGCCTCAAATATTGTTGTTGTTGTGCTGGGGACATCTGCTGTTACAATATATGAACAATTTCTTTAATTAAGTTTGTAGTTAGTTTCGTGGTGATCGGGTGGTTCTTGGATACAAGTTTCAAATTTAAGGTCTCAAGTTCAAGTGCTGGGAGAAGCAAGTTTTTTCTTTTCTTTTCCATTTGGGAGAGTTCAGGGTATATAAGAGTAATTTTACTATTACTTAGACAGTATAATTTTAGAAGTAAACCATTTTCTTACAAGGATTATCATACATAATATTAAATTATTACTGTTATTAAAATATACGTAAAACAGTTACAAAAGAATAAATCGAAAATTAGGATTGGCTTTATAGAAACAATTTCAATATTGTGCCTGAAATAGTAGGCTTAGTTCTTCATTAGAATCGAAATTTCAATATGAACTCAAATGCGGATTAATGTTATATTTAATAGCATGCTTATATAAATTGTAATAGAAATTCATAAAATAGGCTTAGTTCTTCAATTAATTTATAAATAATAAGTTAGACTACAAAAACTCAACTTTGTCAAATAAAACAAAACTTAATACAACTTAGATTTTATTGCATGAAAAAAAAAAGTCTTTTCAAATCACCTTACTTAACATGAATTTTGTTACTATTTTGATTAAAATATAAATATAATTATAAATTTGAACTTACCTTAATTAATATTAAATTGTTGTTATAATTAAAATAAATATCTCAATATATTATAGAATAATTTTATGTGCACAAATACTGTAAAAAGAAAATAATTCATAACTTCATATTATTACCTAATATCAATATTTTATCATTACTAAACAGAATTTTATTACAACTTAGAATATTTAATTTGAGAATAAGATAATTTTTCACAAAGATCTCTTACCTAATAACTTTTCACAAAGATTACTTTACCTATCATGAATTTCACAATATTATGAAAATATAAGTATAACTATATATCATCTGGAAGTGTAATTTTAGCATTACTTGGACGATATAATTTTAGAAGTAAACCATTTTCTTATGAGTATTATCATACATAATATTAAATTATTTATGTTACTAAAATATAGTATAACTTTAATATATTGACCAATCATAGGATTCAATTATTAAAGAACAAATAGAAAATTAAGATTGGCTTTTTAGAAACAATTTCAATATCGTGCATGAAAAAATAGGCTTAGTTCTTCATTTGAATCGAAATTCCAATATGAACTCAACCGCGGATTGATGTTTTATCTAATAGCAAGATTATATAAATTGTAATAGAAATTCAAAAACAGCATCCCTCTAAAATAAGACTGTATATGTTATTATACAGTAATTCAATAAGCACAACAAAAGGCAGAAAAAAATGAAAATAATAAATCGCACCAGTACTTATGGGCAAAGTGGAAGCCATCTGAAGGATATTTTGGGCAGGACCGGAATCTATAAAATATCACGAAATAACTTGACCAAAAATACAACGATTATATGTGAACAAAACATAGGCAATTGCCAAAGTAATTATTAACATGCACAAATCATAAAAGCAAGAATAAGAAGTTTTGAATTTTATAAATAATCAATTTGACTACAAAAACTCAACTTTGTCAAATAAAACAATTTGAGCACCGTGCCTAAAAAAATAGGCTTAGTCTTCTTCATTTGAATCAAAATTCCAATACGAACTCAAACGTAGATTGATGTGTTATCCAATTGCATGATCATATAAATTGTAATAGAAAAACTGCATCCCTCTAAAATAAGACCTTGTGCTTTGCACAAGGTGTATATGTTACTATACAGTAATTCTATAAGCACAACAAAAGGTAGAAAAAAATGAAAATAAATCGTACCAGTATTTATGGGCAAATTAGAAGTCATCTGAGAGAGAATTGGGGAAGGATCGGAACCTGTATAATATAAAGAAATAACTTAACCAAAAACACAAAGATTATATGTGAGCAAAACATAGACAATCAAAACAAGAGCAAACAACCAAAATAAGTATTAACAAGCATAAATTATAAAACCCAGAATAAGAATTTTGTTAACATATAACATGAAAAAAAATTATAAAACCCAGAATAAGAATTTTATTGCATGAAAAAAAAAATCTTTTCAAATCACCTTACTTAACATGAATTTTGTTACTATTTTGATTGAAATATAAATATAATTATAAATTTGAACTTACCTTAATTAATATTAAATTGTTGTTATAATTAAAATAAATATCTCAATATATAATAGAATAATTTTATGTGCACAAATACTGTAAAAAGAAAATAATTCATAACATCATATTATTACCTAATATCAATATTTTATCATTACTAAACAGAATTTTATTACAACTTAGAATATTTAATTTGAGAATAAGATAATTTTTCACAAAGATCTCTTACCTAATAACTTTTCACAAAGATTGCTTTACCTAACATGAATTTCACAATATTATGAAAATATAAGTATAACTATATATCATCTGTAAGTGTAATTTCAGTATTACTTGGACGATATAATTTTAGAAGTAAACCATTTTCTTATGAGGATTATCATACATAATATTAAATTATTACTGTTACTAAAATATACATATAGCTTTAATATATTGACCAAACATTGGATTCAATTATTAAAGAACAAATAGAAAATTAAGATGGCTTTTTAGTAACAATTTACATATTGTGCCTAAAAAAATAGGCTAGCTCTTCATTTGAATCGAAATTCCAATATGAACTCAAACGCGGATTGATGTTTTATCTAATAGCATGATTATATAAATTGTAATAGAAATTCAAAAACAACATCCCTCTAAAATAAGACCATGTGCTTTAAACAAGGTATATATGTTACTATACAGTAATTCAATAAGCATAACAAAAGGTAGAAAAAAAATGAAAATAATAAATCGTACCAGTACTTATAGGCAAAGCACAAGCCATCTGAGAGAGATTTTGTGCATGACCGGAATCTATAAAATTTCAATAATTAACTTGACCAAAAACACAACGATTATATGTGAACAAAACATAGGCAATTAAAAGAAGAGCAGACGACCAAAATAAGTATTAACATGCACAAATTATAAAATCAAGAATAGGATTTTTGAATTTTATAAATAATCAGGTTGACTACAAAAACTCAACCTTGTCAAATAAAAGAAAACTTATTACTACGTAGGCTATATCGTTTGAGAAGAAAAAAATATTTTAGGATCACATTGCTTAACATTAATTTTGTTACTATTTTGATTAAAATATAAATATAATTACAAATTTGAATTTACCTTACTTAATATTAAATTGTTGTTATTATTAAAATAAATATCTCAATATCTCAATATATTATAGAGTAATTTTATGTGCACAAATACTACTCCCTCCGTCCCAGAATAAAAGTTTTGATTGACTTTTTGCGCATATTAAGAAAAAGTATAAAATGACAAAATTGCCCATATTTAAATTCTTATTTAATTGCATAATTTTCTATATATGACTAGTGATACTTCATAAATATGCATAGAGAATAGAAAAATGGCAATTAATACTAAGGATATTATAAGCAAATTATTATAAAAAATAAATTATTTAAGGGAAGTAAACATTTAACTTGGGACTACCTAAAATAGCAATAAGGATATTATTCATGTATTGAATGGTAGAAAATGATGTAAAAAGAAAATAATTCATAATTTGACAACCTAGGCCTTGGCCTAATTGTTATCCTCATCCCTTGTGTATCAAGAACGATGAAGTTCAAACATTTGTGTTTGCAAAGAAGTGTGCATGAGTTTAAATTTTGTCTTAAATTAGCAACAAAAAAAAAAATATCATAACTTAATATTACCTTATATTAATATTTTATCATTACTAAACAGGATTTTATTACAACTTAGAATATTTCATTTGAGAATAAGATACTTTTTTCACAAAGATCTCTTATCTACCAACTTCTCACAAAGATTGTTTTACCAAACATGAATTTGACACTATTACGGAAATATAAGTATAATTATATATCATATATAAGTGTACTTTTATTATTACTTAATATAATTTTAGAAGTAAACCATTTTCTTACGAGGTTTATCATACATAATATTAAATTATTACTGTTACTAAAATATATGTATAAATATAATATATTGACCAACCATAGGATTCAATTATTAAAGAACAAATAAAAAATTAAGAATGGCATTTTTGAAAAAAATTCAGTATCGTGCCTGAAAAAATAGGCCGTCTTTCTTCATTTGAATCGAAATTCCAATAAGAACTCAAACGCAGATGGATGTTTTATCCAATAGCATGATTATATAAATTGTAATAGAAATTCAAAAATAACATCCCTCTAAAATAAGACCATGTGCTTTACAAAAGGTGTATATGTTACGATACAGTAATTCTATAAGCACAACAAAAGGTATTAAAAAATGAAAATAATAAATCATACCTGTACTCATGGGCAAAGTAAAAGCCATATGAGAGAGATTTTGGGCAGGACTAGAACCTGTAAAATATCAAGAAATAACTTAACCAAAAACACAAAGATTATATGTTAACAAAACATAGACAATGAAAAGAAAAGTAGGCCACCAAAATAAGTATTAACATGCACAAATTATAAAAGCAAGAATAAGAAGTTTCGAATTTTATAAATAATCAGTTTGGCTAAAAAACCTCTACTTTGTCAAATAAAACATAACTTATTACTACTTAGATTATATCCTTTGAGGAAAAAAAAATCTCTTAAGATCACATTACCTAACCTGAATTTTGTTACTATTTTCATTAAAATATAAATATAATTATAAATTTGAATTTACCCTACTTAATCATCTACCTTCCTTTTTTCCTCCGTTTTTTAGTCCTTTTTTTTGTTTGGCATTTAACTTTTCCTAAAATAGGGGGAAAAATCCTATTCCTAAATAATTAAACTTTCCTACACTGAATTTGTTATTGTTTTTATTAAAAAATATATATAATAGTATATTTGAGTTTATCTTACTCGGTATGAAATTAATACTATTATTTAAATAACAGTATAGATACAACAAGATATCTTAGAATAATTTTAAGTGCGCAAACACTATTACTCATGTATTGAATATATAATAAAAAGTACATAATTGTAAGATCATATTACTTGATATTGATTTCACCATTATTAAATTATAGAGAATATAATTTGAGAACAAAACATTCTTGACACAGATTGCTATACCTAACATGAATTTGACACTATTATTGAAATATAAGGATAATTATATATCATATATAAGTATACTTTTTTTGTTACTTGGACAATATAATTTTAGAAGTAAACCATTTTCTTATGAGGATCATCATACATAATACTAAATTATTACTATTACTAAAATGCAAGTATAAATATAATACATTGATCAACCTTAGGATTCAATTATTAAAGAATAAATAGAATATTAAGATTGGCTTTTATGAAAAAATTCACTACTAAGCCAAAAAATTATAGGCTTATTTCTTCGCTTGAATCAAAATTTCAATCCGAACTCAATCGCGGATTGATGTTTTATCCAATAGCATAATCATATAAATTATAATAAAAATGCAAAAATATCATCTCTAAAATAAGACCAATTTCTTTGCACAAGGTGTACATGTTAGCATACAATAATTACATAAGCACAACAAAAGGTTTAAAAAAAAGAAAATAATAAATCGCACCAGGAATAATGGGCAAAGTAGAACCCATCTGAGATATACTATGGACAATAACGGAATCTGTAAAATTTCAAGAAATAACTTAGCAAAAAACACAAAAAAGATTATATGTGAACAAAACATCAACAATCAAAAGAGCAGAAGACGAGTAGTGCCAAAATAAGTATTAACATGCACACAAAAGCAAGAAAAAGAAGTTTGGAATTTTATAAATAACCAACCAATTAAGACTATAAAAACTCAACTTTGCAATTAAAATAAAACTTATTACTACTTAGATTATGTTGGTGCATTTGAGTTTAATGTATTTTATTTAATGAGGACAAAATATATTAATTTATATTTGTAATACTCATGTAATTTTTGTACAGTCCTTAGGAATGAAAATATGTTACAAAAGGACTTTGGAATCAAACTTATTACGTTGATCCAAATCGTAAAAATAAGACTTGTAATAGACTAGAAAGAAACTGTAAAGTAGAAGACTTGGTCACTCTGAGATTCCAGAGTAAACTAAGGAAGTCTAGAAGAATCATTGAGCAAAATAAACAGCCACAACCAAATCGCAGTGTTTGAAAGAACTTCAAGATCGTAGAGCAAAAAACTTGGTTATTGAAATGTCTAACAAAAGTTGTCGAATAGAAAAGAAACGCAGAACTCAGAAAATAGTCGAACAAAAGAAAAAAAAGCGTAGAGTTCAACAAAGTCGTCAAGCAGAAAAGTAGTGTAACTCAAGATCGCATAGTGAAGATAAGTAACTCCTAGATCGTAGAGTGACTCAGATCGTAGAGTAAAGCAAGTAACTCCAAATCGTATAGCTACACCAGATCGTAGTGCTACCTAAATCACAGAGTGAATAGTCTGACGTATCAATAGCTAATCTACAACAAATGATTAAGGTCATCTTTATCAAACATTCTCCTGAAGATACCAGAGTGTGCTGGAGAAAATGATAAAAATTCAATTCAGCGCCTTATCCAAAAATAACAATTTTAGTAAATGTAAAGGACAAGTGTCTGCTACTACAGCAAACAGAGTATGACTAACAGTAACACTCGATGGTGTAAGGACCAAGAGTTTCGAGTTACATTATAAATAAAATTAAAAATTTAATTTCGAATTAATTACATTATGGTGTGAATTAATTTAAACCCTAACGAGGTGGTTTGATTTTGTGTGATAATATTCTACTATTGAATTAATTTAATTAAAGGAAGTCCGATGAAGGGTTATTAATTATCGGACTAACCTAAGGTTGTATTTTTAATATCAAGGGATTGATATGTTATTGAACCCTAATTAAATATTCAATTAATATTGAATATAGCAAGTCTAATTGGATTATGTAAATTAAATTAAATTTGATTATTAAAGTGTTCCTATAATTATTTAAACAAGCCCAAACAATTAATTAAGTGAGGGACTTGTGGAAATTGCTATGTAGGTTGATATTTATTTAAACAAGCCCAAATTATTAAGAAGCTGGTGAATTATTTTAGTAGTCTAATGTTGATGGATCAAAGGAGCATAGATGACCCAAATGAATTAAATTGCAAGCCCAATTTTTGGTCCAATTGTCAAAGCTTCTAGAAGGCATTAATTTACCAAATTGAGCATTAAAAATAAATCAAAATTGGGGCAAATTAGAGAGCATGGCCGGTGGAATGGGATGTCCATGGACTTCAAATTTTATCAATTTTGTTTACTTGCAATAGTGTGTGGAACACTCAACATTTTGGCTAGCAAATTTTGTAATTAGTTTGATGTCCAATGTATACTTACATGTGTTATATGTATAGATTTTCTACTACTATAAATAGAAGTTAGTTCACTTAAGTTATTAGAGTTTACAAAATTATTGCTAGAGTTCTTTATGTTCTGTGCTAGTGAGTGGAGTGAGTTAAAGAAAAAAGAAAGTGAGTTAGTGAGTTTATTTAGTAAGTCACTACCGAGTCAAGCTAGATTACTTCAAGGGGTGTTCTTGGATGTCATCTAACTCCATCATTTATTTTGAAAATGAGAGAAAAGTAGCTCACAAGTCAAAAAAGTATAAAAATCCCTTAAAACCCCTAATCTTGTTTTTTTTTATAATTTTTATGGTAGAAATGTTATCTTTGAGCTCTTTGTACTTAGAATCATGCTAGACATGTTTATATAGGATGCCATGTTGTTTAAATGTGTAGTGGTATGGGCTTACGTAGAAAAATCTAGCAAAATGCTTGAAAACATTTTTACCGACGCACAAAACATAGTTTGTTCAAATAAATGGCACCTTTTGAAATCTACAAATTATTTTTGTGGTTTTATATTTTCTGGGAATATATGGGTAAGTTAAGAACAAAATCTCCTTGGAATCATGTGAAAATTATTTAAAATGAGCAAGATATGAATTTTTGAACCAAAGCACCTCACTGTCAAAGGGTTGTGCAAAATAGTCCACTTCATGGTCATTTCAGTAATCAAATTGTGTCCAAATTTGCTGCTTGAGGATGGAATCTTGTAGTTCGCAAAAATACGATTCCAAAAAGTCCAATTTGAGGTCAATTGGACTTGTAGATTTCATTTTACTCAAGTTTTAGTCAATGAGGCAAAATTAGAAAATGTTAGAAAACATTCTGCTGGTTTTCTGAAAAAACCCGGTCTGTCCGGTTTTTTTAACTTGTGGGGTCCGGTTCGGGTCTTTCTAGGCCGGTTCTTGTGATAGTTCCAAAAGATAAAATGTTTATAATTTAATAAATAATATTATAAAGTTTAGTTTGGATAATTATGATGTCATTAGGTATTTATTAAAATTAATGATTGATTAATACCTTACTAAATAATAAAAATAGTAGATAATTAATTATTATTTTACTACTAAATAATAATTAAACTAATATTAAATAATAGGTAAGGATAATTAATTGATTAAATTATTATTTAAGTAACATTAAATAATAATTAAGGTGTAATTAAGTTGTTAACTAATTATTTAAGATTAAATAATAAGTAAGTATAATTAATTAATTAATTATTATTTAATTAACATTAAATAATAATAAAAGATAATTAAAGTTAATAAACTAATTATTTATTATTTAATTAAGATTAAATAATAAGTAAGGATAATTAATTAATATTTAATTAACATTAAATAATAATTAAAGGAAATTAAAGCTAATAAACTAAATTATTTATTATTTAATTAAGATTTAATAATAAATAAGGATAATTAATAAATTAATCATTATTTCATTAATATTAAATAATAATTAAAGGCAATTAAGATTAATACTTTAATTACTTATTATTTAATTAACTTTAAATAATAAATAAACATAATTAGTCATTTTCTATTGTTAAATAATGACTAAAGATAATTAATTAATTACTTTTTAACTAATATTAAATAGTAATTAAACGAAGATAGAGTTAATAAAATAAAAATAATTTAATTAAACAATTATAATAAATTGTTTAAGGGTTTAATAACTGTTTAACACTTAAAGAAAAATAATATTGATTAATTAAATCATTAATATAAGATCAATTAAGTGTCTTATACGATTAATGATAGTATATAAAATTATATGTGTTATGTGATTGATTATTTGCTAGATAAATAGCATAAATAGGTGTTTAAAGTACACAATTATATGCAGTACTAATTGATAGGCCAACATTATTAATGTTAAGTCTTCAAGAGGAGTTTAAATTAAGCAAATTAGCCGTAAGTCGAAAGACAGACAAGTTCTTTAACCTTACTCAAAATTTATATTGAGCAAGATCCCTAACTCAAACTCGAGTTATATTTTTAAATTATGTTCTAAGTGGTTTAATTCTTGTAAAGTTACTCCACATCCATATGATCATTGTCATTCGCACATATTGCATGTTGGATTCAAGTTCTATTATCGAACTGTAAATCATTTAAAGTTCTTTTATACATGAACTGTTTAAGAAGTAGTCTATGTCAATTATTTCGACTAGACCTTTCAGTATACCTTGTTGTAAAAGTTATCCAAACCTATTGTTGGGCGTATTCTTGTACTGAGATGAACAACCCATAATGGGGAAGAACCTAAGTATCAGATACACGATACATACATAATAAATGTTATGCATATACATATGGTACGCGAGGCTGATCCCCTCAAGTACAGTCTAAAAATGTAACTTAAGAGGGTCAATCAAGTAACTAATTCCTCAAAGCAGACGTCCATGGTCTTTTGACCACTCAGCATTTAGATAATCAATTTACACTCATTAAATTGTGCGTTGATTATATCAGATTCATATTATTGAATCTTTCAGTCATTATTGTTATTCATGGCATATTTTGTATTCATTTTAAACTTGCTGAACAAACTAGTTGTTCACCCTTGCTATGTCATGAAATTATTGCAGCTAAGCCTAAGGGGTTGGGTACATATAAAGGCAAAGGAAAAGCGAGATCTTAATTATCTAGATAGATAGTCTGTTCATATTTTGTTCAAGACTTGTAAGAATGTAACGCAAACACTAATATTCTTTTGTAGTTTGTGATGTATATTTGGTAAAGGTTGTAGGCCTTGGGACTAGAAAGTCATTGTAATAGACAACATATGTTTATTTATTTTCCGCATTAGTATTAATTGTTGTTTAGCAATGATTGTTTATATTATTGTGTGAGCACCAAATTCAAGGTAGTGGTACCTGAATTTGGGGTTGTCACAGATGGTCCAGCAGACAACTTTGCAGAGCTCCAAACTCAAAACAAAGAACAATTACAACAATTTGATTGACAATAGAAAAATTCAAGTG
Source organism: Hedera helix (assembly GCA_947179155.2). Taxonomy (NCBI): domain Eukaryota; kingdom Viridiplantae; phylum Streptophyta; class Magnoliopsida; order Apiales; family Araliaceae; genus Hedera; species Hedera helix. The sequence goes on along the minus strand of OX359271.1, from coordinate 30,797,265 downwards.
CTACAATCCAAAAATTCTACAAAGAAATCGTTCTGCTGCAAAATCTTTCACAGAGACTTCAAGCAACTTAACAGCACCTCAAACAACTATCAATCAACAAACCACACTGATCTTAGTGATCATTTGTTAGACAAGTCTTAGTGACTTGCATTGATTTTTAGTGAATCAATCCTCTTAGTGAGCCAAAGTCTTGGTGACTTTCTGAAGACTTAGTGTCTTAACTGTTTCTAAGTGATCCAGTCATTGTAGCTGGTTCTTAGTGAACCTTTGGTTTTTGTAACCTATATCCTCATTAGATCATCCCTACTCATCGAAGTGGAAGAGATGACTAAGTAATTTAAGCTCCGTACCACTTAAAAATTTATTTCCTAATTGCTTTCCTTAATTATCATACTAACTGTTATAATGTGTTGGGATTGGCTCATACTTCTACGGGTTCGACTAATAGCCACTACGACAAGGTAGTCGACTAATGCATTGAGTTTGAGCCCATGTTATAGCAGCTAGGGTTTTCTAGTTACTATGAAAACAATTGTTTGGTTTGTGAATCATTGTAGAGCGTGTAAGGCATCTAATGAATACGTCAGACAAACAGGACTAGCCAAATTGGTGAACCTGGGTAAATCGTGTGTTCTTACTTTCTGTTCTTGTGTGATTGTGTTATTATTCGATCTTAAATTCTAACATAACGACTATATCAACAGCGACTTCTTTCCACAAACACATTAAATTTATAATTGTGACTTTTCATTTAATCTTTGAAGGGTTTTTAAAAATGCATATTCCGCTGTGCATAATTAAATAAAGTTATCCGTTTCATTAATTGGGTAATTAGTCTTTAATCTAAATTTTTTAAAAGATCTATCAAACCCCCCCCCCCCCTTCTAGATCTCTGTGCCTTTGGGAATATCAATTGGTATCAGAGTCAAGTTCTCATTGAATTTGCTTTATTGCTAGAGTTGATCCTATAGCACACAATAAAACAAGTTTTGAACATGGTGGAGGTAAACCACCAATGTGTAATAATAATAATTTTACTAATTGGAAAATTCGAATGCAAACTTATATGGATGCAATTGACGACCTATTCGATGCAGAATTAAGTGGGCCTTACATTCCAACCGAGCTAACATAATTTAATTAGGCATGTTAAATTTAAGTTGATTATATAATTTTTGCCTTATAAGACTAACCATGCAGGTGAGAGATCGTAGAGCGAAGCTGCTTTGTGATGGATCGTAGAATTATGTTAATTGTTGAGTAAATACTCTGCAAAAGGCTACTTTACAAAAGTTGAAAGCTTATAATTCCACTCTACGAAATCAAAAAGCAATTAGTTCAATAAAAAGCTCAAAATTCAGAAGTAAAAGTGAGTAGTGAACGCGAACGGACAAAAGCGCATCAACATCAGACGAAACGTCAGAAGTTACTGTTGAATAATGCCACAACCGTCCGATGACTAATGATATCTCAATGCATATCCCACTCGACCAATAAAAGAGGGAAGTAACTTTATATATTTTGAGTATTGATTGTTCATTTTCACATATTAGGCTACTATCAAACTTATTGTTTACACAGAGTAATTTATTTTCAGATTAACTTTTTATTTTTCTCTCGTTATAAACCCCAACTTTTCAGAATGATTCACAACCTCACTCGGTTTTTTTGAGTATCAGATCCAAATCAGAAATCATGTTTTCCAACCAAGTCATCTCCGAAACCTGTCGGACTTCGATAAGATTTATAAAGCTGATGTTCACTACTACAAATAGAAAATAAAGATTGGCATTTTTGAAAAATGTCAATACTAAGCCCAAAAAAAATAGGCTAACAGTTTCTTCACCTGAATTGAAATGTCAATCCAAGCTCAAACGCATATCGATGTTTTATCTAATAGCAAAATCATATAAAGTACATAGTTGTCACGGCGCCACGGCGAGTCATGGCGGTAGCCGACCGCCAGGACGCCTAGGCGAATTGGCGACCGACATGTCGTCCGTATGGCGACAAGTCACTTACAGTATGCATTTATATATTATTTATTTACTTCACAAGTAGATTGAGTTATTGACAATAATTTGTTTATACATTATGTTGGTTCATGGTTGTTGCCTTTAACATTTTAATACTACTACATACTATGAATACTTTGATTACTTTCAGGATTTATTCATCAAAAGACAAGTAAATGAAGTTCTGAAACATATATCAAACACTTCCAGTAAAAGGCTAAAAGCAGCAGCTTGCAATGAAGATTGATGAAGACCAGTACTGATAAATCAACAAATTCAACACAAGTCTCTTACATTACTATGTATAGAAATCCCATTTATGTATATCCATGGAAAACAAAGAGATCCTACTAGGCTGCCACAACAATTGAATATTTTTTGATGTATTGTACATTTGTATGCAGCTACTCAGCTAGTCAAACCATATTTTATAATCTGTTTTGTACATTTGTACAGTTTTGTGTCCATTTCCATAAGTTGTAAAACTATCGTATGATATTAATATATTAATTTTGTCTCACTTGTATTTCAGTTTATGTCTAAGAAGTAATATATTAGACATATCAAGCAGATCATGTCCATGATCATTCTATTATTTTCTTGCATTTGAACTTTGAGTTGTACAAGTCTATGTCACATAACACAATACAAACAAATGCATCTAAAAGATAAAGAATCAACGAAATACAGGAAATCGGATATATCCAACATTATCTTCAATGTTTCAATAACTTCATGTACATGTTATGATGACTAGGGAGCTTCAAAAATGAAAAGTTGAACATTAAAGATAACCACTCAGTTGTTTTAGAAATCAATGGCCATTAGCAAAGTCCTAATAGCATTCTCAGATAATAAGCCTCTCAGATTAATGATAATAGCATTCAGGATATCAAAATAACATAATGTGACCAACATACAATATAATTTTAAGAAAATAGCAGAATATTATTGCTCAATGAGTCAATGACAGAAAAGAATATAAATATTCAACGAAGTTGTCAAGAATATCGATAGGTTAATAAGTTATAGAAGAGAAGTATACCATGCTAGTGATGCTACTACTAATCTTCCTAGTTCCTACAGAATTTCAGCAGTGCGAGGGCAGCAGCAGCACCACCACCAGCAGCAACTGCTGCAGCAGCAACTGCTGCAGCAGCAACTGCTGCAGCAGCACCAGCAGCAACAACAACAGCACCAGCAGCAGCAGGCGGCACCAGCAGCAGCAGCAGGCGGCAGCAGCAGCAGCAGCAGGCGGCACCAGCGGCAGCAGCAGCAGGCGGCGGCAGCAGCAGCAGCAGGTGGCACCAGCGGCAGCATCAGCAGAGAGATCCCAAGCAAAACGCAAAGCTATGATATTTCCTTCCACAATAAAAAATAAAACAGCTCATATTTTACAGAAAAATTAGCATGTAAGATTTAGCTCATATATCAAGTAAATATCACTTTTGATTAAAACAAAAATGAAATGAGTAAAAGGACCACAATCAATCTAGCTAAAGTGATTCTAGTAGAAGTCATTTGGAATTTAACAAACACCACAAATAAAGTAGCAACTAGCGACCAAGTATCACATACATATTACTAATTTAATAACTAATAAAGTAATAATACACCAAATAAGTACATAACAAGCCAAAATATCGTCTAGAGTCTTTATACTAGTCTCTGAAATCTGAATATCGTTTAAGCAAACTCATCAAGAACTAAGTCATCTCCATCTCCTCCACGAGAACTACTCTCATTCAAAGGCGTACGTGCTCGTTGTCCAAAATTATCCTCCACATCTTCATCATCATTTGGAATTATCTCTTCTTCAACAACTTCATCATCGGAGTCGGAATCCATCAACCTTCTTGATTCCCTTGAAGTTGAACCACCACCACGACGTCGAGAATACGTCATCATATTATCTCTTGTATTAGCACGAGCCCTCGTTGAAGGATTGTGACCCTCAGATGCACCGGTTGCTCGATCCACATCATTCCATGTAAGATCCTCGCCGGGATGAACAACATCGGCCTCATTATTGATCCATTCATTAGCCCATTCAAAGTCATCAATTGCTAATGGATCAAAAAAATTTCCAAGTTCACACCTCTTTTGGAATCTTGAAATGATCTTTCGATTGTATTGGACATACACCAAGTCACTCAATCGTTGGTGTTCCAATCTATTCCGCTTCTTCGTATGAATCTAAAATAAATAAAACAAAATTTTTAATTATATAAAAAAAATTATATGAAGTAATGACTTATTAATTTTAAACCAACAATAGAAAAATTCTTAGTACTTACAAACTCAAATGTGCTCCAATTGCGCTCACAACCGGAAGAAGAACAACAAAGGCCTAGAATTCGTTTTGCAAACTTTGTAAGCTCAATAGCCCGCCCTCCAAAAGAGCTCCACCAATCAACTATCAAACATTTAAGAGAAATATAAATATTTTTAAAATGAAGAAAAATAATAATTTATATAATTTATATTTATATTTAATATCTTTATATATATTTCAATTTACTTACGAGGATTCTTTAATTTTCGTTGCCTAATCGCCATGTCTCTTGAAAAAGGATCTCGAGAATTCTCATAGTTATCGGCTAGAATGCTTATCTTGTTTGTCAACTCTAGGTCGGGCACCATCTTTTCAAGAATATCATTGAAGTCTTCTCGTAAACTGCTAGATAAATTCGAATTTTTCGCTTTCATATCAAAGTACTTGTCTGGACTGAGAAACAACGCAGCCCCATATAATTTTTGGCCCATTTGGCTTTCCCACCGCCGCTCAACAATGTCAATCACCTTCTTGTAGAGTCTCGGTTTGTTATCAAATGATTCTTTGATTTTTTCCTTCGCACGCTCCATCGCAGCGAAAACTTCTGCCATAGCAGGCCTCTCATCACCATCAACAATTCGCAAGGCTATAAGAAGTGGATGTGACGCCCTAATGAAATCCTCAACGTGATGCCAAAATGTTGTTGACATTACAATATCACATATTTTCTTCCCTGCTTCGGTAGTCGACAAGTTAGATCTTGTCCAATCCTCACTAATGAACAAATGCCTCAATGCATCTTTATGTTTGTACAAACTCTGCAAGGTGAGGAAAGCTGTAGCAAATCTAGTAACTCCGGGTCTCACAAGATCCCTACCATTTGTTTTTTCCCTCATCGCATTAAGTAGACGACCATGCCTGTAAATGAATGTTGTGATTCTTCTTGCATTTGTGATTGTGGGTTGGAATTGCTTCAGCTTTCCTATATCCTCTAGCATAAGGTCTAGGCAGTGAGCAGCGCAAGGTGTCCAAAACAGTGTAGGCCTCCTCTCCATTAGTATATGCCCCGCTGCCTTGTAATTAGAGGCATTGTCCGTGACCACCTGAACAACATACTCGCGGCCAATTTCCTCAATCTTACTATCAAGGAGATTTGCCAACATTGTGGCATCTTGCGCCTGACTGGAGGCATCAACAGAACCCATGAAGTAAGTTCCTTCCGGACTATTAACAAGGAAATTCAATAAGTGTCTTCCCCTCCTATCTGTCCAACCATCCGACATAAGTGTGCATCCATATTGCTTCCAAGCAACTTCATGTTTCGTCTTTAACTCATCTGTTTGCTTTTTTGCCTTCTCAAGTAAAGGAACCCTCAATTCATGATACGTAGGAGGCTTTAAACCCGACCCATATTGCCCTATGGACTCAATCATTACCTCAAAGCTCCTTGCATTTGCAACATTGAATGGTATGTCACACTCGTAGAAAAAGTTAGCAATGTGCATGTGGACTCGATCTTTTTCTTCTGGTGTTCTCAAACAATGTTCAATTGTCGTTTGGCTAGTACGCTTGGTATGCCTCTCCTGTACAACTTCTTCGGGAGTCTTCCTTAAAAGTGAATCAATATTCTTTGTTGTAACTTTTGGTTGTGTTTTTGGGAATTGGAAAACAGATTTCTGCCTTTTGGAAGCGGTCCCGGAACTTGGAATGGTGTTAGAGGACGCAATGGAAGCCATGTTTGGAGCAGCGGTTGCTTGTTCTTGTTGTACTTCTACAACATCGTTGTCGTCATCATCTAGCTCAACTGGTTTGTTCCTCTTTTTACTATTCAAAGCCAAATGCATCTCCCTCATAATTTCAGTCGATGTTTTAGGGCACTTCACGACATCTCCATAATTTCCGGCTAGATGTTGCTTGAGCCTTTTGATTCCCGAATGACATTTCTTCCCACAAAGGATACATTGCACTATATCCTTATTACTCATATCTGGCCAATACCCATATTTCCAACCCGGATCATTTGATTTGGCTTTCCTTTTTGGGTCCTTGGTTATATCATAATTATTGGCTCCCGAACTTTCCGCCATTTTAATTTTCTACACAATAAAAATAATCAATGATTAATATTATAATTTTCAGCAAGAAGGCTAAGTATATACACACAGTCACACACTCTGCCTTCAACTTCTGCTTAGTATATACACACAGTCACACACACACAGTCACACACACACTCTGCTTAGTATAAACCAATATAGATTCAAAATAACTAGGAAACAAATGTAAATAGTGATCAGAATAATGCAAATTAAAAAATAAGCCACCGTGAACTTGGAATAAGCCACCCATTACTATCTGTTTACAGTAAGATTACTGGAACTCCAAGAATCATATCTACTCAAGAGTGCTTACCCAGTTAGCCGCGAAGTTGAACCAAATTGAGCTGTCGGAGATGGTGGGTTGCGTGGTGGAGCTATGCTTCCGGTGAGGCTGCTCTGCTTTGTTTAAAATGGTCGACCTAGAAGGAAATGAGATGTTGCTCTGCTTTGTTTAAAATAAAATGGATTATATTATATTTGTGATTTTGTCCCAAAAAAGAAAGATAGCATCATTTATACTTCAAAAACTATTCATTTAAATAAAAAAAAAATATTGTGATTAATTATATTAAAAAAAATTAATTTTTTTTTACCTTAATTAAATATTAAAATCAAAATCTAAAAAAAAGAATTTATTTTGAAGTAAATGGGGTTAATACTTAATAGAGATTATTAAAAATTTGTTCATGCTAATTAGTTTTTCCCTTTTTCTATTCTTTAAAGAAAAGTCAATAGAGATTATCCGAATTTTTGTTATGTTTATGTTATAAATAGTGTTATTAGAGATTATAAAATATTTGTTTATGCTAATTACTTTTACACAACCAAATTTGCAATATTTTTTTTCATTTTCTATTCATTAAAAAAAACAATAACAACATAATTGAATAATTTTTTAAAATTTTCATCTATTTTTAAAACTTGGTAAAACAATGTGAGTCTAATAGTAAAAATTTATTTTATTTTTTAATAAAACCTCACCCTTACTTAAATATTAATATCAAAATGTAACACAAGTCATTTTTGTTAGTCCGAATTAACTCAATAATCTTAATCAAAAATTTCTTTTTGAGTAAATGTATATTCACTTCAAAAACTATTCCATTAATCCCGAAATTTTGTTATGTTTATGATGTAAATGGTATTTATAGAGATTATAATATATTTGTTCATGCTATTTAGTTTTTTACATTTTTTTGTTTTATTTATTTTAAATACTTGGTAACACAATGTGAGTCTAATCATACAATGTGAGTCTAATCATACAAATTTATTTTATTTTTTAATAAAACATCACCTTACTTAAATAAGCCTTCAAATTGGCACTGACAATAATTTTTTAAAAAATAGATAGAAGTTGCATAGACAATATTTCTTTCGATCTGCAAAAACAAACTCATTCAAAAAATTTATAATTTTAAAAATGTATTTTATTACACACACACACACACACACACACACACACACACATATATATATATATATAATGTTGTTAATTTAATAATGGTGGTATCATAATAAATTAGTTTTTTTCGTTTTCGTTAGTCCGAATTTTAACTCAATATTCTAAAAAAATAAAAAATTTGAGTAAATATACTTACACTTCAAAAACTGAATCTTTAATCTCAAAACTTTGTTATGTTTATGATATAAATGGTGTTAATAAATATTATAAAATTTTTATTCATGCTAATTAGGTTGTTTATTCATGTTAATCTCAAAACTTTGTTTATTCATGTTATAAATGGTGTTAATCTCAAAACTTTGTTTATTCATGTTAATCTCAAAATTTTTATTCCTTTTCTATTCATTAAAAAAAATCAATAACAATATAATTGAATAAAAAAATTAAAAAAAATTCTTCTTTCATCTATTTTAAAAACTTGATAAAACATTGCGAGCAAATCATACAAATTTATTTTACTTTTTTAATAAATATTTTCTTTTCAAGTAAACGTAAGCATACTTCAAAAACTATTCATTTAATCTCAAAACTTTGTTATAAAATATTTGTTCATGCTAATTAGTTTTGCACAACTAAATTTGCAATATTTTTTTTCCTTTTCTATTCATTAAAATAAATCAATAACAACATAATTGAATATATATATATATATATATATATATATATATTTTAAATTTGGATTTATTTTTAAAACTTGGTAACACAATGTGAGTTTAATCATACAAATTTATTTTATTTTTTAATAAAACATCACCCTTACTTAAATATTAATATCAAAATGTAACACAAGTCGTTTTTGTTTAATTCGAATTAGCTCAATAATCTTAAACACATATTTTCTTTTCGAGTAAATGTACATACACTTCAAAAATTATTCCATTAAATAAGAAACTTTGTTATGTTTATGATGCAAATGTTGTTAATAGAGAATTAGAGATTATAAAATATTTGTTCATGCTAATTAGTTTTTCACATTCAAATTTGTAGTATTTTTTTCCCTTTCTATTCATTAATTTTTTTTTTCAATAACAACATAATTGAATTGCAAATTTGCAATATTTAAATTTTTTGTCATTTTTTTCTTTCATGTATTTTAAAAACTTGGTAACACAATGTGAATCTAATCATACAAATTTATTTTATTTTTTAATAAAACCTCACAATACTTAAATAAGCCTTGAAATTGGTATTAAAATAAATTTTTAAAAAATAGATAAAAATTGCATAGAAAATATTTCTTTCGCTTTGCAAAAAGAAACTCATTCAAATAAATTATAAATTTAAAAAGGTATTTTATTACATATACATCTTTATAATTAAATGTTTTTAATTTAGTAATGATGGTATCATAATAAATTTAAAAATACTATATCATTTTATGCTATTATTAATAAAATGTTAATTTTTTTTTATAAAAAAAAATTGTCAAATACGAATTTTTTCTCTTTTAGAAGAGAAATATATATTATATTATTACTCTCAAAGTATACATCAGTACTCTCAAAGTATACATCATTACTAGGACCATTCTTTCTTTTTATTCTCTCTCTGCTGCTTGGTAACTTTTCAATCTTCAATACCTTCGAGCTGAGAAAGAAAGGATGCAGTGATGTAGAACACTAGAACCGAGACCATCTTCTTCTTCATCCAAGTTTCTGATAAAGCTTCTCAGTTCTCTGTCCATCTTCTTCATCACAAGCTGCAGTAGCAAATCAGGTAAGTATTAGTCATCTTACTATGCAAGAGCTGCCAAGGCGCACGCCTTGGCAGCTCGTCGTCTCATGGCGTCGCCTAGGCTTCGCCATGAGACGCCGAGCTGCCAAGGCGTGCGCCTTGGCAGCTATACCCCAAGTCGCCGAGACGCCAAGTTGTTTTCCATCGCCGGGACGACATGTCGTCGCCATGGCGACGCCGTGATAACTATGATAAAGTATAATAAAAATTCAAAAATATCATCTCTCTAAAATAAGACCAATTTCTTTGTGCAAGTGTACCAATAAAAGGTAGGGAAAAAATGAAAATAATAAATGTACCTGTAATAATGGGCAAAGTATAACCCATCTGCGAGGTCCTTTGGACAGGAACGACACCTGTAAAATTTCAAGAAATAACAAAAAACACAAAGACTATATGTGAACAAAACATAGACAATCAAAAGAACAAGAGCAAAAGGCCACCAAAATAAGTATTATCATCACAAATAATAAAAGCAAGAATGAGAAGTTTTATAATAACCCGTTAGCGAGATATAAGTAAGATATATAATTACTACTTCAATTATATACTTTCAGATAAAAAAAAAAATCTCATAATTAAATAGACAATTTCACTAGTCCTCATTTTTTTGTTCTTTTTTTTTTTGTTCAGCCTTTTAATTTTCCTAAACTAGGTCAACTTTTATTATTCTTAAATTAATTAAACTTTCCTAGAACGAGGTGTTATTGTTTTTATTAAAATATAAATACTATATTCGAGTTTATCTTACTCAGTACTAAATTGCTACTATTATTAAAATAAAAGTATACATACGACAATATATTTTATAATAATTTTATGTGAACAAACACTATTACTTGTGCATTGAATATATCATAAAAAGTAAATAAACTGTAAGATTATCTTACTTGATATTAATTTCACCATTATTAAATAGTAGAGAATATAATTTGAGAACAAAATAAATTTTTCACAAAATGATTTTACCCAACATCAATTTGACACTATTACGCAATATAAGTATGATTATATATCATATATTAGTATACTTTTATTATTACTTAGACAATATAATTTTAAAAGTAAACCATTTTCTTATGAGGATCATCATGCATAATATTAAATTATTACTAATAAAATATAAGTAACCGGCCATTGGATTAAATATTAAAGAAAAAAAAGAAATTTAAGATTGCCTTTTTTGAAAAATTTCACTACTCTGTGCCAAAAAAATAGGCTTACTCTTTATTCGCTTGAATCGAAAATCCAACCCGAACCCAAACGCTGATTAATGTTTTATCCAATAGCGTAATTGAATAAATTATAATAGAAATTCACAAATTTCATCTCTTTAAAATAAGACAATGTGCTTTGCACAAGGTGTACATGTTAGTATACAGTAATTACATAAGCACAACAAAACATAGAAAAAAATGAAAATAGTAAATCGTACCAGGAATTATGTGCAAAGTAAAACTCATATGAGAGATACTTTGGGCAGGAACGAAACCTGTAAAATTTCAAGAAATAACAGAAAACACAAAGACTATATGTGAACAAAACATAACAATCAAAAGTAGAGCATAAGGCCAAAATAAGTATTAACATTGCACAAATTATAAAAGCAAGAATAAGAAATTCTGAATTTTATAAATAATCAATTTGACTATAAAAACTCAACATTGTCAAATAAAATAAAATTTATTACTACTTAAGAGTATATTGTTTTAGAGAAAAAATAGGCTTACTCTTTCTTCTTCACATAAATAGAAATTCCAATCAGAACTCAAATACAAATAGATGTTTTATCCAATAGCATAATCATATATATTATAATAAAGATTCAAAAATATCATCTCTATAAAATAAGGCCAATTTCATGGCACAAGGAGTACATGTTAGTACATAAGCACATTAAAAGGTAGAAAAAAATGAAAGTAATAAATCGTACTAGGAATAATGGGAAAATTAGAACTCGTCTGAAACACCTTGGAGAGGAACGGAATTTGGAAAATTTCAAGACATAACAAAAAACAAAGATTATATGTGATCAAAACATAGACAAATGATTATATGTTGAACAAACATAGAAAATCAAAAGAAGAGAAAAAAACATGCACATATTATAAAAGCAAGAATAAGTTTGGAATTTTATAAATAATCAATTTGATTATAAAAACTCAACTTTGTCAAATAAAATAAAAATTATTACTACTTAGATTAATAGTCTGAGGAAAAAACAAAGTAATTTTCTCATAAAGATCACCTTACTTAACATGAATTTGTTACTATTTTGATTAAAATATAAATATAATGGGCAAGGCAATTTTTTGTTTGGCGTTTTCCTAAATTAGGTCAACTTTTATTATTCCTAAATTAATTAAACTTTCCAACACTAAATTTGTTATTGTTTTCATTAGAATATAAATATAATAACATATTCGTGTTTATCTTACTCAATATTAAATTGTGACTATTATTAAAATAAAAGTATAGATACAACAATAAATTTTATAATAGTTTTATGTGCACAAACACTACTCCCTCCATCCCGCAAAAACTGGATTAGTCTGAATTTTAAAGTCAAATTGACCAATTTTAGAATCAAAATTTATCCCATTTTCTTTTAAATATATGAAAATAAATTATAACCACAAGAAATTACGTTTAATTTACTATAATATCCAAATTTTGGAAGTTCAAAAATATAAATAAATTTTATTTAATTATTAATTCTAAAAGAAACTACGTTTAATTTACTATAATATCCAAATTTTGAAAGTTCAAAAATATAAATAAATTTTATTTAATTATTAATTCTAAATTGGTCAATTTGGCCATAAAAGTCCAACTAAGTCGGTCTTTACGGGACAAGAGTATTACTCATGCATTGAATATATCATAAAAAGTAAATAAATTGTAAGATCATATTACTTGATATTAATTTCACCATTATCAAATAATAGAGAATATAATTTGAGAACAAAACAATTTTTTCACAAAGATTGTTTTACGTAACATGTATTTAACACTATTATCAAAATATAAGTATAATTATATATTATATATAAGTATATTTTTATTATTACTTAGATAATATAACTTTTGAAGTAAACTATTTTCTTACGATGATCACTAGACATTATTAAACTATTTTCTATCACTAAGATATATGTATAAATCTAATATATTGACAACCATAAGATTCAATATTAAAGAACAAACAGAAAATTAAGATCAGATATTTTGAAAAACTTCACTACTGAGTCAAAAAAAATAGACTTACCCTTTCTTCATTTGAATCGAAATTCCAATCCAAACCCAAAACGCATATTGATGTTTTATCCAATAGCATAATTACGTAAATTATAATAAAAATTCAAAAATATCATCTCTAAAATAAGACCAATTTCTTTGCACAAGGTGTACGTGTTAGCGTACAGTAATTACATAAGCACAACAAAAGGTAGAAAAAAAATTAAAATAATAAATCATACCAGGAATAATAGACAAAGTATAACCCATTTGAGAGATAGTTTGGACAGGAACGGAATCTGTAAAAATTGCAAGAAATAACTTAACAAAAAACACAAAGATTATATGTGAACTAAATATAGACAATCAAGAGCAAAAGATGAGTACTGCCAAAAAATTATAAACGCAGGAATAAGAAGTTTGGAATTTTATAAATAATCTATTTGAATATAAAAACTCAACTTTGTTAAATAAAATAAAACTTATTACTACTTATGTTATATAGTCAGAGGAAAAAAACCTATTTTCTTATAAAGATCACCTTACCTAACATAAATTTGTTACTATTTTGATTAAAATATAAATATAATTATAAATTTGAGTTTATCTTACTTAATATTAAATCATTGTTATTATTAAAATAAATATATAGATATTTCAATATATCATAGAGTAATTCTATGTGTACAAACACTACTATGTATTTCCTACATAATTTCAAAACAATTATTAAGAGGAAGAAGTGGAATAATAACAGTGTACTGGAGCTCCCCTTTTCATATGGGGATGAAATGAAGTTCTAAAACAAAAGAGCAAGACCCTTTTAAACTAAAAAACAAGGAATAAAAATATTTTTAAAAAAATGAAATCTCACCAATAGTACTCTCCGTATTTAGTTACTCAACCATCATTCACTTACAAGCCGTTCGGTTGGACGGAATTGTGCAAAATGGAATGATGGTTGGAATCAAAATAAAATCATAATAGAATTAAAATCGAACATTTCATTTATGCGTTTGCTATCTTACTTGAAAATTGTATCGGAATGGAATTAAAATAAATGAAATAACCAAAATATCCCTAAAAATATATTTAATATTACTTATTGGTAAATAGACACACACACACATATACAGATTAACAATATAAATTTATATTATATATATTAATTATTTATAATATATATTAACATAATTATTATTAATATATTTAATATTTATATTATTTAATATTTATATTATTAATATATTTGTTAACCAATTTCTTGTGAAAACTTGTAATCTCAATTTTTAATGATTTAAATTTTTTGGAACTAATTTTCTAATCCTTATTTATTTGGTCTAGAGTGCATGAAGGACGGAAATTATGTCAGTCTGAGCCAAGCCCTCGGCGTGCTATCAAGAGGATCTTATCCCCTGGTTCTACCAGGAAACGCCCTGTTTTAAAGTGGAAGAAAATGGCATGGCCAGGAAAACTCATTTTGACAGATAGGGCACCCTATTTGGAGGTATTCCTGAATTTGCCTTCTAGTAGGTTTCCTTCTGGTTTGTTTATCACCCCTTTCTAATGACATTACTTCGTATGGAAATTAACTCAAAATTCAAAACTACTGAAATATAACAAAAAGTAAAAGAGGAGATTGTGTACCAGAGATGCTACTTCCAGATGGGGATGAAAAACTCTGCACCAAGGATTGGGATGAGGAACTCTGCACCAAGGATTGGGATGAGGAACTCTGCTGCAACTCTGAAACATTCACCAAAAAAATTAAAAATAAAAATAGAAAACAAGCTATTTGAAGCAAAAAACTCATCAAAATAAGAATGAAATTAGGATCTAAGGTCCTAATACATTTCAAACACAAATAATATTAAAAAAAACGAGGAAAAAAAACACAGAACAAGCTACCATGACTGAAACTAGGAGCTAAGTTTCCTAATACATTTCAAACCCAAATAATATAAAAAATGAGAACAAAAAAACAGATAATAAGCTACCATGACTTTCCATTTCCATGTGGGGAGTAATATCGTCAGACACAAACGACCGAGTAGCCATTATCTAAGACATTCAAAAAAGAAAAGGCAAAAGGTAAGACATGTAGCAGAATACGGTGGGAGAAAGGAGGACGAAGATGGAGGGAGGAGGGAGGTGGAGGAGGACAAAAGGAAGGAGGGGAGAAGGAAAATACCACCACTGTTACTCACTAGTGGGATTTCGGACCAAGAGAGAGGGATGATATGTACTCTCACTGAAAATCAAATCAAAAGAATGGGTATGTTTCTCACGTGGTACAATGCGAGGAGAGAGAAAAAAATACCACTACTGAGTTTTCTCGCTGGTGAAATTTGAGACTAAGAGAGGGATACGGAGGGGGAACAATATTATCAAATATAAAATTTTTATCCAACTTCTCATGATTTAATGGTAAAATAACTACTCGTAAGAAAGTTAAAATTATGCTCAAATTATCAAAAAATATATATATATATATAAAAAAAAACTTTCTTGATTTATTATTTTTTATAATCTTTTTACCAGTTTTCTTTCTGCTCAAGAAATGCTGGTTAAAGACCCCTTTCGTCCATGCGGTTTTTTTCCTTCCCCGTGAGTAGGGCTGTCAACGGGTCCTTATCGGATCGGATCGGGGGTGATCCGGATCCGAATCGATAAGAAATTATCGAATTCGGATCAGACCCGATAACCCGACGGATCTCAGATATTAAGGACCGAACCCGAATCCGATAAGACCCAATAACCCGATCCAATAATCCGATCAGATTAAACTTAGTATTAAAATGTAATAAATGTATTCAAAGATTTTAAAATGTATTAAAAATGTATATATATGTATTAAAAATTTTTAAAATGTATTAAATTTTTTTAAAATATATTAAAAATGAATATATATGTATTAAAAATGTATATATATGTATTAATAAAATTTTAAAATGTATTAAAAATGTATATATATGTATTAAACATGTATATATATATGTATTAAAAAAATTTAAAATGTATATATATTATATTTTAGAATGTATATATATTATATGTTATCGGATCGGAGCATTATCGGATCGGATTTATATCAATCCGAATCCGATCCATTTAGTTATCGGGTCAATCGGATTCCAAAACTGAATCCGAATCCTACTAAACGGGTCGGAATCGGGTCGGGTCGGGGTCCAGACCTGGTCCGTTGACAGCCCTACCCGTGAGTCCGTTACAGAAATGATAGTGGGACCCACCACTTGAAGCAAAATCTCAACAAAAAAGGGAAATGGAACTTTGGGTTCGTTTACACGGCTAATAAGTAATAACAACGGAAAAATACTTTAATTTGTCTCTCACACTGACACACACACACAAACAACGTGTGTGTATATAAAATTTTCTTGATCTTATTTTTTTAGTTAGACTTGGGTATTGTTTGATTATTAAGTTTATGCTTATTTTTAGAAATAATTAATGAGATAAGATTATTTATAATAAATTATTATTAGTATAGCTCATTTTAATATGTGATTAATTTGTTATATATAATTTCATGAATTATAATTTATTATTTTTAAAATTATTTAATGATAAATTATAAGATATTTTATACCCTTTTAGACTAACAAATTTTTAGCCAAACAGAGAAAGAGGAGGGGTGAATGTATTTACAAAATTACAGAATTGATACGATTGAATACAATTTCAATTAATATAATTCTTATACTAATAAATATTTTAAAAGCCACAAGTCATATGAAATGTTAAATATTTTTCAAATTTTACTTAAATTATTAGTTCTAAAATTTAATGAAATTAAAAGGATCAAGTAATACTACTTTCTAGGCTTGTAGCCTTTATGATTATCTTATATAACCTTTTGTACAATTTTCTTTTTGTTCTGGCAATGCTAGCGCATTTGTCCAAACTTTGCTTTTCAGGTTTGTGAACGTTTTTTTCCTTCCCCATGACAGTGGGACCCACACCACTTGAAGAGAAAGAGAGAGACGGGATGTTAGTGGAACTTAAGAGAAAAATGATATAATTCTTATTCTAATAAATATTTTAAAAGCCACAAGCAATATGAAATGTTAAATTTAAAATTTTTCAAATGTCATGTAGCCTTCTCATTTGTCCAAACTTAGAGAGTATCTGATAAAAATTGAATGAAATAATTTTAAATATGTAAATAATTTAAATTAGTTAAATAAAATAAATTTCTGAATATCGAATGAAAAAAATTATTTAATAAATGTCATATCTAAAATATCTAAATAACATATTTTTATTATTTTACCACTCTGAAATAAATCTAAGTTATTATAAATTTATTTAATATTAATTAATATTTTATTTTATTTTACTTCATTCAGCTGAAAATTATTCATTCAGCCAAAAAAATTAGACTTAACTATTTAATCCAAAAATCTGACAAATTTAATTATTTAATTCTAAATAAATACACTGAATGACTGACTAATTCAATCATTCAAACTTATTCAGTCTTAAACAAACATCTCCTTAGCTTTTTTGATTCTGAACGGTTTTTTCCTTGCCCAAGACAGTGGGACCCACCACTTGAAGCAAAACCTCAACACAAAAACAAATACATAGAACTTTGGGTTCGTTCAGGTGTCAAAATTCGAATAACAACAGAAAAATACTTTAATTTGTCACATAAATATTTTCGACAAAATTTTTTAACTAATCGTAATATAGAATAACATAATTTTCTTAAAATTTTGATCTTATTTTTTTAGTTAGACTTAGGTGTTATTTGATTATTAAGCCTACGTTTACTTAATTTTAAAAATAATGAATGAGATAAAAAAAATTATAATAAATTATTATTATTATTATTATAGCTCATTTTAATCTATGATTAATTTGTCATATATAATCTCAAGAATTATAATTTATTATTTTTTATATTATTTGATGACAAATTATAATTTCAAGAGAAAGATGATATTTTATACCCTTTTAAACTTTCAAATGAGTATAATAAATTTACAAAACTACAGAATTGATATGATTAAATACAATTTAAGTTAATATAATTCGTATTCTAACAAATATTTTAAAAGCACAAGTAATATGAAATGTTATATTTTTCAAATTTTACTTAAATTATTAGTTATAAAATTTTAAGAAATTAAAAGGATCAAGTAATAATGATTAAACATAGGAGCCCCATGACATAATAATGATTGTGATTGTGATTGTGACTGTGTAAAAATAATCTTGTCTTCTTAAAGATAAGTTATTTTTAAAATTAATGTTGTCAGTTTAATTGCTGTAATTAGCTATATTTTAAGACAATTCTCAATATTCATTTTCTATTTAGTAAAATCAAATAAAATAACAAAGAGAATAATAATCTATAATAATAATAATAATAGATCATGAGTAAGTGGTTTAAGCTTAGCTCTGGGACGAGCCGTAAATCCGGGCGTCCTGAGTTCGAGTCTCACTTATAACAATATTTATGCTTTAACAGGTAATGGGGCTACGGGTCGCACGTTTCAGGACGAAGCCATGTCTTAGGCAAAGCCTGTGCGCAAAGTCTGGCCCCCTGGCCCGGGGTGGAGAGACTTAGTCCGACTGCGGTCGGGATACTCTACGTTATCAAAAAAAATAAAATAAAATAAAATAAAATGCAAAACTATACCATAAATTTATCATTTTGTAGAGACTAGATAACTGATTTTATAATATAATGAATTGTTAACTCGTGCTACTATTAATAATATAAAATTATATCTTTGTGTCGATTTTACAACGCTAGTTATAATTTAAAATGTATATTTTTACATTAATAATTGTATTACGAATTACCAATTTACTATATTACAAAATCATGTATCATGTCTTGAAAAAGTGATCAACTCATGCATGGTGCAATTTACCTTTTAGTTAAACCTAAATACATATTTCAAATAGTTTCACACAGGACGTTATAAGAAAATGGTAACTGTTGTTGATTTTGTATGAGTGAAACATATTACAATTTATATTTAACTGTTTAGTACAATTTAAACTACATACAGATAATATAAATTTATAATCTTATTTTGTTCGTCCCTTCTTTCTACAATTGGAGTCTTTTTGTAAATTTTTAAAATGTATTTTTGTTTTATATTTAATTTAAAAATATTATTTAAATTATTAATTTAACAACGTGACCTAATAATAAAATTAAAAATATAGTGTCATTTTATCTTATAATTAATGAAATTAATGGGACACCTTTAGATAGATAAAGTAGTGTTAAAATTATTATTATCTATGCAACGTCATTTCAAATGGAATTTGGTGTAGAATTAGAATTTCTATTACCACGTGTGATGTGAGTGGCACACGAAACGTCGGACCGTATCTCCATATGGTAGGACGTATATGGGGGGATCTATTATATTCTAACCTTATCACACCAAGAGGAATTATAGAAGTTTCGGATCTTGTGTCCAAGAACAATGAAAAATAAATATAAGTGAGTAAGGGTGAATATAAAATCGAATAAAATCGAAAAATTAATTGGACAAAACTGAATAGTTATTATTTTAAATCGAAAAATATTAAATCAAAAAAATCGAACACTATAAAATTGAAAAACAGAAACTAATTCAGCCGGTTTGGTTTGACTTCTCAAAAAACCAAAACTGACCGAACAATTTAAAATTATAATATAATTTATGTACGTTTCTAATAAATATTTATTTTATATAATTATATATTTATTATATACCTTTATTGTGACGAATTTGCAAAACTTCTATCCTAGTCAATGAGTTAGGTGATTTTTATTTTTCGGATTTAGAGAACTTTTATCCTAATTTGTAGTTATTGAGTTAGTGATTTATTAATTATTATGGAAAATTGGCAATATAATGAATATCAAATTATCAATTATGGAATCAAATAACCGAATAAACCGACCGATTTAACAGAAAACGAATAAACCAATAACCGATTACGATGTAAAAATTTGAACGGTTTTGGTTTTAAATTTTTTATAACCGATTTAAATTGTTTGATTTCCCCCCCCCCCCCCCCCCCAAAAATCGACCAAACCGACCGTGTACACCCCTATAAGTGAGTGATCTAGTGGTCTTATTTTAGTTGAAAAGATATTTTAAATATTTATAAATTTTTGTTACGAATATTGTAATTATTACTTGCAAATACTTAAAAACATGTTAAATTAAGTTTGCTAAATCATTTTTTTGGCCAAAGTTTTCCGTTTAAAGGTAAATAATTGGAAAATAAATAACATAAATAAATTTTCTACTATCCCTTCTACATACAAACACATAATTAATGTAAGCATAAATTAATAATTATTTAAATATAAAGTTAAGTTTATTATTTTTATTATAAACTCAAGAATAAAATAAATCTATAAATTATTTATTCCTTTCTATTATAAGTAAAGTTGGAAACTAATATTTTCACATAAAAATAATAATATCTTTACATAAGTCTCTCTCATATGAATGTGAGACCTATTTATTCCTTATTCACGTGAGAGGGATGATGTAAAAAATATTAATTATTCGCATAGAAAAGATCAGTTTCCTCAAAGTTATACGTTATTTTATTGACATTATTATGACAAAAATGGGGGCATTCAAAAAAACAATATAGAACAAATTAAGTGTTCAATTGAAACAAAAAATTAACCACCAAGTATCGGTTGGATGATGTAACACCCCCTTCCCGGATTGGAAAGAGAGGTTACGCACAGAACATAACAGAACTAATAAACTAATATCCAAACTTTAATATGAAACCAAATAGTCTAAATAGATAATTGCCAACTGGCTAAAACACAGTCTGAGTATTACAACAATACTTAGAATCCAAAATATCAAATCCTACACAAAATATCTAAACTATTTACATAAAGGATAAAACACAGTCTGAGTATTAGCCTGGTGCTTATCCAACCAGTCCATCCCAAGAATAATATTGAAATCATGCATACCCATTGGAAGAAGATTAGCCCTACGAATCTTATCTCTAAAACTAATTGGACACTCTCGATACAAATCAGAAATGGCAACAGAAGTCCCCATCGGGTTAGCAATAGACATAACATAATCTAAGGACTGAGATGGCACGCCAAGATACCGAACAAAAGATTGAGCAACAATAGAATGAGTAGAACCAATATCAAATAAAACAGAGGCTTCGCGACTACCAACTAAAAGAATGCCATAAATAGTACCTGGCGCACCTGCTGCTTGGTTAAATGTCAATGCAAACACCCGACCACCCTGACGCTGACCTCCATTACCACCATTAACATCGCCTCCACCGTTACCACGTTGCCCGGTACAATCTCTGGCAATATGACCCATCTGTCCACACAAGAAGCATGCACCGATAATTCTATGACACTGCCTCCCCGGATGATTTGCCCCACAAATAGTGCAAGGAGCAATCGGAATAAAATTAGGGTTACCCCCACCAACTGGCCCTGGGTAACGACCTTGATTCTGCCCCTGCTGACGATTCTGCCACTGCTGGCGATTCTGACCTTGCTGAGGTAGCTGAAGCTGACAATTCTGGCCCTGCTGAGGCAACGGTTGATAACCCCTATTCTGATTCTGGCCACGCCATTGCCCCTGCTGACCACCACGGTTCCTGTTCCACTGACCACCCTGATTCCTCCCGTGTTGACCCAAAATTTGACCCTGCTGGTCATCTCTGTCCCTCTTTCGACTCCCTTCCAATTTAGAAGATCGAAAGTCCTGTCGCTCCATCTCAATATTCTTGGCTGCATTAGCCACTGCCGATACATCTTCAAACTTAGTGTTTATGAGATGTTGACGATACTTGTAATTAATTCTCCACTTAAATTTCTCTGCTTGTTCTGCTGCAGTCCCTGCTGAAGTTCCCGCAAATCCTGCCAACCTGGTGAACCTTATCATGAAGTTTGTGATGGACTTGTCATCCTTTTGTTGAATAGATAGAAACTCCCTACCATATGCCTCTTTCTCAGCAGTTGAGAAATACTGCTGATAAAAGACATCACAAAATCCTGCCCATGTAAGTGTCTCGACGAATCTGTCACCTTTTGTTACTTTTATAGCTTTCCACCATCTTTGCGCATCCCCGTCTAATTTGTAAGCAGCCAATAACACTCTCTGGTTATCCGAGCACCCCAACACATCAAAGATCTTCTCTAGATGGGCAATCCAATTCGCTGCTTCGATTGGGGTTGGAGCTGAACTGAATGAATGTGGTCTCTGCTTCTGAAACCTTTCTAACCATACATACGTTGGCACCCCAAACTGGTCAATACCATTTACATTTCCTTCTTCTTCATTTTCCTGTGGACCGCCATTTTCCGGGTTTCCTTGATCGGGATTTTTTGGCGGTTGTTATTGCATCTGTATCGACTGAACAACTTGTGCCACTAACTGCGGTAAAGCTTGATTAACTGCTTGATTTACCAAGGTTGCCATATCCAGATTATTAGGTTGCACCTCAGGTTGCGCATTAGGTTGGGCCTCGCCTCTTCCTCTACCATTACCTCGCCTCGTAGCATATCTAACAGATCTACGCTCCATCTAAGAACAACGAATGGAAGAAAATAGATTCGAGGCAAATTCGAATATAAATTAATATTATAGCTTAATAAAATATCAAACAGAATAAAACCTAACCCAGAAATCTACCCATAACTCACAGGTCGAACCTAAATAGGTTTTCTACAAGAAAGAACCCTAGCTCTGATACCAACTCTGTAACACCCCCTTCCCGGACTGGAAAGAGAGGTTACGCACAAAACATAACAGAACTAATAAACTAATATCCAAACTTTAATATGAAACCAAATAGTCTAAATAGATAATTGCCAACTGGCTAAAACACAGTCTGAGTATTACAACAATACTTAGAATCCAAAATATCAAATCCTACACAAAATATCTAAACTATTTACATAAAGGAAGCTCTCTTCACACTTGCCCTTGCTCCCCCTTATTACCTGCCGGAAGAAAAACACAGCATGAGCCAAATGCCCAGTACGGATATAGAGTGCAAGAAAATAAGCACTAAAATGAATAACAAAACTAACTGAACTGAATTAATCTGAATAACATAATAGGCTGAATCAAATGGCTGGGGTTATTTCATACCGAGCTCAGAACAGAACAAAAATATACCTTGTCACAAAGACAAGTCAAAATACTGCCACATAGGCAGGCACACATTGGACTGCAGATCCAAATGTATGCAAAATCGGAAGGTGTGTTCGACACAAACAACACCAAACCGCATAACAAAACAGAATAGAAACTAGGGTCGACCCATACGCCTCCCACAACAAAACACCAAAGTTGGCCATCGCCCACCAAAACACAAAATAGAGACGCCGTGGACTGATCACACCGCCACGGAAGGTGTCATGCCTCGGTGTCAAGAGAACATGCCTGTGGTACCCCCACAGGTGGTTATAGCTCAGGTATACCCTAAGGTACTTTCTGACAAAAATATCATGTCACAACGAATGCGACACAATATCACAAAAGGGGTTCTAATACGCACATGCTAAACCGAAACGAATCAACACAAAGTCCTCAAAACATATTAGCATGTACGTTGCAACAAAATCAGAATAAATACTAAACATGCTTTCTAAGTCCAAAGAGTACAAGTTATGAATTTTCGAATATCTAAAACCAACAATTCTATCATAAGCATTTGAGTATGAATAATATATTGAATTAATATCTGAATTCTAATTGAGAGACAAAACGAACAAATTTAAAATTAAAAAAATATCGCTAAAGGAGTACGGAATCCGTACCTGGAATAAGCGATGTAATACCCAAAATTATAATTGCAATTTGTTAGACTTGCCCAATTCAATCTATTCACAAAAATAACACATTTTTATTAAGTACTATAATTAATTAAGTTTTACATCTCTTTAGCGAATCTGAAATCATTCCATTTTATCAAAAATATTCTGAGCATGGTAATACATAGTATAAAATATATTAATAATTAACATATTTCTTGTTCCCTCCAAAATACATATAAGTGTATTTACACAAAAATATTCATTCTATTTTTAATTCTACTATAAACAAATATATTATGTCAAAACTCTAACGTTACAAAAATAATAATTTATTATCCCAAAATGCTAATTACTAACAAAGATATACTAAAAATATATATACTAATAAACTAAATAACATACAAAAATTAAAGTTACAAATAACAAATAATAATAATAAAGCAAAACTAACAACTAAATAATTAAAGCTACAAAATAATACTACTAATGCAAAACTAAATAATTAAGGCTACAAATAATAATAATGCAAAACTAACAAATTAACTAAATAATTAAAGCTACAAAATAATAACGCAGAAAATAAATACACAAGAAAAGAAAAAGAAACATACCCGAAATTACGAAGAGATCCACCGTCTCCAAAGAAAACCAAAAGAAATTTGGGTTTATATCAATACCCAAAATCCAAATAAGGAAATAAAATATTTAACTCTGGAGGTTCTTACTTAAAAGTCCCTCACACAACAAGGTCCTTTATCACAATGTGAAGTCTTTATTGTTTAAGTGAATAAAACTAAAGGGGTAGTCCCTTATTTAAAGGCTAAAGCAGGGAAGGCATTTACATGAAGGGGCGATGTGGGACTTGTCCCACTTGACCGGCTATTACAGATGATATCATCGGTCTTCGCCGTAACAACTCCCCCTCCCTAGGGCTGTAAATGGTAATCGAAAAATTAGTATTCGTCCGCATCCGTATTCGAAAAAAATCGGATATAATTCACATTCGAAAAAAAATAGATATAGTCGTATTCGGTTTAAAGGGCAAATAAATGGATACGAATACGAATATAAGCGTATTCATATTCGTTTAACATCCGACCTTAAATATATCTGGCGGATATCTGGAATCCGATATCCGAATTTTGATCCGTATCCAAAATTCGTATCCGAATAACTTATATATATACATAAATAATAAGCAAAATAGTTTTTTTAAGTTGCATTCCTTATATAATAATTAGTTTTCTCTATTATACGAAAATTATTTTTAAAATATGTCATTTCACTTCTAAAAAATAAAAAATAACACTTTTATTATAATATTAATAAATTGAAATAAATTGATTTAAGTATAGTTAATGAATTTTTACTATTATAAAGTTAAAATATCTAAAATGTATCATTTAACAAGTATTATAAATGTTATAAATATCATTTTAAAAATGTTACACTATAATTTTTGGATCATTTAACATGTGTTTTAAATGTTATAATTATAAATTATAAATATTCATACACACTACAGTATTACTCCAAACACATAAAATGTATATCAACTTAATAATGGACATCTAAATTTTAATAAGTAGAGCATTCATTTTAAAATTTAGAATTTCAAAAATAATGAAAACTTATTTGAATTGTAATTTAGAGTATTGATTATTGTATTTATTAAAAATAAATAAATAAACATTCATTTATTAATGAACTATGCTTTAAAACTCATTATTTTTCCCCTTATTCTAATTATATATAGTTTAACAATATATCTAAAATGTTTCATTTAACAATTGTTATAATTATTATTCAAATGTTATAATTATAGATTATAAATATTTATACACACTACAGTATTACTCAAAATTAACACATAAAATGGACATCTAAGCATTAATAAGTAGAGCAATCATTTTGAATTTAGGATATTAAAAATAATGAAAACTTATTTGAATTGTAATTTAGAGCATTGATTATTGTATTTATTAAAAATAAATAAATTAACATTCGTTCATTAATGAACTATACTTTAAAACTCATTATTTTTTTCTCTTATTCTAGTTATATATAGTGTTACAATATATCTAAAATATATCATTTAACAAGTGTCATAAATATCATTTAAATGTTATACTTATATATTATAAATATTCAAACACACTACAGTATTACTCCAAATTAACACATAAAATGGACATTTACATATTAATGGACATCTAAACATTAATAAGTAAAACATTCATTTTGAATTTAGGATTTCAAAAATAATGAGAACTTATTTGAATTGTAATTTAGAGCATTGATTATTCTATTTATTAAAAATAAATAAATTAACATTCATTCATTAATATGTATGGTTTAAACTTTAAATTGTGATTGGTTATATGTAATTATTTAAGAAAAAATCTTTATTTTGTAAATAATTTGATTGAATTTTATATTAGGTGATTGATAAACGAATCTGGATGCCGGAATATTCGAATAATCTGTTTATTCAAATAAAATAAACGGAAACGAATATTATCCAAATTTGAATATTATTTCGAATACCGGATATGGATAACATTTTTAAAATACGCCGAATATCGAATACGAATACGGATAGCGAATTGATTTTTCAGATACGGATACTATTGCATTCGGATTCGTTTATATCCGTTTACACCCCTACTCCTCCCTCACCCCAACCCCAAATTTTAATTTGTAGTTTGGTACTTTTTATTTGCATCTAAGCAAATGAAAAGTAATAGAAATCCTAATATTTTGTGATAGGTATTATAAAAATATGCTTAAAAACATATATAACAAAGTTAAAAACCTACACTGAACTTGTATATGTTCCACCTCACTAAAAGAGTAATGCAAATTTTATAAAAACCAAGTATGTAATTCTATTTAATCTTTTCCTCTAAAAAAATAATATATTGTTAACTAAGTAGGAGGAGTTAATAATGACATTATAACTTTTGAGAATATTGTATTATTTAGTATTATCCCTCGATTCACTCTACAAATAAATTTTTTATTTTTAAAAATAAATCGAATGAATGTGAATGAGTTGGTCGATTTGTTGCTAATCGATTTGATTGACTAGGCCAATTGTTCAAGTAGGTCTCGTATTTGTTTGTCCTATTTTCAGCTCGGTCTATATTGGTAGCTATTTTTACTTCACCCCCACGTAGTCCTCTTATTATCGGAATTAAGCACATTTTCGATGCCTAATGTCGCTCTAACTGATGCGATATTTATTTGCAAATATTAAAAATATATTTTGTTTCATAGAGTACGCTGTTAGGTTAATAATATAGTATGATAATAAAATTACGATAACAAACTTGAGAATTTGTGTTATTTTATACTATTATTATTAAAATTTGGCCTCTTTTTTTATAGTAAAAAAATTGATAAACATAAGTCTTTTTAAAATAGAATAAGTATTATATATAAAGAGGACTTCTTCTCTTTCTTTACTTTCTATTTTTTGTTTTTGTTTTGAGGAACATTTTTTTTAATGATATGTTGTTTTTAGGGGCGAGCATGGTGCAGTTTGGTGCAGTTCAACTTAGGTGTAGTTTGAAAAATTCAAAACTGCACATGAAAACGCTTGTGATTGGTGTGATGCGGTTTCGAAACGTGTGGTGCCGTTTCATTTGGTGTGATTTAGGTTTCAAAACCAATTGAACATATAAAAAAAATTAGAACCGAAAGAATCACTTAATTTTTAAGTGTAAACAAATGTGTATAGAAGATATTAGAATAGCGACTTAAGAAAAGTAAAGTAAGACTATGGCGAATAGTTGTTTATAACTTAAAAGTACATAGTATATTACTTATACAAGAAGACCGTCACAAATGAATTTATTCATCTTCATCCACGTCATAATGAAACTCTGTAATTGTAAATATGTCGCTGACAGTCAAATAATAAAAAACTTGATTAGTTAAGTAAATTTCACAATTAAAAGTTTACGAACTTACAATTAATAGTCATACGAGAGGTAATTGCAGAAGTTAATGCTTTGCTAAAAAAATAGAAAACAAATATAATAAACACCATGTAATTTAAAAAAAAAAACCAAAATGTTGTCGTTTTGGCCATTATTGGTGCAACGCGATGGACCGCAAAAACCGAAATCAAACCACAAATGCGATTTTTCAACTCTCCTAAAACCGTCATATACGCCAGAACCATTGGTACAGTTTTATTGACGGGATTTGGTCGATTTTTAAGTGTAAACAAATGTGTATAGAAGATATTAGAATAGCTACTTAAGAAAAGTAAAGTAAGACTATGGCGAATAGTTGTTTATAACTTAAAAGTACATAGCATATTACTTATACAAGAAGACCGTCACTAATGAATTTATTCATCTTCATCCACGTCATAATGAAACTCTGTAATTGTAAATATGTCGCTGACAGTTAAATAATAAAAAACTTGATTAGTTAAGTAAATTTCACAATTAAAAGTTTACGAAGTTACAATTAATAGTCATACGAGAGGTAATTGCAGAAGTTAATGCTTTGCTAAAAAAATAGAAAAAAAATATAATAAACACCGTGTAATTTAAAAAAAAAACCAAAATGTTGTCGTTTTGGCCATTATTGGTGCAACGCGATGGACCGCAAAAACCGAAATTAAACCACAAATGCGATTTTTCAACTCTCCTAAAACCGTCATATACGCCAGAACCATTGGTACAGTTTTATTGATGGGGTTTGGTCGATTTTGATTCGATTTCAGGGTCAATTTTAATTTTTTGCTCACTCCTAATTGTTTTGGGATGAGAGGGAAGTAATTATTAACAATAAGATGGGTTTTAATGTCTAACAAATAAATTCATGCTTGTGGGATGAGTTTTTAATGTTCGACATTTTGATAAAGAAACGGTAAAAAAGGTAGCAGAAAATGGACTTTTCTAATTTCACTCAATCGAAAAAAATTGATACCTTCGATATACCAAGCTTAGCTATGTGGGGCCAGTAACACAAAATTGGGGTTCTTATTAGCAGTATTCTTAAACCCGGACAGGTCATTGAACCGGAAAAGGTATGGGTGGGTGAGTTACTGGTCCAACAAATTGTCGAACCGTTATTAAACCGGTGACGTCATTAATATGTAATACATAATTAAATATATTAATTATTATAATTATATATTATATGTAATATTTAGTAAATATGTAAAATTAATCAATTTATCTACAAAAAAAAAAAAAAATTAAACCTATTTGTAAAATATTTACATTATACAATTCAAATAAATACTAAATCTATATATAAAAAAATATTAAATCATGATCATTACTCAAAATTGAAGACTCAAGAGTGATAAAATCAAATATAAATAAACATAAATATCTATAAGATACATTAAATTTATATGAAAAGAAAGATATTAAATCATGATCATAACTCAAAATTCAATCAAGGATACATTAAATCAAATTCAAAGGCTTAATGTCTAACAAATAAATTCATGTTTGTGGGATGAGTTTTTAATGTTCGACATTTTGATAAAGAAACGGTAAAAGAGGTAGCAGAAAATGGACTTTTCTAATTTCACTCAATTGGAAAAAAATTGATACCTTTGATATACAGAGCTTAGCTATGTGGGGCTAGTAACACAAAATTGGGATTCTTATTAGTAGTATTCTTAAACCCGGACATGTCATCGTACCGAAAAAGGTACCGGGTGGATGAGTTACTGGTCTAACTAATTGTTGAAGCATTATTGAACCGGTGACGTCATTAATATGTAATAAATAATAAATAATTAAATATATTAATTATTATTATATATTATATGTAATATTTAGTAAATATGTAAAATTAATCAATTTATCTACATAAAAAAAATTAAACCTATTTGTACAATATTTACTTTATACAATTCAAATAAATACTAAATTTATATAAAAAGAAAGATATTAAATTATGATCATAACTCAAAACTGAAGACTCAAGAGTTATGATCATTCTTTCTCCATAATTTCTGGCATACTAATTGAAGTATGTATTCATCAAAATTGAAGTGGTTTTTTTAATAATTTTTAATTCAAAAATGTAATTTAAATGAATCCAGAGTGAAAAGGACCCTAGTTACTAGTTAATGGTGTCCTGCATCAAACAAATCCAATTACCTCCTAGTGTGAACGTCACAAAATTGGTCAGACTCAATTACGAATTTATCCCAACTATGTGACAATTATTTTCAAACTTAGAAAACAGTAATAATTTTCAAATTGAAGTGTTCTAATAAGTTCAAATTGAATATATCTGAAGATAGTAAGGGTATCACCTGTAATAACCGAGGGTTATACGAAAATAATGTAATGAGAATTATGTAAGATCTTTATTAATGAAATTCAATTTTTATTCAACTAAGTTATTGTCCAATGGAAATAATATCCAAACAAGAATTAACTCAAACCAACTAAACAAGCATAGCCTTATATGTGGCAATTAAGAAGGCCCAACCTAAGCCTAATTTCAAGCCTCATTTTTAGTTTAAGAAAATAAAAGAGAGTCTAGACAACCAAAAGGCCAAACAAGGAAATAAGAAAAGTAAATGAAAATCTAGCCAAACAAGTGAAGCTAAAATTTACTAAGTAATCAAGTTACTGTTGGTTTGTAAAAATTCATGAACATACAATCAAATTGCATATAAACAACGGAAGAATAGTAAAATCAGAAATTTTTTTTCTTTCTACAAACCATAATCAAAGATCAATCTTTATGCACAATTATTAATTAAATAAGAAGGAGATAAAGAATTATACCCTTGTAGAACAAAGCTTTCTCAGATACGAGTTCAACTCTAATTCCTTCGCGCCCTCCTTTAAATTCACCGATTAGATTCCTTAGATCAATGCCAACCACCTAAGTGTTTGGCTTCTAGAGAAGATCCACCAAGGAATAATATGGATTCAAAAAGTGAGTGGTGACAAACCCTAATTTTCTCTCTAGAGAATACGTAAGTACTCTCCCAAAACTTGTGAAAGAGTGTGTAACTCTAATTCATAATAAGACACCTCTTATTTATAGATATAGACAACTCTCCTAAACTATTTAGGAATATGATTTTTAATTAATCTCTTAATCTAATTAGGAAATAATTAATTAAATATAATAATTACAATTTCTAAATCATTTAGAAACTTAATTATTATTTATGAGAGTACTCTTATTAATTAAATCCTAAACTATTTAGGAACTAAACAATAATAATAAGACTTAACTTATTATTTTATAATTAGTATTTTCAAAATATTAAACTATAAATATTAAGCTATTTAATTTATTCTATCACCATAGTATAAATTAAATATACTTACTATATTATTACGATTATGCCATTCACTTCTTAAATAAATATTTTTCTTTTGCGGTGTGATCTTTTAGGCTCTCCATATTAAACCGGTTGTAGAATAAATTAATTAGAATAATTCTAATTTTATTTATATATAAATTAAACTATTTAATTTATTTAATTCATAATATTTATTTCACAATAAGGGTAAGTCCCCTTAGCGATCAACAACTTTTCAGATAATATAGATTTTAACATTTAATCTTTAAAAGAACCTTTTAACGAATAGTTACTGTACAATTCAATCATTCTGCCATACAATAGCCCAATCAAATATAAGACATGAAATTATTGTCAAGTTTTATTTTTATTTGATCATATGCATTTCGATTCATAAATGAACAAGTCCAAATAATACAAATTAGAAACACATTTCTAATTTCATTATGCCTTGGCAAAGATTACTGAGTTATCATTTATCGAATCACATAGGACATTCTCTCATTTTACTAGAAGTGATAGATTCTTTGTTGATCATTCACCTATCTCCATGTAAAAATTATTATACCCAAAGATACCCTTTGATATACCCTAAACGTCTTAAAGGATATGTCAAAACATAACTCATCATACACAAGATATTATGATGATCTCAAGTCCAAGGATCACTTGTACTACTATTACAAAAGTAATTCCTATTGACAGACATGTAAAACTCCATTAGATATTTCTTAAGTGAGTCATGAGATCATGAGATCAATTATCTTACATACTTTCTTTAGTGTCTCTACACAAATGACCAATGAAATTAATTATTCTCTTTATAAGAGCAAACATAGTATGTACTAATCTATCCAGATTCACTAATCCCCTTCTTAGTGATCCAATGATTAGGAACAATTTTAGTTTTGAGCTATCTTGAAGTTAGATCTCATTAGCATGATCATCATCATGATTTTAAAAGCATTGCTAAAAAAACTATGAGTTTATCACATTTAATTCAACAGCAAAATATGGATAAAGTAAATACATTTAAATAAATAAATTCTTTTATTAATAAATGAATAAGATTACAAAGTATATGCTATATCACATCAAATGTGATTGACTTGTGTGCATACTACTTTCAATCTTTCACTTGCACTTAAGTCAATCGTCATGGTATCTAATACCCATCTTCTCTAAGTGACGAACAAACTGCTGTCGAGTTAAAACTTTAGTAAACAGATCTGCAATGTTGTCTTGAGAGTCCACTCGCTCCAGAGTGACGTCTCCTCTTTTAATGATCTCTCTAATCAAATAAAACTGTCGCAATATGTGTTTGAATTTCTAATGAGACCTGGGTTCCTTAGCTTATGCAACAGCTCCCGTGTTGTCACAAAAAAAGGCACTAGTCCTTGAATGCTAGGAATCACCCCGGGTTCGGTTACGAACTTCTTCATCCAAACAGCTTCTTTTGCCGCTTCAGTTGCAGCTATGTACTCTGCCCCTGTCACTGAATCAACAACTGTTTACTGCTTGAAACTTTTTCAACTCAGTACGCCACTGTTTAAGGTAAACACATAACCCAAAATGAGTTTATAGTCATCTTGGTCAGTTTGAAAACTTGAGTCTGTATAGCCTTCTAGTTTCAAATCAGATCCACAATAGACAAGAAATACATTCTTAGTTCTTCTTAAGTACTTTAGGATAATTTTCACTACCTTCTAGTGTTCTTTTCCTGGATTCGACTGATATCTGCTTATTACACTAAGTGCATAAGAAACATTAGGTCTAGTACATATTATCCCGTACATGATAAATCCTATTGCCGAGGCATAAGGAATCTTACTCATACGGTATCTCTCTTTAGGTGTCTTTGGGGCTTTCTTCTTGGAGAGATGTATTTGAGGACCTATCAGTATGAGTCATCTTTGGAATCTTCCATGCTAAACTTCTTTAGCATTGAATCAATGTACGTTCCTTGGGACAAGCCGAACATCCTTTTATATCTATCTCTATAGATTTTTATCCCCAAAATGTAGGATGTTTCTCCCAAGTCCTTTATGGAGAAGTGTTTAGATAACCATATCTTGATCGATTGTAGCATAGGAACATCATTTCCTATCTGTAATATATCATCAACATATAATACTCGGAATGTGACAGCGCTCCCACTAACCTTCTTGTATATACACAGTTCATTCTCGTTTTTTTTAATAAAATTAAAATTTTTGATTGTCTCGTCAAAACGGATGTTCCACATTTGAGAAGCTTGCTTTAATCCATAAATAGATCGTTGTAGCTTAAAGACTAGATTTCTTCCAACCTTTAAAATAAAACCCTCCGGTTGTATCATATATACATCATATTCTAATTTTCCATTGAGGAATGTCGTTTTCACGTCTATTTGCCATATTTTGTAGTCATAATAAGCTGTAATCGCAAGCAAAATTCGAATGGACTTGAGCATAGCTACTAGTGAGAAGGTTTTATCATAGTCAATACCTTGTATTTGTTTGAAACCTTTTGCAACCAGTCGGGCCTTATAGGCTCTACCTTGCCGCCTGCTCCAGTTTTTCTCTAAAAGACCCATTTGCATCCAATGGGCTTAATGCCCTCTGGTGGAGTAACCAAAGTCCATAGTTGGTTGTTATATATGGAGTCCATACTTGGTTCTCATACATGGAGTCCATCTAAGATTTCATGGCTGCTAGCTATTTCTCTTAGTTTTTACTACTCATTGCCTCTTCGTAAGTCAATAGATCATCATCATCTATGACACGTACCTCATCATCATCTTCTATGATGAATCCATACCTTTCAGCTATCTTCGATACTCTTCTAGACTTTTGAACATGTTATGATATAGTAGGTTCTTTTACTTGGTTTGATACCTCACTTTGACCCATAATATTTTGTGGTTCTTGATCTTCTTCAAGGTTTATCTTACTGCCACTGGCCCCTTCGAAGATAAACTCATTTTCCAATCAGAAAACATGTTTCCCAACAAGCACCTTTTGATCAGTTGGATGATAAAAGTAATATCCTAAACTTTCTTTAGGATATCCCATAAATTTGCACTTGTCGAATCTTGTCTCTAGCTTATCATTCTCAAACCTTTTGACATAAGCTGGATAACCCCAAATCTTAATATACTTAAGACTTGATTTCCTCCATGTCCCAAACTCATATGGGGTCTTTGGGACGGATTTAGAAGGTACCTTGTTAAGTAAATATGCAGCCATTTCTAGAACATAACCCCATAAGGAAATTGGAAGAGTAATAAAACTCATCGTGGAACGAACCATGTTTAACAAAGTACAATTTTTTCTTTTAGATACTCCATTCAATTATGGTGTGGCTGGTGGAGTCCATTGTGAGACTATACAATTTTTTTAAAGATAATCGAGAAACTCATTGCTTAAGTATTCACCTCCTCGATCCGATTGAAGAATCTTAATACTTTTACCAATTTGTTTCTCTACTTCATGTCTGAATTTGTTAAACTTTTAAACGATTCAGACATGTATTTCATCAAATACACATATTCAAATCTAGAATGATCATCAGTGAAGGTAATAAAATATGAAAACCCTCCTCGTGCATGCGTTGTCATAGATCCACATACATTTGTGTGTACCAACTCTAATAACTCTGTAATTCTTTCTCATTTTTTCACTTAAAGGAGATTTGGTCATTTTTCTCATGAGACAAGATTCACAAGTTGGATATGATTCGTAATCAGATAGCTCTAAAAGTTCATCTTTATGCAATTTGTTTAATCTTATTTTATTAATATGACCGAGTCTATAGTGCCACATAAAGGTATAATTTACATTATCTCATTTTCTTTTCTTAATTTGTTCAATTTAAAGTATATTTTTATGTAAGTCAAGTAAGTAAAGTCCATCACACAATTTGTCAGTACCATACAAAATATTATCATTATAAATAAAACATCTATTATTCTTTATTATAATGTTAAAACCATTATTGTCCAACATTGGAATATAAATAATATTTCTAATTAGTACTGGAACATAATAACAATTATTCAAATTAATAGACTTGCTCGTAGGCATTGCTAAACAATAAGTTCCTACGACTAATACAACAACCTTTGCTCCATTCCCCACGTGCATGATGACTTCTCCATTGTACAACTTTCTACTTCTGCTTAGTCCCTGCATAGTATTACATATGTGAGAACCACAGCTAGTGTCTAATACCTAAGTAGAACTTTGACTTACAGAAAGATTTATTTCAATCATTAATAAACCTTGATCTGAAGTTGAAGCTTCTCCAAGTTTCTTTTGCTTTAGATCTGCAAGATATTCCTTGCAGTTTCTCTTCCATTGACCTGACTTTTTGCAATGGAAGCATATTCCTTTACTATCAGGATCAGTCTTCTTATTATCCTTATTCTTTGCCTTCCCTTTAACCTTATACTTTTTCTTCTTTTCAAAAGAACCATTAGGCCTCTTCATTTTCTTGAAAGAATCATCCACCAGCAAGACTTGGTCCTTCTTAGATGGAAAATGACCCTCTGCAATTTTTAACATGTTAAGTAATTCAGGCAAGTTGACATCTAACTTATTCATGTGAAAATTCACAATAAATTGTGAGAAGGTGTTCGGGAGTGACTGCAAGACTAAATATTGGCTCAACTCTCCATCCATCACGAACCTAATTGTCCAAGTTATTCAATCAGATTGATCATCTTAAGGACATGAGTCTCAACGGTAGTGTTCTTGGTCATCTGAGATTGGAAGAACTCCTTCAATATCTGATATCTAGCAGTCATACTTTGCTCACCATACAACTCCTTGAGGTGCAACAATATAGTATGAGCATCCATATTTTCATGCTGACGCTGAAACTCATTACTCATAGATGCGAGCATGATGCATTGAGCCACGATTGCATCATCTTGCCTATTTTTAAAAGTACCAATCTCTTCCTCAGAGACTGTTTCTGCAACAGTTGCAGGGACATGCGAGTTTAGGACATAAGAAATATTTTCAGTAGTGAGAACTATTCTCAGATTTCTTAACCAGTCCGTGTAATTCGGGTCAGTCAATTTTTTAGTATCAAGTATGCTACGTAGTAATAACAGTGAGTTTGGCATTTATAAAATTCTGCATGTGAAATTAGATAATATTTTAGTATACATTCATTTTATTAATTACCAAAATAAATTATGTCTTTATTTAAAAAAAAAATTCACTATTTTTATCAA
This sequence comes from Hedera helix, assembly GCA_947179155.2. Taxonomy (NCBI): domain Eukaryota; kingdom Viridiplantae; phylum Streptophyta; class Magnoliopsida; order Apiales; family Araliaceae; genus Hedera; species Hedera helix. The sequence continues at coordinate 30,761,097 of OX359271.1, read as the reverse complement.
ACTATATTACCCTCCTTATATAGTTCGACAAATATAGTTAAAGATCCGCTAGTGAGATAAGGATCCTATCGACATAAACATAGTCTTGTATGTGCACAACAAATTATAGTTTATTCAATAGGTAGACAACTCCTTGTTAATTACATCAACATGTAACTCCTTTTATTTTGCCTCTTAGATTATATTGATCAAGTGTGTGCACATCTGAATCAAAATTATCTAAGTTAACTCCGACCTAATACTTCTATATAAGTGAAGAAAAATTATTGTTCTTGTGTGTGCACAACAAAACAGTAATGTTCACTTCCTTTATAAGAATCCAATGTGATAAAACAACATTTCAAATAATTGATATAAGCCTTGTGTGTGCACAATAAACGTATATTAATTATTTGATACTCTATCGTTCTATCATGCTAGAAAGCGACGTTCGATGTTCTAAATATCTTTGAATGTTACAACTTAATATATTTAACTTTTAAGGGGTTTGTTATTAATTGTCTCATCTTGTTTTACAACTTAATATATTTTACTTTTTAGGGGGTTGTTATTAATTGTCTCATCTTGTTTAGCGTGTATGCACATATATATAAAAAATACGTGTCATATTATTAAACATGCGAAACATGTTTGATAATATATAATATATACATAATTAGCATGCACATATAGAATATTATATAATATGTGAGGGGACGTTTAATATTGATTAAAGTTAAAGAAAATAATCACTTATGGAACTTACGGTCGCGTACTGGCATTAAATATTAATAAATAATAATTAAGTTAATTAAGTAATCCTTATGGATATTGTAGGTAACCATTTGGAAGAGAGTAGTAAAGTAACTAAGGTCAATTTACCAAATCTAGGCAAGTTCTCTAGCTGTGCTAACCTTATGAATTGTTTAATTATTCATTTATATGAAAATTTTCTGCACTTATGTGCAATTAAAAGAATTGTTCTATTGTGAACTATTTTGAGATATGAGTCGATGGCATTTATTTCGACTAGACACCTTTGATATGAAATGATAAAATTTTGAATTGATAAAATTCTTTGAAGTAAATTAAATTTAATCCAAACTAAATTATTTTGGTGTGGACTCTTGTGATAAGAGTGAGATGAACAACCCTAAAAGGGGGATATTTAATGTTGGATAACATGGTCCAACTTAAACTTATATGTCGTGCACAATATAAAGTACGATAGGCATATCTTCTTAAGTACTTACAGAGAATGTTTTCATCCTTGTGACTGACAAACATTCTGAAGGTTCTTCGTTAAATAATTGTTAAACTTTATTGGAAAGAGTTCACGGCCTTTATGACCGCTTAGCATGAAAGTTAAAGATTTTAAATTAAAGGAATTGTTTTATTTCCTGATTATTCAATTTGCTTCACAATTATTGATAAAATCAACAAAGATTCCTGAAAGTTATTCTTCTATTCATGATTTATTGTTCATTAAACGTTTTATACTTGCTGAGCAAAAATAGTTGCTCACTTTTGCGATAATAAATATTTTCAGATAAGTTAGAGAGATCCAAGGGATCAGAAAATAATAAAGACAAAGAAAAAGCCAAGGAATAGAAGAAATTTATGTAATAATAAATTAAATATTATTAATGATGTAATATTTTATTGTCGATATGTTTTGTATATGTAAGGTGTAGAAACCCGGGAGTAGTGTAAGGCATGTATTATAAATTATTGTATTTACTTTTATGTTTTTAAGTTATGTCTATAGTTAGACGTGTTGATTGGAGTAGTACCGTAAGCACCATATCCGATATTTAAGGTACATGGATGTGGGGGTGTAATAAATTGGTATCATAGTTATAAGTTATAAACCGTACGTGGGAGTACCTAGGATATAACCTTGGAGAAAATGATGATGATAGTAAAGAGATAAATTCATATAGAGTTTTAAAAGGTGAATTAAGAAAATTCATAGAAAAAAAATATTATCATTTAATAATAATGAATATATTTATTGTGAGTTACTAATTAAGTTATTAATTTGATTATAGGATGTTTGGGGAAGAGGAGCCTAGAGATATTTAGGTGGTATGGGAGGAAAGAATAACACCACCCTAGCCCGTAGCTACTGTAGCACCAGAGAGTGAGTCTTAGCCAGAGATGGATCTTGAAGAGGATCCTGAACCTAAGGAGGAGGCGATAGAGAAGCTAGATGGAGTAGCGCCTGATGCTGCACAGTTCAAGGAGGGATATGAGGACAGTAAGAAAAAGCCAACCGTAGAAGTGGTACTATTAGGGTTGGGGGCTCTAGTACAGGGCATGCTAGCCAAGAATTTTGAGCTAGGGGATAGGATTCAGGGACTAGAAGCTAAGTCGCAGGAACTCCAGTCTAAGAAACAGAAGTTGCACGCTTGTTGGGAAGTGGAAATTGTAGATCTTGTGAGGGCCGAAGAGCAAGCGAATAAACTAGAAGAAGAAAAGAGAAACAAGAAAATAAAGATAGATATGATAAGTTATGCTTATAGGACGACTTCAACACAGGGTGTTTTACTACCCTGCGGAGGAGGGACAGACTCGACACACCATTAGTAGGGGTTGAGTACTGGATAAGGGGGATGAAGAGTTCACAGACGCTGTTACGAGAGGTATGTGAGGTTGGTGTTTTAGATGTTGTATATGTATATATATCTAGGTGTAAAAAAATGGTAATAAGGAAGTTATGTAAATCCCAACTTTTTGTGGAAGATATGGGATATGTTTTAGTAAATCCCAAGTTTTGTAAGCGATAGCGAGACATGATATATAAATAACATGATGCTATAAAATATAAAGTAATATGTATTAATGAGATGCATATTAATATAAATGTTTATTAAATGTGTTTTGTGATGATTAAATTTATGTATTAATTATAAATGCTTTAAAATAAATAATGAGAAAATAATATACATTTCATTAAACAAAAAAAATGTCGCCAAGAGGAAGACCTCGAGCACAAAGAACACGTGAAGAATTAGATAATGAAGATAGGGAACAAGTGAATCCCATACAATAGTTTGCAAACCTATTAGTAGGTGCACTACAAAATAGAACCCTTAATATTGTAAACTTAAACCCTCCAACTGTTGGGTTGCAAAAATCCATGGACATTGTGACGCCCCAAATCGGGCCCACACCACCTAATTTGAGTCGTTAAAAGACTACAACAAAATTATTACAATACATAACTAAGTCTTCATAATTATTACTATTCTACAATATAGTGAAAACTACTATAACAACTATCATGGACAGTTACTCCATTCTCATTTCCTCCCCACTAGTCTCGGCTACGCTCTCATTTTCTGAACAATTGAACAAAAAGGAATGGGTGAGCTCAAATAGCCCAGTAAGAAATATCATGACTAAGATAATGAAAAACAAATTATTCTTAGCCTTCAACAGTTAAGTTCTTAATTGAATATAATAGACAACAAATTTTAAATCAACAACTGCAGTTGAATTGTTAATAGAGTAATATAAACAGCAAGATTTAAATCAATAACAACAGTTAAGTTCTTGAACAATGTTCCACTGTAGTGAAATAACCACCACTAAGAGAATCAAGTAGATCATGATGTCTACTAGCTTTTCTTTTGAAGAAAAATATCATCAACTTTTATCATTTGAAACACCACTGGTCATGATCATACCAAGCAATAGTTCTTTTTTATCCCCGGCCAAATAGAACATTCATCACGTGTCCTTATCATCCGACCAAAGACATCCAATAATTATATCGCTTTTAACTTATCATCTGTGCCCTAGGCCTCAGATATTCATAACAACTTGATTCTTGATGATTGAAATAACAACAGAGATATAAATGATGAACAAAAGAAACAGGATAAACAATAACATTAGGAGTTAGCAAATTTTACTTTATCTAGATTCAAATAATCTCCAAATTGTCAACATGAAGTAGAGAAAAAGGTGTTCAAGTCAAAGAGTAATGTCCAAGATCCACGGGGAAGAAGTTCAACGAGAAGGTTTACGGTACAAAGAATTAGTCCAAAATGTTCACAGTTCAAATAAATGTACACAGTTCAAAAGTTCATGGTCCATAAGTTCATAGTTCAAATATGACGATGAAAATTTAATAGGAATATTCTTGTCAAATGGTATTAGATAAAGTGCAAACTATTAAGGGAATATTAATAAATTATTAATTCAAGAATTTTCACTATTTAATAATATTAGAGGTACAAATGAGATACTTTCTTACCGTAGTAAGTTTAAGTGACAGAATATGAAAAAGATGGTATTCATTACCTTATCTCGTGACTAAATACAACTTTTATGAGGTTGATCAACCTATATGTCTATTCATAATTTAATTAGTAAGTAACACATACCAATTATATATATATATATATATATATATATAAAATCATCAAAGTGACTATATAGTATAAATATACTTCAAAATAGTTTTTAAAGAAAATAATTTTTCAAAGTAAAATCTTTCAAAGGAAGTTTTTCAAAATAAATCTTCTAATAGAAGATTCTTCTAAATGAAGAGTTGTAAACTGATGTGTGTGTGAGTGTTTATATAACTTTTAAATTTTTTTTACTTGAACAATACTCGTACCCTTCCAGATCGTCAACGCTTAAGATAATTTTAATACATTCAGAGAGACACTTATACTAAGAAATATTTAGAGAGTGGAAAAAAGATTAAGTGAGGAATGTATGAAACTCCTTATGCTAAGCCTTCTATTTATAGTTAGAGCCTAACCAACTTTTCCACACACACGTTACATATTTTAATCTCATCTTTTAATCTAAACCATTCATCAACCAACACACGTTTCACACTTTAATCTGCATCGTTCGTTGACTAACACGCGTTTCACGCCTACACGCGTTACACATTTATACGCGTTACACACTTACGCGTGTTACACACTTACATATTATTTTATTGATTTAATATCCCAATTATTAAACATACTGTGTTTTTCAAATAATAAATTTATCTAACTGTTTAATACCCCTGATTACTACGGTAACAATTATTAGCCCAATAATTCAAAATACTGTGCATTATGAAAATTATTAAATCAATAATATGGAACATTGTGCAATTAATAATGTAAAATATTATGTAATGACAATTATTGATTCAATAATATAAAATGTTGTGCAATAACAATTATTGATGTAATACTTTGCAATAGCCACTTTATCAGTTCAATAATTTAACATTGTATAATACTGCGTCCTGCTGTAAAATACCATATGCTACCATACTTTTATCACTAGGTATTTTAACAATTAAAAGCGATAATACCGTTGACCATTTTTATTTAGAAAGGCTACTGTTTATCGTTTTTTACATTCGACAATATTTCGTTGTGGGGTCCACCCATAACTAAATATTTCGACGCCGTCGTACGAATATTCCCCGACATGACGAATATTCCCCAACCAATCGAATATTGTCCGACATAAAACTTTTGCACATAACATCCTTAACTTTAATTTTTATTAATTTAACACCTTATTGTTAGGCATAAAATTATGAGAAAAATTTAAAATCTATTTATTAAAATTCGGGGACTTATGGACATACAATCAAATTGTATAAAACAACGGAAGCATGGTAAAATCAAATTTTAAAATTTTACAAACCATAAACATGATCGACCTTTATGTGGAATTATTAGTTAAATAAGAAGGAGTTAGAGAATTATATCCTTGTAGACACTAAGTTTCCACATGTACAAGTTTGTCTTCAATTCCTTCACATTCTTCTCCAAATCCACCAATTAGATTTCTTAGAACAACATTTGCTACCCAAGTGTGTAACCTCTAGAGGAGATCTACCAAGAAAAATATGAATTCAAGAAATAGGTGGTGGCAAACCCTAGTTTTCTCTCTTCTAAATCCTTAGATGTAGAGAATATGTGAGTGAGTAATTTTTGTAACCCTAATCCATAATAAGACTGATATAACCAACCATCCTAAACTCTTTAGGAATAGGATTTTAATTTAACTCCTAATATAATTGAGAACTAAATTAATTTAATATAATAATTATAATTCCTAAACCATTTAGGAACTTAATTATTTATTATAAGAGTATTCTTATTAATTAATTCCTAAACCATTTAGGAACTAAATAATAATAATAGTAGTAATAATAATAATAATAAGACTCATCTTATTAATTTATAATTAGTATTTTCAAAATGTTAAAATATAAATATTAAGCTATTTAATTTATTCTATCACCTGGGGTTTGTCGAGGGCAACGAGCGTCCAAGTGGTGGCTCAAAATTACCCCCACAACACAAAATTTTCCAGGTACAAGATGACCGATGGAAAGAACCAAATAACTCTGTTGGAACTTACCAAAGGCACGTATACAAAAACCCATATACCTTAGAAAACACAACCCTATACATACACAAACCCTTAACTTCTTAACCCACGATCGTAGAGTCCCAAAACTCTATGATCGAGCCAAATATAATATCTTCTACACCTTCACCAGTTCACTCGTCGATCATTGAGCAACCTAACTCCCCGATTGTAGAGTGAACTGAACATGAACCTTAACATTATACTTGTACAGATATACCCTCAACCTCATATATAAATACAGAAATACCCTACCACTTTTTACACTAACCTAGATACTTTACTTCTTCTACCCGATATTGATCAATTTTTTAAAGAGATCAATATTGGGAATAACCCAAATATACAAGAAGCCATCGAGCGACTCTTGTAACGCATCTCTGTTGTCCCTTCCAAAGCTCAGATAGACATCATGCTAAGGGAAACGGTCGAAGAATGCAGTAAAGGCTTTAAATCCACTGTAGATGGAGTAAAGAAGAACATGATCCATGTCATCAAGAATGTATCAAAACTTCTAGGACAAATGACAGACATGCTAAGAAAGAGGTTGAAGGACATACTTGAAACAATAACTTAGTACATCAACAAGAAAAATGAGCTCAACACTAGCTAAATTACCAAGCATAAGGAGGCTGCAGAGATGCTTTAGAAAATGAATGATAAGTCAATCGGTTCACTCAAAGATTAAGTCTTTGAGATGACTGAAGCAAATAATAAGCTCAGAGACTCAGTCAAAAGATCAATAATAAAGACTGATGATGCCATGGCTATGGTGCAGTTAGAACGTGAAGGATCAGACAAGAAGCATGCCGAGCTTGAGACAAAAGTAATAATCTTAAAAAAATAACTAATTGCATTGGTAAAGACTGTCAAAGAGCTAACCAAAGAAGTCACAAAACTTCGGGGTGATGCTGACAAAAAGGGGGAGAAAAGTTAAAGCCAAAGCCACAGTCAACAACAAGTTCATCAATCATTTGTTGCAATTCTTATTGCTAGCACTTCTGCCCAACCAAGATTATCGAGTCAACCACCTTCACTGGCAAAAGGATCCCTACAAATGACCCAACATACCTAAATAGACAATCTTAAGGGGTTCATATTGTAGGAAAAGAACAACTTCTTTGGTCTCATTCTCTAAGGCCACCGGATTCCTTAAAAGAAATTAGGTAGAGATATGAAGAAGGAAGAAGGGAATATCATCGAAGGGTTGAGCAAGAATTTAGAGATTCGCCACCCTATCATCGATCATCGAGTGGTCAAAAGCAACCAGGATCGTCGAGTGCCCAACTGAAGCTGAAGCTTAAAAGATAAACCTTTTTTAAATTTTGCCTATATACTTGTTATAATTGTAATAACTATAATACTTGCAGTATTCTTTATTGGTATTCTTTATTCAATTCAACAAATGTTGTAAGTTGTTTTTGTAAATAACACTTTTTCATTCTTTTGTAAAATGAAACATACATCAATAAATTCATACTTCATTTTAGACAATACTACTTTTAACTGTATATAAGATCATGTTTATTTATGTATTATCAAACATTAGAGTAATTGATGATTGTTGAGAATTACTTATTTTTGTCATTGTCAAATAGGAGGAGATTGTTAGCATATTTATGTTTAAACCCTATAAGATTTAATGATGATTATTAATTAATGATGATACTAATGTATACGTATAATCAGAAAAAGAAAACAAGCAATATTTTAAAGTCCTTAAGTAATATTTGTTGAACATTGCATATTTGATTTGATGATAAGAATTAAGTTGATAAATGCATTCAATAGTAGAGTTGTAAAGTCTTTTGATTGTTTATGATATACAAGAACTTAGTTAGATAAGATCAAAACTGTTAGGTTGATCTTTTGGATATGAATGTATTGAGTTGTAAAGTCCTTTGTGGTGTACAAAGACTTAGATTTTAAAAGGATCAAATCTGTTAGGTTGATCTTGTGTTGTATCTCTTTAGTCAGTCTGATCGTAGAATGGACTTTACGATTCCGCGCAAGGAAAATTCGACGACCAAGTCTGATCATAGACCAGACTCTACGTTTTGGTCAAATCGAAGGAACATACTCTACGACAAGAAGCCCAATCGTAGAACGAACTCTACGACCAAAGTGAACAATCATAGAATGGACTCTACGATCAACAGAGTGGTTGCAGAGTAAACTTTACGATATAAAGGAAATTGCCTGATCACAGAACATACACTATAGCAAGAATAATCGTAGAATTGATCGTAGAGATTCGTTGAGCAAAAGCAAGAGTCTTTTAAAACAACACCACGACTCTCCTCAGCTACACGTCACACAGATCAGAACCTAAACATTTGATGGTTCTTCTCTTGTACTGAAAGATAGAAGAAACTTTGTTGAGAAGAACAGTCTGCATCGATGTGACAGATGAAGCTCTGCCAAAGGCTTAAAGTCAGAAATATCAGAGGACTGACCAATGCGTGCTAAGCAACAGAGTGAAGATTTCAAGGTAGCACTAAAGTCAGAAGACTGTGTCCTATTAGCCATATTGTATGGAAGACCAGTTACCTCCATGGAAGTTGGCAGAAACCTAGGATTGTCACGTCTTGTCCCAGGGAAGAAAAAGGAGACACCTTTTATGGACAGTATCAGTAGGTCAATTAATACATGGTCAGAGCATAAATGAGCTAAATGAATATAATATTCAGCAGCTTTATATCATGAGGTGACGGGCAGAAACTGAAGAAAATGACAGATTTCAAAATGGAAACAAATCTGAAGCTCCTATATGAGGCGCCCAAGATCAAACAAGAAAAATAGAGAAATACACAAGAAAGAAGAGAATACGCAAGAATTCAAAAAGATCAAACAAAAAAGTATCTTGCCTCGCTACTAAGTTTTTGAGAAACTTATGCTAAACGCAACTTAGTAGCACACCCAAACCAACACTACTCACGAGAAGAGTTCTTAGTGAACTAGAGTATCCAAGTTTGTTGGACTTGTAGAGTTCTTAGCGAACTTGTGATGCGCCCAAATCCGGGCCTACACAGCCCAATTTGAAACGCCAAAAGACTACAACAAATTATTACAATCCCATGCAAAGCACAAAAATGCAGAACTCAATAATACACAATTAAGTCTTCACTATTATTGTCACACTATTTACAATATGTGAAGATTACTATAACTATCTCTCGGACCTTCACTCCATTCCCCGGCTAGACTCAGCTACTCTCTCATTTCCTGAAGAAGAATGGAACAAAAAGAAAGGGTGAGCTCAAATAGCCCACTAAGAAAATATCATGACTAAGATAATGACAAATAAATTATCATTAGCCTTCAACAGTTGAGTTCTTAATTGAATATAATAGACAATAAGCTTTATATCAACAACTATAGTTAAATTTTTAAACAACGTTTAGATCAATGATAACAACGGAATGAGCAATCCATTAGATAATGTAGACTATGATGTTCACTCGCTTCTCTTTTTAAGAAAAATGTCATCAACTTTATCACCGGAAACACCACTGGTCATATTAATACAGTTTCACAGTTCCTGGTCATAATCATGCAAGTTAACAGGCCAAAGAGAACATCCACCACGTGCCCTAAAAGACACACCAACAAAGATATCATATCTGTGCCTCAGGCTACAAATATTCACAACAACTCGATTCTTGATGATTAGTATAAATAACAGTGATATAAATGATGAACAGAAGAAAAATGATAATAAGTATCAGAAGTTTACAATTTTACTTTGTGCAGATTCAAATAATGTCAAAATTGTCAACATGATGTGAAGTGAAATTCAAAAATGATATTAAGATCCACAGTTCAGAATAACGGTTACAGTTCAATAAAAAGATTTAGAAAAAAATAGGAAGGTTCAATTAAAATGATATTAGATGAAGCGCAAACTTTTAAGGAGCATATAATCATTTCAGAAAACTTTACCAAATAATACTTACCATAGTAAGTTAAGAGTATAAAAAGAATAATACTCCTTACCGAATAAGTTTAAATAATAGAAGATGAAAAAGATGGTATCCCTTACCGTAGTAAGTTTAAATAATAGAAGATGAAATAAGATGATATTCCTTACCTTGATATTGTGTAACAAATTTATGGTCGAACAAATCCTTCCTTGTTTGTCTATGTAACAGTAAGGAATCTGACTTTTGAGTCTTCTAGAGTTTTCAAAATCTCTTTATGTTTTTAAAATAATGTTACTCTCGAAAAAATACACTACATAGACTCAAGAATCACTCAATTAGGAGTTAACATGAATGAGTTATGAATTTTCAAAACTAAGACTGAAAATAGTGTTGAAAATCAAAATAACTTACGGTTTTTATTATTTTAAGGCATGAAGATGACTTCAGATGACTTTTCTTCCTTCTTTAAAGTTGTAGAGGACGAAAAACTGAAGAGACAAGCTTTCAATTCATTAAATTCTGATAAATAATGAATTTACTATGATTTTTCGAAAGAGTTGATGTACATAAGAAAATTTCACTCGGGAATTCAAAGAAGAATGCAAAAGATTTCAAAACTAGGAATGACTTAGAATATAAATATAGCACTCTAACTAATATTTACCAATACATGAGGTAGCCTAGCATACATAAAGGAAAACTTACTAAGAATTTTTTTTAGAGAGTGGAAGAAAATGTATGTAAGAAACTTATGAATTTTTTTTAAGTTAAGGCATCTATTTATAGCCAAAATCTAAGCTTTCCTAATTTAATCCAAACCATTCATTTTATTATCTTTAATCTATACCATTCATTTAATAAAATAACTAACTTTATATATAAAACAATTAATTTTATATATAAATCAATTAACTTTATATACAAAATAAATAACTTTATATATAAATCAATTAACTTTATATATAAAATAACTAACTTTATATATAAATCCATTATAAAACAACAAACTTTATATATAAAATAATTAACTTTATATAAATCAATTAACTTTATATATAAAACAATTAACTTTATATATAAAATAATTAACTTTATTTAAATCAATTAACTTTATATATAAAACAATGCACTTTATATATAAAATAATTAACTTTATATAAAGTATATAAAACAAATAACTTTATAAATTAATTTAACAATAATTCATAAATTATTCACAATTATTCATTATTATAACCAATTATTATAAATGCAGTGTAGTTGGCTTTCTGAATTAGAGACTCATAATACCAGCAGAAATACCAACTAATAATAAAATACAACAGTTAAATCAACATCATAATAATGATAACAATAATGCAGAAAATAAATAAAAGAAAGAGCACGTTACTGTATAACGACAATTATTGATTTAGTAATGTGAATTACTGTGCATATGCTATTATGACAATTATCAGTTCAATAATATAAATTATTGTGCATGTGATAATTATTGGTTCAATAAAGGCAATATTGTACAACAGCCACTTTATCAGTTCAATAATATGAAACACTGTGCAATAACGTGTGCTACTATGCAATACCGTGTTTTATTATTCCTTTACCACCGGGTATATTAACAGTTAAGAATGATAGTACCGTTGATCATTTTTATTTAAAAAAGTTAATGTTGTCGTTTTCTATATCCGACAATAAGTCGTTGTGGGGGGTCCACTAATGTTTGGTTATTTCGGCGCCGTCGTACGAAATGAATATTCCCCGACAAAATGAATATTATTCGACAAGATAAAATTTGTACAAAATATTTTTAACTTTAACTTTTGTTAATTTATCCATTTACCGTTTCAGGAAAAAAAATATGAAGAAAAAATTAAATTGTATTTCATAAAAGTTAGGGTCTTACAGAACTAAAGTTCCAAGACTGCTGGTCTTGAAGGAATCTAAGTGATTCAAAAATTGTAAGAGTATCCTTAGTGGATTTGCTGCTCATGGAGCAGAACAGTGGAGTAGGAGTCTTGAAAACTCTGAACCCCTTAAAACCTGGTGTCTTTTTTCTTGTGTCTATTAACTGCTATAACTGCTATATAACTGCTTGTTGAATTATTATATTAACATATCAAGAAGGGGTAACTAAATCATATTCCGTTGTGCTAAACTAATTGATTAATAATTCATTATATCTTAAAATAAAGAAAAGAAAAAGTTTTACAGAATCTATTCAACCCCTCTTCTAGATATCTTTCGTGTCATTAGGAACTAACAATTGGTATCAGAGAAGGTTCTCACATTTAAAGCCTTACAAGCTTGAGTAGATGTAATGGCACACAACAAGAATGGATCAGAACTTGGTGGAGGTAACAGACCACCTATGTGCAATAAAGAAAAATTTGTTAACTGAAAAGTTCGTATGCAGGTTTACATGGATGTAATAGACGATGAGCTGTTCGAGACGGTACTTAATGGGTCAGTCAAAGCAATGAAGCTTTTATTAACGATTGAAGATCCAAACAAGCTAGTAGAAAAGAAAAGAGAAGAATGGACAGACAACGAAAAGAAAGATGTTCAAAGAGACAAAAAGGCCAAAAATATCCTATTCCAATCTCTAGATGATGAGTTGTTTGAAAATGTTGTTAACTGCAAAACAGCTCAAGAAGTCTGGCAGACTCTGTTGATCATGCACAAAGGAACAGAAGAAGTCAGAGAAAATAAGCAATCACTGCTTATTTAGCAATATAAAATGTTCACCCACATATCAGGAGAGAACATTACAAACACCTATGAAAGATTTAACTTGCTACTAAACTCTTTCAGATCATTTGGGAATGTCTACCCAAATAGAGATCTCATTATCAAATTCTTGAGATCATTACCAAGCAAATGGGATGCCAAAATCACAGTCATCCGGGAGTCAAAGAACTTGCACAAGATGACTGTACAACAGCTCTATGGAAATCTTCTTACCTACGAGCTGGAGCTAAATCAAATGGCAGAGACTCTATCTGAGGGAAGAAAGAATGAGAAAAATATTGTCTTTAAAGCCTCAACTCCAGCTCACAGAAATAATCTTAAGGATGATTCTGACTCTAATAAAGATGAATCAGATAATGATGAAGGAGCTGCCATGCTGGTCAGACAATTTAAAAGATTCATCAACAGGAACAGACCACAGAAGTTTAGAAGCAGCAACAGCAAAGAACAAATAAATGACCTTTGCTACAATTGCAAAAAATCAGGCCATTTCATTGCTAAGTGCTCAAAACCCTTAAGAGAAGAGCTGAGGAAGGATAAAATAAAAACAAATCCAAAAAGAGAATTCAAAAGCCTCCACAAGCAAAAGAAGAAAGACAAAAGTTTCATAGCTGAAAGCTCTTGGAGTGACTCAGGAGAGGAACTAAACTCTAAGTCAAGTGACGATAAAGAGCCACAGAAGGCCAACCTATGCTTGATGGCAAAAGAAGAAGAAAGCAACAAAAAGGAATTCAATGTAGATGAGGTATTTGACTTATACTCTCCTGAATTAAATATTGATGATCTTAAAGAAGGCATGCATGACTTAATGATAGAATTACACAAATACATGAAAATGTTTAGAAGGCTATCTAAAGATCACTCTCATCTAAAAAAGGAAAAAGAGAAAATAAACATAAAATTAGAAGCCACACTTCAAACTGCAAAAATTTGTTCCAGTCTTGAGACTGAGAATGAAAAACTGAAAAAGATAATTGAATTGAGCACTCAGAAAGAGTCTTCACTAGTCTCCAAAATTCAGGAACTAGAAAAGACAATTTTCATGTGGAATAAATCAAGTTTGTCTATGGACACCCTGATCTCAAGCCAAAGAGATGTGACTGATAGATCAGGATTAGGTTTTGAGAATTTTTTTTTCAAAGCCTAATATGAAGAAATCAATGGAAGTAAATGAAAGCAACTCCTTTAATCTTAATAAAGGAATTATGTTCATCAAATCCTCAGAATCAATCTCTCCTAGCTACCCACACTCTGCTAATCCTGCTATCGTATTAGACAATAAAACTCGTACTGGTCTAGGATTCAAAAAATTAAAAAGTAAGTCAACACCTATAGCTGAACCTCGAAGGATCATAGAGTCAAGCAAAACTTACTCTACGAATCAACCTTGCAGAAATCGTAGACTTAACTTTCACTCTACGAAACTTGAGAATCGTAGAGTAGTATGGAAGCAGAATGTATATCAGCCTAACAGAAGGACTATGAACAATTATAATTCATACAAGTCTTGGACAAATAGGAATTCATAAATATACACACATCATCATCAAAATCACATCAATCATTGGCACCGTCATAAAAATGATAAATATTTATCAGGTTATCATTATCATATACTGCAAAGATCTAAGATCAAACAGATTTGGGTCCCAAAAGGTACTAATAAAACATGACCCAAGCAAATGTGGGTACCAAAATGAAGATTGAATTGTCATGCAGGAAAAGAGATCCATCTGATACTTTGATAGTGGATGCTCAAGACACATGACAAGAAATAAGGCTCTTATGTCAGATTAGAAGGAAAAGGATGGACATGCAGTCATCTTTGGAGACAACAACTCAGGAAAAACCAGAGGATATAGCTCGACTGAAAATGGTGCAATATCATTCAGTAAGGTGGCTTATGTTGAAGGACTAAAGCATAACCTATTAAGCATCAATCAACTGTGCGACAATGGACATCAAGTCACTTTTCTCAACAGCCAATGCCAAGTCATAGATTTGAAGACTAACTCTCTAAGGCTAGTAGGAGTTCGAGAAGGAAATGTCTACGTAGTCAACCTTGACGAATTAAGTTCAGATGAGACAGTCTGCTTCCTTCCTAAAGCCTCTGAAGATATGTGCTGGCTCTGGCACAAGAGATTTTCTCATCTTAACTTCAAGAGTATGTCAAAGCTTGCCTCCAAAGACGTAGTAAGAGGATTGCCAAAGCTTAACTTCATCAAAGAAAAATCATGCAATGCATGTCAGCTTGCAAAGCAAACAAAGATCTCCTTCCAGAGCAAGACCGTCAACTTAAATGATAGAGCCCTTCAATCATTACACATGTATTTATTCAGCCCTACCCTAACTGCAAGCCTTGGAGGAAAGAGATACTCTCTAGTGGTAGTAGATGACTACACTAGATACACATGGGTATCTTTTCTAAGCTTTAAAGATGAAACTATTTCACATCTTATCAAGCTCTTCAAACTAATCATGAATGAAAAAGGGTGAGAAGATTAAGGCCATCAGAAGTGATCATGGAAGAGAGTTTTACTTTTCAGATATGGACCAGTTCTGTGAAGAAAATGAAATCAATCACAACTTCTCAGCTTCAAGGACTCCTCAACAGAATGGAGTAGCAAAAAGGAAGAATAGGACTCTGATTGAAGCAGGAAGAACCCTTCTTGCATCGGCCTATCTTCCTGAGTATTTTTGGGCTGAAGCCATCAACACCGCATGTTACACCCAGAACAGGTCACTCATACACTCAACATTAAATAAGACTCCATACGAATTGTGAAAAGGAAGAAAGCTAAACATAAGTTACTTTCATGTGTTTGGATGTCTATGCTACGTACTCAACAATGATAAGAAGCATCTAACCAAATTCCAGCCAAAGTCAGATGAAGGAATCTTCCTTGGCTACGCTAAGGATAGTAGAGCATACAGAGTGTTCAACAAGGAACCCTTAACTGTTGAAATCTCCATCCATGTCACATTCGATGAATCAGATCCAGAAAAGAAAAGCTCAACACTCAACGATTCATCATAAATAAACTCAATGATCAAAGAACTCAAAATCGTAGAGTCCGACTCTACGATCATGGGACTAGCAACAGAAATCATTGAGCATGCAGAGGAAATCGTAGAGCTCACCACGCCAGACATTGAAACTCTACGATTAGAACAAGAAGTTGATTTGGAAGAACTCATACAAAAAGGCATCAGAACAGACGTTCCTAGCAGAAGAAAGTGGACCAAGGATCACACTCAAGATCTAATAATTGGAAATCTAAATGCCGGAATCAAGACAAGAGCTACAACTTCAAATGAATGTTTCTACCTAAGCTTTCTCTCTCAAGTGGAACCCAAGAAGATCGAAGAAGCCTTAGGATATTCAAGTTGGATAGAGGCCATGCAAGAGGAGCTCAATCAATTTGAAAAAAACAAAGTTTGAAGATTGGTTGCTAGACCTCAGCATAAACCAATCATTGACACCAAATGGGTCTTCAGGAACAAAATGGATGAAAAAGGTGTGATTACAAGGAACAAAGCAAGACTGGTGGCCAAAGGTTATTCTCAAGAAGAAGGAATTGACTACGATGAGACATTTGCTCTAGTTACCAGATTGGAAGCCATAAGGATTTTTCTCGCCCATGCTGCACATTTGAAGTTCAAAGTCTTCCGAATGGATGTCAAGAGTGCATTTCTAAATGGAGAACTTCAAGAAGAAGTCTACGTAGAACAACCTCCAGGTTTTATCAATCCAACCTTTTCAGATTATGTTTATAAATTAGATAAAGCCTTATATGGTCTAAAATAAGCACCCAAAACATGGTATAAAACCTTAACTAACTTTCTTATTGAAAAAGAATTCACTAGAGGAAGAGTAGATACTACCTTATTTTTAAGACAACATAAGGATAAAACACTGCTAGTTCAAATTTATGTAGATTATATCATATTTGGTTCTTTGGATGAAAAATTGTGTGAAATATTTGCTAAGCTTATGCAGGGCAAGTTTAAGATAAGCATGATAGGAGAACTTAACTTCTTCCTCGGACTTCAAGTAAAGCAGATTGATGAAGACATCTTCATCAACCAAGCCAAGTACATCAAAGACTTACTAAAGAAGTATGACATAGAATTTGCAACTATCATGAAAACTCCGATGCCACCTGCCATTAAGCTTGACAAAGATGAGAATGGTAAAAACATTGATATTACTCAGTACAGAGGTATGATAGGCTCACTCTTATACCTAACTGCTAGCCGGCCAGATATAATGTTTGCTACATGTATATGTGCTAGATTTCAGGCTAACCTTAAAGGTCTCATCTAATGGTTGTGAAAAGAATTTTCAAATATCTTAAAGGAACTCCAAATTTAGGATTATAGTATCCCAATGAGTCTTCCTTTAATCTAATAGAATAGTCAGATGTTGACTATGCAGGATGCAAAATAGATAGAAAGATTACAAGTGGAACATGCCAGATGTTTGGCAGCAGACTTGTCTCTTGGTTTAGTAAGAAGCAAAACTCAGTATCCACATCAACTGCAGAAGCTGAATATATAGTCGCAGATAGTTGCTGTGCACAAATCCTATGAATGAAGACTCAGTTTGCAGACTATGGGTTTGAGCTTAACTCTATCTCTATATATTGTGATAATACCAGTGCAATTGCCATAACTCATAACTCTGTCATGCACTCAAGAACTAAGCACATAGACATAAGATATCATTTCATTAGGGATCATGTACAAAATAGTAATATATCACTACACTATATCCCAACTGAAGATCACCTAGCAGATGTATTTATAAAACCTTTAGATGAATCAAGATTTAATAAACTTATAAGTGAGTTAGGAATGCTAAATCTAGACTCTTAATATATATCATGCTTTGAAAGCTACTAACACTGTAGGAAGAAAAGTGTTCAAAGGATAAAGTAAAGAACAATTCGTAGAGCCTACTCAATGATCGTCGAGCTAAGGATCGTAGAGTACACTTTAAATCGTAGAGCTCACTCAACGATTGTCAAGCCAATGATTGCAGAGTACATCCCAGTCGTAAAGCTCACTCAACGACCGTCAAAACAAAGAATCGTTGTGTCAAGAGGGATCGTAGAGCTCAGGGGGAGACAAAGGGCAAAATAGTCATCTACCAACTGGAAGTTCTCCTATCAAAATTTGACACGCGTCTCACTCTCAGCAAACATAGAGGGAAGTTTTAAACATTTTGAAAACTGCGCGTCTTTCATTATTCTTCAAAATCAAAATCAAAATCAAAAACTGAAAACTCTCTATCTATCTCTCGCAATCCAGAACCATAAATTTACAATACTCAGTTAAATCATTCCTCTTGTTTCAGAAAATCAATCAAATGACACCTGCTCAAGTTATATCGGGAAATGAACTAAACTTTGAAGCCTTCACTACCGTCGATAAACAGTATCGGAGGATAATCCATCTGTTAGAAAGGGTTGGCCTTCGAGAAGCATTAGGAACCAACACAAGGATCCTATCAAAGCTAGTCCGAGAATTCTATACAAATGGATCGTATGTAAATGGAACCTTAACCACCATAGTGAAAGGGGTCCACTTCAATCTCACAGCTGAAGAAATAAACCTAGCCTTAAGTTTTAAGCATGGGGGTCTCACGACTCTTAATCTGGTGAGTACAGAAGAGGACCTAAGAAGGATGCACCACAAGAAGAATCCAGAGTTGAGAGGATTGAAGAAGAAAGAGTTTCCCAAAAAATATGAATTTATGGCTGATGTCATAGGAAAATGCCTCATTTGTAAAGACTCAGCTCACAACTCCATCAGCGAGATCCAGCTGAAGATAATGACAACCATCGTAAAGAAAATAAACATCAACTATGGCTCCTTATTGTTAGAATGGATCAAAAATTGGATCTGGGAATAGTGAAGGAACACAGAGTGGTACTGGGCCCTCACTAATGAAGAACATATCTGCAGAAGCAGAATCTCAGGAGGTCAGCAGACAATCTCCTAGTCTAATCCGGAAGAGGAAAGGAAAGAAAGCCCTTGAAATTGAAGAGCCTCAAGAATCATCAAACAAGGCCTCTAACGTTGCTTCAGAAGAGAAGGCTGCCTCAGAAGATGAAGAATCAAAACAGAGAAGGGAAACTCGTAGCAAGCATAAGGCTGAGGAGGTCACTTCAACACAACCAAAACCAACGACAAGAAGGCTAGTGAAATTAGCCGATCAAATGACTGAAAAAGGCTCAGTAGCTGAGGAGGAGCTACATGAAAAATCAGATAATGCTCCAGTTGAGGGGGAACCATTTGAAGCAACTGAACCTATTGATGCTCAGGTTGAGTGGGAGATTCGAGAAGAAACCATCCCAGAAGACATATCAATCCCTTCAGCCACAATAACCAAAAATACCGAGGAAGAGGATGACATCGAGATAGTGGTAGTGGGAAGAAATGAACAGAGGCACCTCGACTACAACTTCCTGATGAAATTCTTGTCACTAATGTTATTTCACCAAGCCCTGGTGCACAATGCATGGGATCAACTCTTTTTGACCTACAAAGCATATCCCAACGTGCTGATTTTGGCTAAAAGCTACCCTCAAAACCTTCATTTTGCTCAAAAGCTGATCTCAAACAGCTCATTTTCACCTACAGTAGGGCAAAAGGTACACTTTATCCTTCTAACCTTCATACAACGTCATACACCTGCATGGACCTTCAATCATTTTGAGGAGCTGTCAAAAGTAAACTCTGAAACAAGTTCTACCTCCAACCCTACCCCAGTCGTAAAGTTCCCACACTCTACGACTGGTGGTCTAAGAAGCCTAAATGATCAAAACGTGGAGTGCCCTTAAGACTCTCCTCAAATCCTGCCTTCTACATAAACAATGCCTCTTGCTCAACCTTCCCAACCACCAAGACTCCTCTTAACACACAAAGACATCTCATTAACCTTTGGTCATGAACACTTCCACATTCCAAGCTCCATGGTTGACTAGGGGCAATCAATTCAACTCCTCAAAGAGATCCTGGAAAAGATATCTCTGCTTCCTACAACTGAGGGCTTAATTGATATTACAAGCTATAAGCAAGCAGAGATACAAAACGATCAGGCATCTAAGTCCCACAACATTCAACAGAGATTAAACAATGTCGTCACTGCTGTAAATAACCTTTCTGAAAATTTGGGAAGCGAATTCTCCTCAAGGCTGAAGGAGTTAATTGCAGCAGTTTCCGACAATCTCAAGGCAAATGACGAAATATTTATGAAAGCAATGGCCAACCATCAAAAGTAAATCGACATTTTTCAAAAAACCAATGATAAATCTATAGCCCTCCTCACTGATCAAATCTTCGATATGAAGAAATCTCTTAGAGAATAAGCTCATCGATCAGATGAAACTCTGATAGTGGTGGAGCAGAAACAGATGCTAGTTGAAGAATGACTTCAAGAACACCACAATGATGTAACTGTCACCTAGACCCAACTTCAAGAACTTATTCAGGGTATGTAGCAACTATCAGATGAGGTGACCAAAATTAATGATGCCAACATAGGGGAGAATAGTATGAGTACAGAACCAACTATCAGTTAAAACAGAAGAGAAAGAGCACCTCAAGGGATGAGAATGGTTCAAACGTCAATTCAACCTCCTAAGTTTGAAGCAGTACCAATTCATCTCAGACAGGACTCAACTGCAAGACCATCTGTACCAAGTCATCAAGGATAATCCTCAACTGCGAGACCATCCAGCTCACAAATATGGCTCCAAGTTAAAGAGGAAGAAGCTATGCAAAGGGAAGAAATGGAACTTAAAAGGGCAGAAGAGGAAAGGAGAGCACTCTTCAGGCAAAGGCAGGAAGATGAGAGAAGAAGATCTCCTAGGCAAAGTCATGAATATGAGAGAAGAAGACCTCCTAGTAGAAGGAGATAAGTATTTCAAACCTTTATGTATTTTTTTAACCGCTTATTGTACAACTGACTATACATCAATAAAATTCATTTTTTCGTTAAAAATACAGTTGCTCACTATATATTAGGCATTCTCTCATTTAAATGCATTTACTTAATTAAATTGTTCAAACTACCTTCTGCTATTAGTGTTGTCATCATCAAATAGGGGAAGATTGTTGAACATTGCATATTTGATTTGATGATAAGAATTAAGTTGATAAATGCATTCCATAGTAGAGTTGTAAAGTCCTTTGATTGCTTATGATGTACAAGGACTTAGTTAGATAAGATCAAAACTGTTAGGTTGATCTTTTGGATATGAATGTATTGAGTTGTAAAATCCTTTGTGGTGTACAAGGACTTAGATTATAAAAGGATCAAATCTGTTAGGTTGATCTTGTGTTGTATCTCTTCAGTCAGTCTGATCGTAGAATGGACTCTACGATTCCGCGCAAGGAAGATTCGATGACCACGTCTGATCATAGATAGACTCTACGTTTTGGTCAAATCGAAAGAACAGACTCTACGACCAAGGAAGAAGCCCAATCGTAGAACGAACTCTACGACTAAAGCAAGCAACCGTAGAATGGACTATACGATCAACAGAGTGGTCGTAGAGTAAACTCTACGATATCAAGGACATTGCCTGATCGCATAACAGACACTATAGCAAGAATAATCGTAAAGTTGATCGTAGAGATTCGTTAAGCAAAAGCAAGAGTAATTTAAAGCAACACCATAACTCTCCTCAGCTACACGTCGCACAGATCAGAACCTAAACGTCTGATGGTTCTTTTCTTGTACTGAAAGACAGAAGCAACTTTGTTGAGAAGAACAGTCTGCATCAATGTAACAGATGAACATCTGCCAAGGGTTTAAAGTCAGAAATATCATAGGACTGACCAATGCGTGCTAAGCAACTGAGTGAAGATTTCAAGGTAGCACTAAAGTCAGAAGATTGTGTCCTATCAGCCATATTGTATGGAAGATCAGTTACCTCTATGGAAGTTGGTAGAAACCAAGGACTGTCATGTCTTGTCCTAGGAAAGAAAAAGGAGACACCTTTTATGGATAGTATCAGCAGGTCAATTAATACCTAGTCAGAGCATTAATGAGCTAAATGAACATAATATTCAGCAGCTCAACATCATGAGGTAACAGACAGAAACTGAAGAAAATGAATGATTTCAAAACGGAAACAAATCTGAAGCTCCTATATGAGGCACCCAAGATCAAATAAGAAAAATAGAGAAATACACAAGAAAGAAGAGAAATACACAAGAAAGAAAAGAATACGCAAGAATTCAAAAAGATCAAATGAAAAAGTATCTTGTCTCGCTACTAAGTTCTTGAGAAACTTATGTTAAACGCAACTTAGTAGCACACCCAAACCAACACTACTCATGAGAAGAGTTCTTAGTGAACTAGAGTATCCAAGTCTGCTGGACTTGTAGAGTTCTTAGTGAACTAAAGTTCCAAGACTGCTGGTCTTCAAGGAATCTTAGTGATTCAAAAATTGTAAGAGTACCCTTAGTGAATTTGTTGCTCAAGGAGCAGAACAGTGGAGTAGGAGTCTTGTAAACTCTGAACCACTTAAAACCTGGTGTCTTTCATCTTGTGTCTATTAACTGCTATAACTGCTATATAACTGTTTGTTGAATTATTACATTAACATATCAAGAAGGGTTAACTAAATCATATTCCACTGTGCTAAACTAATTGATTAATAATTCATTCTATCTTAAAATAAAGAAAAGAAAAAGTTTTAAATAATATATTCAACCCCCCTTCTAGATATCTTTCGTGTCATTGGGAACTAATAATATTCATTATAAAAGTACTTAAGGATCAAATAATGTTAGGTTGGTCCATTTGATAGTGTTCGGATGAGTTCAGACCACTGATCAGATGAAGAGAAAAGATTGGAGAGCTAATCCTTAGTTACTTTGAGATTGAAGAGTAAACTAAGCAACTGAAAAAGTTATCGAGCAAAATACAAAGGACTGCGAGTTCGTAGAGTAACAACTGGACAAAGTTAAATCGTAGAATGACTGCCAAACAGCTAAAGTGTAGAGTAACCAATATCATAGAATGAACTTGACTAAAGCTTGACTCTATGATCCCTGACCTTCATATTGTAGAGTGCAAACTAGGAAGTTACCATTGGACATGAAGCTTCCTCAACACACACACCTACTCTGATGACCCTGAAGTATGTTGACAAAAAAGGAAAGGTATAATCAAGCCTTAACTCTAACAACTATATTTGGTAGATCAGTCCACCACAAACAACCTATCACTGGTGGCTACAACAAACTGACATGAAGACTTTTGCGGCTATGCAACAGGACTTTTTAACATGCAAATTTCAAAGGAAATCTATAAATAGGAAGCTCAGGATCCAGTCTTAGAACTGATCAAATAATATAATCGTCATATTTGAGAGAGACGAAATGATCAAGCGTAAAAGATAAAAGCTATACAAAGAGTCTGAAACACAACACACTCTACAATCCTGATAAGGATCACTCCACAATTTATGTGACTACGATCACTGCTACTAAGCCATTGAAAGAATAGCTTAAAGATCTTTAGCAACACCTCAAACATAAATAACCAATCAACAAAGATGAGTTTTTGTGGTTTGCCTGATTTAGAAGAATCAATCTCTTAGGGATAATCCAGCAATATGAGTTTTGGTGGCTCGCCTTATTCATAGGAATCAATTCTCTGTGTGAGATTAAGTCTAAGTGACTTATTGTAATTGGTTTGAAGTCGTTTATTATGCAAGTGTTGTTTCTTTGCACCCCGTGCATTAACATACTTGTTATCTGTTATGTGCCAATGTGTTAGTCATTGTTGTTTTTAAATTGAAAACTCATGTTAGTATCCAAAATCGAACAACTCTCTTATATGGGTAGGAGTTTAAGATGTGTTAGAAAACGAAGTATAATAAAAATATCTTTCTCATATGCTCATTCTTGCAAATATCTTTCTAAATTTCAGCAAACGAAGTATAATAAAAATATCTGGCGATAAAGAGATTGATGAAGAGATAGTTTAATATCGTCTTCATATTGTGTAGTGAAATTTTAAGTCTATATGACTTTTGTAATTGAAAGTGCAGAAATTGATATCCTAGAAACTGTAACACGATTCAAATCAATAATATTACGTGTTTTATAAAAATTTATTGTGTAATTTACCTTTAAGTTAATAAATGTTATGAATGAGGTAGCACAAATCAGCATTAAATTCAACCAAGCAAACAGGTGAATTTCAGGGTGTCACAATTTGGTATCAGAGCTATCGATTATAGCTCTAAGGTAGCAGTACCTTATGCTATAATCTTGAAAAAAATAGAAGTGGTAAAAATATGATAGACTCGTAAAGAGTTCTTAAGCAAATAACAAATATAAAAATAACCTTAAAAACCTTAAATTTTGTGTGAAACTGTTTCAGCAAGATATTAAGAAAAATTATACATTTGATGTGGTAATTGAACACTTGTATATATATATATATATATATATATATATATATATATATATATATATATATTATTGATCAGAATATGGCACCCCAAAGAAGAGCACGAGCTGATATCAATAAAAAAGGATAATGTTTATTTTGAAATCAAGTGTTATGTGATTGAATAAAATTATTAAATATAAAAGATGCAATTATACATAAATCTATGCATCCAAGTGAGGGTGTCCAAATGCATTAATTGTTCTGACGAGAACGACTGTTTGTGATGGGATACTGTGAACTTTGGATAGACAGAGGTTATAAATAATGGAACATCTATATTATTTGTGATTGTATGTGTAATTTTCTAAAAACGCATATATGATAAGTTTGTGATCCACAGTATATGGCAAGTTCATAAAAAACCATAGATATATGGTACGATTCTGTGTTAAACTCATATCAATGTGGCGAACTGACTTATATCAATGCGGCGACTTCCTAAATTCATAATATATAACAAAAGTTACGCCTTAGGTTCGGACGCCGAGCGCACGGATTCGATGGCGTGATATTTTTACTGAATCTTATAATCTTTTTTGTGAAAATGCGATATGAATCTGTTTATGTGATTTATATGTAAAAATACATAGAACATGAGATAGAAAGAAATACACTCATAAAAAATTCTAAGTCATTAATTTCGAGGGCGAAATTCATATAAGTGGAGGGAAAATATAATATCCCAGATAATTATGATTAAAAGTAATTTCGAGTACGGAATTCTTATAAGTTGGGGTGAATATGAGACCCAAAATTTAATTAAAATTATTATTACGATTTTAAAAGATTAAAGAATTTAAAACCTAAACTAGGGTTAAAACCTAATCTAGGGTTAAACCCTAAGGATATAACATAGGCTTCTTAGATAAACGTGTACATCTTTTGACATTCTGTTTTAAGATATGGCATTCCTACGAAGTAAAAACACGTAATAATGAATAAAAAAAATTCCCTAAAAATGAGCGGTAATCAATATTCGCAAGAAAAACGCTCTGCTTTTTTTTTGACTTTTTTTTTGCGGAATATCGTTAATATGAGGTATAGATACCAGGGAACTAAAAAAAAAAATCAAAGAAAAATGCCAAAAAACACTATTCACGCAAAAATCGTCTTTCGTTTTTTTAAAATTTCACATTCCTGAATAGCGTTTTTATGAACAATAAATACATTTTGACCAATAATTTTTTTACCGAAAATAATTTTTGGAGATTACTATTCGCAAGTATGGGACAAATACGAAGAATAATACAAGTATACTGTAATGTATAATACAAAAATTATACGGTATAAATACAAAAAAGTCAACTGCTGAATAGTAAAAGTCAACGATTACGGCCAAGCCAAGCCAAATGTGGAGCCAAAGTTTGAGCCAAACTTAGAGCTAAAGACGAAGTCAAGCTAAACTTGGAGCCAAAGTCAAAGCTAAACTTGGAGCCAAAGTCAAAACCAAATTTAGAGCCAAAGTTGAAGCCAAGCCAAACTTGGAGAGAAAGTTGGTTGTCATTTTTACCCTCACCCTGGTTTTTCTATAAATAGCAAGCTTAGTTCTTCATTATTTTCTACCATTCAAGAAGCATTTCAAGAGAAAAATTACTCTATATATATATATTTTAAATAGTAATAATTCAAGTGATCTAAAGTTGCAAAAAATAGTTAAAGCTTGCAACCACAAGATGTAAAATCTCTAGTCATTTTTATGTTCAATTTTCTTTCATCTTTAGTTTACATAAAGCTAAAGAACACGAGTCATAGCCATGTACGATTGTCGTTCATCGTGTTCTTCATGTGTTCTTGAGCATTTTTTTTCATTTTATAGTAATTATAATGTTGAATTTTATTTCATAGTTTATAACTAAAGCTCAATGAACGCAAGTCGTAGCCATATACGATTGTTGTTCTCCGTGTTCTTCATACGTTTTTGAGTAATAATTATAAAATGTTATAATCAAATATACAAACCATTATAATGCCCAAATTATTTCAGTTATAAAGAAGAAATTATACTTTTATAAGCAATTTATATGCTCAATTTTCTTCAAGTATTTAATGAAAATATTCATTTTACAAGTAGTTATAATGCTCAATTTTTTTTAAAGTATTTAGTTAAATACTCATTTTATAAGCGGCTATGATGCCTGAAATAAAACTTAAAAGATTTAATTATTAAAGCTTTACTAGAGTATGAAATTGTATTAGGACTATTGGTTATGTCAAGCTGACATACTTTGTAGGTTGTACGAAGGATGCAATATCAACGTAAACGATTGAAGCGATAAAAAGCAAGATCTAACTTACTTGTTATGCACTCAGTGCAAGTTTTCTTTTCTCTTGCACTCCGTGCAAGTTCTAAATATTATGTGTACATGTCAACTGACTTCCGAATATGCACTCCGTGCAATAACGTATTTTATATTTTGAAGTCGTTTATTATGCAAGTGTTGTTTCTTTGCACCCCGTGCATTAACATACTTATTATCTGTTATGTACCAATGTGTTAGTCATTGTTGTATTTCAATTGAAAACTCATGTTAGTATCTGAGATTGAATAACTCTCTTGTATGGGCAGAAGTTTAAGATGTGTTAAGAAACCGATCTAACTACATTGAAGGTACAAATGCGCTTAACGCATATGTAAGACCTCGGTAAATCCCAGGCAAAAAAATATGGTTGGACATTTGTAGAAGTGTAGATGAGACGGGGAACTAATTCATTAGTTCACAGGTGGGGAACCACTTAGTTTACTAGATTGATAATAGTTGAAATCAAATTTCGAGTTATTCTTTATATATATATATATATATATATATATATATATATATATATATATATATATATATATATATATATATCTTGAAAAGGTGATTTTTTTTCCTCATATATATGTCTTTGTTATACTTGTTGTGCATTTGTATGCTCATTCTTGCAAATATCTTTCTAAATTTCAGCAAAGAAAGTATAATGGAAATATCTGGCAGTAAAGAGATTGATGAAGAGATAGTTTAATATTGTCTTCATATTGTGTGAAATTTTAAGTCTATATGACTTTTGTAATTGAAAGTGAAGAAATTGAGATCTTGGAAACTGTAACACGATTCAAATCAATAATATTGCGAGTTTTATAGAAACTTATTGCGTAATTTACCTTTATGTTAATAAATGTTATGAATGAGGTTGCACAAATCAGCCTGAAATCCGACCAAGCAAACAGGTGGATTTCGGGGAATGACAGAACCTCTTAAAACCTTTTCTCACTTAACTGCTTACCATAAACTGTGATAAACTGTTATAAACTATCATAACTGCAATATGAACTGAAATACATTTGAGGTTTATTTCCACATTGTACGCTAAATTCAGATATGCAAATTTCATATAATCTTTAAAGGGGTTTTATAAACAAACTAATATTCCACTACGCATGACTATTAAGTTATTACAAGTGCATTGTCATTTAGAGTGACCATGTTAGGAAAGAAATCTTCATTGGTAAAAGTAACGGGATTTGTCTTAACACCCCTCGATTGTCCAAACACTTGGTGAATTGCTCGGACGAAGGTTTTTCTCTTCTTTTTGGACATGGCAGTTATTGATCTGCTTGTTATGACATTTACCACTCCTCTCGGTGCCGATGAGGAAGTGGATGGTGCGATCCAATCAAAGGCTGATCGTTTGTTTCTATTAGCTGTGAAACATTCTAGGTTTCCCTTCTGCACCGATCTACGATGAAATCCTTTAAACGATAATAGTCTTTGGTATCATTGCCCTCTGTCTCATTCTAAGAGTAGTATTTGTCATTAGTCTTTTGCCTAATGAAGACCCTAATTTTTTAGGGCTTCTTATAGAAAGGCTCTTGCTTTATTTCCTTTAGTATTTGAGCTCTATTGGTGTTTAAGGGGTGTAATATATGTCTTTATTTTTACTCCCCCTGTCCTTGGAGCTATCATTCTTATACTATCGATCACTCTTAAAATCCTTCCTATTACCATCTCTCTGAGCATCATCTCTTTGGCTATCAGTTCTTCTACCGGCTCCATCGCCTCAAGGGTCTCTTTTCTGATGATAATCGTAATTGAATTTTGAAACACCCCGAAGATTGGCGAGGGTCTCTTCCATCTCTATGAACTTGTCGACTCTGTCATAAACCTTAACAAGAGTCTAAAAAGCTTTAGTAATGATCTCCTCAATTAGGCGGTTTTACTTATCCACATTCAAGCCCATTGTAAGGAATTGTATCGCTTGAGCTGAGTCCAAAGTGGGGATTTCAGATGCCGCTTCACGAAACTTCTTCACGTACTGCCGAAGACATTTATTTGGCTTCTGTTTGACTTGAAGCAGCAAAGTCATCATTTTCAGGCGCCTTTTATCATCGTCGAAGCGTGTGTGGAATTGCTCCTGCAATTCTTCCCATAAATCTTTAGAGACAGGAAGGAGTGAAATTATCTATTCTCTGACAGTGTTCTTCAAAGTGGAGATGAAGAGATGACACATCCTAGCAGCATCATCCGTAAAATCGCATTACTCGCTCATACGAATGGGTATGGTTGTGGGGATTACTCGTTCTATCATATGTCTCCAAAGTAGGAACCCTTAGAGATCCGTCAATCTTGGTCTTGTCAAGTTCCTTGGTGAAAAGAGATGAGTAAGGTTTCTTACATTTGGCTCTAACACGCCGCCCAAAGGACCTCAGGGGAGATGTTTCTCTAGAATGACTGCCTCGACGTCATTTCCTGGCTGGTTCTCCACTTTTATGCTGTGAAGGAGACCTTGACCTTTTCCTTCGGCTCCTAGAATTTGATGACCAAACGCTAATTGTTTCATAGTCTTGGTGAGAACCATAGCGATCTGGTCGGGGAGCTGTCATTTGCTCATTCAAAAGGTTATCTTCGATTCTCTTCAACCTTACAAGTTGTTTGTCGAGTTCTTCACGCTAGAGTTGAAGAGCTTTCATTTTATCCTGTATCTCCCGTTAGTGGTGTTGCTTGTCAACATTAGTGAGTCGATGTGACTGCAAGTGTGCTTCTCCACTGGAATTATTGTGGTGACTGTGTGATGGTGGTATTGCCGCTATACTAGTTTTTCCTTAGAATGGTTGAATAATCTCTACTAAATACCATAAGCCCTTCCTTTCTAATGTCAATATTAAGACTTAAATTTGTCCACGTGTTCAACCACTGGCTTGAACATGAACCTGCACAAGGAGAACAACCGAAAAGTTCTTGATGGCTCGGGAGATACCTCCGGTATGAGATTATATACAGGCTTCAAGATATGTTAACAATGGAGGTGCAAGTATTCAATAGGCAATAATGTTATTATTCGTACCTTTATTGTTCCTTTTACTTTTTATATCAGTTGTCTCTTCTCCTCATTCTCCTGGATAGTCTAATGGATCTTTTCGGTGAAGGTAACCGTCGTTTCAGTTATTGTCCAGGGTAACTGCCACCTTCATTATTTGTCTAAAATGAATATCAATTTGTAACTGATAGACTATATGTCATATCATTTAATGTTTAGAATAATGAGATAGTAGACCAGGTATATCGGCCTTAAAGGTCCTCATGTGCGTACTAGGCCCGTTTGCCCTAGATAAAACGCAAACCAACAATAATCTTACAGTTTATTTTTTCATCGACAATACTACTACAACAGTTAATGATGGAACCAAATAGAGATCTCCGATTGCTTGTAAAATATACGAATAAGCCAAATATTAAATAAAGAAAAGAAAAAAGAGAGCAAGGTTTACGTATAACAACATATTACAATTCAATATAACAAATATCAAGCCATACAAGATCTCATCCTTCAAAAACTACTTATTCTTTGGGGGCGTCACAATTTTTTTAAGGAAACAAGGCTCTTAATATAATTCATAGCATACGTGCCTATTCAAAACGACAAATTCAACCTTTTAGGCATGTAAAATTTCCTAATAGCATGTTGTTGGCTATGATACTGAAACGCTAATCTGACACTTGAAGTTAGCAACAATTCATTGTTCTGAATGCTCACAAGGTTAATGGCAAATAATATGTAACATCGTCAAATACATTACAATTAAGATTAACATGGTACATGTTCATGTAGATTAATACCAAGTCTTCATTCGTGTAAACGTTACATGTACAATTAATATGAGAATAAAATAATAATTTCAAAAAGTTGGAAGGTAAAATAAAAATACAAAAATATTAAATTAAAAAAATAAAATAGTACTATAACTAAACTTGCTAGGATAAAAGGAGGAATAAATTTGTGACATAAAGACATAGTTGACACCTATGGCGTCACTGTTCCGTTTTGTGTTGTTTTATATAAAGAAGTTGACATCGATGACGTTTAAATTATAATTAAAAACTTAGTTAAATAACTTAGTCAACTCTTATATTCATGTAGTGACGAAATCAGAATTTATATTTAGTGGGGTTTAAATTATTATGACATTATAAATAATTTAGCGGGGGTTCAAGAGTAGCGCTCCCGAGCCAATTTTTTGAATAATTTTATACTTTCAGGTTGCATATATAAAACATATATTTTATTACAATGATAATATAATAATTGTTAACTCTATACATATTTATATGCCTGTATATATATATTGTTAGTTCCCAATGACACGAAAGATATCTAGAAAGGGGAGGGTTAAATAGATTCTTTAAAACTTTTTCCTTATTTTGGTTTTAAGAAAAAATGAATTATTAATCAAATAGTTTAGCACAGCGGAATATGACTTAGTTACCCCTTCTTAATATGTTAATGTAATAATTCAACAAGCAATTATATAGCAGATATAGCAGTTAAAAGACACAAGATGAAAAACACCTGGTTTTAAGTGGTTCAGAGTTCACAATACTCCTACTCCACTGTTATGCTCTTCAAGCAGCAAATCCACTAAGGATACTTTTACAATTTTTGAATCACTAAGATTCCTTCAAGACCAGCAGTCTTGGAACTCTAGTTCACTAAGAACTCTACAAGTCTAACAAACTTGGATACTCTAGTTCACTAAGAACTCTTCTCGAGTAGTGTAGATTTGGGTGTGCTACTAAGTTGCGTTTAGCATAAGTTTCTGAAGAACTTAGTAGCGAAGCAAGATACTTTTTTCTTTTGATCTTTTTCAATTCTTGCGTATTTTTCTTTCTTGTGTAATCCTATTTTTGTCTTCTGCAGATCTGGGCGTTTTATATGAGTGCTTCTGTTTTTCTTCCCGTTGGAATGTCTTCATGTAGCTTCAGTTTCTTCCCGTTACCTTACAGAGTAAAGCTTCTGAATATTATATTAATTAAGCTCATTAATGCTCTGATGAGGTATTTAATTGATCTGCTGTTTTAGTCCATGGAAGGTGTTTTCCTTTTTCCTTAGGACCAGATATGTCAGTCGTAGGTTTCTAACAACTTCCATTGAGGCGTTTGATCTTCCATACTATAGGACTGATAGGACACGGTCCTTTGACTTTATTGCTACCTTGAAAGTATCATTTTGTCGTTCAACACGCCTTGGTCAGTTCTCTGACTTTTCTGACTTCTGTCACATCGATGCAGGTTGTTCTTCTCGATGAAGTTGCTTTCTATGATTGTCCTTGCTCCAGTGACTGCTCAGTGATAAGGCAATTTTCCTTGAGACCATAAAATGTTACTCTGCGGCTACTCTGTTGGTCTTAGAGTCCATTCTACGCTTGGGATTCTTCCTTGATCGTAGAGTGTTCTTGGTATGGAATCTTAGAGTCAACTCTACGAACAGACTTAGTCGTTGAGTTTTCTTTGAGTGAAGTCGTAGAGTCCACTCTACGAATAAACTGGATCGTTGAGTCTTCTTTGCTTGGAGTCGTAGAGTCCATTCTACGATCAGACTGACTGAACACAAGATCAACCTAACAGATTTGATCTTATCTAACTAAGTCCTTGTACATTATAAACAATCAAAGAACTTTACAACTCAATACATTCATATCCAAAAGATCAAACTAACAGTTTTGATCTTATTTAGCTAAGTCCTTGTACATTATACACAATTAAAGGACTTTACAACTCTACTATTGAATGCATTTTCCACCTTAAATCTTATCATCAAATCAAACATGCAATGTTCAACAATCTCCCCTATTTGATGATAACAACACCAATAGCAGAAAGTAATTTTGAATAACTTAAATAAGCAAATGCATTTAAATGAGTGAATGCCTTATATACAGTGAGCAGCTATATTTCTAATAAAGAAAAATATGAATTTTATTGATGTATAGTTAGTTGAACAATGAGAATAAATAGAATACATAAATTTTTTTAAAAAAAACTTATCTCCTCATACTAGTAGGTCTTCTTCTCTCATCTTCCTCCCTTTGCCTGAAGAAAGCTCTCATTTTCTCTTCTGCTCTTTTCAGTTCCTCTTCCCTTTGCATAACTTCTTCTTCTTTAACTTGGAGCCATGCTTGTGAGCTAGATGGCCTTGCAGTTGAATATTGTCCCTGATGGCTTGGTACAGATGGTCTTGCAGTTGAGGCCTGTCTGGGATGAGTTGGTATTGGTTCAAACCTAGGAGGTTGAATTAATGTTTGAACCATTCTCATCCCTTGAGGTACTCTTCCTCTTCTGCTTTGACTGACACTAGGTTCTATAACCAAACTCTTCTCCCCCTTATTGGCATCATTAATATTAGCCACCTGTTGTGATAGCTGCTGCATACCTGAACAATTTCTTGAAGTTGATTCTGGGTGGCAGTTATATCACCGTGGTGTTCTTGAAGTCGTTCTTCAACCAGTATTTGTTTCTTCTCCACCAATGACAGAGTTTCATCCGATCGATTAACTTGTTCTCTGAGAGATTTTTTCATTTCAATGATCTGTTCACTGAGGAGTTTTATAGATTTATCACTGGTTTCTTAAAGAGTGACGACCGCCTTCTGATGGTTGACTATTGCATTCAGAAATATTTCATCCATTTTCTTGAGATTGTCAGAAACTGCTGTCGTTAGCTGCTTCAATCTTGTGGATAATTGGCTTCCCAAATTTTGAGAAAGGTCGTTGGCAGCAGTAACGACATTGTCTACTCTTCGTTGAATATTGTGGGACTTAGATGCCAGATCTTTTTGTATCTCTGCTTGCATATAGCTCGTAACGTCCGTTAAGCCCTCAGTGGTAGGAAGCAGAGATATTTTTTGTAGAATTTCTTTGAGGAGTTGAGTTGTGTGCCCCTAGTCAACCATGGAACTTGGAATGTCGAAGTATTCATGACCAGAGGTTGAGGGAATGTCTTCGTGTGTAAAGAGAAGTCTTGGAGGTCAAAAAGGTTGAGCAGGAGGCATTGAGTGTGTTAAAGGCGGGGTTTGAGGAGAGTCTTGAGGGCACTCTACGTCTTCATCATGTAAGCTTCCTTGACCACCAGCCGTAGAGTGTGAGGACTCTACGACTGGAGTAGAGTTGGACGTAGAGCTTGTTCTAATGCTTACATTAGACAGCTCCTCAAAAAGATTGAAGGTCCAGGCAGGTGTATGATTTGGTATGAATGTGAGAGGGATGAAGTGTACCTTTTTCCCTACTGAAGATGAAAAAGAGCTGTTTGAGATTAGTTTTTGGGCAAAATGTAGGTTGTGAGGGTAGCCTTGAGCCAGAATCACCACGTTGGGATATGCTTTATAGGTCCAGAACAGTTGATCCCATGCATTGTGCACCAAGGCTTGGTGGAATGGCATCAGTGGCAAGAACTTCAGCAGGCAGTTATAGTTGAGGTGCCTTTGTTCATTTCTTCCGACTGCCACTATTTCGATGTCATCCTCTTCATCAATATTCATTGTGGATGAAGGGATTGAAATGTATTCTTGATCCTCCCCCTCCCCCTCAACCTGAGCATCTGTTGTCTCAGGAACTACTGATGGCTCCCCTCAGTTTGAGTAACCATAGGTTCAGCTGCTTCAAATGACTCCCTCTCAACTGGATCATTGTTAGATTTTTGATGTAGCTCCCCCTCAGCTATTGAACCTTTTTGAGCTAATTTCACTAGCCTTTTTTCTTTTTCTCCTTGGCTCTTTTGAATCTTCTCCTCAGCCTTATGCTTGCTGGGAGTTTCCCTTCGCAGTTCTGAATCTTCATCCTCTGAGGCAGCCTTCTCTTCAGGAGGAGCATCAAGGGCCTCATTTGATGAGCCTTAAGGTTCTTCAATCTCAAGGGCTTTCTTTCCTTTCCTCTTTTTGATGAGACCAAGAGATTGCTTGTTGACCTCCTGAGTTTCTGCTTCTGCAGGTAAGTTCTTCAATAGTGAAGGCCCTGCACCACTCTGCGTTCCTTCACTATCCCCTGACCGAGATAGTTTTTTTTATTTTCAACTGGATTCCTCTTCCAGTTTTCAAAGAGTCTTTGAGTTATCCTTTTATTAGCATTGAGGGCTTCTCCTTCTTCATGCTCGATCTTTTCCCTTAATTTTGATTTAAGGAAAATGCTGATGAATCTCCCATAGAGCATTTTTCTGGCCCCCTTTGCCTTCTCTGCATTTAGGATCCAGTTCCTGATCCATTCTAACAGCAAGAAGCCATAGTTGATGCTTATTTTCTTTACTATGGCTGTTATTATTTTTAGCTGGATCTCACTGACGGAGTCGTGAGCTGAGTCTTTACAGATGATGCATTTTCTAATGACGTCAGCCAAAAACTCATATTTCTGAGGAAATTCTTTCTTCTTCAATCCTCTCTACTCCGGATTCTTTTTGTGGTGCATCCTTCTCAGACCCTCTTCTGTGCTCACCATATTGAGAGCCGTGAGGCCCCCATGCTTGAAACTTAGGGCTAGGTTTATTTCTTCAGAGGTGAGGTTGAACTGAACCCCTTTGACCGTGATGGTTAGGGTTCCATTTGCATAGGATCCATTAGTATAGAACTCTCGAACTAGCTTTGATAGAATCCTCGTGTTTGTTCCCAGAGCTTCTTGAAAGCCAGCCCTTTCTAGCAACTGGATTATCCTTATGAACTGTTTATCTGCTGTCGTGAAGGCTTCAAAGTTGAGCTCGTTTTCAAAAATGACTTGAGCAAGTGCCATTTGATTGTTCTTCTTTATGTTTGCTGAGTCATGTGTCAAAATTTGATTAGAGGACTTCATGTTGGTTGATGACTATTTTGCCCTTAGTTTCCCCCCTGAGCTCTACGATCCTTCTTAACACAACAATCCTTTGTTTGACGATCGTTGAGTGAGCTTTGCGACTGAGATCGTTGAGTTAGCTCTATGATTGAAGTGTACTCTATGATCCTTAGCTTGACGATCGTTGAGTAGTTTCTAGTGTACTCTACGATCCTTAGCACGATCGTTGAGTATGCTCTACGAATTATCCTTTACTTCATTTCTTTGAACATTTTTCCTCCTACAAAGTTAGTATCTTCCAAAATATGATATATATTAAGAGTCTAGATTTAGCTTTCCTAACTCACTTATAAGTTTATTAAATCTTGATTCATCTAAAGGTTTTGTAAATACATCTGCTAGTTATTCTTCATTTTGGGATATAGTGTAGTGATATATTACCATTTTGTACATGATCCCTAATGAAATGATATCTTATATCTATGTGCTTAGTTCTTGAATGCATGACAGGGTTATGTGTTATTGCAATTGCACTTGTATTATCACAGTATATAGGAATATATTTAAGCTCAAACCCATAGTCTGCAAGCTGAGTCTTCATCCGTAGGATTTGTGCACAGCAACTGCCTGCGGCTATATATTCAGCTTCTGCAGTTGAT
This sequence comes from Hedera helix, assembly GCA_947179155.2. Lineage (NCBI taxonomy): Eukaryota > Viridiplantae > Streptophyta > Magnoliopsida > Apiales > Araliaceae > Hedera > Hedera helix. Next base: position 30,724,836 of record OX359271.1, on the reverse strand, counting down.
GTAAATATTGAGTTTTGCTTTTTACTGAACCAAGATACAAGTCTGCTGTCAATCATCTGGCAAGTTTCACTTGTACTCTTTTTGTCTATTTTGCATCCTGCATATTCAGCATCTGAATATCCTATTAGATTAAAGGAAGACTCCTTGAGATACCATAATCCCAAATTTGGAGTTCCTTTAAGGTATTTGAAAATTCTTTTTACAGCTATTAGATGAGACTCTTTAGGGTTAGCCTGAAATCTAGCACATATACATGTAGCAAACATTATATCTGGTCAGCTAGCAGTTAGATATAATAGTGAGCCTATCATACCTCTGTACTGAGTGATTTCAGTGATTTTACCATTTTCATGTTTGTCAAGCTTAGTAACAGGTGGCATCGGAGTTTTCATAATGGTTGCAGATTCCATGTCATACTTCTTTAGTAAGTCTTTAATGTACTTGACTTGGTTTATGAAGATGCCTTCATCAGTAAGTTAAGTTCTCCCATCATGCTCATCTCAAACTTGCCCTGGATAAGCTTGGCAAACCTTTCACACAATTTTTCATCAGAAGAACCAAATATGATATCATCTACATAAATTTGAACTAGCAGTGTTTTATCTTTATGTTTTCTCAAAAATAAAGTAGTATCTACTCTCCCTCTAGTGAATCATTTTTCAATAAGAAAGCTGGTTAAAGTTTCATATCATGCTCTGGGTGTTTGTTTTACACCATATAAAGCTTTATCTAATTTATAAACATAATTTGAAAAGGTTGGATTGATAAAACCTGGAGGTTGTTCCACATAGACTGCTTCTTGAAGTTCTCCATTCAAAAATGGAATCTTAATATCCATTTGGAAGACTTTGAACTTCATGTGTGCAGCATGGGCAAGGAAGATCCTTATGGCTTCCAATCTGGCAACTGGAGCATAGGTTTCATCGTAGTCAATTCCTTCCTCTTGAGAATAACCTTTGGCCACCAGTCTTGCTTTGTTCCTCGTAATCACACCATTTTCATCCATCTTATTCCTGAAGACCCATTTGGTGCCAATGACTGGTTTATGCTGAGGTCTGGCAACTAATCTCCAAACTTTGCTCCTTTTAAATTAATTTAGCTCCTCTTGCATGACCTCTATCCAACTCGAATCTCCTAAGGCTTCTTCGATCTTCTTGGGTTCCATTTGAGAGAGAAAACTTAGGTAAAAACATTCATTTGAAGTTGCGGCTCTTGTCTTGATTCCAGTATTTAGATCTCCAATTATTAAATCTTGTGTGTGATCTTTGGTCCACTTTATTCTGCTAGAAACGTCTATTCTGGTGCCTTCTTGTCTGAGTTCCTCCAACTCAACTTCTTATCCTGATCGTAAAGTTTGAACGTCTGGAGTGATATGCTCTACGATTTCCTTTACTTGCTCAACGATTTCTGTTGTTGGTTCCATGATCGTAGAGTCCGACTCTACGATTTTGAGTTCTTCGATCGTTGAGTCTATTTCTGATGAATCGTTGAGTGTTGAGCTTTTCTTTTCTGGATCTGATCCATCGAATGTGACATGGATAGAGATTTCAACAGTTAAAGATTCCTTGTTGAATACTCTGAATGCTCTGCTATCCGTAGCATAGCCAAGGAATATTCCTTCATCTAACTTTGGTTGGAATTTGGTTAGATGTTTCTTGCCATTGTTTAGTACGTAACATAGGCAGCCAAACGCGTGAAAGTAGTTTATGTTTGGCTTTCTTCCTTTTCACAATTCGTATGGAGTTTTCTTCAATGTTGAGCGTATGAGTGACCTTTTCTGGGTGTAGCATGCAGTGCTGATTGCTTCAACCCAAAAATACTCAGGAAGATAGGCTGCTGCTAGAAGGGTTCTTCCTGCTTCAATAAGAGTCCTATTTTTCCTTTCAGCTACTCCATTTTATTGAGGAGTCCTTGGGGCCGAGAAGTTGTGATTGATTCCATTTTCTTCACAGAACTGGTCCATATCTGAGAAGTACTCTCTTCCATGATCACTTCTTGTGGTCTTGATCTTCTCACCCTTTTCATTCATGATTAGATTGAAGAGCTTGATGCTCATACTCATCTCAAACTTGCTCTGCATAAGCTTGGCAAACCTTTCACACAATTTTTCATCAGAAGAACCAAATATGATATCATCTACATAAATTTGAACTAGGAGTGTTTTTTCTTTATGTTTTCTCAAAAATAAAGTAGTATCTACTCTCCCTCTAGTGAATCATTTTTCAATAAGAAAGCTGGTTAAAGTTTCATATCATGCTCTGGGTGTTTGTTTTAGATCATATAAGGCTTTATCTAATTTATAAACATAATTTGAAAAGGTTGGGTTGATAAAACCTGGAGGTTGTTCCACATACACTTCTTCTTGAAGTTCTTCATTCAAAAATGCACTCTTGACATTCATTTGGAAGACTTTGAACTTCATGTGTGCAGCATGGGCAAGGAAGATCCTTATGACTTCCAATCTGGCAATTGGAGCATAGGTTTCATCGTAGTGAATTCCTTCCTCTTGAGAATAACCTTTGGCCACCAGTCTTGCTTTGTTCCTCGTAATCACACCATTTTCATCCATCTTATTCCTGAAGACCCATTTGGTGCCAATAACTGGTTTATGCTGAGGTCTGCAACTAATCTCCAAACTTTGCTCCTTTTAAATTGATTTAGCTCCTCTTGCATGACCTCTATCCAACTCGAATCTCTTAAGGTTTCTTCGATCTTCTTGGGTTCCATTTGAGAGAGAGAGCTTAGGTAAAAGCATTCATTTGAAGTTGCGGCGCTTGTCTTGATTCCAGTAGCTAGATCTCCAATTATTAGATCTTGTGTGTGATCTTTGGTCCACTTTATTCTGCCAGGAACGTCTATTATGGTGCCTTCTTGTCTTAGTTCCTCCAACTCAACTTCTTGTCCTGATCGTAGAGTTTGAACGTCTGGAGTGATATGCTCTACGATTTTCTCTACTTGCTCAATGATTTCTGTTGTTGGTTCCATGATCGTAGAGTCCGACTCTACGATTTTGAGTTCTTCGATCGTTGAGTCTATTTCTGATGAATCGTTGAGTGTTGAGCCTTTCTTTTCTGGATCTGATTCATCGAATGTGACATGGATAGAGATTTCAACAGTTAAAGATTCCCTGTTGAATACTCTGAATGCTCTGCTATCCGTAGCATAACCAAGGAATATTCCTTCATCTAATTTTGGTTGGAATTTGGTTAGATGCTTCTTGCCATTGTTTAGTATGTAACATAGGCAGCCAAACGCGTGAAAGTAGTTTATGTTTGGCTTTCTTCCTTTCCACAATTCGTATGGAGTTTTCTTCAATGTTGAGCGTATGAGTGACTTGTTCTGGGTGTAGCATGCAGTGCTGATTGCTTCAGCCCAGAAATACTCAAGAAGATAGGCTGCTGCTAGAAGGGTCCTTCCTGCTTCAATAAGAGTCCTATTTTTCCTTTCTGCTACTCCATTTTGGTTGAGGAGTCCTTGGGGCCGAGAAGTTGTGATTGATTCCATTTTCTTCACAGAACTGGTCCATATTTGAGAAGTCAAACTCTCTTCAATGATCACTTCTTATGGTCTTGGTCTTCTCACCCTTTTCATTCATGATTAGATTGAAGAGCTTGATGCTCATGCTCATCTCAAACTTGCTCTGCATAAACTTGGCAAACCTTTCACACAATTTTTCATCAGAATAACCAAATATGATATCATCTACATAAATTTGAACTAGCAGTGTTTTATCTTTATGTTTTCTCAAAAATAAAGTAGTATCTACTCTCCCTCTAGTGAATCATTTTTCAATAAGAAAGCTGGTTAAAGTTTCATACCATGCTCTGGGTGTTTGTTTTAGATCATATAAGGCTTTATCTAATTTATAAACCTAATTTGAAAAGGTTGGATTGATAAAACCTGGAGGTTGTTCCACATAGACTTCTTCTTGAAGTTCTCCATTCAAAAATGCACTCTTGACATCCATTTGGAAGACTTTGAACTTCATGTGTGCAGCATGGGCAAGGAAAATCCTTATGGCTTCCAATCTGGCAACTGGAGCATAGGTTTCATCGTAGTCAATTCCTTCCTCTTGAGAATAACCTTTGGCCACCAGTCTTGCTTTGTTCCTCGTAATCACACCATTTTCATCCATCTTATTCCTGAAGACCCATTTGGTGCCAATAACTGGTTTATGTTGAGGTCTGCAACTAATCTCCAAACTTTGCTCCTTTTAAATTGATTTAGCTCCTCTTGCATGACCTCTATCCAACTCGAATCTCCTAAGGCTTCTTCGATCTTCTTGGGTTCCATTTGAGAGAGAGAAAGCTTAGGTAAAAACATTCATTTGAAGTTGCGGCTCTTGTCTTGATTCCAGTATCTAGATCTCCAACTATTAGATCTTGTGTGTGATCTTTGGTCTACTTTATTCTGCCAGGAACGTCTATTCTGGTGCCTTCTTATCTGAGTTCCTCCAACTCAACTTCTTGTCCTGATCGTAGAGTTTGAACGTCTGGAGTGATATGCTCTACCATTCCCTCTACTTGCTCAACGATTTCTGTTGTTGGTTCCATGATCGTAAAGTCCGACTCTACGATTTTGAGTTCTTTGATCGTTGAGTCTATTTCTAATGAATCGTTGAGTGTTGAGTTTTTCTTTTCTGGATCTGATTCATCGAATGTGACATGGATAGAGATTTCAATAGTTAAAGATTCCTTGTTGAATACTCTGAATGCTCTGCTATCCGTAGCATAACCAAGGAATATTCCTTCATCTAACTTTGGTTGGAATTTGGTTAGATGTTTCTTGCCATTGTTGAGTACGTAACATAGGCAGCCAAACGCGTGAAAGTAGTTTATGTTTGGCTTTCTTCCTTTCCACAATTCGTATGGAGTTTTCTTCAGTGTTGAGCGTATGAGTGACCTGTTCTGGGTGTAGCATGCAGTGCTGATTGCTTCAGCCCAAAAATACTCAGGAAGATAGGCTGCTGCTAGAAGGGTTCTTCCTGCTTCAATAAGAGTCATATTTTTCCTCTCAGCTACTCCATTTTATTGAGGAGTCCTTGGGGTCGAGAAGTTGTGATTGATTCCATTTTCTTCACAGAACTGGTCCATATCTGAGAAGTCAAACTCTCTTCCATGAAACTTCTTATGGTCTTGATTTTCTCACCCTTTTCATTCATGATTAGATTGAAGAGCTTGATGAGATGTGAAAAGATTTCATCTTTAGAGCTTAGAAAGGATACCCATGTAAATCTAGCGTAGTCATCTACTACCACTAGAGAGTATCTCTTTCCTCCAAGGCTTGTAGTTGGGATAGGCCCGAATAAATCCATGTGTAGTAATTGAAGGGCTCTATCATTTGAGTTGACTGTTTTGCTCTAGAATGAGGTCTTTGTTTGCTTTCCAAACTGACATGCTTTGCAGGGTTTTTCTTTGATGAAGTTTAGCTTTGGCAATCCTCTTACTAGATCTTTGGAGGCAAGCTTTGATATACTCTTGAAGTTAAGATGAGATAATCTCCTGTGCCAGAGCCAGATCATATTTTCAGAGGCTTTAGCAAGAAAACAGACTGTCTCATCTGAACTTAATTGGGCAAGGTTGACCGCGTAGACATTTTTTTCTCGAACTCCTACTAGCTTTAGAGAGTTAGTCTTCAAATCTCTGACTTGGCATTGGCTGTTGAGGAAGGTGACTTAATGTCCTTTGTCATAGAGTTGACTGATGCTTAAAAGGTTGTGCTTTAGTCCTTCAATATAAGCCACTTTACTGAAAGATATTGCACCATTTTCAGTTGAACCATAACCTCTTGTTTTCCTCGAGTTGTTGTCTCCAAAGATGACTGCAGGTCCATCCTTTTCATTATAATCTGACAGAAGAGCTTTGTCTCCTGTCATATGCCTTGAGCATCCACTGTCAAGTACCAGATGGATCTCTTTTTATGCATAACAAATCAATCTTCATTTCGGTACCCACATTTGTTTGGGTCCTGTTTTGTTAGTACCTTTTGGGACCCAAATCTGTTTGATTTTAAATCCTTGCAGTATATGATAACTTAACAGATATTTATCATTTTTATGATGGTGGATATTGACGATAATATGTGTGCATTTGTGAATTCTTATTTGTCCAGTACCTATAAGAATTATGATTGCTCATAATCCTTCTGTTGTGCTGATATACATTCTATTTCCATGCTACTCTATGTTTCTCATACTTCGTAGAGTAAAAGTTAACTCTACGATTTCTACATGGTTAGTTAGTAGAGTAAATTCTTCTTGATTCTACAATCCTTCAAGGTTTAGCTATAGGTGTTGACTTAGAACAGTAGATTCCACTCTACGAATAGACTTAGTCGTTAAGTTTTCTTTGAGCGAAGTCATAGATTCCACTCTACGAATAGACTGGATCGTTGATTCTTCTTTGCTTGGAGTCGTAGAGTCCATTCTACGATCAGACTGACTGAACACAATATCAACCTAACAGATTTGATCTTATCTAACTAAATCCTTGTAAATCATAAACAATCAAAGAACTTTACAACTCAATACATTCATATCCAAAAGATCAACCTAACAGTTTTGATCTTATCTAGTTAAGTCCTTGTATATTATACACAATTATAGGACTTTACAACTCTACTATTGAATGCATTTTTCACCTTAAATCTTATCATCAAATCAAACATGCAATGTTCAACATATATCTTATTGACCCTTAATAGACTTTTCTAAAGACAAATTATTTATAAATAATTAATTCTTTCAAAAAATAATATAAAATAGATTATTAATTAGTTTATGAAGAGTATATGAATATACATATATTATATACAGAGGGGGTAAAAATGATATAAGATTGAGATTTAAGTGAGAAAATTATAAATTTTTAATTTGGCCCCCATATATTAAAAATTTTACAAAATTTCAATAAAGTCAATTTGTATATAATATTTAAAATTTTTAATTTTTGTCATACTATAAAACAAAAAAAAAATCAATGAGATCAATTAACCCCATAACCCCTGGTGTGGCTTCGTCTATGTAACTCATAGATGAAAAAAGAAAAAAAATTATAATTCAAAACTTAGTTACATAAAATTGTAAAGGTCATATGTACACTCGTTGATGAAAAAAGAAATAAAGAAAAAAAAGAGGTCTGGCATGAGCTTGGGCCGGCTTGGACGTGGCATTTCCTGGATGGCTGGCCTTAAAGAGATGGTCATTTTAGCATGAAAATCTGGGTTGACCTGGCCTGGTTTGATTAAAATAGATCCTGAACCTTGGCTTGCTCAACGATAAAGGTCTGAAATGCCCGGACTAGGCCAAGCCCAAAACCTGAATGTTCATGCAATTCCTGGTACACAATGGAACTAGGATGTGGATTGGTTTGTCGGATAAAAATTTGATGTAGTTCAATAGTCTACGTAATATAATACAAGTGTAATGTAATAGTAATAAATTATTACAATATATTTGTTTATTTATTCTTGATATTTACATAATAATTATAATGTAATTATATTCATATTCAAAATTGTGTTAGATTCAACTAAATTATATGATTGTATATAATGAATAAAGTAAATAGTAAATCAAAATATTAAATCACTTGTATTACAAACGTAATGGACCAATATATCAATTGAATAATGTAACTGTGGGTTAAATACACTAAAAACCACTGAACTATTTGGATTAAACCCCCAGGTGTGCTTTGACTGCCCAACTATTTGAATATTGGCACTGAAGGCCACCGAACTATGCATTGAGTGCCCAACTATTTGAGTACTGAGCCACAGGTGTCACACGTGCGTTGATTGTTCACATGACGCACATGTGATACATGTGACATGGCAGTTCAAAGGAATAAAGGAAAAGCTTGAACCCAAAATCACATATTTACAACTTGGATCCTCAGACCACCAAAGCACTAAAGACTTGTCTACTAATTTCACCCAAAAATAGATCATATAATAATAATAATAACAATAATCATAATAGTAATAAAACTAATAATACTAATACTAATAATAATAGATGAACCAAACATGAATGTCAAATCAATATAATAACGTATTGTATTACGCAACTATTATATTGATTTGAAGCAAATCAAACATCACCTAAGTAATTGAGTGAAGTATAAAATAATCCTTCACAAATTAATAAATCATCATAAAGTGCACAAACCATAATCTTACCTTCTTTTTTTTCCCGACAATGCTACTACAACAATTAATGATGTAATCAAATAGAGATCACCTTTTTCATGTGAAAAATATGAATACACCAAATCTTAAAGGGAATAAAAAAGCAAGTTTAATGTATAACAACATATTACTATTCAATATAACAAATATAAAGCCATGCAAAATCTAGCCTTCATGGACTACTCATTCTTTGGGGGCGTCACAAATTTTTCAAGGAAACAAGGCTCTTAATATAAGTGTACATAGTCGTGCCTATACCAAACGACACATCCAACCTTTTGGGTATGTAAAATTTCCTAATAGTATGCTGTTGGATATGATACCGAAATGCTAATCTGTTTTTTGAAGTTAGCAACAATTCATTGTTCTGAATGTTCACAAGGTTAATGGCAAAATAATATGTAACATCATCAAATACATTACGCTTAAAGTTAAGGTTAACCTTGAATCTTTTGACCCAAATCCAATCTGCATAATCTTGTAACAGCCATATATCAATATGATCGGAACCAACGTCACAGAAAGATAATTGCTCTTCAATTTTTAAAAGACGCATCTTTACGTTATGCCTTCTATAGCTCCAGCTCATTGAGCAACATGTTCGTCCTGGATGAGGCCTAAGGGAGATCTTTTCTTCCTCTATATTAAATATGAAGATTGCTTCTGTGCATGGGATACAAGACAAATCTCCACACGATTTAGAATCCGTCATCCAGTGGAGAGCCCCATTAACATTTGGAGGGGGGAAGTGACCAACAGGGCAGAGCTTAAAATTTCCAAGTGGTCTCCATTTTGCCCTAGGACTATATATAGCATAGTGATATAGATGCCCTTTCCCAGGAGAATAAAGTAGAACACAGTATTCTCCTCTGAAAGAGTTGAAAAAGAATCCACATATGCCTAGTCGAAAAGGTGGTAAGCTCACTGTATCATGCTCCTGAGTGATAGGGTTACAAATGAAAAGTTGTGAGCAAGTAGAGTCCCCCCCCCTAAACAGAAGTAATCCATTGCAAGAGCCAACAATCCATGGGCACATCTTCCACACTGAATGGCCCGACATACAATCCATTCTCTTAAACATCATGTTCTTTTTGGCATGCTCGTCAAACAAAAAGTAGTTCAACTTATTCCGGTTCTCCTTCGACCAAGATTGCATGAAAATAAGAGGAGTCGATCTTTTAAGATTCATGTCAACAAAATAAGGAGTGGAGGTGAGTGCCCGCCATTCCTTACAGACCGTTTGACATTCGAAAGCCTGATCTGCTGGTAATCTACTTAGGATATTAGGAATGACATCATGAGGGACAGTTACAACAACCTGATTCTTGCGACTTAGAATCGTACCAAATGGACTTGGTATGGTACCAGATAGCTGATTCCAAAAGTGTAGAATCCAGGTAAAACATGCACATTCCATCTTTCTGAAAAGAGTAGCACAATGACCAGTAGTCAAGCGCATTACACAAAAACAAATTGCTAATCGTAACCCACAGGAAATTATAGAAACTGAGAGCACTTTAAGCTAAAACTAGATATAACAACAAATTGAAATATATCAATTAAGTGCATTAAGTATCACATCTACGATGAATGACAAGGAACAATATACAGCGTTAAGTGCATTAGAAATTAAGGTTAGAAATTCTATCTCAACAGAAGTAATTAAGTGCATTAGAAATAACAGATAACAAAAATTGTGGAAATTGAAATATATCACATCTACGATGAATGACAAGGAACAATATACAACGTTAGGATTTAGGAACGAACCCAAATTAACCTCAAAGGTAAGATTAGGGCTTTTTATTTCGAGCCCTAATCGTAATTTTGTGGTTATTTACAAAAACAAGGGGATTAAAAACGAATCACAAAACAGCAACCACGAAAGTAACAAAATCAAATGAACCACAAATTAGGTTTAGGGAATTGAAAAAGAACTAACAAAAACAAATAACCACGATAATATCAAGGAACTTTATACACCATTATGATCAAGGGGTTGATCATAATTTACATGCCAATTACAATTAGGGATTGAAAAAAAACCTTACAGTGTTTACGGAGAGGACTGTATTAGGCTCGTGATGCGAAGAGAGTTTTCAAAATTAGGATTAGGACTTGAAAACGAGCTAAAATTAACAACAACAGCAACAAAAATTTAGGGGATTTCAGTAAAACAGCAACCACGAAATAACAAGATTAAATTAAGGTGAGAGCACCGTAAAGGAACTAACTACAAGACTTACAGGATTTTACAGAGCACAAATCGATAGAAAAATTAGTAAAGGGTCCCTGAAACTACTAGTATCAATAGCGTCTTTGGGCCCGTTCGGGAGTGATTTTTTTTTTATTTTGACTTAAAATTAAAATTTTTGTAGATTTAAAAATTAAAATTTTAGTCGATTTATAAGTAAAAGTGTTCGGCATCACTTTTACTTATAAGTTGGGAATTATAAATAATAATTGTGGATGTGTTCGGGTAATAATGACTTATAAGTTAAGTAAAATGTAAAGATTATTAAAATGTCTTTTAGTAAGAAGAATGTAAAAAAAACGAGGGACAATTTTGTTATTTCATTAGAGTTGACCAACTTAAAAAAAATGACTTATAAGTCATTTTTTTTAAATTCCAAAAACTTGTTTTTTCTTTTTTGACTTTTTTTTCAACTTATAAGTTAAAAAAAAAACTGCTCCCGAACTAGGGCTGTCAACGGGTCCTTATCGGATCGGATCGGGGGTGATCCGGATCCGGATCCGTAAAAAATTATCGGATTCGGATCAGACCCGATAACCCGACGGATCTCAAATATTAAGGACCGGACCCGAATCCGATAAGACCCGATAACCCGATCCGATAATCCGATCCGATTATGCTTAGTATTAAAATATAATAAATGTATTCAAAAAATTTAAAATGTATTAAAAATGTATATATATGTATTAAAAATGTATATATATGTATTAAAAAATTTTAAAATGTATTAAATTTTTTTAAAATATATTAAAAATGTATATATATGTATTAAAAATATATTAAAAATGTATATATATGTATTAAAAATGTATATATATGTATTAAAAATGTATTAAACATGTATATATATGTATTAAAAAATTTAAAATGTATATATATTATATTTTAGAATGTATATATATTATATGTTATCGGATCGGAGCATTATCGGATCGGATTTATATCAATCCGAATCCGATCCATTTAGTTATCGGGTAATCGGGTCAATCGGGTTTCAAAACTTATTCCGGATCAGGCTAAACGGGTCGGAATCGGATCGGGTCCGGGTCCAGACCCGGTCCGTTGACAGCCCTATCCCGAACACCACTTTAGACTTACAAACTTATAAGTTGGGTTAACCAACTTATAAGTTGGTCCCGAACACCCCCTTTGGGTGACACTATAAGTCTATAACAATACATTCCTCCTCTTTTTTTAATATAACAATATATTCCTCCATATTTTATTTTTATTTTTGTTAATTTGGGGGAGGGGATTGAACCTATGATCTCTAGGACTTGGCAAAAGACCGGGCTATCTTTGTTTAGAAAAATTATATTTGGGATTAGATTATTTGTATTAACTTAACACTATTTCGGACTATATTTATCCTATGATAAGGGATTAATAGTCCTTTAAATAGTTCTTGGATTATTTTCTTTATCATTTTTAAGACTATTTATGAGGGATTATAGAATCCCATAATGAATTTGGGATTAATAGTCCCCCTCATTTTAAGCTATTAAATGGCTTTATGGGGACTAATAGTCCAATATGAAGGGACTAATAATTCTTTTATGGGACTAATAGTCCAACATGAAGGGACTAATAATTCTTCATCATGAGATAAAAAAATCCGAAATAGTTTTAAATTAATACAAATAGTCAAATACCAAGTATGTATTTTATAAACAAATATAGCGAGTACCACTGAGTCAAATGCTCTCGATATATATTTCTCCTTTTGTCTGTACAAATTTAATTATATTATTATTTTATCCTTTTTAATTTAACTTTTTATATTTTTATTTTGTTCTCTAAATTTATGAAATTTATATTTTATTCTATTGCTAATTGTTCACTCAAAACTGAAAATCAACTAGCGGCACACGTAGAGGGGGATTGAATAAATTTGGTAACAATTAATTATCAATTTTTATAATTTAAAAATTATCGGTCAGAATTCAACCAACCGAATTAGAAAGCAGGTGCTTGGATTCAATTTTCAAAAAAAACTGTTTAACTTGTGTTTTTTAAACTCTTGTAAAACTAATCAAATGCAAGCCAAAGTTTTCAAAAACAAAATTTCATTAAACTTTACGTGTTAAATAATCAGGAAAATGAGTTTTAGTTGATTAACAAGTTATGAAGGTGAAATTTAAAATATGCACAATCAAATCACAAGAACACAAGTATTTGCACTTGGTTCGGCCCTTAGACTATTCTATCGGCCTACATCCAAGACCAAATATCAATTGATATTTAGAGGGTTTATATTAATTCCTTTGATATAAGTTACACCTAATAAGATAGTATCACAAACATCAGAGTACACTTGGTCCATTTGCCATATTTGCTAACTATGATACTACTCTTGTAAAACCCTAATCTACTAACACCTTAATCTATCCACAGATTATAATGAGACAGATATAAAAGATTACAATCAGTCTATGATCACGAACACTAATTATCAAACATAATGTATGTTATGATCAAAGACAAGTACGTAAAAATATATATCAATTAAGCTCCACTTGAAAAACTAAATAGATCTTCTTTGAAAGCTCTATTTATGTAGGGTTAATTGACTTTTTGGTCACTGTACTATGGTCCGATTTTCAATGTGCTTACCAAATCTTTTTTTTTTAATCGCATGACTATATTCGAAAATAATTACAAAATGGTCATTACGTTTGATTCCGTCCAAATATCTGACGGAATTTGTCAATGACGTCGGCGAGAAGGTATTTTAAAAATAAATTTTAATTTAATAATAATAACAACAACAACAACAATAATAATATCTTCTCTGTTATGTACTGTAGTGATGCACATTTGGCCTGCGGCCTGAGACCTGGCCTGGACCCGGCCTGGTCAAAATCCGGTCTGGTCAAGGCCTGGACCAGCCTGCAGGCTGCGAACAGGCCCTATATTTTCTCCTCTGATCCTGCCTGGCCCGGCCTGTGTAAATATCTGTCCCGGCCTTTGGCCTGCCAAGCCTGGCCTGGCCTCATCACTAACCAAAACGTAAGCATTTCAGACCACCCATGTACCAATAATCCACGACAGAGGCCTTCATAATTAGTAACTTCTCTCCCATTCTTTTTTTGTTTATTATATACTTGGCTTTATTTTCATAAATTTTCGATGTGGGGCAAATTACTTGTCTAAGAGTTGGAGCGGTAGGTTCATAATGTCGGCATGTAAGTTTTAAAACTCTGATTGGAATTCAAATGGTTAACCCTCTATCACAAGCTTGTTGTGGCCTTCATAATTAGTTTCTGTTGTACTTTTCTTTTTCAGTTTATTATATACTTGTCTTTATTTTCTTAGACTTTCGATGTGGGATAAATGCCAAGTCTGCTGCCTTCCACCCGAATGCTCCCTTTCGTTCTAACACTGTCAATTTCCTTTTTTACAGACCAATGTTTGACATGGGTGAATGGCTTGGGTACTTAAAGGAGTACTCATCTCCCTCTTCCAGCATCATACATAGTCAACTAGGATTAGCCCTACCCGGCTACCCCCTTTTACACATAGTACCCAATTTTGCTTTAACTGAAAAAAAAAGCTCAAATCGGTGGAATTGGGCCCTACCCTTCTTGAAGCCCTTGACCAAATTAGTGAACCCAAGAGGCCCTCAGACAAGCCACAAGCCTTCCTCTCCAGGATGTGTACAAGATCGGTGGAATTGGAACCGTGCTAGTGGGACGTGTTGAAACTGGTACCATCAAGCCTGGGATGGTTGTGACTTTTGGCCCATCTGGTTTGACCACTGAAATCAAATCTGTCGAGATGCACCATGAGGCTCTTCTTGAGGCTCTTCCAGGTGACAATGTTGGGTTCAAATGTTCAATGTTGATGTTAAGGATCTCAAGCGTGGTTTTGTTGCCTCAAATTCCAAAGAACTCACTGGAGCAAAGATCACCAAGGCAGCTGTCAAGAAAAAATGAACTGTGCAGGTGCAACCTTCTTTAGGAGGTTGTTATCATATATATAATAAAGACTTGGTTTTTATTAGCAGTGTCGTTGTTGCATGTTTAGGTACACTCTGTTTCTGTTTCTGTTTCATGGGTGTGCCGTTACCAGGTACCTGGTCTCGGTACTGGGTACTTGACCGACGGTGGCATGCTTATTGTCTACTATCTATTGTGTATTTCTTATTATGGTAAAGCTGGCAATTTAGCTTGAAAGACTTTGTGAATGAAATGAACTCACTTGCATCTTTGCAACATCCCTACCGATATAAATTGCTTGGTTTCCATGCACGCGAGGGATCAGATCGAAGGATGTTGGTTTATGAAAGGCTTTTCCATGGAAGCTTAAACCGACTTTTGTATGGAAGATCAAATGGTCCTCCCATAGATTGGAATGCCAGAATGAAAGTTGCTTTATGCGCGGCACAAGGTCTCACTTTCTTGCACGAAGAAAGACCTTTTCAGGTAATCTGAACTTTCATCTGAAAAATCACTACGTATTTGAGTGCAGTTAGTCACTTTGGATAGAAAATTCTTTTTGTACAATGCTTGTTTCTCACACAAATATTTTCCTTTATTGACAGGCAATGTTCCATGAATTTTCAACTGGCAATATACAGATTGACAAAGATTTTAGTGCGAAGCTATCTGGATATGGTTGCATCAGCCATATTCCAGAAGCAGACATCGCCGGTAGCTCAGTAGTAAGTGCTTTTAGTCCCTGCGGTGATTGTGTCTGCATGTGACCATTTAGGTTTGCTGTTATGAGAAGATATAACTGAAATTGCTTTCCATTTTTGTTGGATCAATTTAAGAAGATACTTACTGACCTTTCTTTTACACTGGTTACTTATTTTACTTTGTGTGCATATATTCAGGCAGTGACAAATCTTTCAGTGGAGACACTGGAGAGAGGATTGCTGACACCCAAGAGCAATGTTTGGAGTTTTGGTATTGTGCTTCTTGAATTGCTTACAGGTCGCAAGAATCTTGACAGTCGCCATCCCAAAGAGGAGAGGAACTTGGTTAAGTGGAGCCGGCCTTATTTGGCAGATGATGGTAGATTGTCATTGATTATGGACGTTCAACTCAAAGGGTGGTTCCCAGCCAAAGCTGATTAACTTTAGTGGGTAATGCTTTAATTAACATGTATACCAAATTTGCTAAATTGCAGTATACGCAGGAGATGGACTTACACTACCTCTTGAACTCCCACATCGCATGTAAATGAGATTTCCAAAGTACCAAGAGCCTATAAATAAGGCAATAGGCTTCTCCAAATTTTAGAGCTAGTGCTTTGCTCAGTGGATTTTATTCCACTTTGGAGCAGTTGAATAGTTGCTAGTATAAAATTTATTTGATAAAATTGGTTGTGCTTGGGTTTTAATTTCCTTTTGGAAAGGGCCCGGCCTAAAGGCTTTAACAGGCCATGTTTTTTCCCATAAATTCGGCCTGGCTCGGCCTTATTTTTTTGGACCTTAGGCCTGGCCCGGCCTGGTCAATGGTCAAAACCTGGTAGGCCTGGATCAGGCCAGGCTGTGTAGCCTGTTTGTGCATGTCTAATGTACTGTAATATACAAAAACTAAAAATTACTACTCAAAACATATTTTAATATTTAATTTATGAATAAAATTAAGAGTTTTAAATGTGTCTTAGATGATGTAACGGTATATAAGATAAAAGATAGTATTTTATAACACAATAACAAATCATATAAAATTTAGTCAATCAATGTAATTAGGTTACATCATTTGAAACATTATTTAAGACTCAAAAAAATTACTAAGATATTATTGAAGGCAAAAAAAATTAAAAAAATTAAGACCATTAACATTACTCTTAATTTTGAATAATTCTATTAACACAAACTATACACCAAATAATTACGAAATTGGTAGGAGTTTAGGACCCACTTAATACATATTAATTGTAAATTTTAAAGCCCATGTAATACATACCAATAAAGATACGCAAACATTCAACTGATAAGTTATATTGTATATATTTTCTCTAATTGAGGAGATCATTACTAAAGCTTCTCAGACTCTTGCTAAGGCTTATGACAGAGTCGACAAGTTCATAGAGATGGACGAGATCCTCGCCAATCTTCTGGGTGCTTCGAAATTCAATTACGATTATCATCGGAGAAGAGACCCCCGAGGCGATGGAGCAGATAAAAGAATTGATAGCCAAAGAGATGATGCTCAGAGAGATGGTAATAGGAAAGATTTTAAACGTGATCGATAGTAGAAAAATGATAGCTCCAAGGACAGGGGGAGCAAAAATAAAGACAGAGATTACACCCCCTAAACACCAATAGAGCTCAAATATTGAATGAAATAAAGCATGAGCTCTTCTACAAGAAACCCTAAAAAATTAGGGTCTTCGCAAGGCAAAAGAGTAATGACAAATACTGCTCTTATCATGAGGTAGAGGGTCATGATACCGAAGACTATTATTGTTTGAAGGATTTCATCGTAGATCAGGTGCAGAAGGAAAACCTAGAATGTTTCACAACTAATAAAAACAAACGATCTGCCTTTGATTGGATCGCACCGTTGACTTCCTCATCGGCACCGAGGGGAGTGGTAAATGTCATAACAAGCAGATCAATAACTGCCAAGTCCAACAAGAAGAGAAAAGCCTTCGTTAGATCAGTTCACCAAGTGTTTAGATAATCGAGGGGTGTTAAGACAAATCCCATTACTTTTACCAATGAATATTTACGTCCTAACGTGGTCACTCCACATGACGATGCACTTGTAATAACTACACAAGTTGGCACCATGGATGTTAGATGAATCCTCATCGACAATGGGAGTTCGATTGACGTACTTTATGGACATGCATACAACCGATTAGATTTAGCGGGCAAGAAGCTAGAACTCTGAATTTCCTCTTTACAACTTTGACAATGCTCATGTCCCTATTGTAGGAATAATTAAACCGTCGATGATTTTTGGCACCGCCCCCAAGCAATCTTCCCTGATGGTGAAATTCAACGTTATAAATATGAAGAGTAACTATAGTGGCATCCTAGGGAGGACAAACTTGTCGACACTTAGATCAATCACATTCATCCCCCACCTGAAGATGAAGTTCCCAACGGAGCATGGTGTTGGGGAACTCACTGGAGATCATAACATATCTCAAAGATGCTACCTCTAGACTCTTTAAGCTACTTCTGTAGGGGTCAACAAGTCAAATCAGACAATGAAAGTTAAAATGGAACCTTTTAAAGAAATAGGTCCCGAACCGCTAGCTACGCCTACAGAGGAAATTGAGGAGGTAAAATTGCATCTGGGCAACCAGGAAAAAATAGTGCAGATAGTGTTATTCCTGGAGGGCACAAAGAGATCTAGAAGGGGGTTGAATAGATTCTTTTATAAACGTTTACTTTTACAATTATTTACTAGATAATTATTAGTAGATAACTTATTAGTCATGCGCAGCGAAATATTAGTTTGTTTATAAAACCCCTTTAAAGATTATATGAAATTTACATATCTAAATTTAGTGTACAATGTGAAAATAAACCTCAAGTGTATTTCAGTTCATATTGCAATTATGATAGTTTATAACAATTTATCACAGTTTATGGCAAGCAGTTAAGTGAGAAAAGGTTTTAAGAGGTTCGGAGTCTAACTACTCATAATCCTCTATTTCACTCCTCTGAGTAGGGATCCTTCAATAGAATAAAGGTCACTAAGACAGAGGTTCACTTAAAACCAATTAAAATAAGTCACTTAAACTTAGTCTCACACAGAGAACTGATTTCTATGAATAAGGCGAGTCACCAAAACTCATGTTGCTAGATTCACCCTAAAAGATTGATTCCTCTAAATCAGGCAAGCCACCAAAACTCATCTTTGTTGATTGGTTGTTTGTGTTTGAGGTGTTTCTATGGATCTTTAAGCTATTATTTCAATGGCTTAGTATCAGTGATCGTAGTCACAAAATTTGTAGAGTGATTTTTGAAATCGTAGCGTAGCTTCAAGATCTGGATCTTTATTGGGATTGTAGAGTGTGTTGTATTTCAGACTCTTTGTATAGCTTTTATCTTTTACGCTTGATCATTTTGTCTCTCTCAAATATTACGATTATATTATTTGATCAGTTCTAAGGCTGGATCTTGAGCTTCCTATTTATAGATTTCCTTTAAAATCTGCCTGTTATAAAGTCCTGTTGCATAACTGCAAAAGTCTTCGTGTCAATCTGTTGTAGCCGCCAGTGATAGGTTGTTTGTGGTAGACTGTTTCTACCAAATATAGTTGTTAGAGTTACGGCTTGATTATACCTTTCCTTTTCTGTTAACACACTTCAGGATCATCAGAGTAGGTGTGTGTGTTGAGGAAGTTTCATGTCCAACGGTAACTTCCTAGTTTGCACTCTACGATATGAAGGTCAAGGATTGTAGAGTCGAGCTTCAGTCAAGTTCATTTTATGATATTGGTTACTCTACGCTTTAGCTATTTGGCAGTCATTCTACGATTTGACTTTGTCTAGTTGTTGCTCTACGAACTCGCAGTCCTTTGCATTCTACTCGATGACTTTTTTAGTTGCTTAGTTTACTCTCCAATCTCAGAGTAACTAAGTCTTAGCTCTTCGATCTTCAATCCGATCTTTTCTCTTCATCTAATCAGTGGTTTGAACTCATTCGAACACTATCAAATGGATCAACCTAATATTATTTGATCCCTAAGTCCTTTTACAATGAATATTACTTAAGGACTTTACAATATTACTTGTTTTCTTTTTCTGATTACACATATACATTAGTATCATCATTAATCAATAATCATCATTAAATCTAATAGGGTTTAAACATAAACATGCTAAAAATCTCTCCCTATTTGACAATGACAAAAATAAGTAATTCTCAACAATCATCAATTACTCTAATGTTTAATAATATATAAATAAACATGATCTTGTATACAGTAAGAAGTTGTATTGTCTAAAATGAAGTATGAATTTATTAATGTATGTTTCATTTTACAAAAGAATGAAAAAGTGTTATTTACAAAAATAACTTACAACATTTGTTGAACTTAATAAAGAATACCAATAAATAATATTGCAAGTATTATAGTTATTACAATTATTACAAGTATATAGACAAAATTTAAAAAAGGCTTATCTTCTAGGCTTCAGCTTCGATTGGGCACTCGACGATCCTGGTTGTTTTTGACCACTCAACGATCGATGATAGGGTGGCGGATCTCTAAATTCTTGCTCAACCCTTCGATGATATTCCCTTCTTCATTCTTCATCTCTCTACCTAATTTCTTTTAAGGAATCTGGTGGCCCTCGAGAATGAGACCAAAGAAGTTGTTCGTCTCCTATAATATGAACCTCTTAAGATTGTTTTTTTAGGTATGTTGGGTCATTTGCAGGGATCCTTTCGCCAGTGAAGGTGGCTTGACTCGATAATCCTGGTTGGGCAAAAATGCGAGCAATAGGAATTGCAGCTAATGATTGATGAACTTGTTGTTGACTGTGGCTTTGTCTTTGACTTTTTCTCCCTTTTTGTCAGCATCACCCCGAAGTTTTATGACTTCTTTGGTCAGCTCTTTGACAGTCTCTACCAATGCAATCGGTTGTTTTTCTAAGATTGTTACTTTTGTCTCAAGCTCGGCATGTTTATTGTCTGATCCTTCACGTTCTAAGTGCACCATAGCCATGGCATCGTCAGTCTTTATTATTGATTTTTTGATTGAGTCTCTGAGCTTGTTATTTGCTTCAGCCATCTCAAATACTTAATCTATGAGTGAACCAATTGACTTAGCATTCATTTTCTAAAGCATCTCTGCAGCCTCCTTATGCTTGGTAATTTGGCTAGTGTTGAGCTCATTTTTCTTGTTGATGTACTCAGTTATTGTTTCAAGTATGTCCTTCAACCTCTTGCTTATCATGTCTGTCATTTGTCCTGGAAGTTTTGATGCTTGCTTGATGACATGGATCATGCTCTTCTTTACTCCATCTACAGTGGATTCAAAGCCTTTACTGCATTCTTTGACCATTTCTCTTAGCATGATGTCTATTTGAGATTTGGAAAGGACAACAGAGATGTGTTGCAGGAGTTTCTCGATGGCTTCTTGTATATTTGGGTTATTCCCAATGTTGATCTCTTTAAAAAATTGATCAATATCGGGTAAAAGAAGTAAAGTATCTGGGTTAGTGTAAAAAGTGGAAGGGTATATATGTATTTGTATATGAGGTTGAGGGTATATCTATACAAGTATGATGTTAGGGTTCATGTTCAATTGACTCTACGATCGGGGAGCTAGGCTGCTCGATGATCGGCGAGTAAACTGGTGAAGGTGTAGAGAAGATAGTATATTTGGCTCGATCGTAGAGTTTTGGGACTCTACGATTGTGGGTTGAGAAGTTAAGGGTGTGTGTATGTATAGGGTTGTGTTTTATAAGGTATATGGGTTTTTGTATACGTACCTCTGGTAAGTTCCAACAAAGTTGTCTGGTTCACTTCCATCGGTCATCTTGTACTTGGAAAATTTTGTGTTGTGGGGGTAATTCTAAGCTACCACTTGGATCCTAAATGGTTTAAAAATTGTAATTATTATATTAAATTAATTTAGTTCTCAATTATATTGGGAGTTAAATTAAAACCATATTCCTAAAGAGTTTAGGATGGTTGGTTATACCAGTCTTATTATGGATTAGGGTTACAAAAGTTACTCATTCACATATTCTCTACATCTAAGGATTTAGAAGAGAGAAAATTAGGGTTTGTCATCACCCACTTCTTAAATTCATATTTTTCTTGGTAGATCACCTCTAGAGGCTACACACTTGGGTAGCTAACGTTGATCTAAGAAATTTAATCGGTGGATTTGAATAAGAACGCGAAGGAATTGAAAGCAAACTTGTACCTGTGGAAGCCTAGTGTCTACAATGGTATAATTCTCTAACTACTTATTGTTTAATTAATAATTACGCATAAAGGTCGATCTTGTTTATGGTTTGTAAAATTTTAAAATTTGATTTTACCATGCTTCCACTATTTTATGCAATTTGATTGTATGCCCATGAATTTTTGCAAACCAACAACAGGAGGATTTAAGTTTACAGTATTAAGGGTTTTATTTTGTAGTGCACTTACTAATAGGTCTACAAACTGTTACATGGGATTCACTTGTTCTCTATCTTCATTATCTAATTCTTCACGTGTTTTTTGTGCTCGAGGTCTCCCTCTTGGCGACATTTTTTTGTTTAATGAAATGTATATTATTATTTATTTTAAAGCATTTATAATTAATACATAAATTTAATCTTCACAAAGCACATTTAATAAACATTTATATTAATATGCATCTCATTAGTACATATTACTTTATATTTTATAGCATCATGCTATTTACATATCATGTCTCGCTATCACTTACAAAACTTGGGATTTACTAAAACATATCCCATATCTTCCACAAAAAGTTGGGATTTACATAACTTCCTTACTACCATTTTTTTTACACCTAGATATATATACATATACAACATCTAAAACATCAACCTTGCATACCTCTCATAACAGCGTCTGTGAACTCCTCATCCCCAGTATCCAGTACTCGACCCCTATTAATGGTGTGTCGAGTTTGCCCCTCCTCCGCAGGGTAGTAAAACACCCTGTGTTGAAGTCGTCCTATAACCATAACTCATCCTATCTATCTTTACTTTCTTGTTTCTCTTTTCTTTTTCTAGTTTATTCACTTGCTCTTCGTCCCTCACAAGATCTGTAATTAACAGGCGTGCAACTTCTGTTTCTTAGACTGGAGTTCCTGCACCTTAGCTTCTAGTCCCTAAACCCTATCCCCTAGCTCAAAATTCCTAGCTAGCGGGCCCTGTACTAGAGCCCCCAACCCTAACAGTACCACTTCTACGGTTAGCTCTATCTCACTATCTCATGTTCCTCTTCGAACTGTGCAGCATCAGACACAGCTCCCTCTGGCTCCTCCATCGCCTCCTTCTCAGGTTCGGGATCCTCTTCAAGATCCATCTCCGGCTCAGACTTACTCTCTGGTGCTATAGCAACTACGAGCTCGGGTGATGCTATTCTTTCCTCCCATACCACCTGAATATCTCTAGGCTCCTCTTCCCCGGACATCCTATAATAAAATTAATAACTTAATTAGTAACTCACAATAAATATATTCATTATTATTAAATGGCAATATATTTATTTTTATTTTTTTCCCTATGAATTTCTTTAATTCACCTCTTAAAACTCTATATGAGTTTATCTCTGTACTAACTTCATCATTTTTTCCAAGGCTGTATCCTAAGGTACTCCCACCTAGGGTTTATAACCTATAACTCTTATGCTAATTTGTGACACCCCCACATCCGTGTACCTTAAACATCGGATATGGTGCTCACGGTACTACTCCAATCAACACGTCTAGCTATAGACATAACTTAAAGACATAAAAGTAAATACAATAATTTACAATACATGCCTTACACTACTCCCATGTTTCTACACCTTAAAACATATCAACAACAAAATATTACATCATTAATAATATTTAATTTATTATTATGTAAATTTCTTCTATTCCTTAGCTTTTTCTTTGTCTTTAATATTTTTCGATCCTTCAGATCTCTCTGACTTCACTGAAAATATTTATTATCGCAGAAGTGGGCAACTATTTTTGCTCAGCAAGTATAAAACATTCAATGAACAATAAATCATGAATAGAAGAATAACTTTCAGGAATCTTCGATGATTTTATCAATAATTGTGAAGCAATTTGAATAATCAGGAAATAAAACGATTCCTTTAATTTAAATTCTTTAACTTTCATGTTAAGTGGTCATAAAGATCGTGAACTATTTCCAATAAGGTTTAACAGTTATTCAACTGAGAACCTTCAAAATGTTTGTCAATCACATAGGATGAAAACATTCTCTGCAAGTACTTTAGGAGATTAGCCTATCATACCTTATATTGTGCACGACATATAAGTTTAAGTTGGACCATGTTATCCAACATTAAATATCCCCTTTTTAGGGTTGTTCATCTCAGTTTTATCACAAGAGTCCACACCAAAATAATTTAGTTTGGATTAAATTTAATTTACTTCAAAGAATTTTATCAATTCAAAATTTTATCATTTCATATCAAAGGTGTCTAGCCGAAACAAATGTCATCGACTCATATCTCAAAATAGTTCATACTAGAACAATTCTTTCAATTTCACATAAGTGCAAAAAAGATCATATAAATAAATAATTAAACAATTCATAAGGCTAGCACAGCTAGAGAACTTGTCTGGATTTGGTAAATCGTCCTTAGTTACTTTACTACTCTCTTCCAAATGGTTACCTACAATATCCATAAGGATTACTTAATTAACTTAATTATTATTTATTTATAACTAATGCCAGTACGCGACCGTAACTTGCATAAGTAATTATTTTCTTTAACTTTAATCAATCTTAAACGTCCCCTCACATCATTATTATAATATTTATATAAAAATGTGCAATTAATATTTACTTAGTCTCACACATCCCACATACTTAAAAACACGTCACACTTAAAAATATTTTTTAATTATTTTTCCAGCTTTAGTTAGTATTTTTTAAAAGAGTCATTTCTGTTCAAAATTCCCAAATTTATCATAAATCGAGATTAATTCCAAAAATCACCAAATATATACAATAACCCCCTCATATTATAGAGTATTTTTAATTAAAATTTTAGACTCATCCGAGTTGTACAACTCCAATTTTGACAGTTTAAATATTTTAAAACCATAATTTTCGTTTGGTCACAACGCACTCATCCAAAATCGGAATGAGCTCATTTTTGGACAGCGGGTCATTGTATTCATACACTAACAAACCCCAAATGGTATTAATTTTTCTCATAAGTTAACTGGCCAAAACAGTGGCCAAAAATTCCTGGACAGTTAGTGTTTTATAATTTTTCAATTTTTCCTGCTTCGCTAGAAAATCCGCAAAAAATAGCCATTAGCATCTAACATCACTGATGCAACTCAAAAAACTATTAATCACAGTGAGTTATGTCTTTTTGAAAATCAATGTTCAACTAGGTTTTTTTTTTCTTCAACTTTTTGTGTTCATGTTCTTACTTTCCATTTTCTTACTTTTTTAGCCATCTTTACACATATTAACTACATAAATACCAACATATACATCACAAACACCTTATACCACCTAGATACACAATGATCCACCATCAACAACAATATCCCACAACAAAGATGCTTAAACAAAATTTTAAATAAGATTTATAGTTTTAGCTTTCTACCTTTTCTTTCTTACTAGCTTGCTTGATCTCCTTCTTCTCCTTCCTAGCTCAATCCGTGGAACCCCCTCTCTTTTATCTCTTAACTCGAAAGCTAGCTCTCGTCTTTCTCTCTTGATTTTTCTCTCTTTTCCAACTTACTAAAATACACAAATTGTTGGATGGACTAACATGTTGGTTATTTATAATAGCTTGGACAAATATGCAAGTAGGTACCTTATTAGTTGGTCTCATTTAAGGTCAACTCCTTCCACTTATCTTATTTACTCTTGGTCCCATGAGATTAGCATTAAGAACCAACTTAATTAAGCTAACAAGGATTAAGGTTATTGTAATCGAGATTACTATTCCTTGGATGTGATTTAAAGTTGGTAAAGGAGTTGGTAACACCCCCCCCCCCCCCGCCCCACCCCGGCAGCCCGGCCACTTATTTTTTATAGCATTCTAGAGTTACCTCACTTCTTGGAGTAACATTTGGACTTTGGATTGAGCTTGGTTTTGGGCTTGTGAATTCTTGTTCAGACAACTTGAAGTGAGGTTTGCAAATAACTGAAAGTAGTATGCAGACAAGCCAATCACATTTGATGTGATGTAGCATATACTTTGTAATCTTATTCATTTATCAATAAAAGAATTAATTTATTTAAAGGCATTTACTTTATCCATATTTTGTTGTTGAATTAAATGTGATAAACCCATAGTTTTTTTAGCAATGCTTTTAGAATCATGACGATGATCATGCTAATGAGATCTAACTTCAAGATAGCTCAAAACTAAAATCGTTCCTAATCGTTGGATCACTAAGAAGAGAATTAGTGAATTCGGATAGATTAGTATATACTATGCTTGCTCTTATAAAGAGAATAATTGATCTCATTATCATTTGTATAGAGACACTAAAGCAAGTATGTAGGTGTTTGTTAGAGAAGAAGTTCACTGAACGTGACTCGCTTAAGAAATACCTAATAGAGTTTTACATGTCTGTCAATAGGAATTCCTTTTGTGATAGTAATACAAGTGATCATTGGACTTGAGATCATCATAATATCTTGTGTATGATGAGTTATGTTTTGACATATCCCTTAAGACCTTTAGGGTATATCAAAAGGTATGTTTGGGTATAATAATTTATACATGGAGATAGGTGAATTGTGACACCCCCAAATTCAGGTACCAATGCCTCGAATTTGGTGCTCACGTAAAAATACATTCAATCGTCACTAAAGAACATTTAATACTAATGCGGAAATAAATAAACATATGTTGTTCATTAATACATATTTTCACTAATCCATGGTATTAAACCTTAAACAAAAAATACATCCTAAATATCCTATTAATACAAAAGGGATCATGATTTACAAAACAGAATAGTAATAACAATTATTCCTAACGCTTGCCCTTGCCCTTGCCGTTGTCCTTTTTGGAATGCTCAGGCATAACTGTAATTAGTTCATGATATAGCAAGAGTGAGCAACTACTTTGCTCAGCAAGTTTAAAATAAGTAATGAAGTTATATCATGAATGAATAAGAATAACAATCGAATAAATCAACGATTTTAAAATAACTGAACAATATAATCAAAATTCCAATGAAAGATTGAATATTGATTATTTACTACTGAATAATCGAATAGACCATGAACATTTTCAAGGAATTAATCATTTGACTGTCCGCTTTATATTTTAACCTGTCAGTTTGTACTTGAGGGGATCAACCTCTTGTACACCATATGTATCCATAACATTAAACTCTGACGCATCGGATAACCGATACTTATATTTTCCTTATCAAGGGTTACTCTCTCAGTCCAAGAATCTGTACCAACTACTGGTTTGGATAGCTTTTTAAAATAATAACATATGTATGCCTAGCCGAACAAATGGCATAGACCGATTCTTTAAACAGTTCTTGAATGAAGAACTTAAAATATTTTACAGTTTAATAATAGAACAGGAATTTAAGTGCACCAAGTGCGGATATCAATAACTATCATTGATGTGGAGTAATTAACAAACATTACACCATTAACATGATTTAAAAATACTAACTCGGGTTTGAGTTATGAAACTTGCTCAATATAAATATGAGTAAGGTTAGGGAATTTGCCTTGTTCGCGACGTACCGCTAATTTAGATAAATTAGACTACCTTTGAAAGACCTAACATTGATAACTTCATCCTATCAATTAGTGCAACATATAATTGTGCACTTAAACATTTAAGTTTACTATTTACCTAGCATTCAATCACCGATGATCATTACATAATACCTTACAACAAATTTCATATCATTTATACTTAATTGTAATTAGGTAAATTATTTAACCGACAAATGTTACATCTCTTTAATAAATATTGACCTAATTATGCTTTAAACATCTTTATATAATTATTTAAATACTCAAACAATTTATTATAATTGTTTCCTTATCTCATTTATTTTTAAACATTATTTAAATAATAAATGTTAACTATCCCTAATTATTGTTGAACAATAATTAATTAATTAAAGTCTACTAAGTACTTTGTTAATTATATTCCCCTTTAATTACTATTTAATCTTTAATTAAATAATAATTAATTAATTATTCATCCTTATATATTATTTAATCTTAATTAAATAATAAATAATTAGTTCATTAATCTTAACCCTTTTTAATTATTATTTAAGGTCAATTAAATAATATTTAGTTATCCTTACTTATTATTTAATAATAAATAATTAGATTATTAACGTTATTCGTCTTTAATTATTATTTAACATCAATTAAATAATAATTTATTAATTATTACCCATATTAATTATTTAATATTAATTAAATAATAAATAATTTTTTTATTAACTCTATTCATCATTTAAATATAAATTGATGAACTTAAATGCTTTAGTTATTATTTAATATAAAATAATTGATTATTAATTTCATTTATTTATTATTTAATAAAAATTAAATAATAAATAATTAATTACTTTTAATTATCTTTATTTATTATTTAATAGTCATTAAATAATAAATAAATAAATAATTTTAATTATTATTTTATTTAAATAATAATTAACTACCTTAAACATTCTTAGTTTATTTTATTTAAAAATATTTAAATTTATTTGTGCCCTATATTAATTATATTAATATTTAAAACTTTACGACCTGTTTAATTAATTAAAACCGACTCGAACCAATCTGAACCGACCCGTGGCTGACTTTGACCATTCAGGGCCCCATCTTAGGTGCCTAGGTGCCCTAGAGCGCTGGCAGAGGCGCCTAGGCGCTTGCCACCCCAAGATTTTATGCAAAATGTTGCTCAGCTTGTGTTTTGTTTTGTGATTTTTACCTTCTTTGCACAAACTTGAATAAAATAAAATCTACAAATCCAAATGACCTCAAATTGGTCTTGTTGGATTTGTATCATCTTGAAATACAAGATTTCATCATTGAAACACATTTTTGGACATGTATAGACCACAAAAAATGGCCTCAAAGTGGACTGTTGTGTGTTAGGGCTTGATAGTGAACCATTTTGGTTTCAAAAAGCATAACTCACTCATTTTAAAATCTTTTGACATGATTCCAACTAAGTTTTACTCTTAACTTACATACCTAGCATGTGAAGAAAGAAAATCACACATACAACATGTAAGTTTCAACATGTAAGTCTCAAAGCAACGAACGTATTTTGGTCGTTGCCAAAAATGATATATTTTGCGACGAAAGTCCTCGATCCTTTAGCAACGAAATTTATTGTTGCAAAATCAATAAAAAATAGTTACTGAAAATCACTTTTCGTTGCTAAAGCCTACTAATTGGCAACGAAATGAACTCTTTTTTTGGGCAACGAACATGTGTTTTTGTTGCGGTTAGTTCACTTTTGCCAACGATCGATTTCATTGCGGAAAAGCATGAAAATTATTGCCTAAACCTATTTTCGTTGCTGATTGTATACTTTTTAGCAGCGATATTCGTTGCTGATTGTACTATTTTGCAATGACATTATAACTAATCAAAAACGATAACATTTGTTGCGGGTTATTTTTCAATAGCAACGAAAGTTGTTGATTAGCAATGACACTATAAGTTGCCGTTTCTTTATATGTGCAATGAAAATTAATATGATTTGCAACAATATAAATGTTGCCTTTTTATTTGGGTATAGCAACAATATCCTCCCCGTTGTTATTAGGTTAATTTTTCGTTGCCAAAAAATGTATTTTAATGTCATTAGCAACGAAAACTTGTTGCTAAATGTATAAAAAGTTGTTGCTATATCCTTAATTGTACAATGCTTTGGTAACGAAGTAGTCGTTGACTGTATTATTGCCAAATCAAAAATTAACAATCTTGTTGTGTACCTGACTGACTCAATAATCCCATAGCAAAAAATGGCAAAAAAAAAAAACTAAAATATTATTAACTTAATAAAATCATTCAGTACATAATCATTCATCATCTTTACAATCAACCATCTAAAGTTGCCACAGTTCTTCAATCAAATATATATTTACATATATAGAGAGAGTACACTTCCTATTTCATCAATTTTCTTACGTAAACATAGCGCATCATATACAGGAAATTTGGTACCTAATATTGTAAGGTAGATAGAAACAGCCTTCCTGTACATATTTAAAAATAATAGCAAGTCATAGTTATAAAAAAAAATGAAGCAAATAGGTCGGCAGAAGCACGTAGTGCCAAAATCAATACATGAAGACAACAGAGTTGCAACGTGGTACTAATGTACACCATATTGCACATAAGCAGAAAAAAGCAAATAGGCAATCACAATATCATTTGCTACAATTCCAAACAGAATGACTAACATACCATACTGTCCACTTTGACACAATTATGTAAGATGCGTAGACATACTCATAAAGTATATCAGTTGATTCAAAAGTTTTTAATTATGCCAATGACTGATATCATAGTGTGTAGATAGTTCAATTTAACGCATCATTTAACAACTTGACATTCTTAAAATAAGTCAGCTAATCAAGTTTGAAGTTTTATATCATATAAAACATGAACATGGTAATAGACTAGGCACCAAAAATGGGACAAGGTCAGCAAGTTGAACATGAATCTGGGTACCATCTAGGTCAAATTCTTTTCTAAGTGACTCTAGGACAGTTGCTGTAAATATCTACTAATGTTCATCATATTGCCTGAAATGCACAGACATGTTCCCAACTAATCAAAATGCACTTCATTTGTTTCGTATAAAGTGCTTAACAATCCACATACTTTTGTTTTCATTCTTTTACTTTTCCTTTGTTTCCAAAACCACCACCAATCAAAAGGCAAAATGGTCATTAATTTGGACAGTTAATACTCACCAAAATCCAGAACAAGAAATTATTTTAAATATAACCCAATTGATATAGCCAAAAATGAAGGCAAATAAGAATTAAATTTCACAACACCAAATTCATCAAATTTAGAATCATTCCTAAAACCCAGTTCAAATCAAATATATCCGAAATCCCCAAATCAAGAAATGCTGAATAACTCAATTCCCAAATCCCAATAAGACAGTGATATATAAAATTAACAAACTAACCTGTGTGTGAGTATGGTACCCAGCAGTCTTCCTAACGTAGAAAAGCATTGCTTCAAAACCCACCAAATCCAGCACATCATGTAACACCAATCTATCATAAAACAAAAGTTCAGCACTCTGAATCACTCTCATAGACTTGACTATCAATAACTCTGGATCCCCTGGCCCTGTTCCCAACAAATAAGCATTCCCAAGAGGTAGTTATAAGAATGTTTTAGCATTACAACAATAAGAACTAAATCCGTGGAAACCCTTCAAAGGTTGAGTAAAAGACAGACACACATTTTTGTATTTTTGAAAGGCTTACATGCTTATTATCACCTCCTTATAAAAAAGCGGTCATATACTCATATATAAGCATGCATAATTGTTTATATTTGTTTTAGAAGCATACATCTTTTTCTTCCATTCTTGTATATCTTTCTCGCACTCTTCTGACTTAAGCATAAGATGATATAAAAACCATTCACTTTATGAAGAAGTAATTGAATTTGATAGTACTTGGTAACAAATCATTGTAGAATAAGGTTTCAAATATGCAGCCGCAAATTTTTTAGAACGATAGATATCTTTTTCAGGGCATTAAGAATAATCCACACTACTTTATCACTTGCAAGATTTTAGCTCTTTCTGAACTACTTTCTACCCTAGTAAAAGAAAGAAATCCTTCTTTGTACCCAGCATTTAAAAGTACTAGCCATGTAAATAGAACATAATCTTATCATAACACTATTGTAACCCACTGGATACAAAAAAATGAATTTAAACAAACATCATATTATTTTTTTTAGTACGTGCATACAGTCAGTTACTGATTATTAGAAACTTAAAACATGCAGAATATCAATATTGTTAAACGATTCACCATCCCAACCAGAATGTTTACCAATATTCCTTTAAAATTTTCAAGCAACACTGAGAAGAAATTTACTCAGAGCTCAATGAATAAATGACTATTATAATCAACGGAACATGATGAGAAATATTATTAACTTTGGGATTCTATTTTTGAACGGAATGAGTATAAAAGAAATGTCAAGAGAATTTCATTGACCTTAAAGGATATAGACGCAATAGTATTTAGCTCAGGATGAAACGAGTATCAGTTGTCTAAACTAGAACATACTTGAACAATTTTTTTGAAAAAAAGAAAAGAAAATGAACATTTAAATCTATGCTTTTAAAGGAGAAAACTCACTCATGATCAAAGAAGTAGGACACAACAACAATCATCTCTGACACACCATCATTATCATTGTTTGCAAAAGGGAAACTTAGAAAATCACCTTTTCAGAAGTAAGCAAAATATGCTCCAAGAACTCCACATATTTTTTGAATCAAATGAACAAAAGTAATTCTAGAACTCATAAAATACTAATTATTTGCCTTTTTGCAGAAGCTTCTGAACAACTTTCATGGGAGACACAGCTGAAAATCACCATCGGAGTAGCTTGGGGCCTTACATTTCTGCACACAACAGAGAAGCAAGTCATTTACTGCGATTTCAAAAGCTCCAATATATTACTAGATGAGGTAAAAAAAAATTCTATATATTTGATAAACTATCCAAGTGATGTTAGATAGTAGTTGATTAATTAACCAAGTAGTTAATATTTTTTTTTCCAGGAGTTTAATGCAAAGTTCTCAGGTTTTGGACTAGTTTAGTCAATGAATTAATGAGTTGAAACTTATGCATATGATAGTATTATCTCCTAATTTTAGGTGGAGTCTTGCTTTGGAGACTTGTTTTGCATAAGCATGATGTGTAATAAATGTTTTAGCACTTGGAATAACCTATAGAAAAATTTATACAGAAGTAGGTATAACTAGTAAAATGGGTTACTACTTCAAGATGCTGCCTTTCTCAGTCACGATGTCAAGCCAAATTCGGTATCTACTCTAGAGCTTGAACGAAACAAACTCTAACTATGTTTATCAGGAGCTCTGCCAGGTATAATTCGCTCTATCTCCCATTTCTTTGTTGTTTGTGTGTTTATGGAATATATACACTGATCAAAAGTCAATTTTTGATACCTCAATGTATGCTAAATGCCCTAAATTTCTAATCTTTAACACTATTTGTATGTGGAAATTAGTAATTGATAAATGTTTGATCATGATATCAAGTTGGCAGAATGAAGGCAAGATTGCTTAAATTGGTTAATCTCTTACTCCAAACTTTTAATATGTATGAAGTATTGAATTGTTTATGATAGCTAGAGTTGGTGTCGTAGTGATACATGGAAATGGATCTTAGTTGTTACTTCATAAAGATTGTGGCTTTTCATACTGAATGTCAATATCAAATTCTCTAATATTATATAGAATGGTAAAAAATTTAGTTATCCTCTGAAAATCATTGAGAAGAATTGTTGATTAACTTTTTATCTAGCTTATCTTGACCCATTTAATCTGCAACAACACAATACAGAAATGTATTTAAATTAGGGGTTAAATTTGGAACTGAAGTAGTGTTGCCTACCACATGTTTGTTGTTTTGTTTCAAATATAATCTCTAAATTTAGTTTTGAATACTTGTGAGCTTGTCCAATACCTGTATTGTGTCCTAAATTTTTAGTGGTTTAACTTGTTAATCAACTCATCAGAAATTATGCAACTTTTCATCAGTAAACTAATTTGGTGACATAGTTTAGAAAGAATTCATTTAAATTTTGTACATAGCTCACATGAAGTTGCGTCATGAATAAAATGATTTTCTAATTTATTTCTATCTGGTGCAAACAAAGACACAAACAAGTGAGCCAATAAATACCCAAAAATAAAGTTTTGTCCATCTTAATTTGGTGTTATACAACTGAAAACACTAATACAAAAGGATATCAAATACATTCCAATTGAATAATATAACTCTCTCATCATAGATCTAATTAAACTAACCTTTAAGCCAGTATCTACAATACTAATACAGTACTCTGACCTTAGCATTGTAAGTATTAATACAGGAAACTAGAGAAATTATAGGGAAATTAATGCAGAATTACTATATCAAAGCACAAATTAATGCAAAAAAAAAAAGTTCTGACTATTTCAATATACATTCATATATACATTCATTTGGCAATGATTTTATAAATCGTTGCCCGAAAAATCGTTGTCAAATGTCCATTTTTTTGTAGTGTATATGGCTTGCCATTTTCACAATTGTTGGGCCAATTAAATTAGTTGCATGACCAAATACAAGTCCATTAACAATTAAATTAAATTGGGCTTGTTTAATAGATTAATTGGACAAGTCCACTATTAATAAATTCTTAGTGAAACTATAAATTATTATTATTATTATTATTAATATTTTTCTCATAGTCATTAATTAATAAGCACATTAATTAATTTACATAATCTAATTAGACTTGCGAGGACTCAAGTTAATTGAATTATTATATAACTTACGAATCCTATCAACGATTTGATATTAAAAATACTTAGGACTGTTCAGTAATTTAATTAATCCATTAAGTGGTCTTTCCATTAATTAATTGTCACATAATTAATTAAACCAAGCTATCATTCAATGATTTAATTTAATCACACAAAAATTAATTTATCAAAAGTTAATTTCATTTATATAGGTTAAAATATTCGCGGTCATTACATAAATGATCAACAAAGAATCTACCATTTCTAGTAAAATGAGAGAATGTCCTATGTGATTCAATAAATGATAACTCAGTAGTCTTTGGCCAAGGCAAAATGAAATTAGAAATGTGTTTCTAATTTGCATTATTTAGAGTTATTCATTTGTGAATCGAAATGCATATGATAAAATAAAAATAAGACTTAACAGTAATTTTAAGTCTTATATTTAATTGGGATATTGTATGGTAGAATAATTGAATTGTATGGTAACTATTCGCTGAAAAGTTCTTTTAAAGATTAAATGTTGAAATCTATATTATCTGAAAAGTCGTTAATCGCTAAGGGGGCTTATCCTTATTGTAGAATAAATATTATGAATTAAATAAATTAAGTTTAATTTACATATAAATAAGATTAGAACTATTCTAATTAATTTATTCTACAACCGGTTTAATATGGAGAACCTAAAGGGTCACACCGAAAAAGAAAAATATTTATTTAAGAAGTGAATGGCATAATCGTAATAATATATTAAGTATATTTAATTTATACTATGATGATAGAATAAATTAAATAGCTTAATATTTATAGTTTAGTATTTTGAAAATACTAATTATAAAATAATAAGAGAAGTCTTATTATTATTACTATTATTATTATTATTATTATTTAATTCCTAAATGATTTAGGATTTAATTAATAAGAGTACTCTCATAAATAATAATTAAGTTTCTAAATCATTTAGGAATTGTAATTATTATATTTAATTAATTAATTCCTAATTAGATTAGGAGATTAATTAAAAACCATATTCCTAAATAGTTTAGGAGGGTTGTCTATATTTATAAATAAGAGAAGTCTTATTATAAATTAGGGTTACACACTCTTTCATAAGTTTTGGGAGAGTACTCACATATGTTCTAGAGAGAAAATTAGGGTTACCACCACCCACTTCTTGAATCCATATTATTCCTTGGTAGATCACCTCTAAAGACCAAACACTTGGGGTGGCTGACATTGAAGTAAGGAATCTAATCGGTGGATTTCAAAGAGAACGCGAAGGAATTGGAGTTGAACTCGTTCCTGAGAAAGTTTTGTTCTACAAGGGTATAATTCTTTATCTCCTACTTGTTTAATTAATAATTGTGCATAAAGGTCGATCTTGAATTATGATTTATAGAAGAAAAAAAATTAAATTCTGATTTTACCATTCTTTCGTTGTTTATATGCAATTTGATTGTATGTTCATGAATTTTTACAAACCAACAGTAACTTAATTACTTAGTAAATTTGGGTTTCACTTATTTGGCTAGTTTTTCATTTACTTTTTTTATTTCTTTGTTTGGGCTTTTGGTTGGTTTGAATCTTTTTTATTTTCATGAACTAAAAATGAGGCTTGAAATTAGGCTTAGGTTGGGCCTTCTTAATTGGTACACATAAGGCTTTGCTTGTTTAGTTGGTTTTAGTTAATTCTTGCTTGGATATTATTTCCTTTCATCAATAACATAATTGAATAAAAATTGAATTTCATTAATAAACTTCTTACATAATTCTCATTACATTATTTTTGTGTAACCCTCGGTTGTTACAGGTGCTACCCCTACTATCTTCAGATATATTCAATTTGAACTTATTAGAACACTTCAATTTGGAAGTTATTGTTGGGATAAATTCATAATTGAGTCTGACCAATTTTGTGGCGTTCACACTAGGAGGTAACTGGATTTGTTTGATGCAGGACACTATTAACTAGTAACTAGGGGTCCTTTTCATTCTGGATTCATTTAGTTAACATTTTTGAATTAAAAATTGTTAAACAACACTTCGATTTTGAGACAGTGCATTTGATAAATACATACTTCAATTAGTATGCCAAAAATTATGGAGAAAAAATGATATAATTTTCCTCCTGAAGTTCTATTTTAACTTACTAAATAAAATCCTTCCGCAATAAGGGAATCAAATAATTGACAGTGTGCCTTTTTTCAGTTAATTTGTATAGTTGGGTTAAATTTGTTTCTTTTTGCCATAATTATGAATAGAAACAACCTGGAACTCTTTTAAGTTTCAGTCTTTTCATCTCATATAGGTGAATAATACAAGAAAAGCAAAAATTCCCTACTATGCCTTTTTGTGGTTATCAACTTTGAATAAACTAAACTGATGCAGTCTATAAAAAGATCACAGAATCAAATTTTGAATAAACAACAAAGTTCGGAATTACCTTGATTGCGAGATGGCGCGCACTTGGGACTTTGTATATTTATATTTTTATCTTTAGAAGTTAATTATTATAAATTTAGTATTTACTAGAGAAGGATTAGTGCCATGGGCCCTATATTCTTTATCGTGGGTTAGTAGGCCTTATGTGTCAGAATTTTCTATGCTACAAGTAAATATAAATAAGGTAAGTTTACAAACACAAATTTTTTACACAAACTCCATCTACACTATTAAAAAGTGGGGCTTAACACGAATTTTGGTGTTAAACCTCACTTTTAGATAGTTTGAATAGAATTTGTGCACAAAGTTTGTACACTCAGACTTATTCATATAAATAAGCTCCGAACCTAGCTCAGCCCCAGCCTTTTACCAGTCACATATCCGGATAACTTATTGCAATTTTGCAAATGCGACATCTTTATAAGGCCTTTTCACTGATTTGGTTTGTGCTTTTTTATCTTATTATGAGTCGCATTATTTCTTACGCCATTCAATTGTTTGCATCTTATGTGAATATGGTGTTTGGTATCAATGATTTTTTTTGGGTTTTACCAATTCGGAGTGTCTTGTTAGCATGAGTTTAGAGGTTTTGGAAGATGACAAGATAGTAAGATCCTCTGGTTTGATCTTTTGTTTGCAATGATCTGAGGTTACATATAAAAATAGCTAAATAAATAAAACGATTTCAGTCACTTGGTGAGAATACAATGCTAGATTGTTTTTAGGATACTTGTTTTCCTTCTCATTGTCTTTCAGATAGGGTGATTCTTTAAGCAGCTCTTTGGTCATCAGTTGTTACTGAATTTAAGGATTAACTCTATCAGATCTTCAATGTGTTGGGAGTTCCTAATTCCATTGATGTCCCTAAATCTGTCGCGAGAACTGGGAACTCTTGTGACCCTAAGCATGAGACTTCTAGAGAAAGAAGTTTGCCTGCCAAAACTGAAGTGGATGATAACAAAAGCAGGGGTTTGGATCCTTTCTCGACAAAGGTACAAAATCTCATGACAAAGAAAATAGACAAGCTGATTCTAAGAAGAGTAAGAGTAAGGTCAGGTCTGAAGCACCTGAAGAAGACAATAAGGGAAGTCCTTTGACTCGTGAAGATATTTTGGGTAAAGAGAAACTCGAGGAGCATAAACTACAGAGGAATTCCACTGGGCGTGATATCGTTGGAAATAGTGAGAGGTCATTCAATATTGGATGACAATGGTAACACGTGGATGAGAGACAAAACTAGAAGAGATTAATACCACTCTAAAAGGTCAAGATCTCCTGAGAGGAGTGGAAGACGCCATCATGAATCAAAATATTTTGAGATTGAGTATGACAGAAGCAGTACGCTCAGGAGGAAAGAACTGGAAAATGATGACTATAGGGATGATCAATCTAAAGGTAGAGATGACAACTGGAGTGACAGGAATAGGGAGTGAGAGGCTTCCAGAGACAATTAGAAAAGAAGGCCACTTAACATTACCGATAAGGATACAAAAGACGGGGACACAATTTATGATCATGGTAGAGAATGGGAGTTTCAGAGACGTGGTTATGAGAGGGTTGACAATGAAAGGCCTCAAGATCGTACTGGTGGTAGAAAAGATGGAAACAGGACTGAAGCTGTGAAAACCTCATTGAAGTATGGAATTTCGAATGAGAATTATGATGTGATAGAGATCCAAACCAAACCATTCGATTATGGGAGAGAGGAACCTAAATCCACCTTTTCTAGGAGTAACGAAGCTGGTCAGAATTCTGACACAAAATTTCCACAAAATGATTATGAGTATTCATATCCATAGGATAGTAAGGCAAGAAACTTTGATCTATATGGTTTGGCCAAACCGGTAAGGATTCAAAGGATAGATTTATGGATGACTGTCCTAATTTGCGGGATTAGAATTCATAGAGGGTTGAGATTGACTTTCAGGCTGGAAAAGCAAGAGGCCAGAAAGGTGGTGGCCAAAGTTCAAGTAGTGGTTCACAACCTCCTCGTGAAAACCAGGAGGTAGGCCCCTTTAATAGAGCTATTCCACAAGGAATTAGAGGGAATAGAATTGCGAGATGTGGAATGGGTCGGCCTAATGGGAGAGAGAACCAACAAGTTGAAATCCTAATGCCCATGATGGGATCACCTTTTGGACCATTTGAAATGCCGCCACCTGGAGCAATACAACAACTAACTCCTAGCATGTCTCCTAGTCCTGGTCCTCAAATTTCCCCTAGTTGTTTTTAGTCCTCCCTTTTCTCTTCCTGTTGTATGGCCTTCATACAGCTTATACTACTACTTGTGTTGATGATACAGAAGCAAATGCAGCAGTAGTTAGTGCAAGTGCAACATCAACTAGTGGAACAGCAACTGTAGCATTAATTAATGGAACAGTTAGTGCAAGTGTCATAACAACTAGTGCACCAGCAGTAACAACTGCACCAGTAGCAAATATAACAAGCAATGCACCAACAGGATCAATGCAAATGAGATGCAAATTAGCAAGAGCCCTGAATATGACAGCTAGACAGTTATTCCATCATGGAGTGGCATCACATTGTATTAAAACCAACATAACAAACTTGTAACTAACTCTTAATTAGAGTTACCTGATATTACTATAGTTAGTTATTTGTGTTAAAGTTATAGTTGTAATAAATAGGATAATGTACTGTAATAATGTTCAAGTTGGAATAACAGAGTTCGAGATTTTTCTTATTCTCTCTCTCGGAGTTCTTCATCTTGCAACTTAATATTGATTCTATAGAATCTAACATGGTATTAGAGCCTTAGATCTGCTCTTTCTTTCTCACAGGTTAAAACGAGGTTGATTCATCAAGATCAACATATATAGGTTTCTATATTTTCTATTTTCATTTAATACAAATTCCAAATCTGTACCTTGAATTTAATATCTACTGTTTCATCTTATTCACATATGTAAGTCAGAATTCTAAACCTGTATTAGTTGAAACTTGAGTTTGCCGATTTCAAGGGTTTTGATCAGAATTCAAGTAGACAATTGTTGAATTCTTCATCATCGTTAGTTCAATTAATTGTTCAGTTTCTGAGATCTGATATTGAATATGGCATTTCATCACAATCAGACAAGTTATGCGAATGTAGTCATGAATAATCAGTCACCTGCTGTGAACAATCAATCTCCATTTGCTCGAAATAATGCAATACATAACAATGAATCTGTTCTAAATTATGAAGGTAGTCCAATTAATTTGAATGCTCATCCTTTATATCTGCATAACAATGACCATCCAGGATTGATTCTTATAGCAAAGAAACTCACAAGAACTGAGAATTTTGGTCCTTGGAAGAGGTCAATGCAGATTGCTTTGTCTGCAAAGAACAAGCTAGTCCTAGTGAATGGATCTTTCCCTAACCCTGTAGATGACTCTCCCATTCGAGCACAATTTGATCGAGTGAATGATATGGTAATCACTTGGATCCTAAACAGTGTATCTGAAGAGATCAGTAATGACATGAATTTTGTAAATTCTACAGCTGAAGTATGGACCGAGTTACATGACAGATTTTCAGGTGTGAATGGGCATAGGATCTATCAAATTCTGAGAGAGATACATTCTCTAGAATAGGAGAATAGATCAGTGGAGATTTATTTTCACAAATTAAAGAATCACTGGGATGAGTATTCTGTTTTAAAACTTACAGTTAGTTGTGTTTGTGGAGCTCATAAGATACAAAAGGAACAAAGGAATAAGCTAATTTAGTTTCTTACGGGACTTCATGATAGTTATGCAACAGCTGAATGATCTAGTCTACATTTTTTTACCTAATAAAACCACAGTAAAGGTTCATTATATAGGATATGTTGCATTGAGTCCACATTTGATACTTCACGGTGTTTTTTATGTGCCCTCTTTCCATTGCAATTTGCTTTCTATAAGTAAAATGACTAAAGATACCTCTTGTGTTGTGTCTTTTTCCTTCAATCAGTGTCTTTTTCAAGATCAGGACCATATGAGAATATTGGCAGTTGGTAAAGAACAAGAAGGTCTTTACCATTTACAGCTTACTCAATTTTCTTCAGCTAGCTTATTAAATAATGCTCTTAATGTAGCTCATAATGTGTCTAGGAATAAGATGAATGTAATATGGCATATGAGGTTAGGACATGCATCTTCTGCTGTCTTAAAAAAAATTGTCAGTATTACTTCTCATGTAACTCATAATTATGATCATATTTGTTCAATTTGTCCTTTAGCAAAGAATACAAGCTGCCTTTCTTTCCTAGCCATAGTCATGCTTCTTCTATATTTGATATTGTTCATGTTGATATTTGGGGACCATATAATGTTTCTACTCATCAAGGCTGCAAATATTTTCTCACTATTGTGGATGATCACTCAAGAGCCACATGGACTTTTCTATTACCAACTAAACTACATGTTTTCAATTCTTTGTTTCAATTTATAGCATATGTTGAAACTCAGTTTCACAAGAGAATCAAATGTTTCAGAAGTGACAATGATACTAAGTTTTTTAATAAATAAATTTCATCGTTATTATCTTCTCATGGCATAATAAAACAGAGTTCTTGTGTTCAAACTCCTTAACAAAATGCAAGAGTTGAAAGAAAACATAGGCATTTGTTAGAAATTGCAAGAGCATTAAGATTCCAATCAGAATTGCCTTTACAGTATTGGGGGGAGTGTATTCTAGCTGCTACTTTTCTTATCAACAAATTGCGTTCTTCAGTTTTGCAGTTCAAAATACCTCATGAAATATTGTTTCATAAACCTCCTGATTATAATTCTTTGAGAGTTTTTGGTTGCCTAGTTTATGCATCTGTTCATGATTTAGATAAATTTGCACCAAGAGCTATCAAATGTGTTTTTTTGGGTTATTCTTTAGGTCAGAAGGGATATAAAGTCTTAAATTTTCATAACGGATAGATTTTTGTTACTAGACATGTCATATTTTATGAAACTATCTTTCCATACCTAGAGAATTCAAATCAGTCATTTTCAGATCCTTCTCAAGATATGCCATGGATTAATAGAAATGATGATATATCAGTATATCAGTACCTCATGTTGCTATTTCTTTTTCAGATTTCCCTAATCCATCTATAGATTCTCCTTCTGAAAGTTCTTCACAAGATATTGTAGTTCAGTCTCATTCCCAGTCTGTTACACCATAAATTTGTTCACTACCAACAGTTTCGTCACAGTCTCTTTGTCTCATTGCCTACAGCTAGTGTTCCTAATGTTCCTAGAGTTTCTGCTAGGCCCAAAACCAGACCTCATTGGTGGACAGATTATGATGTTGGTACTAAAGCTACTAATTATGCTTCATTTGCTGAAGTCCCTCAAGTTTCTGTTTCTCCAGTTTTTCATTCCAAATATAGACTTGACAACTACTTATCTTATGCCTCATTTGACTCTCACATCAGAAATTTGCTGCCAATCTTTCTCTTGTTAAAGAACCTGCTCATTTCTCTCAAGCTGCAATAGATCCAAATTGGATGACAATTATGAATAAGGAGCTTAATGCTTTACAATCTAATAACACCTGGACTTTGGTTCCATTACCTAAAGGTAAATCAACTGTGGGATGCAAATGGGTATATAAGATCAAGTATAAAGCCAATGGAGAAATTGAAAGGTATAAAGCAAAGTTAGTTGCCAAAGGATATACACAAGCAGAGGGTATTGACTATCATGATACATTTTCTCCTGTAGCTAAGATGGTGACTGTTAGAAGCATTTTAGCAATAGCTTTAGCTAATGGTTGGTTTTTTCATCAAAATGGATGTAAACAATGCATTTCTTCATGGTGACTTGCTTGAAGAGGTGTATATGGATCTACCTTAGGGTTATATAGTACATGATCCTTCTTCTACTTTGGTTTTTAAGTTATAAAAGTCTCTTTATGGACTAAAATAGGCTTGCAGACAGTGGTTTGCAAAATTAACCGCTAGTCTCATAGCAGCTCATAAACAGTCCCTAGCAGATTACTCCTTGTTTACTTTTACAAATGGTTCATCATTTATTGTCATAGTGGTTTATCTGGATGAAATTCTAGTTACTGGTAATGATCCTATGCAAGTGCAACAGGTCAAGACATTACTTGATGTTTAGTTCAGCATCAAAGATTTGGGGGAAATAAAATATTATTTGGGATTTGAATTAGTCAAGGACAGCACTAGGATCTTTATCAGTCAAAGGAAGTTCATTCTTGATCTTCTTGGATCAGTAGATTTACTGGATGCCAAACCTCTTACCATTCCACTAGATCAGCATACAAAACTCCATGACAATGTTATCTTTGGTGCTCCATTACCTAATCCCTCACCGTATAGGAGCTGAATTGGCAAACTTTTGTATATCACTTTGTCTAGACCAGACATTAGTTATTCAGTGCAGCATCTCCGTCACTTCATGAAGAGTCCCAGGCGACAACATTTAGCAGCTGCAACAAGAGTTCTCAGGTACCCTAAATGGACTATAGGTCAGGGTCTGTTCTTTCCAGCTCAAAATGATCTTATTTTAACTGATTACTGTGATAGTGACTGGGGCAGTTGTCCCACTTCCAGAAGATCAGTCACTGGGTTTTGTTTGATGCTTGGTTCATCTCTTTTATCTTGGCAAAGCAAGAAGAAAACATTTACTTATAGGAGCACAGCTAAGGCTGAGTATAGAGCTTTGGCTACTACTACTTGTGAGGTTATTTGGCTTCATAGTTTGTTAACAAATTGCATGTTTCAATTCAAGAGCCTACTACTATATTTTGTGACAACAAAGCTACAATAGATATTGCTGAGAATCCAGTTTATCATGCTAGGACCAAACATATTGAAATTGTCTACCATTTTCTTAGGGAAAAGATACAAGATGATCTCATTGCTCCTGTCAAGATAGATTCCAAGAATCAGTTGGCTGATTTGTTTACAAAAGCTTTAGCTAAGGTTCCACATTGATATTTAGCATGCAAGTTGGGTCTTCACAATCCTTGTGCCCCTCCAACTTGGGGGGGGGGGGGGGGGGGGGGGGGCGGAGTAATACAGCTCATGTCACTACTAGTGTTGATGATACAGAAGCAAGTGCAGCAGCAATTAGTGCAAGTGCAACATCAACTAATGGAACAGCAAGTGTAGCATCAACTAATGGAACAGTTAGTGCAAGTGCAACAACTAGTCCAAGTGCACCAGCAGTAACAAGTGCACTAGTAGCAAATATAATAAGCAATGCACCAGCAGGATCAATGCAGATGAGATGTTGTTGATTGAAATGACTCAAAACTGATTCAGCTTCATGAGTCATTCCAATCAACACTCCTCCTTGACTCTAGGGTTGTATACACCAAGCTTCTGGCTTAGGAATTCATATCTAATCTTTGAAAGTGCCTTTGTTAGGATGTCAGCACTTTGATTTTCTGTTTTGCACTTGATTAGCTACACTTTTC
Organism: Hedera helix; assembly: GCA_947179155.2. Taxonomy (NCBI): domain Eukaryota; kingdom Viridiplantae; phylum Streptophyta; class Magnoliopsida; order Apiales; family Araliaceae; genus Hedera; species Hedera helix. The sequence goes on along the minus strand of OX359271.1, from coordinate 30,681,327 downwards.
ATTCTCTTTGTACCTCTCTTAGAAAATAAAGCTTTATCTTGAAGTGTTTTGCTTTGTCATGGAACACTGGATTATTAGCAATTAAAATTGTAGCTTGTTTCCACAAATATCCTTGTGCCTTCTTGTTGTTCCATATACAAATCTGTCATGAGTTTCCTGATCCAAAGAGCTTAATTTATAGCAGCAGTAGCAGCTACATATTCTGCTTCCGCTGTGGATTGAGCTATGACTTCTTGCTTTTTAGAACACCATAAAAAAATTCCAGAACCAAAGCTAAAACAGTAACCTGAGGTGCTTCTCATATCATCAACACATCCAGCCCAATCACTATCAGAAAAACCATGGAGACTGAAGTTCTTAACTTGACTGAACCTTACTCTGTAATTAATTGTGCCCTTAACATATCGGAAAATTCTTTCACTGCAATTGCACCTCCAATGTTTGATGGAACAAATTATCAGGTGTGAGCTGTTAGAATGGAAGCCTATCTTGATGCCAATGATTTGTGGGAAGCTGTTGAACAAGTATATGAAGTTCCACCCCTACTAGAAAATCCAACATTTGCACAGATCAAAAATCAAAAACAGATGAAGCAAAGAAAATCAAAAGCAAGAGCAGCCTTGTTTGCAGCAGTCTCATCCACCATTTTTACTAGAATAATGACACTGAAAACAGCCAAAGAAATATGGGATTTTTTGAAGCAAGAATACGAAGGAAATGAAAGGGTCAAAGGGATGTAAGTGCTCAATTTAATCCGAGAATTTAAGATGCAAAGGATAAAAGAATTAGAAACGATCAAAGGAATATTCTGACAAGCTTCTTGGTATTGTCAATAAAGTAAGACTCCTTGGTACTGATTTTTCTGATTCTAGAATTGTTCAAAAGGTCCTATTCACAGTTCCTGAAAAGTTTGAGTCTACAATTTCATTTTTGGAAAACTCAAAATATCTGTCAAGTATTACCTTGCAGAATCGTTAAACGCACTGCAAGCACAAGAACAAAGGAGACTTATAAGGAAGAAAGGATCTGTGGAGGGTGATTTTCAAGCCAAATCAACAATGGTGGAAAAAACAAGAAGAAAAAAGGCAGAACAAAAGCAACAAGCTTGGAGATTCTACAAGCAACAACAAAAATAGCCAAAGCAGCAACACTTAAGTCTTTCCACCTTGCCCTCACTGCAAAAAAATCAATCATCCACAGAACAAGTGTTGGTGGAGGCCAAATGTAAGATGTCACAAGTGTGGATAGTTTAGGGCATATGGAAAGGATATGCAAGACTCAACAACAACAAGGAGAGGCCAAGGCTGCTGGATCAACCTCAAGAGGAACAGTTGTTTGTGGTATCATGTTTTGCCACTAAAAGTTGGCTTATAGATAGTGCTTGTACAAACCGCATGACTTATAATCGAGAGCTCCTTAAAGAGCTTGACAAGACCGCTGTTTCTAAAGCCAGAATTGGAAATGGAGCACACATTGCAGTGAAAGGCAAAGGAACAGTAGCAATTGAAGGTCACACAGGTCTGAAATTAATTTCTGATGTTTTATATGTTCCTGAAATTAATTAAAATCTTTTAAGTGTTACTCAATTATTGGAAAAAGGCTATAAGGTGTTGTTTGAAGATAAAAACTGTGTGATTAAAGATACAAAAGGCATAGAAGTGTTCAAAGTTCAAATGAAAGGCAAAAGTTTTGCCTTTGATTTGGTTAACGAGGAGCAGGCTACTGTACATAAAGAATATAAAAATACAGTGCTTTAGCACAAGAGAATACTTAGGAACTGTGGCTGCTAGCATTAATTCATTTTGGGCCTCACACTTGGGTTACTGGCTAAACCTTTCATGGCTCCTCTACATAAGACTTAATATATAATTTATTGGGTCATGCTGCATAATATATATTATATATAATACATGTAATACATTACAATGTTGGCTTAATTAATTTCCTCATTGTTTTATTAATTAAATAAAATACTTAGGCTAATCCATTAATTGAATAAGTGAATTATTTATGCATTTCGTGAAACTTTAATTCAACATTAATGCATTGCCGCACAAGGCTCATCATTCAAGTTATATCAATTCATAATATAAGCTTTATCTTCTTCTCAAATAATTAATCAAAATTAATTATTCCACTTGGCTTTTCTTTTCATTTATTAATTAATTCAAACTAATTAAATAAAAATTTATTTCATTAATAATATGACATAATTTTTAGTTACAATACCACGAAACATTCTCGGGTATTGCATTATCCCCCTTATAAAGATTTCGTCCCCGGAATCAATACTACAAGAGTAAGCAAAAAGATGAGAATAATTCTTCTTCATATTTTTCTCGAGTTCTCATGTAACTTTCTTTGCGTTGCGGATTCCTCCATACTACTTTTACAGAAAGTATTACTTTATTTCTCAAAATTTGTTTTTTTCTATCGATTATCTGGATAGAAATTTTTTCATACATTAAATCTTTCTCAACTTATATAGGTTCATAGGCTATCAGATGCTTATTATTATTATTATTATTATTATTATTATTATTATTATTATTATAGATTAGTATTATCATTGGTACTTTATTTTATTTTACTTAATAGAAAATCAATATTGAGAATTATTTTAAAACATAGCTAATTACAACAATAAAACAGACAACATTAGTTTTAAAAATAAAAATATTTAACTTATCTTTAAGAAGACAAGATTATTTTTACACAACAACAATCATTATTATGTCATGGGGCTCCTTTGCTAATGATATAGGCTTATGTTTAATTGAATGACATACTTTAATTAACTTGGGGGGCGTATCAAGTCTGCAAAATTAATTAATTAATATTGTTTTAAATTTTCTGGAAAAAGTAAGAACAATATAAACCTGTCCATTTTTATACAATGCGGATTGCGGAACCAAATCCAGTGGTCCCACTTATTTTCTTAACATTATTACCATACTGAAGAATGAAAGTTTTAGGATCAATTTGTTTGTATTACTTGATCCTTTTAATTTCATGAAATTTTAAGAATAATATATATATATATATATATATATATATATATATACACAGTGTACAGTCTCTTATGGTATGACGACGGTTGAACCATCGTCGTAGTCCAAAAAAACTATTGCTATAGGTGACTGTGCACTAAATATGTATATATATTTTTCACACACACACACACACACACATATATATATATATATATATATATATATATAGTTTGTTGCAGGACCCTCCCCGCTTGCTTACTGATGAGGTTGACAATAATATATAGCGTGCGACAGAAACAAAGTCGAGCCATTACGGTAATTGTATATTTTTCGTACGTATTCTCCTTTATATTCTGTACACAGCTGGTTTTGACCCTAAAAGGTGTTACTCCATGTCCCAAAAAAAAGTCTCATTGTCATATTTAATAATAAAATAATATTCTCAAATTTTATTACAAATTCTTTTTCTTATATCATTATTATGAAGCTAAATATTCAATAAATTAAAAATATTTTTTAAATGCTACTCTTTTTGTATTTCTGTCTCCCACTTTTGTCCTTCTCTTTTTTCTTTGGGCCTTTTCCCTTGGATCAGACAGATTTTATCCTCAAATCTCATATTTGTCTCCTCTTGGCTAGGGACCACAAGTTTATTAAACTATAATACGAATCCCAACTTTGTGTTACTGGCCCCACATAGCTAAGCTTGGTACACCAAAGGTATCAATTTTATCCGATTGAGTGAACTTAGAAAAGTCCATTCTCTGCTACATCTTTTTCCCTTTCTTTATCAAAATGTCAGCCAAGGTCCACTCCAAACAAATTGTGCCGTGTCATCCCACAAGGAGGATGAGTTTATTTGTTAGACATTAAAAACTCATCTTATAGGTTATTAATTGCTCCCTTCCATCCCAAAACAACATCTCATTTTAAAAAAATGTTCCACAAAACAAAAAAAAACTAAACAAAAGAAAGAAAAGAAAAGAGAAGAAGACCTATTTATTCCTCCATACCACTTCTATTTTAAAAAGACTTGTGCTTATCAGTTATTTTACTTTAAAAAGAGTCCAAATTTTAATAATAATAATATAAAATAAAACATCTTTAAATTTGTTACCGTAATTTTATTATCATACCATATTATTAACTTAACAACTTACTCTATGAAATAAAATATATTTTTAATATTCACAAATAACTATCACATCAGTTAGAGCGACACTAGGTATCGGAAAGGTGCTTAATTCCGATAACAAGTGAACTACATGGGGTGAAGTAAAAAAGTCTACCTGTAAAATTCACAAAGTCGAAGGTTAATTTTTTGGTTCAATTTAACTCTTAATTTGGTCTATATTGTATTTTTTGAATGCCCCCACTTTGGTCATAATAATGTCAATAAAATAGCGAATAACTTTGAGGGAATTGATATTTCTACGTGAAAAATTAATATTTTTACATCATTTATCTTACATAAATAGTGAATAAGTTTTATATTCATATGAGAGAGACTTATGTGAAATATCATTTTTATGTGAAAATATCAGTTTTCTCACTTTACTTATAATAAAAAGGAATAAATAAATTATAGATTTATTTTTGTTTGAATTTATAATAAAAATAATAAACTTAAGTTTATATTTAAATCATTATTAATTTATACTGACATTAATTATGTGTTTATATGTAGAGGGGATAATAGAAAAATTATTTATGTTATTTATTTTTCATTTATTTACGTTTAAACGAAGAACTTTGGCAAAAAAAAATGGTTCAGAGAACTTAATTTAGCATGTTTTTAAGTATTTGGAAGTAATAATTACATTATTCGTAACAAATATTTATAAATACTTAAAATATCTTTTCAACTAAAATAAGACCATTAGATTAGTCACCTATATTTATTTTTCATTGTTCTTGGACACATATCCCAAACTTCTATAATTCCTTTTGGTGTGATAAGGTTAAAATATAGGATAAGTATACATACACAACTTGGAACACAACTTAGAACACAACATATGATCTAAACTATTAAAAGGTGGGACCTGACACGGATTTTCTTGTCAGGTCCCATCTTTTTAATGGTTTAGATCAAAAAGTTGTACTCCAAGTTGTGCAAATATACTTATCCTAAAATATAATAGGTCCCATCATATACGTCCTAGTTCCTACCATATAAAGATACGGTCTGACATTGCATGTGCCCCTCACAAATGGTAATAGAAATGGACAACTTTTAAGTGTACAATATTTTGTGTACAATATGTGCACAATATTTATCTACACCATTTAATGGTAGGGTTTAACACGAATTTTCGTGTCAGACCCCACCATTGACTGATATGAATAAAAGTGTATAATATATTGTGTACAAAAATGTTGTGCACTTATACTTTTCCAATAGAAATTCTAATGCTACACCAAACCCCATTTGAAATGATAATAATAATTTTAACACTACTTTATCTATCTAGAGATGTCCCATTAATTATAATATAAAATAACATTGTATTTTTAATATCATTATTATAATTTTATTATTGGGTCATAGTTGTTAAATATTACTTTAAAATTAAATATAAAATAAAAATACATCTTAAAAATTTACAAAAAAACTCTTATTGTAGAGTGAAATGACAAACAAAATAACATTATAAATTTATATTATTTGCACGTAGTTTGACTTGTGACTTTTAAAATATTTATTAGAATAAGAATTGTATTCAATCATATCAATTCTGTAGCTTTGTAAACACATTCAGCGTTTATAAGTGTAAGCCGTGATCAGCATTTCATCAGCGCTTCAACCAAAAGTATAATTTTTTTACTTTAATTAAAAATGTTTTTAAATCCACAACATTTATTCTTTATATATAGAACTAAAATATATATATTTAATATTTTGAAAATTAATAAATAATACACTTTTTCTTTTTATAGAAACAAGGGAGTTTTATTATACATCTAATGTACGTAGATATGCGGACCAGTGGATTGGTAGTACATATTTCTTTTGTACATGCAAAATATTTAAATTATAAATTTGTAAAAATAAAAGTTATATTTTTTGTTTTATATTAAAATATAAAATTATAAGTTGTTAAAAAACACCATAATTATGATAATGGAAATCAAATTATAACAAAATATCACTCCAAGGGTTAAAAACTCTTAATGGATGTCAATCGTGTCGTGTTAAATGAATTTGTGTAGTGTCAAGTTATAAGTATTAAATTAAATAAGTTAATATTAACATTAATCGTTTAATTATTTGTGTCAAGATCTTGAATACTAACAATAATTTGTCTATTAATCGTATTAAACGTGTCAATCCGTTTAACATATTTTCTGCATACATTAAATTTTATCATTTAATATTATTTTCTACTTATTTGAATTTGGAGTGTAGACTCTCAATTTCATTCAATATAGATGACATAAATTTGCTTTTTGAATATTGCCACTATTCCTATTATGACTTAGGGGCGGTTTAATTAGAGCTGAATAGAACTGAATGGTTAAATCGGTCAGATTTTTGGGTTGGATAACTAAGTCTAATTTTTTTGGCTGAATGGTTAAGTTTCGGCTGAATGAAGTAAAAAAAAAATTTAAATATTATACTAAGTAATATTAAATAAATTTACAATAACTTTGAATTTTTTCAGATGGATAAAATAATAAAAATATGTTATTTCAGATGTTTCAGACATGTTCAAACAACTTTTTTCATTCATTATTAAGAAATCTATTTCATTCAACTCATTCAAATATTTAAACATTTAAAATTATTTAATTTAATTTTTATCAAACACACTTTAAATTAGTTTGTATTATGTTCTACTAGGTATATTATGCAGATGGACCAACCCCCCCCCCCCCCCCCCCCCAACACACTCGATGATGTTGACAACAATATATAGTGTGACAGAGACAAAGCCGAGCCATTACAGTAATTGTACATTTTTCGTACGTATTCTCGTTTGTATTTTGTACACAGCTGGTTTCTTTCCATAAAAACACAAACAATCTTCGACCCTAGAAGAAGGTGTTACTCCGTGTCCCAAAAAAAATTCTCATTGTCATATTTAAAAGGAATCTTATTTATTATGATGATTCTAAATAATAAAATAATATTTTTAACTTTATATTACAAATTCTTTTCTTATATCAATATTATTAATCTAAATATTCAAAAATATTAGAATTAAATATTTATTAAAAATATTTTTTAAATGCTACGCTTTTTCTTTTTTTTTGTATTTCTCTCTCCCACTTTTGTCAAGTTCTTTTTCTTTTGTGCCTTTTTCCTTGGATAAACAGATTTTTGTCATATTTGTCTTCTCTTGGCTAGGGTAGGGACCACAAGTTTATTAAACGATACTAATAAGCAAGGTTATTAAACTTGGATCGGACCGTCGGTTCGACCGATAAAAATTCAAATTGGTAGGTACTCCGGTCCGGTTCAAACAAAAAACTAATTTTGGTCAAAAATCGGTCAAACCCGGTGACCCGATGGTTGAACCGGTCGACCCAGTGACTCGGTAACTGGGTCACCGGTTTTGCCGGTTCCCTACCTCTTTTTTTTTTCTTTTTTTAATTTAAATTTAAGCCTTTGAATTTGATTTAATATATCCTTGATTGAGTTTTAAGTTATGATAATGATTTAATATATTTCTTTTCATATAGATTTAATGTATCCTAGAGATGTTTATGTTTATTTGTGTTTGATTTTATCACTCTTGAGTCTTCAGTTTTGAGTTATGATCATAATTTAATATCTTTCTTTTTATATAAATTTAGTATTTATTTGAATTGTATAAAGTAAACATTATACAAATAGGTTTAATTTTTTTTTTCTGTAGATAAATTGATTAATTTTATATATTTATTAAATATTACATATAATATATAATAATAATTAATATATTTAATTATTTATTATTTATTACATATTAATGACGTCACCGGTTCAATAACGGTTCGACAATTGGTTGGACCAGTAACTCACCCACTCGATACCTTTTCTGGTTCGATGACCGGTCCGGGTTTAAGAATACTGCTAATAAGAATCCCAATTTTAGGTTACTAGCCCCACATAGCTAAGCTTGGTATATCAAAGGTATCAATTTTTTTCCAATTGAGTGAAATTAGAAAAGTCCATTTTCTGCTACCTCTTTTACCGTTTCTTTATCAAAATGTCGAACATTAAAAACTCATCCCACAAACATGAATTTATTTGTTAGATATTAAGCCTTTGAATTTGATTTAATGTATCCTTGATTGAGTTTTGAGTTATGATCATGATTTAATATCTTTCTTTTCATATAGATTTAATGTATCTTAGAGACATTTATGTTTATTTATGTTTGATTTTATCACTCTTGAGTCTTCAGTTTTGAGTAATGATCATGATTTAATATCTTTCTTTTTCTATAGATTTAGTATTTATTTGAATTGTATAACGTAAATATTTTACAAATAGGTTTAAATTTTTTTTTTTGTGTAGATAAATTGATTAATTTTATATATTTACTAAATATTACATATAATATATAATAATTATTAATATATTTAATTATTTATTATTTATTACATATTAATGACGTCACCGGTTCAATAACGGTTCGACAATTAGTTGGACCAGTAACTCACCCACTCGATACCTTTTCTGGTTCGATGACCGGTCCGGGTTTAAGAATACTGCTAATAAGAATGCCAATTTTGTATTATTGGCCCCACATAGCTAAGCTTGGTATATTGAATGTATCAATTTTTTTCGATCGAGTGAAATTAGAAAAGTCCATTTTCTGCTACATCTTTTACCGTTTCTTTATCAAAATGTCGAACATTAAAAACTCATCCCACAAACATGAATTTATTTGTTAGACATTAAAAACCCATCTTACTGTTATTAACTACTTCCCTCTCATCCCAAAACAATTAGGAGTGAGCAAAAAATTAAAATTGACCCTGAAATCGAATCAAAATCGACCAAATTCCATCAATAAAACTGTACCAATGGTTCCGGCATATATGACGATTTTAGAATAGTTAAAAATTCTCATTTGTGGTTTGATTTCGGTTTTTGCGGTCCATCGCGTCGCACCAATGATGGCCAAAACGACAACATTTTGTTTTTTTTTTAAAATTACATGGTGTTTATTATATATATATATATATATATATATATATATATATATATATATATATATATATTTTATTTTTTATTTTTTATTTTTTATTTTGTTAGCATAGCATTAACTTCTACAATTGCATCTCGCATGACTATTAATTGTAACTTAGTAAACTTTTAATTGTGAAATTTACTTAACTAATCAAGTTTCTTATTATTTGATTGTCAGCGACATATTTGCAATTACATAATTTCATTATGACGTGGATGAAGATGAATAAATTCATTAGTGACGATTTTCTTGTATAAACAATATACTATCTACTTTTAAGTTATAAATAACTATTCGCCATAGTCTTACTTTACTTTTCTTAAGTAGTTATTCTAATATCTTCTATACATGTGACGCCCTGAGATCCTGACACTTCTTAATTCGATTCGATTATCTCTGGATTTCATAATCATTTTATAACATCATAAAACATTTCCACGGCAATCTCGTGCGTTATACCTAACCTTTAATCCTTTAAAGTCAATATTTTGACCATAAATGCAGTCCATATTTTTCTTTTAAAAAAAAACATATTTAACTAATAATCCTTATCTGTCTCAGGATCGCAATGTTCACTTACCTCTCATTAAAATTAGGTCAAACAATTACCAATTGTTACCGAGTCTATTTCATTTCATAATCATATATATTATGATTAAACTCAACCTGTAAATAAAATTTCGCCATGAACTATTCATACATGGCCCTGTTTAACTATACTTGTTCTGTACCTATTCCTGTTTACACACGATTCATCATATCTATACTATATATCATCCTGTCTGCTTAAAACTAATCCATACATACGAGTTTATTACATTTAAAACTCAACGTACCATACAACATAAACTTTACCTCATTACAAGCTCTACTTTGAATAATACATACATGTACATTTAACTCTATAGATTTACAAACCATACATCCCCTATTACCATCAAGGTTTAACATTTATCTGTTTACATGAGCTCACAATTTCAAATAACCATTTTTTTCCCCATGCATCTCCATGTATTCACATTATTTACCTTAGCGTCACCAGAACCTCCGGCCTTCTTACGTTTTACCTGAAATGTTAGTTCATAGCAAGAGTGAGCACATAGGCTCAACAAGTAAATCAGATAACACATTACATGCTTACAATTTATATCCATGCGTCATGCATCCTTTACTTTATCATGATATGCTTAATGTCACTATAGATACCCAAATTTTGCACTTCTCTACCAACCCTGACAGGAGGACAAAATCGTCACTTGACCCGACATGCGAAAAGGAAGGTGGACCCCAACACGAAACCACCCCAACGACTTACGGTCAAAACCGCCACAACGAACAACGAGCATCAGGTTACTTGAGGCAAGACAAACAGTTGATCCAGAAGAACCTGATTTGATCACAAAAGACGGCTAATGGCCACTACGCTTACGATGTTCGGGGGTCTCGCTCAAAGAGCGATTTATACATCAGGTAACAGCCTTCCAAAATAATACAACAGAACTTAACGATTTAAGACTGCATGGTATGGAAATCAAAAAAAGCGAACTGGACAGCCGCAGGTGCACCTGCGGCCATCGACAGAGGTGACATTTGCACGGTTCGAGGGCGGCACACGGCAGCCGAGGATTCGGTGCGGGCGACCAGCGAAGTCAGTCGCAGATGCACCTGCGGCCAGCCGCAGTTGCACCTGCGGCTGCCTCCGATCAGCTATACAATGCCATTTCCGCGTCCGAGAGAAAGAAGGAAGAAAATAAGGATTTTAGAAAGAGAAAAATGGCGATTCTGGAGAGAGAAACCCGCGAGTTTTTCTAAAAAATTAGATTTCTTCATCTTTGATTCAATCTTCACACCATGTATGGTATCCTACATTAGATTTGAGTGCTAGTGGGTTGTTTCCATCAATATCAAGGCAAAAATTTCAATCTCTCTTAGTGTTGGTGCATATTTTGTAGATTCATTAGATTTAATCTTTTATCTTGTTTTAGTAGTTTAATCGGTAAATATTCGTTTATTATTTGTGCATTTGTTGGGTGGATCTACTGTGGATCCAAAAATATTTGGTGCATTGCTATTTAAATAGTTTGATTTAGTGTATTTGGAAGTTAGATCCAATGTAGTCGATATTTGTTTTGGGATCTATGGATTAGGGACGGTTAGAGAGGATTTATTGCGGATGGAATCTCCTCCTAACCTCCCGATGATATCCTTTTAGTTCATTTTATAGATTTTACGTATGTAGGGATCGCGATGCGCCTTTATTGTAAATATGTAAAAAAAAATTGGGCCTTAAAACGATATCGAGTCGAAAATCGGGTTTAAGACCTCGTGATAGTGAAATGTGCGATTGTGGGCGTTTGGGGTTATTTGGAAGGCTCACATGCCCGTGAATAGCCTCAACGCTACTTTAATGCTTGATTTTCCTTTTCGACACAAGAAAATGATTTTGGAATAAATGATAAGGATTTTCATAAAAACAATCAAACTAGGATATTAGATCGTTTGTAGGCTAAAATAAAATTGCAAGTCTCGGATGAGCTCTATTCCTATTTGACGAAGGGTTTGGAAAATATATTTTACAAAATATCATCGGTTTTATTATCGAAACAAAAAAATAATAAAAATGAACTTTTCGATTAAGTCAAATCCTTCGTGCATAAGGTCAACGAGATTTCTGAAGCACTTGCAAAAATAAAGCATTCCAACGATATTCATTTATGCACACGCGCACACGCACACACACACACACACACACACACACATGTTTTAGGATTTAAAAGGATAGAAAAAAATATCGAGATTGCGGTAACCGTGTTTCACGGAAGTTGAGGGGAGCCTAACACCTTCCCCTCACTTAAGCAAGTCCCCCGAACTTCATGAATCTCGGTTCGCGGACCAATTAACTCGGAGTCACACATGAGCCAGCGATTACGAAAACAAATTCGGATGAGTTGGTATATCCATTTCAAATATACCAACTGGCGACTCTGGTTAATTGGCTTATATAAAAATCGATCTTTCAAAAACCCCGTCGACACTTAAGCCGACCCTTTTCAAAATCACATCTCAAATCAAAGGCTAAAATTGGAAAGGGCGTTAATTATTAAAAAATGAATCGACGAAATCCCGGCGTCGACAGTCACATATTGCATTTAACAGTTAGATCACGTAATAGCACGGAGCGCACATGTGACGCCCCAGGATTTTACAGAAATTTTAAATAAGGATTATGGATAACTAGGTGAAAGGTTATAAGATAAAACCTAGTTAAAATGATTAAATGTGATTATGATATGATTAAATTGAATTATTATGTGATCAATGTGTCAGAAAGGACCTGTGTGGTTGAAATATTAAAGAGGAACCTATGTGGTCGAATATAGAAAGATGGATTAAGTCAGAGAATTAGGGAAATGAGAAAATTATAATGAAAATAACTTTTGAAAATTTAATGGTAGTATAAGGGATTAAGGATGAATGAATCGATGGCAATGCGTATATTAAGGTAAATTGAAGGAAATTATTGTAAGACACAATATTATGTGTCAGCAGAATTATAGATTTAATACAGGTATATGTGTATATGTATATGTGATTGATTATAGAAAGTTAGAAAATATTAGAAATGAGGAAATAGTATGTAAATTGATAGTACGCTATGAGAATTAATAATGAGATTAAGAAATGGGCCTGGAGAGGTGAGGGGTTAGAAATGGAAGGCTAAGATAAGGCAGTATATGCAAGAAGGGTAACCGTTTAACCTAACCGACATGTTAGGAATTAACGGGATATTAAAGGAATGATATATGATATTTGAAAGTTATTATGAAATTTATATTAATTGATGGTTATAAGATAATAGATAATTCGATTCATGAATACAGAAAATAATACCCCTGTGAGTGTGCAGAAAGAATATAGATTTCAAATATGGTGTAAATTAGCACATGTGTATTAGGTAAATAAGTGAATGGATGTTAAAGTGGTAATTACGATATTATGAATTATTAAGAATAACGGACGATGGATTTTGGTAATCTGGTCGGGGTTCGCTTCTCGAGGAAGTGGTTTATGGAAAGAGCGATTGTTGTGAATATTGAGATGTTGGGAATTTGAAATGGATTGAATAGAGAACCAAAAAGGGTTCGTAAATAATTTAGAAGGGAATATTATGTAAGTTGACATTTATGTTAAATTATAATAAGTGATTGATGAATTAGCATTTAGAAGTGTGACAAGTATTTTGGGACAAGTTAATTATGAGGTATTTAATGATGGAACAACGTTCAAGCATGATGAAACAAGATTAGATCAAAAATGATTTGAATTGATTGAAAATTATGCAAATGATGAATTAAAGAGAATTAAATTTCTCTAGATTTTGGGGCTAAAGACTAAAATGCCCTTGCCAATGTAAAGAATGACCATAGTATCTTTTGATGAGAATTGTCCTAAATGCCATTGTTAATAGAAGGGAAATGTCTCATATACCCTTAACCATGCAAGAGTTACTCAACCAATGATTGGTTAAGTGTTGGAGAAATTGATATTATATATATATATATATATATATATATATATATATATATATGTATATGTTAGGCATGAGAGTTAAGTGATTTTGCTGAAACTGTGCTATCATTCGAAGTTGCTAGAAGCTAGGAGAGAAAATGAGAGAAGCTATGGAAGGTGAGGAAAGAAAGCTTGATTTCATGAGCTTGGATGCTTGGTTGGCCTTGAAGCAAGAAGAAAGGAGGAAGAGCTTGCCAAGAGAAAGCTTTTCATGTAAGGAAGTTGGTCATTCAATGAGGTATTGATCATGTTCTAACCATAGAACTTAGTTTCTATAAGTTTTAATGTTAGTTTAAGACTAGTCATGCATGGATTAGTGGCTAGATGTAAGTTTGTTTATGAGTTATGTGCTAAATGGTTGAGAAGTCATGAAACCTTAAGTGTTTAAGAGATATATGAAGGTGGTGGATTATCCATGTATGAATTCAAGTTAAAAGTTATGATTTAAGGTATAATCATGTGTAATATGTTGTTAGATTTGATAAAAATCTAGTTAGAGAGGTTGAACATGTTGGATTCATGAATATTAATTTGATAGATAGCATATAGAATGCTTTGATAGTTAAGAATCATGTTTTAGTATTGAAAGATCAAATATTAGGCTATACTTTTTGTGTAAACCAAATTGTAATCTGTAATGTGCACTAGAACGTGCACATAGAATTGATAGAGACTTACAAAGTGGTAAAAAGTATATGTGGTAGCCTATGTGGTGCGTTGAGTTTAAGGAGTCAAGTTGAGGTTAAGTATTGAAATTAAAAGTTTTGAAAAGTTGATGAAAATCCGATTTAAAGGTGATTTTTGGCAATTTTGATAAATTAAAGGTAAAATGAAGCCAAATGGCTTAGTTTTAAGTTGTTACTCGTGTCTAGGTTGATTTGGTAATCAACGGATTCCAATTTGAGCAAATTGACGATTCGAACGATCGAAATCGATCGTTTCGAATCAAAATGGATTTTTACGGACAAAAGTCGTCTCGTGCGAAATTTTATCGTTTTGAAAGTTTGGACATGTCATATATAGGTTATATGAACTATGTCAAGTGTTGAATTGATGTTTTAAATCAAATGGCTAAAAATCACAAGAATTGCAAAAGTTGATTTTAAAAATTCTGAAATTTCCTAAGTATAGAAACAAGTTGAACAACACTCCTACGGGCTAATATATCTATGATTTTAAGAAGCCAAATGAGGCAATAGAAAATTTTATAAAATACTATGTTATAAGGTCTACACGTACACCAAATTTGGTGTTAATTGGAATTGTGGTTAAGGAATTAAAAATCAGCAAAAGCAGGGAAGAATACTAAATAATACAATATTCTCAAAAGTTATAATGTCATTATTAACTTCTCCTACTTAGTTAACAATGTATTATTTTTTTAGAGGAAAAGAATAAATAGAATTACATACTTGGTATTTATAAAATCTGCATTACTCTTTTAGTGAGGTGGAACATATACGAGTTCTGTGTAGGTTTTTAACTTTGTTATATACGTTTTTAAGCATATTTTTATAATACCTATCACAAAATATTAGGATTTCTATTACTTTTCATTTGCTTAGATGCAAATAAAAAGTACCAAACTACAAATTAAAATTTGGGGTTGGGGTGAAGGAGGGGTAGGTGTGTAAACGGATATAAACGAATCTGAATGCAATAATATTCGTATCTGAAATATTAATTCGCTATCCATATTCGTATCTGATATTCGACGGATTTTTAAAATGTTATCCGTATCCGGTATTCGAAATAATATTCAAATACGGATAATATTCGTTTTCGTTTATTTTATTTGAATAAACAGATTATTCGAATATTCCGGCATCCGAATTCGTTTATCAATCACCTAATATAAAATTCATTCAAATTATTTACAAAATAAAGAATTTTTCTTAAATAATTACTTATAACCAATCACAATTTAAAGTTTAAACCATACATATTAATGAATGAATGTTAATTTATTTATTTTTAATAAATAGAATAATCAATGCTCTAAATTACAATTCAAATAAGTTCTCATTATTTTTGAAATCCTAAATTCAAAATGAATGCTTTATTAATTAATGTTTAGATGTCCATTAATAAGTAAATGTCCATTTTATGTGTTAATTTGGAGTAATACTATAGTGTGTATGAATATTTATAATCTATAATTATAACATTTAAATGATATTTATAACATTTATAACACTTGTTAAATGATATATTTTAGATATATTGTAACACTATATATAACTAGAATAAGGGAAAAAATAATGAGTTTTAAAGTATAGTTCATTAATGAACGAATGTTAATTTATTTATTTTTAATAAATACAATAATCAATGCTTTAAATTACAATTCAAATAAGTTTTTATTATTTTTAAAATCCTAAATTCAAAATGAATGCTCTACTTATTAATGTTTAGATGTCCATTAATAAGTAGATGTCCATTTTATGTGTTAATTTTTAGTAATACTGTAGTGTGTATAAATATTTATAATCTATAATTATAACATTTAAATAATATTTATAACAATTGCTAAATGATACATTTTAGATATATCGTAAAACTATATATAACTAGAATAAGGAAAAAAAATAATGAGTTTTAAAGCATAGTTCATTAATAAATGAATATTTATTTATTTATTTTTAATAAATATAATAATCAATACTCTAAATTACAAATCAAATAAGTTTTTATTATTTTTCAAATTCTAAATTTTAAAATGAATGCTCTACTTATTAAAGTTTAGATGTCCATTATTAAGTTGATGTCCATTTTATATGTTTGGAGTAATACTGTAGTGTATATGAATATTTATAATCTATAATTATAACATTTATAACACTTGTTAAATGATCCAAAAGTTATATTGTAACATTTGTTAAATGATATTTATAACATTTATAACACTTGTTAAATAATACATGTTAGATATTTTAACTTTATAATAGTAAAAATCCATTAATTATACTTAATTCAATTTATTAATATTATAATAAAAATGTTATTTTCTACTTTTTAGAAGTGAAATAACATATTTTAAAAATAATTTTTGTATAATAGTGAAAACTAATTATTATATAGGGAATGCAACTTAAAAAAAATTATTTTGCGTATTATATATATATATATATATATATAAGTTATTCGGATACGGATTCAAATTCAGATATCGAATTTCGGATATCCGCCAGATATATTTACGGTCGGATGTTAAACGAATACGAATACGCTTATATTCGTAGTCGTATCCGTTTTTTTTCGAATACGAATGCGGACGATTACGAATTTTTCGATTACCATTTACAGTCCTAAGGAGGGGGAGTTGCTACGGCTAGGGGTGTGCAAAACTTTCGGTTTTTTTGGTTTTTCGGTTTTTCGAACCGGTCGGTTCGGTATAAAAAAACCGGTTCGGTACCGGTACAAAAAAACCGGTATATACCGATTTCGGTATCGCCTTTTTGTGGTTCGGTAAATACAGAACCGAACCGGTATACTGGTTTTTTTATTTTTTATTTTTTATTTATATTATTATTAATAATTAATTAATAATAATTCTAAAAATAATACTAAAAATAATAATAATAATAATAATATTAACAAAAATAATAATTATAATAAAAATAATAATAATATTAATAATAAAAATAATAATAATACTAATAAAAATAATAAAATAATAATTATATTAAGTGTCGGTTTTTTTCGATTTTTACCGGTAAAACCGGTTCGGTATACCGGTCCAATCGGTACCGATTTCGGTATCCAAAATTTCCAACTTTCGGTTCGGTACGGGCCGATAATTACCGGTTGAAAACTCCTAGCTACGGCGAAGACCGATGATATCATCCAACCAATACTTGGTGGTTAATTTTTTGTTTCAATTGAACACTTAATTTGTTCTATATTATTTTTTTGAATGCCCCCATTTTTGTCATAATAATGTCAATAAAATAACGTATAACTTTGAGGAAACTGATCTTTTTTATGTGAATAATTAATATTTTTCACATCATCCCTCTCACATGAATAGTGAATAAATAGGTCTCACATTCATACGAGAGAGACTTATGTAAAAATATTAGTTTCCAACTTTACTTATAATAGAAAGGAATAAATAATTTATAGATTTATTTTGTTCTTGAGTTTATAATAAAAATAATAAACTTAACTTTATATTTAAATAATTATTAATTTATGCTTACATTAATTCTGTGTTTGTATGTAGAAGGGATAGTAGAAAATTTATTTATGTTATTTATTTTCCATTTATTTACCTTCAAACGAAAAACTTTGGCCAAAAAAATGATTTAGAAAACTTAATTTAACATGTTTTTAAATATTTGCAAGTAATAATTACAATATTCGTAACAAAAAATTATAAATACTTCAAATATCTTTTCAACTAAAATAAGACCACTAGATCACTCACTTATATTTATTTTTCATTGTTCTTGGACACAAGATTCGAAACTTCTATAATTCCTCTTGGTGTGATAAGGTTAGAATATAATAGATCCCACCATATACGTCCTACCATATGGACTATGGAGATACGGTCCGACGTTGTTTCTTGTGCCACTCACATCACATGTGCTAATAGAAATTCTAATTCTACACCAAATTCCATTTGAAATGACGTTGCATAGATAATAATAATTTTAATACTACTTTATCTATCTAAAGGTGTCCCATTAATTTCCTTAATTATAATATAAAATGATACTATATTTTTAATTTTATTATTGGGTCACGTTGTTAAATTAATAATTTAAATAATATTTTAAAATTAAATATAAAATAAAAATACATTTTAAAAATTTTAAAAAAGACTCCAATTGTAGAAAGAAGGGACGAACAAAATAAGATTATAAATTTATATTAACTGTATGTAGTTTAAATTGTACTAAAAAGTTATATAAAAATTGTAACATGTTTCACTTATACAAAATCAACAACAGTTACCTAGGAGTGTCCATCGGTAAAAAATCGAACCGTTATCAAAAAAATCGAACAGAAAATGCCGCTAAAACAAGAACCGATACCGGTACCGGTTAGGTATAAATTCAGTTCGGTTTTTTCGATTCGATTTTCGGTTTATACCGATTGGAAATATATATAATTATAATTTATAAATAATAATTATATATATTATATATATAATAATATATATAATTATTATATATATTATAATAATTAATATAAATTTAATATTATATTATTTATTTCGGTTTTTTCGGTATACCTGTTTTTACCGAAATTCAAAAATGTTCATACCGCTACCGATACCGAAAAGTATAAAAAATCAAAAAAACCAGTATTAAAAAAATTAGTACCGATCGATTTGGTAAAAAACCAAAAAAATCGAATTTTTTGAACACCCTTACGGTTACCATTTTCTTATAACATCCTGTGTGAAACTATTTGAAATATGTATTTAGGTTTAACTAAAAGGTAAATTGCACCATGCATGAGTTGATCACTTTTTCAAGATATGGTACATGATTTTGTAATATAGTAAATTGGTAATTCATAATACAATTATTAATGTAAAAATATACATTTTAAATTATAACTAGTGTTGTAAAATCGACACAAAGATATAATTTTATATTATTAATAGTATCACGAGTTAACAATTCATTATATTATAAAATCAGGTATCTAGTCTCTACAAAATGATAAATTTATGGAATAGTTTTGTATTTTATTCTTTCGTTTATAACTTACTCATGATCTATTATTATTATTATTATTATTATTATTATTATTGTTATTATTATTATTATTATTATTATTATTATTATTCTCTTTGTTATTTTATTTGATTTTACTAAATAGAAAATGAATATTGAGAATTGTCTTAAAATATAACTAATTACAATAATTAAACTGACAACATTAATTTTAAAAATAACTTATCTTTAAGAAGACGAGATTATTTTTATACAGTCACAATCACAATCATTATTATGTCATGGGGCTCCTATGTTTAATCGTTATTACTTGATCCTTTTAATTTCTTAAAATTTTAAAACTAATAATTTAAGTAAAATTTGAAAAATATAACATTTCATATTACTTGTGCTTTTAAAATATTTTTTTGCATATGAATTATATTAACTTAAATTGTATTTAATCATATCAATTATGTAGTTTTGTAAATTTATTACACTCATTTGAAAGTTTAAAAGGGTATAAAATATCATCTTTCTCTTGAAATTATAATTTGTCATCAAATAATTTAAAAAATAATAAATTATAATTCTTGCGATTATATATGACAAATTAATCATAGATTAAAATGAGCTATATTAATAATAATAATAATTTATTATAATTTTTTTTATCTCATTCATTATTTTTAAAATTAAGTAAACGTAGGCTTAATAATCAAATAACACCTAAGTCTAACTAAAAAAATAAGATCAAAATTTTAAGAAAATTATGTTATTCTATATTACGATTAGTTAAAAAAAATTGTTGAAAATATATATGCGACAAATTAAAGTATTTTTCTGTTGTTATTCGACACCTCTGAACGAACCCAAAGTTCTATATATTTGGTTTTTTGTTGAGGTTTTGCTTCAAGTGGTGGGTCCCACTGTCTTGGGCAAGAAAAAAACTGTTCAGAACCAGAAAAATTAAGGGGATGTTTGTTTAAGACTGAATATGTCTGAATGATTGAATTAGTCAGTCATTCAGTGCATTTGTTTATGACTGAATGACTAAATCTGTTAGATTTTTGGACTAAATGACTAAATTTAATTTTTTTTGGTTGAATGAATAATTTCTAGCTGAATGATGTAAAAAAAAATAAAATATTAATATTAAATAAATTTATAACAATTTTGAATTTTTTTAGAGGGGTAAAATAGTTAAAATATGTTATTAAGATATTTCAGACATGTCACTTATCAAACAACTTTTTTCATTCGGTATTCAGAAATCTACTTCATTTAGCTCATTCAAATTACTTACGTATTCAGAACTATTTCATTCAGTTTTTATTGGATACCCTCTAAGTTTGGACAAATGAGAAGGCTGTATGACATTTGAAATTTTTTAAATATAACATTTAATATTGCTTGTGGCTTTTAAAATATTTATTAGAATAAGGCAACCCCGATCCATGGGTTATAGTGATGAGCATGTCCAATCCACGGGTTATGGTGAAGTCCGTCCTGTCCATGACTCATAACACAGGGGGCCCGGTTCACGACTCATAACACAGGGGCCCGGTCCACGGGTCGACATGGTGATATAAGGAGCCCGGTCTACGGGTCATGGTGATATAAGGAGGGCCTGGTCTACAGGTCTTAATCGAGATCGGTGCGGTTCTTTGCCATAAAAACGAGATCAATATGGTTCTTCACTATAAAATCAAGATCGACAAGGTTCTTCACTGTAAAATCGAGATCGGCAGATTCGAGAGCGTCAAATAACTTATATTTTGTGGTTCGACAGTTTCAGGGAGTTGTTGTTCGGCTGCTTCGGCGGCTTCGGGAGTATCTCATCAGTTTTACAGACATGACAGTTAATGGGTTTGACTGACTTTTTTAATTACTCTCATTTTATAAATTCTTTATAACAGGAGAATGGGGGATAATGTTG
Organism: Hedera helix; assembly: GCA_947179155.2. Taxonomy (NCBI): domain Eukaryota; kingdom Viridiplantae; phylum Streptophyta; class Magnoliopsida; order Apiales; family Araliaceae; genus Hedera; species Hedera helix. The sequence continues at coordinate 30,659,969 of OX359271.1, read as the reverse complement.
GGATGTAATTATTTGGTCCCATATACATGTATTTTGACAACATGCATAATGAGAGAGTTCTTATTAAAATAGGATTATGTTTCCTTATTTGGGGGAGATAAAAAAATTTAATTTGGAAGCGAATCTATCAATAATTAATTACAGTTATAAGGTGATTCTAAAAAAGATTCTTATTCCTGATTGGTTTCGGATGGATATGATATCTATAAATATAACTACAAGCAATGGATTCAGTACATATTCAATACATCAAATACAACACAACAGAATATGAGGAGGAGGAGAAAAAGAGCGATAAATAATTTGTATTCTCAACATTATTATAGTGGATTTCTTGTCTCTTTCTATAGTTTTTTTCTAATTGATTTTTTTACGTAAAATTCTTGTGTTCTTATTTTATATTTTTATAATTATTTGTGTATTTGACACATTTTTTATTTGTTATTTGATGATTTATACGAGTGGTATAAAATTTAGCGGCAACAAGAATTATATTAGCTGAAATTGTATTCAATCATATCAATTATGTAGTTTTGTAAACACATTCGGTCTCTCTCTTTTGGCTAAAAATTTCTTACACTCATTTGCAAATTTAAAAAGGTATAAAAAATATATTATTTTTCTCTTAAGTTCCACTAACATCCCGTCTCTCTCTTTCTCTTCAAGTGATGTGGGTCCCACTGTCATGGGGAAGGAAACAACCGTTCAGAAACCTGAAAAGCAAAGTTTGGACAAATGCGCTAGCATTACCTGAACAAAAAGAAAATTGTACAAAAGGCTATATAAGATAATCATAAAGGCTACAAGCCTAGAAAGTAGTATTACTTGATCCTTTTAATTTCATTAAATTTTAGAACTAATAATTTAAGTAAAATTTGAAAAATATTTAACATTTCATATTACTTGTGGTTTTTAAAATATTTATTAGAATAAGAATTATATTAATTGAAATACATTCACCCTCCTCTTTCTCTGTTTGGCTAAAAATTTGTTAGTCTAAAAGGGTATAAAATATCTTATAATTTATCATTAAATAATTTTAAAAATAATAAATTATAATTCATGAAATTATATATAACAAATTAATCACAGATTAAAATGAGCTATACTAATAATAATTTATTATAAATAATCTTATCTCATTAATTATTTCTAAAAATGAGCATAAACTTAATAATCAAACAATACCCAAGTCTAACTAAAAAAATAGGATCAAGAAAATTTTATACACACACGTTGTTTGTGTGTGTGTCAGTGTGAGAGACAAATTAAAGTATTTTTCCGTTGTTATTACTTATTAGCCGCGTAAACGAACCCAAAGTTCCATTCCCCTTTTTTTGTTGAGATTTTGCTTCAAGTGGTGGGTCCCACTGTCATTTCTAACCAGCATTTCTTGAGCAGAAAGAAAAATGGTAAAAAGAATACAAGATCAAGAAAGTTTTATATTTGATAATATTGTTCCCCCTCCGTATCCCTCTCTGAGTCTCAAATTTCACCAGCGAGAAAACTCAGTAGTGGTATTTTTTTCTCTCTCCTCGCATTGTACCACGTGAGAAACATACCCATTCTTTTGATTTGATTTTGAGTGAGAGTACATATAATCCCTCACTCTTGGTCCGAAATCCCACTAGTGAGTAACAGTGGTGGTATTTTTTTTTTTTTTTTTTTATTTTTTTTTATTTTTTGATAATGTGGAGGATCCCAACCGCAGTCGGACTAAGTCTCTCCACCCAGGTCAGGTTTTGCGCACAGGCTCTGCCTAAGACATGGTTTCGCCCCGAAACGTGCGACCCATGACCCCGTTACCTGTTAAGGTATAACTATTGTTGCTAGTGGGACTCGAACCCAGGACAGTGGTGGTATTTTCCTTCTCCCCTCCTTCCTTTTGCCCTCCTCCGCCTCCCTCCTCCCTCCATCTTCCTCCTCCTTTCTCCCACCGTATTCTGCTACATGTCTTACCTTTTGCTTTTTCTATTTTGAATGTCTTAGATAATGGTTACTCCGTCGTTTGGGTCTGATGGTATTACTCCCCATATGAAAATGGAGAGCAATGGTAGCGTATTATCTGTTTTTTCTGTTCTAATTTTTTATATTATTTGGGTTTAAAATGTATTAGGGACCTTAGCTCATAGTTTCAGTAATGGTAGCCTGTTTTGTGTTTTTTTCCATCGTTTTTTTTATATTATTTGTGTTTGAAATGGATTAGGGACCTTAGATCCTAGTTTCATTCTTATTTTGATGAGTTTTTCGCTTCAAATAGCTTGTTTTCTATTTTTATTTTTAATTTTTTTGGTGAATGTTTCAGAGTTGCAGCAGAGTTCCTTAACCCAAGCTATGGTGCAGAGTTCCTCATCCCAATCCTTGGTGCAGAGTTCCTCATCCCAATCCTTGGTGCAGAGTTTTTCATTCCCATCTGGAAGTAGCATCTCTGGTACACAATCCCCCAATCCCCTCTTATACTTTTTGTTATGTTTCAGTATTTTTGAATTTTGAGTTAATTTCCATACGAAGTAATGTCATTAGAAAGGGGTGATAAACAAACCAGAAGGAAACCTACTAGAAGGCAAATTCAGGAATACCTCCAAATAGAGTGCCCTATCTGTCAAAATGAGTTTTCCTGGCCATGCCATTTTCTTCCACTTTAAAACAGGGCGTTTCCTGGTAGCTTATTATGTGTTTTTTCCCCTCACTTTTTTGATACTATTTGAGTTTGAAATGTGTTAGGGACCTTAGCTCCTAGTTTTAGTCATGTTAGCTTATTATGTGTTTTTATGTCATTTTTTAATATATTATTTGGGTTTGAAATGTATTTGGGTCCTTAGTTCTTTGATTCATATTTTGATGAGTTTTTGGCTACAAATAGCTTGTTTTCTATCTTTTTAATTTTTTTTTTTGGTGAATGTTTCAGATTTGCAGCAGAGTTCCTCATCCCAAGCCTTGGTGCAGAGTTCATCCCCATCTGGAAGTAACATCTTTGGTACATAATCCCCTTTTATACTTTTTTGTTATATTTCAATATTTTTGAATTTTGAGTTAATTTTCATACGAAGAAATGTCATTAGAAAGAAGTGAGAAACAAACCAGAAGAAACCTATTAGAATGCAAATTCAGGAATACCTCCAAATAGAGTACCCTATACGTCAAAGTGAGTTTTCCTGGCCATGCCATTTTCTCCCACTTTTAAACAGGGTGTTTCTTGATAGAACCAGGTGATAAGATCCTCTCGCTAGGATGCTGCGGGTTTGGCTCCGATTGATATAGTTTCCGTCCTTCGTGCACTCTAGTCCAATTAAACAAGGATCAAAAAATTACATCCAAAAATTTTAATCATTATAAATTGAGATTACAAGTTTTCTTATGAAAATGGTTAACAAATATGTGTTCCATTTAAATCATTAAATCAAAAAATAAAAGAGCTATGCTATCTAATGGAAAATATAAGCACATAATGTCCCTCAAAATCAAATCAAAGATAGGAGGACATTTACGTGTGTAGTTCTTTGACTTGCTAAATAGTTTGAACTTGATGTTGATCTACGTATGTAGCTATTTTTCTCTTTACTATTGCAAATGCTCTATTGTCTTGTGATTTCTTCCTAGGGTAGGAATTGGGAAATTTAGGATGGCTTCATTACTAGACCTAGGAAATTTGTTCGGCTTAACTTGTGTTTTAGATGTAAAACAGCCGTATTTAAAGTAACATTTTATTTTTGAAACAACTAAGTGAGTAACTAAATAAATCTTAGTTTTTTCGGTCTCTGCAAAGGCTTATGTAAAGCTCTACTAACATGATTAGCTACTTTCTCCACTGTATTCTACTATTTTTGTTTTCTTTTTCTTCAGTTTTTATGGTTAAAAACATAAACATGCTTACCTTTCGTCTCTTGTTTGAATGTCTTAGAGAATGACTAGTGGGTCGTTTGAGTCTGATGATTTTACTCTCCGGGTGGAAACGGAGAGTCATGGTAGCTTATCATGTGTTTTTATTTCTTACTTTTTTGGTACGATTTGGGTTTGAAATGTGTTAGGGACCTTAGCTCCTAGTTTCAGTCATGTTAGCTTATTATTTGTTTTTTATGTCATTTTTTTTATACATTATTTGGGTTTGAAATGTATTTTAGGGTCCTTAGTTCTTAGTTTGATTCTTATTTTGATGAGTTTTTGGCTACAAATTGCTTGTTTTCTATTTTTTTTAATTTATTTTTGGTGAATGTTTCAGAGTTGCCGCATAGTTCCTCATCCCAAGCCTTGTGCATAGTTCCTCATCCCAAGCCTTGGTGCAGAGGTCATCCCCATCTGGAAGTAGCATCTCTGGTACATAATCCACTCTTATACTTTTTGTTATATTTCAATATTTTTGAATTATGAGTTAATTTTCATACGATGAAATGTCATTAGAAAGAAGTGAGAAACAAACCAGAAGAAACCTATTAGAAGGTAAATTCAGGAATACCTCCAAATAGAGTACCCTATATGTCAAAGTGAGTTTCCCTTGGCCATGCCATTTTCTCCCACTTTTAAACTGGGTGTTTCCTGATAGAACCAGGTGATAAGATCCTCTCGCTAGGGTGCTGAGGGCTTGCTCCGATTGATTTAGTTTCCGTTCTTCGTGCACTCTAGTCCAATTAAACAAGGATCAAAAAATTAGTTCCAAAATTTTTAATCATTATAAATTGAGATTACAAGTTTTCTTATGAAATCGATCAACAAATATGTGTTCCATTTAAATCATTAAATCAACAAATAAAAGAGCTATGCTATCTAATGGAAAATATAAGCGCATAATGTCCCTCAAAATCAAATCAAAGATAGGAGGACATTTACGTGTGTAGTTCTTTGGCTTGTTAAATAGTTTGAACTTGATGTTGATCTATATATGTAGCTATTTTTCTCTTTACTATTGCAAATGCTCTATTGTCTTGTGATTTCTTCCTAGGGTAGGAATTGGGAAATTTAGGATGGCTTCATTACTAGACCTAGGAAATTTGTTCGGCTTAACTTGTGTTTTAGATGTAAAACAGCCGTATTTATAGTAACATTTTATTTTTGAAACAACTAAGTGAGTAACTAAATAAATCTTATATATTCTGGTCTCTGCAGAGGCCTATGTAAAGCTATAATAACATGAGTAGATACTTTCTCTATCGTATTCTACTATTTTTGTTTTTTTCCCCTGTAGTTTTTATGGTTAAAAACATAAACCTGCTTACCTTTTGTCTCTTGTTTGAATGTCTTGAAGAATGACTAGTGGGTTGTTTGAGTCTGATGATATTACTCTCCAGGAAGAAACGGAGAGTCATGGTAGCTTATTATGTGTTTTTTTTTCCCTTACTTTTTTGGTACGATTTGGGTTTGAAATGTGTTAGGGACCTTATCTCCTAGTTTCAGTCATGTTAGCTTATTATGTGTTTTTTTTTGTCATTTTTTTATATATTATTTGGGTTTGAAATGTATTTTAGGGTCCTTAGTTCTTAGTGTGATTCTTATTTTGATGAGTTTTTGGCTACAATAGCTTGTTTTCTATTCTAATTTTTTTTTTTTTGGTGAATGTTTCAGATTTGCTGCGGAGTTCCTCATCCCAAGCCTTGCTGCAGAGTTCATCCCCATCTGGAAGTAGTATCTTTGGTACATAATCCCCTTTTATTCTTTTTGTTATGTTTCAATATTTTTGAATTTTGAGTTAATTTTCATACGAAGAAATGTCATTAGAAAGAAGTGAGAAACAAACCAGAAGAAACCTATTAGAATGCAAATTCAGGAATACCTCCAAATAGAGTACCCTATACGTCAAAGTGAGTTTTCTCGGCCATGCCATTTTCTCCCACTTTTAAACAGGGTGTTTCTTGATAGAACCAGGTGATAAGATCCTCTCGCTAGGATCCTGAGGGCTTGGCTCCGATTGATATAGTTTCCGTCCTTCGTTCACTTTAGTCCAATTAAACAAGGATCAAAAAATTACTTCCAAAAATTTTAATCATTATAAATTGAGATTACAAGTTTACTTATGAAATTGGATAACAAATGTGTTCCAGTTAAATCATTAAATCAACAAATAAAAGAGCTATGCTATCTAATGAAAAATATAAACACATAATGTCCCTCAAAATCAAATCAAAGATAGGAGGACATTTACGTGTGTAGTTCTTTGACTTGTTAAATCGTTTGAACTTGATGTTGATCTATGTATGTAGCTATTTTTCTCTTTACTATTGCAAATGCTCTATTGTCTTGTGATTTCTTCCTAGGGTAGGAATTGGGAAATTTAGGACGGCTTCATTACTAGACCTGATAAATTTGTTCGGCTAAATTGTGTTTTAGATGTAAAACAGCCGTATTTAAAGTAATATTTTATTTTTGAAACAAATAAGTGAGTAACTAAATAAATCTTAGATTTTCTGGTCTCTGCAGAGGCCTATGTAAAGCTCTAATAACATGAGTAGATTCTTTCTCTACCGTATTCTACTATTTTTGTTTTTTTTCCTTTTAGTTTTTATGGATAAAAACATAAACATGCTAACCTTTTGTCTCTTGTTTGAATGTCTTAGAGAATGACTAGTGGGTCGTTTGAGTCTGATGATATTACTCTCCGGGTAGAAGTGGAGAGTCATGGTAGCTTATTATGTGTTTTTTTCTCCCTACTTTTTTGGTACGATTTGGGTTTGAAATGTGTTTGGGACCTTAGCTCCTAGTTTCAGTCATGTTAGCTTATTATGTGTTTTTTTTGTCATTTTTTTGTATATTATTTTGGTTTGAAATGTATTTTAGGGTCCTTAGTTCTTAGTTTGATTCTTATTTTGATGAGTTTTTGGCTACAAATTGCTTGTTTTCTATTTTTTTTAATTTTTTTTTGGTGAATGTTTCAGAGTTGCCGCATAGTTCCTCATCCCAAGCCTTGCTGCATAGTTCCTCATCCCAAGCCTTGGTGCAGAGGTCATCCCCTTCTGGAAGTAACGTCTCTGGTGCATAATCCACTCTTATACTTTTTGTTATATTTCAATATTTTTGAATTTTGAGTTAATTTTCATACGAGGTAATGTCGTTAGAAAGAAGTGAGAAACAAACCAGAAGGAAACCTATTAGAAGGCAAATTCAGGAATACCTCCAAATAGAGTACCCTATATGTCAAAGTGAGTTTTCCTCGCCATGCCATTTTCTCCCACTTTTAAACCTGGTGTTTCCTGATAGAACCAGGTGATAAGATCCTTTCGCTAGGATGTTGAGGGCTTGGCTCCGACTGATATAGTTTTCGTCCTTCGTGCACTCTAGGCCAATTAAATGTGGTTCAAAAAATTAGTAATTTTTTTTAATCATTATAAATTGAGATTACAAGTTTTCATAAGAAATTAGTGAACAAATATGTGTTCCATTTAAATCATTAAATCAACAAATAAAGAGCTACGCTATCTGATGGAAAATATAAGCACATAATGTCCCTCAAAATCAAATCAAAGATAGGAGGACATATACGTCTGTAGTTATCTGACTTGTTAAATAGTTTGAACTTGATGTTGATCTATGTATGTAGCTATTTTTCTATTTACTATTGCAATGCTCTATTGTCTTGTGATTTCTTCCTAGGGTAGGAATTGCGAAATTTAGGATGGCTTCATTACTAGACCTAGGAAATTTGTTCGGCTTAACTTTTGTTTTAGATGTAGAACAACCGTATTTAAAGTAACATTTTATTTTTGAAACAACTAAGTGAGTAACTAAATAAATCTTATGTTTTCTGCTCTTTGCAGAGTCCTATGTAAAGCTCTAATAACATGATTAAATACTTTCTCCACTGTATTTTACTATTTTTGTTTTTTTCCCCTTTATCTTTTATCTTTTGTCTTTCTTTTGAATGTCTTAGAGAATGGTTAGTGGGTCGTTTGAGTCTGATGATATTACGCCCCAGATAGGAACGGAGAATCATGGTAGCTTATTATGTGTTTTTTCCCCCTTACTTTTTTGATGCTATTTGAGTTTGAAATGTGTTAGGGACCTTAGCTCCTAGTTTCCGTCATGTTAGCTTATTATGTGTTTTTTATGTCATTTTTTTATATATTATTTGGGTTTGATATGTATTAGGATCCTTACTTCTTTGTTTGATTCTTATTTTGATGAGTTTTTGGCTACAAATAGCTTGTTTTCTATTTTTTTAAAAAAAATTTGGTGAATGTTTCAGAGTTGCCGCATAGTTCCTCATCCCAAGCCTTGCTGCATAGTTCCTCATCCCAAGCCTTGGTGCAGAGGTCATCCCCATCTGGAAGTAGCATCTCTGTTACATAATTCCCTTTTATACTTTTTGTTATATTTCAATATTTTTGTATTTTGAGTTAATTTTCATACGAAGAAATGTCATTAGAAAGAAGTGAGAAACAAACCAGAAGAAACCTATTAGAAGGTAAATTCAGGAATACCTCCAAATAGAGTACCCTATATTTCAAAGTGAGTTTCCCTGGCCATGCCATTTTCTCCCACTTTTAAATAGGGTGTTTCCTGATAGAACCAGGTGATAAGATCCTCTCGCTAGGGTGCTGAGGGCTTGCTCCGATTGATTTAGTTTCCGTTCTTCGTGCACTCTAGTCCAATTAAACAAGGATCAAAAAATTAGTTCCAAATTTTTTAATCATTATAAATTGAGATTACAAGTTTTCTTATGAAATCGGTCAACAAATATGTGTTCCATTTAAATCATTAAATCAAAATATAAAAGAGCTATGCTATCTAATGGAAAATATAAGCACATAATGTCCCTCAAAATCAAATCAAAGATAGGAGGACATTTACGTGTGTAGTTCTTTGACTTGTTAAATCGTTTGAACTTGATGTTGATCTATGTATGTAGCTATTTTTCTCTTTACTATTGCAAATGCTCTATTGTCTTGTGATTTCTTCCTAGGGTAGGAATTGGGAAATTTAGGACGGCTTCATTACTAGACCTGATAAATTTGTTCGGCTAAATTGTGTTTTAGATGTAAAACAGCCGTATTTAAAGTAACATTTTATTTTTGAAACAAATAAGTGAGTAACTAAATAAATCTTAGATTTTCTGGTCTCTGCAGAGGCCTATGTAAAGCTCTAATAACATGAGTAGATTCTTTCTCTACCGTATTCTACTATTTTTGTTTTTTTCCCCTGTAGTTTTTATGGATAAAAACATAAACATGCTAACCTTTTGTCTCTTGTTTGAATGTCTTACAGAATGACTAGTGGGTCGTTTGAGTCTGATGATATTACTCTCCGGGTAGAAACGGAGAGTCATGGTAGCTTATTATGTGTTTTTTTCTCCCTACTTTTTTGGTACGATTTGGGTTTGAAATGTGTTTGGGACCTTAGCTCCTAGTTTCAGTCATGTTAGCTTATTATGTGTTTTTTTTGTCATTTTTTTGTATATTATTTGGGTTTGAAATGTATTTTAGGGTCCTTAGTTCTTAGTTTGATTCTTATTTTGATGAGTTTTTGGCTACAAATTGCTTGTTTTCTATTTTTTTTAATTTATTTTTGGTGAATGTTTCAGAGTTGCCGCATAGTTCCTCATCCCAAGCCTTGCTGCATAGTTCCTCATCCCAAGCCTTGGTGCAGAGGTCATCCCCTTCTGGAAGTAACGTCTCTGGTGCATAATCCACTCTTATACTTTTTGTTATATTTCAATATTTTTGTATTTTGAGTTAATTTTCATACGAGGTAATGTCGTTAGAAAGAAGTGAGAAACAAACCAGAAGGAAACCTATTAGAAGGTAAATTCAGGAATACCTCCAAATAGAGTACCCTATATGTCAAATTGAGTTTTCCTCGCCATGCCATTTTCTCCCACTTTTAAACCTGGTGTTTCCTGATAGAACCAGGTGATAAGATCCTTTCGCTAGGATGTTGAGGGCTTGGCTCCGTCCGATATAGTTTTCGTCCTTCGTGCACTCTAGGCCAATTAAATGTGGTTCAAAAAATTAGTAAATTTTTTTAATCATTATAAATTGAGATTACAAGTTTTCATAAGAAATTAGTGAACAAATATGTGTTCCATTTAAATCATTAAATCAACAAATAAAGAGCTACGCTATCTAATGGAAAATATAAGCACATAATGTCCCTCAAAATCAAATCAAAGATAGGAGGACATTTACGTCTGTAGTTATCTGACTTGTTAAATAGTTTGAACTTGATGTTGATCTATGTATGTAGCTATTTTTCTATTTACTATTGCAATGCTCTATTGTCTTGTGATTTCTTCCTAGGGTAGGAATTGGGAAATTTAGGATGGCTTCATTACTAGACCTAGGAAATTTGTTCGGCTTAACTTTTGTTTTAGATGTAGAACAACCGTATTTAAAGTAACATTTTATTTTTGAAACAACTAAGTGAGTAACTAAATAAATCTTAGGTTTTCTGCTCTTTGCAGAGTCCTATGTAAAGCTCTAATAACATGATTAAATACTTTCTCATATGTATTCTACTATTTTTGTTTTCCCCCCCTTTAGTTTTTATGGTTAAAAACATTAACATGCTTTTTTTTTATCTTTCTTTTGAATGTCTTAGAGAATGGTTAGTGGGTCGTTTGAGTCTGATGATATTACTCCCCAGATAGAAACGGAGAGTCATGCTAGCTTATTATGTGTTTTTTCTCCCTCACTTTTTTGATACTATTTGAGTTTGAAATGTGTTAGGGACCTTAGCTCCTAGTTTCAGTCATGTTAGCTTATTATGTGTTTTTTATGTCATTTTTTTATATATTATTTGGGTTTGAAATGTATTAGGATCCTTACTTCTTTGTTTGATTCTTATTTTGATGAGGTTTTGGCTCTTGACTGATATAGTTTCCGTCCTTCGTGCACTCTAGGCCATTTAAATAAGGATCATAAAATTAGTTCAAAAAATTTTAAACATTATAAATTGAGATTACAAGTTTTCGTAAGAAATTGGTTAACAAATATGTGTTCCATTTAAAATATTACATTAACAAATAAAAGAGCTACGCTATGTAATGGAAAATATAAGCACATAATGTCCCTCAAAATCAAATCAAAGATAGTAGGACATTTACGTGTGTAGTTCTTTGACTTGTTCAATAGTTTGAACTTGATGTTGATCTATGTATGTAGCTATTTTTCCCTTTACTAGAACAAATGCTCTATTGTCTTGTGATTTCGTCCTAGGGGAATTGGGAAATTTAGGGTGAGTTCATTACCAGAACTAAAAAATTTGGTCGGCTTAACTTGTGTTTGACATGTGCCGTATCTAATTTAACATTTTATTTGTGAAAAAACTAAGTGAGTAACTAAATATTAGGGGCTTTTTGGTCTTTGCAAAGGCCTATGTAAAGCTCGAATAACATGATTACATACTTTTTCCACCGTATTCTACTATTTTTGTTTTTTTTTTCTTAAATGATTAAAAACATAAACATGCTTGCACCTTTTGCTTTTTTTTCTTCTTAGATAATGGCTAGTGGGTCGTTTGAGTCTAATGATATTAGTCCCCCTATGGAAACGGAGAGTCATGGTAGCTTGTTGTGTGTTTTTTTTCTCTCATTTTTTTTGATATTATTTGTGTTTGAAATGTGTTAGGGATCTTAGCTCCTAGTTTCAGTCATGGTAGCTTAATCTGTGTTTTTTTTTTCCTTATTTTTTAAAACATTATTTGTGTTTGAAATGTTTTATGGACCCTAGTTCCTAGTTTCATTCTTATTTTGATGAGTTTTTGGGTTTGAATGGCTTGTTTTCTATTTGTTTTTCTGATTTTTTTGGTGAATGTTTCAGATTTGCAGCAGAGTTCCTCATCCCAGGCCTCGGTGCAGAGTTCCTCGTCCCAATCCTTGGTGCGGGGTTCTTCATCCCCATCTGGAAGTAGCATCTCTGGTACAAAATCCCCTCTTATACTTTTTGTTATATTTTCATATTTTTGAATTTTGAGTTAAATTCCATTCGAAGAAATGCCATTAGAAAGAAGTGAGAAACTTGCCAAAAGGAAATCTACTAGAAGGCAAATTCAGGAATACCTCCAAATAGAGTGCCCTATCTGTCTAAGTGAGTTTTCCTGGCCATGCTATTTTATTATTCGACTTTAAAACAGGGCGTTTCTTTGCAGGACCAGGGGGATAAGATCCTCTTGCTAGGAAGCCGAGGGCTTGTCTCCGACTGATATAATTTCCTCCCTTCATACACTGTAGACCAATTAGAGAAGGATCGAAAAATTAGTTTCAAAAATTTTAATCATTAATCGTGATTACAAGTTTTCATAAGAAATTGGTTAAACAAATATCAGGTCCATTTAAATCATTAAATCAACAAATAAAAGAGCTATGCTATGTAATGGAAAATATAAGCACATTATGTCCCTCAAAATCAAACTTCTTGAGTACTGAACAATGCAGTTAACTTACAACACTAGATACGAGGAATAATAGACACAGGATCATCATCGGTTGTGTCAACTTACATCATAAACAAATTTATTAACTTTCAATGAAGATTCTTTTTTAATTTTCTTTTCCACCAAGTTGAAGATTCTCATCTTTGTTGACTAAAAGATTGAATAGTTACACCAAAAGATAACATTGAAGTTATATATAAGTATATTTGAATGACATTCCTTTACCTCTTCCAAGTTAAATATTATATACTAATGTCCTATCACAGTTAGTGCTGCGCAGCGTAACACAGAAGTAAGTGCTCTCTCTCTCTCTCTCTATATATATATATATATGGTTTCCTTTGTACAGTGTTCCTTGACTTCTAGTGTTCCTTCAATTTGTTTTGTAATCCAAAAAACAATCACTTTGTCAATCTGTATAATCTCAGCCTGACCTTATAATCCAAATGTGAAGAACTTTGCACTCCTGTCAACTAAACTCAGGCGTCCCAATTCAACTGACTTCAAAATATAATAACATTGGAATACTTTGATCTGACCACAGTGTCTGTAGGATACAATGCATTTGGTATCTTCCCTTCCTTAGTAATCTACCCAGGAAATGTCTTAGGTGTTGTGTCTCGCCAATGGAGGTAGTCCTAGCTAAGATTACAGGTTGAGTTTGGAAACTGCTTATTGAGGATAACAATAAAATAGTAGTAATTATCTATTTGTTATACTTTAGATAAGTATGTAATAGGTGATTAATGTTTATCAATAGTTAGGAGTCTTAATATATTTATATATATATATTAGTGCAACTAGTAATCAATTATTATTCAAGGAATACAATTCAGCAATTTCTATCTTCTCTTAATTTATTGTTCTATTATGGTATCAAGAGCTTTAGAGCCTAACGGCAATTTTTTTTTTTCCTTCCTGATCCTTCATTGTTGATTAGCCAATCTTGTTACAACAATCTACCCATTATTCTTCTTCATTATTTTCCCAATCTCTTGTTTTTCCTATTACCCAGAAAATAATTCTTTCATCATTCTCTCAGTTTCCATCTCTATGGAAGAAAATACTATTTATCCATCTCTAGATTTTCAATCCTCTCCATACGATCCCAAATGGTGGCGTGATCCTCCATCTTCTTCAACTATCTCAGATGATTTTGCTTATGCTTGTTCTCATGAGTTGCAAGATAAATTTTCCATAAACAGTCCCGTCTCCATGGCCGATCAAATATACGGTCCATTTCCAGCCTTTGACGACTCTTTCGTTGATGAAAATGATGATTGTGAGTTTCCAAATGACACAACATCAAATTGGTATTTAGATGATCTTTTTGATCAACTTGATTGCTTACAAAAGCTACCTACTCAATCTGTCAAAAGTTATCTTGACGAAGCGAGATCGCTTCTTTATGCGCTTGAAAGCGCAGGAGGTTCTCTGAGTGAGTCAGAGTTTACCAATTTTTTAGTTGAAGGCCTTGATGATACTCTTTTCAAAAGAGTTCATATTTATTATTATTTGATGAATCCTTCCTTGAATGATTTGTCCACTTTACTCTTTGGACATGAAAAAATGCTACTACAATTCGCTTCCATTGATATTTTTCCAAATGAGCCTACGATTGTTGAGCCTAATGATATTCCTTTATCTGAGATTACACAGATTACGCATCCTCACGACACGGCATGTTCGATTGGTTTTTCTTCATTCTTGCCTGATAATTTTATATTACTAGTTCCAGAAAGTTGTCACCTTCCAAAGTCACACCTAGTAACCTCATTTTTCTCTCATCTGCAAGGTCATTCACATCCTTCTCTGGATGTCTTTGAGAATCCATTTTTGGTTTATGATATCTGCATGCACTCTGATGATGTTATTAATGGAGTTTCTCCTCTCATAGCACTTGAAGGTTTATATGGTCTTTGGCAAAACACTGAATCACGTTTCTGTCATGAATACTTGTTTGGAAGTTTACAAAATGGAGTTTTATGGCTTGCTTTTAGATCCACGCTAGAAAGGAATGCTATGCCAAAAGCGGTTGAGTTATCTATTTATGTTCAAGTGCATCAGACAATTTTAACACTGTCCATTCTTGACTTCAGTCGACAACATCTTCATGAAATGTGGTTGCTTGGGTTCGTTTTTGATAGAGGAAAGCTGAAATATAAACTCAAATTGCTTCAATACAGCCTTTGGTTTGAGGGGGAGTATTGAGGATAACAATAAAATAGTAGTAATTATCTATTTGTTATACTTTAGATAAGTATGTAATAGGTGATTAATGTTTATCAATAGTTAGGAGTCTTAATATATTTATATATATATATTAGTGCAACTAGTAATCAATTATTATTCAAGGAATACAATTCAGCAATTTCTATCTTCTCTTAATTTATTGTTCTATTACTGCTGTTACTTAATAATCCCCAGGAAGAGAATACCTTCATGAGCATCTAAATATTAACAAGTTTATTGAACAGCTTCAATGAATAGCTTAAAATTAATTACAACACAAAGAATCACATACTCCCACAACTGTTGAGTGATATTGCTCTTTTAATATTGCACTTATTTGCATTTCTTCATTGAAATATTTTTTGTATATATTTCACTTGGAGCCTACATTTTATTTTGTTTGTTTCTGTTTATATTTGAAAAAATTGCTTTCCTCATCTGTATTAGTAGAAGGATGTAAGAAAATTTCTGCTTATGTTGTTATTGAATATCAGTTTTATAGTTTTGAGCTCACGCGTGGTGTTCCCATCTGCATTATCTTTATTCTCTCACATTGGGCCGATATATATAGTCTTTTGTTTTGAACTGAAGTGAGCATCATTGATAACTTATTGCACATCCAAGTTCAGAAACTACATCAACATCCATTAAATAGTGACGAACCATTTTTCATATAACAGGAAACAAAAAACAATTTATAGCTAACAAAATTTATCTGTAACAATTTTCTCAAATGTCAAGAAAGAGGGAACTCTAGCAATGGCATTAGCTGCACTAGCAATCCTAGGCCACAGATCAGCAACTCCTTTTCCAATTGGGCCAGTAATAGCAGACCCTTTCATTTCTCCCTTTGGATTCACAATGACACCAGCATTGTCTTCAAAATACATGGTCTTATATTAGGGGTGATATTTTTGAATTTATTATAATTTATATAATTATGCTGTTGGATAAAACTCAATCTGTGTTTGAGTTCGGATTGGAGTTTCGATTCAAGTGATGAAAGAGTAAGCCTATTATTTGGCTAGGTAGTGAATTTTTTCAAAAAATCCATTTGTTCTTTAATAATTGAATCTTATGGTTGGTCAATATATTGTATTTATGCTTATATTTCGGTAATAAGAATAATTTAATTTTACGTAAGATGCTCCTCATAAGAAAATAGTTTACTTCAAAAGTTATATTATCTAAGTAATAATAAAAGTACACTTATATATGATATATAATAATAATACTTATATTTCATTAATAGTTCAAATTAATGTTAGGTAAAACAATCTTTGTGAAAAAATTGTTTTGTTTTCAAATTATATTCTATATTATTTAATAATGGTGAAATTAATATCAAGTAATATATATGATCTTACAATTTATTTACTTTTTATGATATATTCTATGTTATTTAATAATGTTGAAATTAATATCAAGTAATATGATCGAACAATTTATTTACTTTTTATGATATATTCAATGCAAGAGTAATAATGTTTTTTTTCCTCTGACTATATAATCTAAATAGTAATAAGTTTTATTTTATTTGACAAAATTGAGTTTTTATAGTCAAATTGATTATTTATAAAATTCCAAACTTCTTATTCTTGCTTTTATAATTTGCCCATGTTAATACTTATTTTGGCACTACTCATCTTATGCTCATCTTTTGATTGTCTATGTTTTGTTCACATATAGTCTGTGTTTTTTGTAAAGTTATTTCTTGCAATTTTTACAGATTCCGTTCTTGTCCAAAGTATCTCTCAGATGGGTTATACTTTGTCTATTATTCCTGGTACGATTTATTATTTTCATTTTTTTTCTACCTTTTGTTGTGCTTATGCAATTACTGTATACTAACATGTACACCTTGTGCAAAAAATTGGTCTTATTTTAGAGAGATGATATTTTTGAAATTTTATTATAATTTATATAATTATGCTATTGGATAAAACATCAATATGTGTTTTGAGTTCGTGTTGGTATTTCGATTCAAATGAAGAAAAAGTAAGCCATTCTTTTTTTGGCTTGGTAGTGAAAATTTTCAAAAAAGCTAATCTTAATTTTCAATATGTTCTTTAATATTGAATCCTATGGTTGGTCAATATATTATATTTATACTTATATCCTATTGATGGAAATAATTTAATAATATTTCTAGTGATCCTCGTAAGAAGGTAGTTTACTTCAAAAGTTATATTATCTAAATAATAATAAAAATATACTTGTATATGATATATAATTATACTTATATTTTCATAATAGTGTCAAATTCATGTTAGGTAAAACAATCTTTGTGAAAAAATTGTTTTGTTCTCAAATTATATTCTCTATTATTTGATAATGGTGAAATTAATATCAAGTAATATGATCTTAAAATTTATTTACTTTTTATGATATAATCAATGCATGAGTAATACTCCCTCTGTCCCGTAAAGACCGACTTAGTTTAACTTTTCTGATCAAATTGACCAATTTAGAATTAATAATTAAATAAATTTATTTATATTTTTGAACTTTCAAAAATCGGATATTATAGTAAATTAAACATAGTTTCTTGTGATTATAGTCTCTTTACATATATTTAAAGGAAAATGAGATAAATTCTGATTTTAAAATTGGTCAATTTGACTTCAAAATTTAGGCTAAGCCAGTCTTTACGGGACGGAGGGAGTAGTGTTTGTGCACATAAAACTATTATAAAATTTATTATTGTATCTATACTTTTATTTTAATAATAGTAGCAATTTAATATTGAGAAAGATAAACTCGATATGTTATATTAATATTGTAATGAAAACGACAACAAATTTAGTGTAGGAAAGTTTAATTAATTTAGGAATAATAAAAGTTGACCTAATTTAGGAAATGTAAAACGCCATACAAAAATTGCTTTGTCCATTATATTTTAATCAAAATAGTAACAAATTCATGTTAGGTAAGGTGATTTTTATGCGAAAATTTCTTTTTTTCTCCGACTATATTAATCTAAGTAGTAATAATTTTTATTTTATTTGAAAAAGTTGAGTTTTTATATTCAAATTGATTATTTATAAAATTCCAAACTTCTTATTCTCGCTCTTATAATATGTGCGTGTTAATACTTGTTTTGGCACTAGTCATCTTTTTTTGCTCTTCTTCTTTTGATTGTCTATGTTTTGTTCACATATAACCTTTGTGCTTTTTGTTGAGTTATTTCTTGAAATTTTCCAAATTTTGTTCCTCTCCGAAGTGTTTCAGATGGGTTCTACTTTACCCATTATTCCTGGTACGATTTATTATTTGCATTTTTTTCTACCTTTTAATGTGCTAACATAACATGTACACCTTGTACCATGAAATTGGCCTTATTTTAGAGATGATATTTTTGAATTTTTATTATAATATATATGATTATGCTATTGGATAAAACATCTATCTGTGTTTGAGTTTTGATTGGAATTTCTGTTTATGTGAAGAAAGAGAGCCTATTTTTTCCCTAAAACAATATACTCTAAGTAGTAATAAATTTTATTTTATTTGACTCAACATTATATGAGTATCTTATTGGATAAAACATCTATCTGTGTTTGAGTTATGTTTGGAATTTCTGTTTATGTGAAGAAAGAGTAAGCAGATTTTTACTCTAAGTAGTAATAAGTTTTAATTTATTTGGCAATGTTGAGTTTTTATATTCAAATTGATGATTTATAAAATTCAAAACTTCTTATTCTTGCTTTTACAATTTGTGCATGTTAATACTTATTTTGGCCTCATGCTCTTCTTTTGATTGTCTATGTTTTGTTCACATATAGTCTCTGTGTTTTTTGTTATTTCTTGAAATTTTACAGATTTCGTTTCTACCCAAAGTATCTCTCAGATGGGTTTTACTTTGCACATAATTCCTGGTACGATTTACTATTTTTTTTTTTTTCTACCTTTTGTTGTGCTTGTGTAATTACTAACATGTACACCTTGTGCAAAGCACATGGTCTTATTTTAAAGAGATGATATTTGTGAATTTCTATTATAATTTATACAATTATGCTCAGAGGCGGAGCCAGGAGTAGGCTTTACAGGCTATAGCCTGGCTCCAAATTATACCTCCTGTATTAGAACTATCCCCATACCAGTAGAAGATGTCAACTTGTTTCATCTTTATACTGCCTATAGCCTGGCTTATGCTGCCTATAGCCTGGATGTATGCTGTAGGCCGGCTCCGCCCCTGATTATGCTGTTTATCAATAAACGTTTAAGCTTGGGTTGGAATTTTGATTCAATTGAAAAAAACAATGTTCTAAGGCAGGCGGGCGCCCCCGGGGGGGGGGGGGGGGGGGTATAGGCGAGATTTTCTATTTTAAGCTAATTTTAATATTTTATCTTACATTTATCCAGACAAAACAATAATATAAATATAAAACAAAACAATCTGTAATAAAGGTAATAAAGGCTTTTGCTTAAGGTTCAAAACATATATTTGCCAAAATCAAAGTTTAAACACAAGCATGCAATTGTTCAAAGTTCAAACACAAACAAATAATAAAAAATACAAATTAATAGTCCTCATCTCCGTATTCCTCTATATCTCTAACTCTTCTTCTCCATATCTCTCCAAGATAATGTCCCCATCAGAATCACACTTATACTCCTCATCTCAAATTATATTCTCTACTATTTAATAATGGTGAAATTAATATCAAGTAAGATGATCTTACAGTTTATTTATTTTTTTATGATATATTCAATGCATGAGTAATACTGTTTGTTGTGCACATAAAATTATTATAAAATATATTGTCGTATGTGTACTTTTATTTTAATAATAGTAGCAATTTAATACCGATTAGTATAAACTTGAATATATTATTATATTTAAGTTCTAATAAAAACAATAACAAATTTAGTGTAGGAAATGTAATTCTGTGTGTGCACACCTAGAAAGGGGGTTGAATAGATGTTTATGCTTTAATACAATAAATGATGACAAATTAAAACTTTCTAGAAATTACTTAATCCAGACAGGTATGTCTGCATGCTTTTGGGTGTCTGTTTTAGTTCAAGTTCTTCAACAGTTTAAATCCAGATATGATACTCTGTCTGATTTAGACGAAATATTTTATCAGATTACAAACCTTAATATAAACCGTGTGTGAACTAAGATGTGTTGCAGAATGAAATCACAAACAATAATAAATTTAGACCTGGCAAACGGGCCGGGCTGGCCCAAACGGGCCGAGCTAAAATGGCCAAAGTTTTTTTGGGTTGAAAATATGAGGCCCGGGTTGGGCCGGGCCGGGCCAGCCCGCGGGCTATTTTTCCCCTGACAAATCATTTGACAGAAAAATCAGAAATCTATGAGAACCAAATAAAACTTGAAGATCATCAGTCTCACAATAATATGAAATTAATTAAAACTGGAGCGTACAATGATGGATCTACACAGACTTTGAATGATTAAAGTAATAAACAAAACAAACAAGTAGCCTTTACGCAACCAAAAATCAAACAGTCAACTAGCGTGGGAATATAGTGGAAAGGGAAAAATTTATGCCTACACGCATGTAAGACAATCGCTAATGAATCCCGAAAAATAATTGATAAAACACGAAAAAATTATATATATATATATATATATATATAATAAAGCTTTTGAAGATATAGATCTGAGTCTATGGCGTCAGGTCGTTTCCATATGGCATGAGTCTGCTTAGGTAGGTGTCGGTCTGGGTTTATGTTTATTCAGAAACAAGAGACTTTTAGGTTATCCTTGTGATTTGGTTTAGGCTCCAGTTTCATTAGTAAGATCTTCTTCTACCTTGTCTTTTGTTTATCACCCTTTTGCAGAAAGTGTCTTAATGCCTTGAGAACAGTATTCAAAATATGAGTAGACTGTTCAGATCCAACTCTTCAGCTAGCCATAGGTCAAGCCTTTCTTCTATTCCTGATTTTATCAACCAGGAAGAACACAGTTATGATAATTTAAGTCAAGACCTTGGAAATTGGAACATACCTAATGTTTCACCTAAAGAAATTTACAAGTCAACTTTTTCGGATAATTTCAAATCTGATTATAATGTTAAAACTGTTGAAAAGGTTTATGCTATTAATAAAGAACATGAAAATTGCTCTTTATTAATTAATGAAGTTATTAAAAAACATAGACTTAAAGGATATAATTTTATTCATATAGGTCTAATTCAAGTTGCAGTTAAACCCCTAAGCATTAAAGGTATTAATTCTAGCATCCTTTTATGTTTGCGTGATGCTAGATATTTAAATTATGTTCCCAGCATCTTAGGCATAATGGAATCTAGTTTGCATAATGGACCTGTCCATTTTAACTGCTTTCCAGATTTTACATTAAGTCTAAGTGACCCACATTTGTTAAAAGCATTAACTTTAAATATCAAAACAGCTGGAGAAATCACCCAAATGATTGAGGGATCCCAGGCCCTTGCTTTGATATTTAGAATTTATTATAAAACTATGAAAACTAATTTAAATGTGAAAGCTTTAAGTAAAAGTCCTAAAGATAAAACTATTCTTATTCAGAGTAGCACGAGTGATGCTAATATCCAAGTTCCAAAGACTATTCTTTGGAGAGATATAAATCTCCCGAGGCAATGGATATTAGAAAATGAAATGCCCCAGAGACCAGTTAATAATAACATAATGAATTTAGAAAATATTAAACAATACTTAGATGGAACTGTTCGGATAAGTTTTGATGATTCAAGACTTAGACGATCCTTAGTCATTGAAGATATTAATAGTACTATAACACCTTCTGTTAGTAATACTATAGCATCTTCTAGAAAAGATCCAGAGTTATTAAGTAAAAATACACTTCAAAATATTAAGCTAAAAGGAATTATCAATGAAGGACAGACTAGTCAGCCCTGTTATAATAATGAAACTATAAGTCAGGATGGAGATAATGAACAACAATTATCACCTACACAGTCTGATTTTGAAGCTATTAACCATCAACTTAGAGTTTTAAGTAAAGAATTCAAACCTAAATGGGAAAGACTAACTAATGATTTTAATTCGAAAGAAAATAAAAATAAAAGACATCAATTTCGAGAAAACCATAATGAAATTGATAGAGAAAAGGTAATTAAAAAATGGAAAAAATTTGTGCTTAAAGAAAAGATAAATATTACATTTTATTCATGGTATGAAAGATATTATGGAAAATGTAATGTTATAACTAAAAAACAGTGGGTTAAGGAAGATAAAACTAAAGTTTCCTCTAGTCATCCTCCTTTGGAAACAATAATAATAAAAGTTCAAAACACTTCTGTCACTGCTAGTCCTTTCAAGATTGCTGAAGGAACTAATATTAATGAAAAGAAGATTATTGAACAAAATAATTTCACTAACCAATATTTAGCAACTCTAGGAAAACAGTTAGATAAAATTGAAGAAAAGTTTGAAGATAAAATTATCAGTCAAGATGATAAAATAGAAAAACCCTTGTTAAACTTACCCCAAAATAGGCAAGGTCTAGGATTACCTAGTTCTGATAAACAATTAATAAAAACCTTGGATAAGTTATTTAAAAATCTAGAAACTACTGCTGAGTCTAGTGGATCTAAGTCTTTAGCCGTCATTGAAAAATATGATAGCCAAAGAGAAGATTCTAGTAATAGTGAGTCTACCACCACAGATAATTCTACTATTGAAGAAATTGAAAATCAATTTAGGAAATTAACTTTTAAAAACCCAACTGTTACCAGTCAGACAAAAAATTGGTATTCTAAACCAACCCCTCCAGACTTACAGTTTGAAGAAAGGAATTTAGATAATCAATTCTCTGTTTCTGCTAATAAGATTTATGAATGGAACATAGATGGGATTAGTGAACAAGAATTATTAAATAAATTAAATCATGTCCATGGTAGCCAATAGTTATTTAACCAACTATGTTGTCCTAACCCAGCCAGATATTGTTGAATTACTTGCTAGTGGTTTTACAGGAATACTTAGGTCTTGGTGGGAAAAACACCTAACTGAAGACTCTAGGTATAGTATTATTCATGCTGTTCAAACTGATCAAGAAGGTAACCCTGTATTTAATGAAGACATAGGTTTTGCCCCTTCTGATGGAGTCAACACATTAATTTACACCATAATTAAACATTTTATTGGAACACCTAGTAACATAACTGATAGAATTCATGATCAGTTAAGTAATTTATCTTGCCCAACTTTAAGTGATTTTAGATGGTACAAAGACGTGTTTACCTCTAGAGTTATGATGCGTGATGATAGTAACAAGCCTTTTTGGAAAGAAAAATTTGTTAATGGATTACCTAATTTATTTGCCCATAAAATTCGTGAAGAATTAAGTAAAAATTTAGGTTTCATAGATTATGATAATTTAACCTATGGTGATATAATTAGTCAAATACAAAAAACAGGACTTAAAATGTGTATTGATTTTAAAATTAGTAAACAAGCCAATAAAGATAAAAACAAAGCTAAATATGAGTTAGGCTCTTTCTGTGAACAATATGGTCTGCCCCCTATTGCTCCTTCTAGAAAGAAAAGTCACCATAAAAAAGATAAATTTAGAAAACATAGATACAATAACAAAGAAAATTATTATAAAAAATCTCCCAAAAATACAAGTTATAAAAAACCCTATAAGAAGAAAACTTATAAAAAATTTGATAAAAGTAAAGTCATTTGTCATAATTGTGGTAAATCAGGTCATTATAAAAATGAATGCAAAGTCAAAGAAAAACTAAAACAATTAAAAATATCCGAAGAAGATAGTAATCAGATAATTGAGTTAATGAGAATAGAAAATAGTTCTAGTAATGATGAACAAGAAGAATATTATTCTCAGTCTTCCAGTGAAACTAATAATTCAACTTCTGATAATGAAAGTCCTAAAATAACTTTAGGATGTACTGATACTTGTTGTAATAAATCCTTAAATGTTTTAAGTAAACAAGAGGAAGAACAAGGCTTATTAATTGATCTAATTAGTAAAATTTCTGATCCACAGTTAAAAATTCAATATACTAAACAATTAAAAGATCTTTTTAACAAAGAAACTCCAACTAATAAAATGAATAAGCTAAAAGAAAAACCTGTTTTCAGCCTTAATAAGACTTTAGAAAGATTTAAAGGTCCGGTAAAAGAAATAACTTTACCTGAATTAAACCAAGAAGTTAATAATTTAAAACGAGAAATTTCTAAATTAAAATCAGAAATCCCTGAGTTAAGGGATGAAATTAATAAACTTAAAGAAAAGGATACATTGTTAGTTAATAACTCCTCTGATAGTGAAGATAACGAAGAAGCTGAAACTTCTAAAGTTAATAACTCAGATAGTGATAATGAAACTCTTAATCAACAAGGATTATCTTTAAGTATATTAAAATCTCTAACCATCCAAAAATGGTATATTAAAGTCACTATAATTATTAACAAAAACTTCACTTTAGAAATCCCGGCCTTAGTTGATACTGGTGCTGACTTGAATTGCATTCAAGAAGGTCTTATCCCAACTAGGTATTATGTAAAAACTGCTGAAAGAATGACATCTGCTAATGGAAGTAAAATGGATATAAATTACAAATTACCTAAAGCTCATATCTGTCAAAATAATGTTTGTTTTGAAACATCTTTTGTGTTAATACGAAACATGACGGATAAGATTATTTTAGGATTACCATTTATATATTTATTGTACCCTTTTACTACCAATACAGATGGTTTGACTACTAAACATTTAGGTCAAGAAGTAACGTTTTCATTTATTAATAAACCTAAAAACAAAGATCTAAGGATAATTCAAGATGAGTCAATTTCTAAAACTTTGAATATCTTAAATAATAAGACAAATCATTTAAAATACCTAAAAGATGAAATTAAGTATAAGAAAGTTGAAGGACGTTTAAAAAATAATAAGTTACAAGAACAAATAAAATGTTTTACAAAAGTTTTAACTGATTCTGTTTGTTCTGATCTTCCCCATGCTTTCTGGCACAGGAAGAAACATATTGTCAGGCTACCTTATGCTAAGGAATTTAAAGAACATTTAATTCCTACTAAGGCTAGACCTATTCAAATGAACCATGAACAAATGGAACATTGTAAAAAAGAAATTAACGATTTATTGAAAAAAGGATTAATTAGAAAGAGTAAATCCCCTTGGTCATGTCCTGCTTTCTATGTTAATAAGAATTCTGAAATAGAAAGAGGGGTCCCCAGGTTAGTCATAAATTATAAACCTCTTAATAAAGTTCTTGAATGGATTCGGTATCCATTACCTAATAAAAAGGATTTGATTAAAAGACTAAGTCAAGCTGTCGTTTTTAGTAAATTTGACCTTAAGAGCGGATTCTGGCAAATCCAAATTAATGAGAAAGATCGATACAAAACCGCTTTCAATACTCCTTTTGGCCATTATGAATGGAATGTCATGCCTTTCGGTCTGAAGAATGCCCCTAGTGAATTCCAGAATATTATGAATGATATTCTAAACCCTTTCAGTCATTTTGCTATTGTCTACATTGATGATGTTCTTATCTTTTCCAACTCTATTGAAGAACATTGGAAACATTTAAATTCATTTTTTCATACAGTCAAAACTAATGGCCTAGTCATATCTTCTACCAAATTCAGCCTGTTCTAAACAAAAATTAAATTCCTTGGTTATCATATTCAATATGGAACTATTCAGCCTGTTATTCGTGCTATTCAATTTGCTGATAAATTTCCTGATAAAATCCTTGATAAAACCCAGTTACAAAGATTTTTAGGGTCTCTCAATTATATTGGTGAATTCTATAAAGATCTACGCAAGCAATGTAAACCCCTATTCGAAAGATTGCAGTCAAATCCTTCCCCTTGGACTAATATTCATACTTCCATAATTCGAGATATTAAAAAATATGTCAAAACTTTACCCTGTCTTGGCATAGCTAATCACACTGCATTTAAAATTGTTGAAACCGATGCCTCGGATATTGGTTTCGGCGGTATTCTGAAACAAAAGCTAACCCCTACTTCTCCTGAGCAGATTGTTTGCTTTTATTCTCATGCTTGGGATCTTACTCAGAGTAATTATTCTACCATTAAAAAGGAGATTTTATCTCTAGTCTCATGCATTAATAAATTTCAGAGTGATTTATTAAATCAAAAGTTTTTAGTGAGATTAGATTGTAAATCGGCTAAATATGTTTTAGAAAAGGATGTTGAAAACATTGCCTCTAAACAGATTTTTGCAAGATGGCAATCTATTTTAAGTATCTTTGAATTTGATATTGAATACATTAAAGGTAGTGAGAATTCAATTCCAGATTTTCTTACTAGAGAATTTCTGCAGTCAGGAATCTCAAAACAAAATCAATGAGTGTGAGAGGTGGATCGTCTTCCAGCCGAGCCGGCAGAGGCAAGGCACAGGTAACTTCTTCTACTCCAACTACTCCAGTTACTGGAACTCTTGTTCCTCACCCCAGTTATCCCCCCAGGTCACCTTCTACTAATTTTCAGGTTTTAGGTCAAATACCTAAACCATACAGTTCAGCCCTAGCCAGTCAACCTAAGCCTTTCGATCCCTTTGAAAGCAAAACCCAGTCATCAGATCCAGCTCTGCCTAGATCTGAATATACTCCTAGTCATGAAAGTAACCAGTTCTATGTTGAACATACAATGACCTCAAAAAATGACCCCATTAAACTTGCTGCCCAGTTTTATCCCCCTGGTTGGCACTTCGTTCCCTATGCTCCATACAAGTCATTAACTTTTTACAAAGATCTTCTTATTCAAACAGAGTCCATAACCATTAAACCCATTTACGACAGGTATGATAGTACCAAAATCATCTTTCATTCCTTATATATTAAACAGATTATTTCAAATTGGGGAAATCATCCCTCTGATTTGAGACCTCTTACTGATTCTAGTAACCCTTTACTTTGTAAAGATGATGCATATTTCAGTTACTATGACTATATGGAAGCCTGGCACAAAATCTTCTTGTACCAGAACCAATCCTTCAGTCACTCGTGGTTCATCCAGTTTGACCACAAATTTAAAAGTCAAATTCCTCTCTGGTTCACCATTTGGTGGTCTAGATATGGTCCTTTGAGTTCTATTCTTCCAGAACTCCTCCTCACCCAAGTAAACCACTTCAGTAATAAAGTTCCATTTAACTCTAAATTTGAAGGTATCCCAGTACTGCTCCGATTCGTCAGTAAATATAAGATCCCTTGGATTCTTAAATGGCAGTATAACTTTCCTCCTTCTAGTCAGATCCCTGTAGTAACCAGAATTTTCTTTGTTAAATGGTGGGACAAGTTTGATGTCAACAGGATTGTCAAACAAGTTCAAACTGAATTCCCATTAACTCCAGTTAAACCAGTTCTGGCCTCTACTTCTGGAACTGCAAAAATTAAACAGGAAAAGTCAAGCCCAACAGGCTCTATTGATCTCTCAATTATCAATAGTTGTTCTGTTGCGGATATCAAGTTATTAACCGATGCTATTAACCAAAGAGTTTCTTCACTCCACAGAGAAGTTGATGAAGAAGACTCTTCTGCTTCGGTCTCCTCTCATGAGTCAGCAGCCTTCAGTAAAGATCCTTATGGAAGCATCTCCCTCCAAGATGCTCAGGACCCATTTGCCTGATCTGTCTCCGACATGTCTGCTCCTTTAGTCAAAATTCAACGTCTACTTTGCCAAAAGCATCTACCTTTTGGCATCTCGAGGCTATCATCAGTAATGAATAGTAAAAGGTGTCTGAAAAGTAAAACGTGTCTGTAATAGTGAAAAGTGTCTGTAATAGTAATTCGTTTGAATTTCATTTGAATTTCGTTGTAATTTCATTAGAATTTCGTTGTATGTTTTCTCTATTTAAGAGAATCAGAGCCTCAGTGTTTAGACACACTGGTTTTTCTGTAAGTTCTAATTCTCTCTCTATCTTTTGTACTCTCTATTGTAATTCGATTAAAGTTTTATAAATCAAGTAAATTTTAGTAATCTGTTCTTTATTTATCACTGTTAGTACCACCTACATGGTTGGTTTACCACCTACATGGTTGGTTTAAGTTTTATTTTCAGCATTGATATACAACTGTGAGGTCCCCTTCCCAGTAATCCCCTTGCATCATTTATAACAGTATTAAGTTGTTAAAAATCCTTACGCCTTTTTGCTATGAACTGTGAGTAGTTCACCCCCTGTTCTCTGGGCTTGTGGCCTTTCTGCATAACATCCCCCTAATGGTATATATATATATATATATATATATATATATATATATATATATATTAAAGCCTTTGAAGATATAGATCTGAGTGAAGAACTTCAAAATATATATAGATCTGAGCGAAAAACTTTAAAAAATTTACATTTTAATCGGTAAAAATAATTTGATTTGAACTAATATCTCACATAAACTTGAAAAAAAAAGGCTCGATTAGACATAAGACTAATAAAATTATAAGAAGAAACGCTGATTTTGGAAACGGATTATGCTAAGATTTGAGAAGGAATAAGAGGCGAGAGAAAATATTTCCGATGAGTGATGAGAGAGAAAGTGGCGTTCGAAAATAGAAATGATAGTGGTCGGCTCATGGCTGGTTGGATTGATTTACATTAAAGGCATGGATTGACTTTTTTGTTAGTGGAAAACATGTGTCATCTTTTAGTTGGTAGAGAGGATCATGGTTTATCTAAGACTCTACTACTAGATAGACTGAATTTATATTAACAAGCTCCTTAACTTGGTTGGTTTGAATGTTGTTTAACAAATTGGACGTCTCGAGTTCAAGCCACGGCAATAGCATTGTTTTATTTTAAAAAAATAAAAAGCCCGCGGAACGGGCCGGGCTTAATTTACTTAACTTTCTATGGGCTAAAAATGCTAAGCCCAAATTTTACGGGCCGGCCCGGCCCGCGGGCTTGGGCTTAATTTGCCAGGTCTAATAATAATAGAGCCGCCAAGATTTTTTACGTGGTTCAGCC
Organism: Hedera helix; assembly: GCA_947179155.2. NCBI lineage: Eukaryota > Viridiplantae > Streptophyta > Magnoliopsida > Apiales > Araliaceae > Hedera > Hedera helix. Next base: position 30,631,426 of record OX359271.1, on the reverse strand, counting down.
CTTAATTCTCTAATCTAATGGCTTAATCTATGTCCAATACCAATTGGTATTGGAGACCTTTTTATTAATGAATTTCTCAATTTAAATACAATTACTCCTTGTACAAAGAAACTTTCAATCTCAGTTGGACACCACTGCCCCCTTTGCACCTCTGCAACCTTCAAAGCTTCCTTTGCACAACCCTTGCCCACTACTGGACCAACCAAGTCAAACACGACTTGAACACTAATTTGTATATGAGCGAATATGATTACAAATAAACTATGGTTTTCCCGACAAAATAGATCAATAACAAGGAACAAAGCTGCTGGAAATTTTATGTGAAAGCTCTTTAGTATATAGATATGAATTACTTGAAAGCTTATGTCCTTTGTTTTGCCGAGAAAGGATAGTATATATAATATAAGTTCCAACGTCAATGAGAAAATCCGTAGACCAATTACCCAATTCACGATTTTGAATAGCCAAACAATAGCAGCGTGATTTTGGGGTTTATCAAATCCTTTCCAAAACAGTTTTTAAGAAATTTGAATTTTAAACAAAAACAGTTGGAATTCTTAATTTTAGAAAGTAAATCACCACTGATTTGACCAATTAATATAAGAATAATTTAGTTCAACCAAATCAGTTTTGATATAGCATGTTTTCGACTGGTTGGTATTATTAGAATTGATTATCAGCAATTTAACATTCCTTGTAATTAAATCATCTGTGCTAGAAAAATTACATTATATCCTATTTGGAACCTAGTGGACCTAGTCCGTATCCCAATAACCGTTAGATCAATCTTGTTCTCCCATGAAATCAACTTTGATATATGATCATTCCTTTTAACAGGCAACTTGCTCAAATTATAAAACAACTTTGCACACAAACGGGTTATCATACTATATAAAAATATTTACTTTCAAACCTGCTAGGAACATAATATTCACATGCAAAGTGTATTAAGCCAAGAATATTATATATATTATTTCTAAACCATTCCCATGCAAAGATTGTATTCAACCTATTTCCATATAGCTCATGTGCACATATTGCTTCCATGCATATAATATATTCAAGTCATATCACGTGACCAGCGAAACACATATTGTACCCATGCAAAGTATTTCCAACCAAGATACATTATTTCAATGCTCATTATTAGTTTGCATGCAAAGCATATTATTTTCATGCAAAGTCATGTAACTACTTATGCAAGATATATTACACATAAGATAATATGCCCACGCAAAATATATTGTTATCATTAAAAACACACGCATATAAATTAATAGGAAAGTTTAATTAATTTAAGAATAATAAAAGTTGACCTCATCTTATGCTCTTCTTTTGATTGTCTAATGTTTGTTCACATATAGTCTTTGTGTTTTCTGTTATTTTTTGAAATTTTATAGGTTTCGTTCCTGTCCAAAGTATTCCGCAGATGGGTTATTCTTTGCCCATTATTACTGGTATGATTTATTATTTTCATTTTTCTACCTTTTAATTGTTGCGCTTATGTAACTACTATATACTAACATGTACACCTGTGCAAAGAAATTGGTCTTATTTTAGAGAGATGATATTTTTGAATTTTTATTATAATTGATATGATTATGCTATTAGATAGAGTCATAAAACATTAATCTGCATTTGAGTTCGGTTTGACATTTTGATTCAAGTGAAGAAAGAGTTGGCCTATTTTTTTGGCTTAAGTATTGAAAATTTTCAAAAAGCCAATCTTAATTTCTATTTGTTCTTTAATATTGAATTCTATGGTTGGTCAATATATTATATTTATACTTATATCTTAGTAATAGTATAATTTAATAATGTCTAATGACACTAGTAAGAAAATAGTTTACTTTAAAAGTTATATTGTCTGAGTAATATTAAAAATATACTTATATATGATATATAATTATACTTATATTTCCATAATAGTGTCAAATTCATGTTAGGTAAAACAATCTTTGTGAAAAAATTGTTTTGTTCTCAAATAATATTCTCAATTATTTAATAACGGTGATATTAATATAAAGTAATGTGATCTTTCAGTTTATTTACTTTTTATTATATAATCAATGCCCGAGTAATAATGTTTATGCATATATAATTTACTGTTGTATCTATACTTTTATTTTAATAATAGTAGCAATTTAATATTAAATAAGATAAACTCCAACGTAATGTTATATTTATATTCACACAAACGCGCGCACGCATATATATGCATATTTCTTAATTATAGTTACAAATTAGAATTAGGTAAGATATTCTTAAAAAAAGTATTATATAAGGTATTGTTTTCTTGAAAAATTACGTAAGGTTCAATTAATGTAGAAATTTTTAATTAATGTAGTGATAGTAAAATTTGACCTAGTGTAGAAAAAGTAAACGTTCAAACCAAAACAAGACAAAAATATGGTTTCCACAAAAAAGAAAAAAAAACATGCAAAGGCCCAAGTCTTATTTTAGAGAGATAATATTATTGAATTTTTATTGTATTTTATATAAATGTTATTGGATAAAGTAATTAATTTTTTATTTTTCTTTAGTAATTGAGTCATATAGTTGATCAAATGTATTAAATTTAGTAGTAGGTAAGCTTATTCTCATAAAATAGTTTCATTTTAAAATTATATTATCCAAGTATTAATAGAATCATTCAAATTTATAATTATATTTATATTTTAATCAAAATAATAACAAAATTCATATTAGGTAAGGTGATCTTAAAAGATTTTTTTCTTTCTCAAACGATATAGTACGAGAAATAAGTATAAGTGCACAACATTCAAACACTGTATAACATTCAAACACTGTATTAATCTTAACCATTAAAAAGTGGGTCATGACTTTGAAGTCCGTGCCACGCCCCACTTTTTTATGGTTGAGATGGATGTAGTGTTTAGTTTTGTGTTTGGATTTTGTGTCTCTAGACTTATCCTAGTCTAAATAGTAATAAATTTTGTTTTATTTGACATAGTTGTCTTTTCGTAGTCAAACTAATTATTTATAAAATTTAGAACTTTTTATTCTTGCTTTTATAATTTGTGCGCATGCTAATACTTATTTTGGCCGTCTGCTCTGCTTTTAATTGGCTACGGTTTGCTAACATATAATCTTTGCATCTTTGGTTAAGTTATTTCTTGATATTTTACAGGTGCCGGTCCTGCCCAAAATATCTCTCACATGGCTTCTACTTTACCCATAAGTAGTGGTGCGAGATATTATTTTCATGTTGTGCTTATTGAATTACTGTATAGTAACATATACACCTTGTTCAAAGCAGATGGTCTTATTTTAGAGGGATGCTACTTTGAATTTCTATTACAATTTATATAATCATGCTATTGGATAAAATATCAATCTGCGTTTGAGTTCGTATTGGAATTTCGATTTTAACGAAGAAAGACTAAGCCTATTTTTCGGGCACGGTACTGAATTTTTTTCTATAAAGCCAATCTTAATTTTCTATTTGTTCTTTAATAATGGAATCCTATGGTTGGTCAATATATTAAAGTTAAATGTATATTTTAGTAACAATAAAAATTTAATATTATGTATGATAATCCTCATTAGAAAATGGTCTACTTCTAAAATTATATTGTCTAAGTAATAATAAAAGTTCACTTTTATATGATGTATAATTTATACTTATATTTCTCTAATTGTTTCAAATTTATGTTTGGTAAAACGTCTTGTTCTTGCTTTTATAATTTGTGCATGTTAATACGTATTTTGGCTTTCTGCTTTTCTTTTAATTTTATATGTTTTATTCACATATAATCTGTGTGTTTTTTGTCAAGTTATTTCTTTATATTATACAGGTTTCGATCTTCTCCAAAATCTCTCTCAGTTGGTTTCTACTTTGCCCGTTACTTCGCCCGTTAGTGCTGGTATGATTTATTATTTTCATTTTTTTTACCTTGCATATACACATTGTGCAAAGCACATGGTCTTATTTTAGAGGGTTGTTATTATTGAATTTCTATTACAATTTATATAATCCTCCTATTGGATAAAACATCAATCTGTGTTTGAGTTCACATTGGAATTTCGATTCAAATGAAGAAAGACCAAGCCTATTTTTTTAGGCACAGTACTGAAATTTTTTCGAAAAAGCCAATCTTAATTTTCTATTTGTTCTTTAATTATTGAATCCTATGGTTGGTCAGTATATTAAAGTTATACATAAATTTTTATAACAGTAATAATTTAATTTTATGTATGATAATCCTCATAAGAAAATATTTTACTTCTAAAATTATATTGTCCAAGTAATAATAAAAGTTCACTTAATAATAATTATACTTATATTTCGATAATAGATAACAACAATTTAATATTAAGTAAGGTAAATTCAAATTCAAATTTATAATTATATTTATATTTTAATCAAAATAGTAACAAAATTCATATAAGGTAAGGTGATCTTAAAAGGTTTTTTTTTTGCTCAAACGATATAGTCCAAGGAATAAGTATAAGTGCACAACATCCAAACACAACATTCAAATACTACATGCATCTTAACTATTAAAAAGTGGGACATTGAATTGAAATCCGTTCAATGCCCAACTTTTTAATTGTTGTGATGGATGTAGTGTTTGGTTATGTGTTTAGATTTTGTGTCTCTAGACTTATCCTAGTCCAAATACTAATAGGTTTTGATTTATTTGACAAAGTTGTGTTTTTGTAGTCAAACTGATTATTTATAAAATTAAAAACTTCTTATTCTTGCCTTTATAATTTATGCATGCTAGCACTTATTTTGGCAGTAGGCTCTTGTTTTGATTGTCTACGTTTTGCTAACATATAATCTTTGCGTCTTTGGTTAAGTTATTTCTTGATATTTTACAGGTTCCGGTGCTGCCCAAAACATCTCTCATATAGCTTCTACTTTGCCCATAAGTAGTGGTACGAGTTATTATTTTCATTTTTTTCTACCTTTTGTTGTGCTTATTGAATGACTGTATGGTAACATATACACCTTGTGCAAAGCACATGGTCTATTTGTTACTTTGAATTTCTATTACAATTTAGATAATCACACTATTGGATAAAATATCAATCTGCGTTTGAGTTTGTATTGGAATTTCAATTTAAACGAAGAAAGACTAAGCCTATTTTTCTGGCACGGTACTGATTTTTTTTTTAAAAAGCCAATCTTAATTTTCTAGCTGTTCTTTAATAATTGAATCCTATGGTTGGTCAATATATTAAAGTTAAATGTATATTTTAGTAACCTAATAATTTAATATTATGTATGATAATCCTCATAAGAAAATGGTTTACTTCTAAAATTATATTTTATAAGTAATAATAAAAGTTCACTTATATATGATATATAATTATACTTATATTTCTATAATAGTTTCAAATTCTTATTAGGTAAAACAATCTTTGTGAAAAGTTGTTAGGTAAGAGATCTTTGTGAAAAATTCAACTTATTCTCAAATTAAATATTCTAAGTTGTAAGAAAATCCTGTTTAGTAATGATAAAATACTGATATTAGGTAATATGAAGGTATGAATTATTTTTATTTTACATTATTTATACCATTCAATACATGAATAATAGTATTTGTGCACATAAAATTAATGTATAATTTATTGAGATATTTATATATTTCTTTTAATAATAACAACGATTTAAAATTAAGGCAAATTCAAATTTATAATTATATTTTTATTTCAATCAAAATAGTAATTAACAAAATTCATGTCAAGTAAGGTGATCTTAAAAGAATGTTTTTTCAAACTATATAATCTAGGTAGTAGTAAGTTTTGTTTATTTGACAGTTGTGTTTTTTGTGGTCACAGATTATTTATAAAATTTAAAACTTCTTGTTCTTGCTTTTATAATTTGTGCATGTTAATACTTATTTTGGCTTTCTGCTTTTCTTTTAATTGTATATGATTTGTTCACATATAATCTGTGTGTTTTTGGTTAAGTTATTTCTTTATATTACAAAGGTTCTGATCCTACCCAAAATCTCTCTCTGTTGGCTTCTACTTTGCCCGTTACTTTGCCCATGAGTGCTGGTATGATTTATTATTTTCATTTTTTTCTACCTTTTGTTGTGCTTAGTAACATATACACATTGTGCAAAGCACATGGTCTTATTTTAGAGGGTTATTATTGAATTTCTATTACAATTTACATAATCCTCCTGTTGGATAAAAAATCAATTTGCGTTTGAGTTCACATTGGAATTTCGATTCAAATGAAGAAATAACAAGCCTTTTTTTCAGGCACGGTACTGAATTTTTTTCTAAAATGCCAATCTCAATTTTCTATTTGTTCTTTAATTACTGAATTCTATGGTTGGTCAATATATTAAAGTTATACGTTATATTTTTGTAACAGTAATAATTGAAGTTATGAAATACTATTTAGTAATGATAAAATATTGATATTAGGTAATATGAAGTTATGAATTATTTTCATTTTACATTATTTCTTTCATTCAATACATGAATAATGGTATTTGTGCAAATAAAGTTACTTTATAATATATTGAGATATTTTTATATTCATTTTAATAGTAACAACAATTTAATATTAAGTATGGTAAATTCAAATTTATAATTATATTTATATTTTAATCAAAATAGTAACAAATTTCTTGTTAAGTAAGGTGATCTTAAAAGATTTTTTTTTTCTCAAACGATAGAATCTAAGTAGTAATAAGTTTTGTTTTATTTGACAAAGTTCAGTTTTTGTAGTCATACTGATTATTTATAAAATTCAAAGCTTCTTATTCTTACTTTTATAATTTGTTCATTTTAATACTTATTTTGGCCATCTAATCTTTTTTTGATTGTCTATGTTTTGTTATAATAATCTTTGTGTTTTTGGTTAAGTTATTTCTTAATATTTTACAGGTTCCAGTCTTGTCCAAAATCTCTCTCAAATGGCTTCTACTATGCCCACAAGTATAGGTACGATTTATTAATTTCATTTTTTCCTACCTTTTGTTGTGCTTATAGAAGTATAGTAACATATACCTTGTGCAAAGCACATGTCTTATATTTAGAGGGATGCTATTTTTGAATTTCTATTACAATTTATATAATCATGCTACAATTTATATAATCATGCTATTGGATAAAACATCAATCTGCGTTTGAGTTCATATTGGAATTTCGATTCAAATGAAGAAAGGCTAAGCCTATTTTTCAGGCACAGTACTGATTTTTTTTCTTCTAAAAAGCCAGTCATAATTTTCTCTTTGTTCTTTAATAATTGAATGCTATGGTTGGTCAATATATCAAGGATAAGTCTGTATACACAACATCTAAACACAAAATCAAACACTACATCTATCTTAACTATTAAAAAGTGGGGCATGACACGGATTTTAATGCCATGCTCCTTTTTATTGGTTGAGATGGATATAGTGTTTGGATGTTGTGTACTTATACTTATTAATATATTAAAGTTTTACGTATATTTTAGTAACAATAATAATTTAATATTATGCATGATAATCCTCATAAGAAAATGGTTTACTTCTAAAATTATGTTGTCCAAGTAATAATAAAAGTTCACTTATATATGATGCATAATTATACTTTTATTTCCATAAATTCATGTTCGGTAAAACAATCTTTGTGAAAAAAATTATCTTATTCTCAAATTAAATATTCTAAGATTTAATAAAATCCTGTATAGTAATGATAAAATGTTGATATTAGGTAATATGAAATTAAGAATTATTTTCATTTTACATTATTTCTACCATTCAACACATGAATAATAGTATTTGTGCACTTAAAATTACTCTATAATATATTGAGATATTATATATTTATTTTAATAATAACAACAATTTAATATTAATATTAATGCAAATTCAAATTTATAATTATATTTATATTTTAATCAAAATAGTAACAAAATTCATTTTTAGTAAGATGATATTAAAAGAAGGTTTTATTTTTTTCAAACGATTAATCTAAGTACGTTGTAGTAAGTTTTGTTTATTTGACAAAGTTGAGTTAAATTCAAAATTTCTTGTTCTTGCTTTTATAATTTGTGCATGTTAATACATATTTTGGCTGGCTGCACTTCTTTTAATTGTATATGTTTTTTTCAAATATAATCTGTGTGTTTTTAGTTAAGTTATTTCTTGATATTATACAGGTTTCCGTCCTACCCAAAATATCTCTGAGATGGCTTCTACTCTGCCCATTACTTTGCCCATAAGTACTGGTATGATTTATTATTTTCATTTTTTTCTCCCTTTTGTTGTGCTTATAGAATTACTATATACTATATAGTAACATATACACTTGTGCAAAACACATGGTCTTATTTTAGAGGGATGTTATTTTTGAATTTCTATTACAATTTATATAATCATGTTATTGGTTAAAACGTCAATTTTCGTTTGAGTTCATATTGGAATTTCGATTCAAATGAAAAAAGATAAGCCTATTTTTTTAGGCATGGTACTGAAATTTTTTCAAAAAAGCCAATCTTAATTTACTATTTGTTCTTTAATGAATCCTATGGTTGGTCAATATATTAAAGTTGCACGTATGTCTTATAGTAACAATAATAATTTAATATTATGTATGATAATCCTCATAAGAAAATGGTCTACTTCTAAAATTAAATTGTCCAAGTTATAATAAAAGTTCACATATGTATGATATATAATTATACTTTTATTTTCATAATAGTGTCAAATTCATGTTAAGTAAAACAATCTTTGTGAAAAGTTGTTAGGTAAGAGATCTTTGTGAAAAAATTATCTTATTCTCCAATTAAATATTATAAGATGTAATAAAATCATGTTTAGTAATGATACAATATTGATATTAGGTAATATGAAGTTATGAATTATTTTTATTTGACATTATTTCTACCATGAATTAGTATTTGCGCACATAAAATTACTCTTTTTTTTTTTGCTAAATAAAATTTGTCTATAATATATTGAGATATTTATATATTTATTTTAATAATAACAATAATTTAATATTAAATAAGGAAAAGTCAAATTCAAATTTATAATTATATTTATATTTTAATCAAAATAGTAACAAAATTCATGTTAAGGTGATCGTAAAAGATTTTTTTTTTTCAAACGTTATAATCTAAGTAGTAGCAAGTTTTGTTTATTTGTCAAAGTTGAGTTTTTGTAGTCAAACTGATTATTTATAAAATTCTAAACTTCTTATTCCTGCTTTTATAATTGGTGCATGTTAATACTTATTTTGGATGTCTGCTCTTCTTTTAATTGTGCATATGTTTTGTTCACACATAATCTGTGTGTTTTTGGTTAAGTTATTTCTTGATATTATACAGGTTCCAGTCTTACCCAAAATACCGTTCAGATGGCTTCCTCTTTGCCTATTACTTTGCCCATAAGTACCGGTATGATTTATTATTTTTTCCCAACCTTTTGTTGTGCTTTAAGAATTACTGTATAGTAACATATACACCTTGTGCAAAGCACATGGTCTTATTTTATAGGGATGTCATTTTTGAATTTCTATTACAAGCTATTGGATAAAACATCAATCTGCGTTTTAAGTTTGTATTGGAATTTCATGTTATGTATGGTGTTCTTAAAAGATTTTTTTTTTCTTTTCTCAAATGATAATTATCTAAGTAGTGATAAGTTTTGTTTTATTTGACAAAGTTGAGTTTTTGTAGTCAAACTGATTATTCATAAAATTCAAAACTTCTTATTTTTGCTTTTATAATTTGTGCACGTTGATACTTATTTTGGCCATCTACTCTTTTTGATTGTCTATGTTTTGTTCAAATATAATCTTTTTGTTTTTGGTTAAGTTATTTTTTGATATTTTACACGTTCTGGTCTTGCCCAACATTTCTCCCAGATGACTTCTACTCTGCCTATACCCAGGGGTACTGGTCGGACAAAAAAAAAAAAAAAAAACTAAAACAAGACGAACTAAATTGTTTATTTAATTATTATAGTGTATTGATATCTTGTTTTTGTCCCATTCTATTTGACAAAGTTGACTTTTTATAGTTAAGTTGACCATATTTAAATAGACTAAAGTACATATTGCGCCCTAAAGTTGTATAAATTTTGATGTTTGCACCCTAATGTTTAAAACGTATGTGCACCCTAAACTTCTTTCTCACTTAAAAAAAATACAGTTTGGACCCAAAAATTGAGTGTATTTTGTTTAGCAGAAAGAACTTTGTGTAAAACTTTGTCTAGCGAAAATCTTTGAAGGGTGCATTTTGTTTGGTAACAAAAATTTTAGGGTGCACTTAGATACGTTTTAAACATTTGGGTGCAAAACTCAAAATTACTGCAACTTTGGGGTACAATTTGTACTTTAGTCATCAATATTATATAAAATTTTGTGATTTTAGAAATTTAAATAAGCATACTTAATTGTTGATTTAAAAAATAGTTAATTTGAGCATGAAAGTTAAAATTTGTCAAATAAAATGGGATATAGGGAATACGTATTTTGGCATTGTCTTGATTATTTTTTTTTCTTATCTCTTACGTTAGTAAAATATATAGTAATTATTATTATTTATGTCATAGGTATTATTTCGGACTTATCTCATGATTCTGGTTCAAATAGGAGTAATATGCTCAAAATGTTTGAAAGGAAGTTTAAGCGAATCATGATTGAGAGCATTGAGTTAGAAAGGTCTGCCCAAGATGCTATCTCCTTTTGGCATTCACAGTGCCACGGTTCCGTGATCATCGCAGGGGCTGTTGGTTTTTTATCTATTGCCAAGTTACCATGTTATACGGTTGAGATATTCGGTGGACTGTTGTTACTATTTCTGTTGGGAATGGTTTACCCTTCTATCTGTGCGGTTCATAACTTGAGGTATGTGGATGCATCATTGGAGAGATTAAAGGAAAGACTCACTGATCTCGGAAATACAATTAGTAACTCAAGTGTAGCAGTGCCCGAACTTCAGCCTCTCGCTCATGAAGTTAGGGATTTCAAACTTATGGTTAAAAGCCGCTATAGTGTGGACTTGATTGTTCAAATAGTTTTTGCAATTGCATACTTTTTAGTGATGCTGTTTATAGCCTATGAAGTGTTTTGTGGTAAGAATCTATCTTGATTTATTTTTTAATTGGTCTTTGTTTTTTTCTTTTTTTCACATCCTTCTTTCTCACTTGGTCATTGCATTTTATTCCAGGCTGATCAGAATCTACGCGGACAGAATCCAATTGGACAAGGTTGGAAAATTCAACAAGATCAGAGTGAAGATTTGGTTTAACTGGTTTTTGAAATTTAAATTTCTTGGGACGTGTTTTGGTGAGTATTTATTGGCTATTGATATTTTGGGGATTTGTTACACGATGCTTTTGATACTTGTTTAAGTTTAATCTTGATGAACATTCAATTGTAGGAATTGAAATGTTATTTATGGTATTGAGATTATTGTGGGAGTTTGATATAGCTACTCTGTATTACAGATGAACTAAATTAAAAGAAAAATCTGATACTGAAACATTTTTCTATTCCAAAAACGATAGCTCAATTTTGTAGTATTTATATGCTAATCGACAATGATCAAAATTGGAGATATTATGCCAGTGTTGCTCCTCGCTATCCTAATTTGCTAGACTTTCTTAATTACATAGACTCGTGAACTTATTGATGTGTATGAAAATTGTAATGAAAACTAACAATGCCTTCATAGTGCAATGACAATGAGTCTTACTTGATATTAATTCACTATTATCAAATAATAGAGAATATAATTTGAGAACAAAACACAAAAAATTGTATAACCTAACATGAATTCGACACTTGTGAAAATGTAAGTATAATTATATATCATATATAAGTATATTTTTATTATTACTTGGACGATATAACGTTGAAGTAAACTATTTTCTTATGGGGAACACTAGACATTATTAAATTATTTCTATCGCTAAGATATAAGTACAAATATAACATATTAGGATTCAATATTAAATATTAATGAACAAAAAGAAAATTAAGATTAGGTTTTCTGAAAAATTTCACTACGGAGCCTATAAAAAAGAAAAGGGCTTACTCTTTTTTTATTTGAATCAAAATTTCATTCCGAACTCAAAATGCATATTGATGTTTTATCCAATAGGATAATCATATAAATTATAATAAAGATTCGAAAATATCATCTATCTATAATAATACCAATTTTTATGCACAAGGTGTAAATGTTATTATACAGTAATTACATAAGCACAACAAGAAGTAGATAAAAAGAAAATAATAAATCGTACTAGGAATAATAGACAAAGTATAACCCGTTTGGGAGATATTTTGGATAGGAACAAAATCTGTAAAATTACAAAAAATAACTTAACAATGAACACAGATTATATGTGAACAAAACATACACAATCAAAAGAAGAGCACAAGATGAGTAGTGCCAAAATAAGTATTAGCATGCGCAAATTATAAAAGCAAGAACTAGAAGTTTGGAATTTTATAAATGATCTATTTGACTATAAAAACTCAATTTTGTCAAATAAAATAAAACTTATCACTACTTAGATTATATAGTCGAACGAAAGAAATATTTTTTCTTATAAAGATTACCTTACCTAACATGAATTTGTTATTATTTTGATTAAAATATAAATATAATTATAAATTTGAATTTATCTGACTTAATATTAAATCGTTGTTATTATTAAAATAAATATATAGATATTTCAATGTATTATAGAATAACTCTATGTTCACAAACACTATTATGTATATTTTACATAATTTCAAACCAATTTTTAAGAGGAAGAAGTGGAATAATAACACTGTACTGGAGCTCCCTTTTTCATATGGGGATGAAACGTAGTTCTAAAACAAAAGAACAAGGCCCTTTTAAACTACAAAACAAGGAATTAAAAAAAATGGAATCCCACAAATAGTACTCCTCATATTTACTTACTCGGCCATCATTAACTTACTGGACGGTTGGTTTGACGGGATCGTTTTACTGCGGAATGGAATGATGATTGAGAATCGGAATCAGATTATAACAGAATTAAAATTGAATATTTTATTCATGCGTTTGTTGTATTATTTGAACATGGTATCATAATGAAATAAAATAAATGAAATGACTGAAATATCCCTAAAATATATTTAATATTAATTATTTGTATATGTTATAAATATAAATATGTAGTATACATACATACATATATGTATAGTTCACTTGTGCATGATATGAATGTTGTATTTAATTTTGATATTTTTCACTAGCAACTCAGAATCGTGTATTTCTTCAGATTAAATGCAAATAAGTCCCCTGAACTCTAGGATTTTTGAATTTTGAGCCCTTTTTTTTTGGTCAATGCAAATTGAGCCCATTGCTTCCAAGAATTGATCCTTAAATCTAAAGTTTGAATTTATGTTCATCACACCACCCAAGCACTATGACTCTATTTGCATAAAATGCACAAGAAAAAAATCATACACTAAATAACTTTATTTCCCCCCCAGAATTATAACTATAATAATAAAAATAATTATTGTTTTTAATAATAATAATAATAATTATTATTTTTATTATTATTATTAATATTATTATTATAACTATTATTATTATTATTATTATTATTATTAAATAATAATAATAATAATAATAATAATAATAATAATAATAATTTATTTTTAGTATTTTGGGGAGAAATAAAGTTATTTAGTATATGATTTATTTATTGTAGATTTTAAGCGATTAGACTTATAGTGCTTGGGCGGTGTAATGAACAAAAGTTCAAAGTTGGGGTTTTTAGGATCAATTCTTGGGAACAACTAATTTTTTTGGGCCAAATCTACTTAAATTCCATGTCACTGGTGCCACATGTGCGCCACATGGGCAGTAACACACATGCAACACCCGGGGGCTCAATATCCAAATTTTTAAATAGTATGTGACTCGATTTGGATTGACCAAAAGAAAGGGGCTCAAAGTCCAAAAATCATAGAGTTCATGTGACGACCCCAAATCCGGGTTCCTTTAACCCTAGACTCGGTACGTCACGATACATCATCTTCATACACGTTCTATAACTAATGCGGAATATATAAACATAAATTGTTTATTCTACAACATTTCCCAAGGTTTCTAACCTTAACTTACATATATACCTTTAGATTCATAAAAAGGTTTACATAAATACTTACATCATATAACAATTTAGTTATAATGCATAACACTATAATCTTGTCTGTTGCTTCTGTCTCCGTCTCTCCTTGGACATTCGTATTATTCTGAAATTTGTTATCATGATATAGCAAGAGTGAGCAACGACTTTGCTCAGCAAGTTTAAATATGATAACGATATATCATGATTGAAAGAAAGAATAAGCTTTTGAATTTTCAACAATATAATAATTGTGAAAGAGTACGAGTCATAATTTCACTAATTGAATGACTGAATAAATAAATGTTGAGTGTCAATAATGACCATGAACAATTTAACTGAACCTTATGGTAATGAAGGTGATCAGCCTTTCATACCTGATGAACACATGCAACATGCACTATGTGCGAATCAACAATTTAAAGATGTGGAATAATTATACAGAATTAAACCATAGCATGCTTGAAACATAATAACTTGAGTTTGAGTTAGGAACTTGAACAATAAAATAATATATCCTGCTCGAATATAAATTGAGTAGGGTTTAGGAAACTTGCCTGTTTGCTCAGCTACAATTAATGTCTAGCTTTAACTAACTGGCTTTGAAAGACCTAACATCAATAAAGTTGGTCTAATAATTAATACGGCGTATTTGCACAACTATACGCTTACTAAGGAACTTATCTACCACAGAAGTACTAACACATGATATACATCAGTCAAAACAATATTATTAACCTTATAGACCCTCAATCATATTAGGTTAATAATTTAATAAGTTAGAAAATATTTTTCTTTAAGTGTTGCACACTTATTAAACTATTAAACAATTTATTATAATTGTTTAAACAAAAGAGTTAAAAGACACTTTCTTTATTCCATTAAATCTAATTTCATTTAATTACTATTTATCATTAATTAAATAGTAAGTAATTAACTACCTTTAGTTATTATTTAATAATAAATAATAACTTACAGATTTATTTATTATTTAAAATTAATCAAATAATAAATAATTATATTATATTAAAAATAATCAAATATCTTTAGTTATTATTTAATAATAAATAATAACTAATTAACTAGATTCATTTATTATTTAAAGTTAATTAAATAATAAATAATAAAATTATATAGTAAATACTCAAATATCATTAGTTATTATTTAATAATAAATAATAACTAACTAAATTTATTTATTATTTAAAGTTAATCAAATAATAAATAATTAAATAATCAATCTTAGTTGTCTTTAATTATTATTTAATAGTAATTAAATAATAATTAATTAATTTATCATCCTTGTTTATTATTTAATATTAATTAAATAATAATTAGTTTAATCATAAATTCAGAAGATATAATATTAACTAGATTAATATTTACAACATTTAAATATTAATCCTAAATACTTATTATATTTTAAAAAAATATAATATTAAACTAACTAGATTAATATTTATAACATTTAAATATTAATCCTAAATACTTATAATATTTGAAAAATATAATATTAACTAACTAGATTAATATTTACAACATTTAAATATTAATCTTAAATACATATAATATTTTAAAAAATATCATATTAAACTAACTAGATTAATATTTAGAACATTTAAATATTAATCTTAAATACTTATTATATTTGAAAAATATAATATTAACTAACTAGATTAATATTTACAACATTTAAATATTAATCCTAAATACCTATTATATTTGAAAAATATAATATTCAATACCTAAATATCATTTTTGTATTATTAATATTTTTGTTAAAATTTTAAATTAATTTTTAAACATTTAAATTAATTTAAATTATCCAGAATGGCATTTTCGTAAATTAGTTGAAAAACCGGATCGATGGCAATTTCGTAATTAATCAGAAAATCGGACGGAGGGGCAATATCGTAATTTCAGCAAAAATCTGTTACCGCGCATTGCGCGCGCCGACAAAGACTAAGGCACCAAAACGGTGCCGTTTTAATTTCACCGTAACTGTCTTTCGTGCATAACGCGCGGATGAAATTTTTTTTCCTTGATAAAACGACGCCGTTTTTAGTTCGGCGTTCGACAGTGAACAGGGTCGCGCGCATTGCGCGGCACCCCCTTTTTCCTTCCCCTTAGCAGATTGTGAATAGTGATTTTAATACACCACTTTAATAAAAATTATACATTCAAGTAAGCTTTAAAAATCCAAAAAAATTACCAATAACTTAATATCAATTTATAACATGAAAATTTTAATTTTTCATGATTTAATAGTAAAAATTTTTATAAAAATTTTTACATCACATAAACTACCACAAATCATAACTTTTTGTGTATAACTCCATTTTGAGTGATTCAAACTTTGTTTTTCTCATGATTTAATGTTCTATAATATTATAACATTAAATCTAAGTTTTATAAAAATATTTTTGGACATAAATTCCAAAACTTATTTACACACTATTAAATACATATTTTTGCATATAAAATATACCAAAATACAAACCAAGCATATTAAACTCAAGCATGACATAAATATTACCACTACACATTATTAACTATATTAACATGTTTATACTAACATGATAATTTATTTAATTTAAAAACAAACTACATTTAAAATAATCATTACCTCATTTTAATGGCTATCTTCATTTTTCTTCCAAAATGGGTTGTGAATGTCATGAACTAACTTATGCTTTCTTCTTCTTCCTTGAAGCTCCACCCAAAATCTCTCTCAAATATTTATCCTCTCAATATTTTGCTCTCAAGACTTAGAAGATGAAAGATAGAAAATGAATAACAAAACTCCTAAATTGTAAGTATACTTACAATTTGGATAGATATAAATTCTATATCTATTAAAATTTACCATCATGAGAGTGGTTGGAGACTTGTGCAAGAATTTTAGCTAAGGACAAAGTGGGTGAAAAGAAGAATGGTGCTCATGTCCTTTGAAAATAAAACAAGCAATCCTTTTAATTAATTAAAAGAAAAATAAAAATCAATTAACAATCAATTTCATCCTCTCTCTCCTCTCCTTGCCGGCAATGCACAAATATTTGTCCCAAAATGTTAGTCACATGCCACTTTTTAATAAATAATAGTTTAATTAAGTATTTTTCAAGTGGGCCAATTATTGGGCTTTAATTTAAAATACCAATTGGGCTCTAATTAACTTGTTTGGGCTACTAAATTGTCAAGTCCATTTAATTTATCATTGGGCTATTTAATTATATCCCAAGTGATTAATTATTAATTGTGTTACACATTAATTATCCAATCCATAATTAAATAATAATTGAATTGATTAATTAATTAAATACTCTAACCCATTAATATTAAATTACTAAATGGACTAATAATATTATTAATAATATTTTATATTATTTACATTAATTAATTATCATATTAATTAATTTATAAAAATTTAATTCACTCATTATATTCAATTTAATTGAATATTTAATTAATGACAACTTGTCAATTATTTTGATATTAAAACTTTAGAGTGTGTTTGCTAATAATAATATATATAATCTATATATATTATTTATACACATTACTTTACCTCAAAACAATTTCACAATAAATTATGAAATTAAAATAAATACAATATATAATTTAATATATATTATTTAGGCCATAAATTAAATTATTTAATACATTTACATTAAATAATTCATTTCTCATCAATTATGGAAATAATTCCATTTACCCGAAAATACATTGAAATAATAATACATTTACTCAATTTCTTATTTAAATAATTTATTTAATTATTTAATTAATATTACACAAATAATTGTATAATTAAATTTCTCACTCTCATAAATCATTTACCATGATTTATTTAATTATAGAATATATTCATTTAATATATTCAATTACTATTTAAAATTACTCAATTAATTTAATCCCTTTATATATATATACAAATATATGAAATTAAATATTGTACATATATACAATTACTATTCTCCCTTAATTAATTTAACTATTTTATATAATTTATAATTATATAATTTACATAATTATTCCTCACAAATAATTTATCAACAATTTGCATAATTGTTGATTAATGAATAAATTAATTCCACAATAAACCTTTTAATTCAATTCGTATTAATTTAATATTAATCTATCTATTTATCACAATTTAATTAACCATTAAATTATGTTACTAAATATGCACGCATATATATATTCATATAAATACATATTTAATTTACACGCAACCACGTCGCATAATTACATAACTCCACTAATTTATTTTCTTAATTTAATTAGACTTGTTGTTAGTCAAGTTTATTGAATTATCACTTTACTTGCTAACTTATCAAAAATTTTGATATCACCATATCTAAGTTAGTCCGTTAAATTTAATTTGGACCTCTATTTATTTATCACTACTAGGTTATCAAACTCCAACCTTTATTAAATATTAAATATTAAATATTTTATTTCTAATTCATTTAAATATCCGGGATATTACATTCACCCCTTCTTCTAAAAATTTCGTCCCCGAAATTATCTCATACACATTTCTACCAATTTTTATCTATGAGTATAACTCTTTACTCATCATATTCTATGACCACCCTTTTCTAGGAAGTTCATACTTCTAAACTCATAATTCCAGAACAATGGAATATCTTGCAGAAGAATAAATTGAAAATCAATATCTTACAGAAGGATAATTTGAAAATCAAAATATTCATTAAAACTTTCATAATATGCTGAGGGGTCATCAAGACTGTGAACATGGAATTAACTGAATTCCGAATAAATAGTATTTATCTCTGTAAATACTTATAAATAGAGTGTTTATCAATCACAAAGACTGAAAACATTCCATAGGTGTACGCTAGGTGATCAGCCTATCGTACTTCTGCGTTGTGCACAACGACTTCTCACGGGGTCGAACTCTTTGGATTTACCAACCCATATCAGCATGCCACCACTGTTGGGCGCCCCCTCGCGGGTTCTTTATTCATGGCTCTGACATATCCCCCATTATGGGGTTGTTCACCTCAGACTTACTACAAAATTCCGCTCCAGCATAAGTTGGATTGGAAAATAAAACTCGAGTCATTTCTGACCAAAAAGTGTCCAGTCAAAATAAATGACATAGACTCACATCATTGAACTGTTCGTATATTACGACTCAAAAATCATTTCAGATTAGTTAAAGTACTAAAATTCATTTATAGGACTTCATGATACCGCACCGTTGCAACAGTGCGTTGAGGATTCCGTCTTTTTCATCTCTGCACCATGGCTTTAATGGCGTGTGATGATTTTATAAATACATTTTGATATTTTCAAATCAATTTGTCTTGCCGAAACAATTAGCATAGACTCTTCTTTAAACGTTTCAAAATACTAAAAATCATTTTGACTTTGTCATATTACATCATACCATAGTGGGCTTAAAAATACATCCAACACTAGGTTACTCTGCATTGATGACTCCATCGGTTATCATCTCTGCACTAAATGCATTAATGATTTCAAAAATACATTTGTCTTTTCAAAAGCACAAAAGTGCGACTTTGGCACGATTTTTAAGAATTTCAAAGTCTAGCATAGCTAGAAGATTTGGAATATCCTAAAACCTCAAAACACCTCAAATTTTTCCTCTACATTCTTTTCCAGCTTAATAACTATATCCATTATAGCCTTAACCTGACTACTTAACTCTATCCATACCTACTGTTCATCAAACTTACCACGTATTTGGGCTCAGCAACTTACCACAATCATATGGTTTGAGGAACTTGTCCTAGTCAGGCCAAAGTCGCCCATTCGCTGAGGGGCTCCACCACATGACTATGAGTCACGAACTTACTATGCGTGTCAGTTCTCAGAACACGAACTTATCTTAACATCCTCTACCTATCCGTTATATACATGAGAAAAGAATCACCTTCTCAACATACATATAGTGAATAGCGCGACACCAGGTTTCAGTTGATTATCATTATAGGAAGCCAAGTGGTCGTCAAACCAAACACAATCTCCTGCCCATACAAGAAATTGGTCAACTCAGCCACTAATCAATATAGGAAGTTAAGCGGTCGCTAAACCAAGAACAAATCCCCTGCCCATACAAAGGACTGTTCAACTCAACCACTGTATCAATATAGAAAGCTAAGCGGTTCTAAAATCAAGCACTAATTCCCCGCCCATACAAGGAATTGTACAACTCAGCCACTAATATGAGTCCTCAATTAAAAACCTACAAACCTCTAACTTCTCTTAACTTGATATGAATTTTGTCAATTCATACCTTATCACACTCAACACTTCAAGAATCCACTTGTTACTATTTCAGTATCTTCATTGTTATAGCACCATGCTATCAAAACCACTTCTTTAATCATTTAATAGACCATTTGTCATTCCATGATTTTACTATGATCATCGGGATCTTATATCAAAATTGATTTCACTGTACTATTTCTCCTTTATTCTAGGATCGTTTAATTCTATCATCTTATCATTCATCTCTGATCATTTTACTGTACGATCCTTCTCTTTTTAAATTCTTGAATCAAGTGTTCCCTGATTCTTATTCCATTTATTTGGATTACATTCTTTGAAGATCCTTCTTTGAATCTTTACATATATCTATGTATCTATATAGATTTATTTCCTACTTTATGAACTATATATGTTCATTTCTAAACTCTATCTGAGTTTATCCTTTCACTGTCTTCATTACCTTTCCATGATTATAGCCTAAGGTACTACTACCTAAGAACTATAACCTATCAGCTCTGATACCAACCTGTGACGCCCCCCAAATCCGGGTTCCTTTAACCCTAGACTCGGTACGTCACGATACATCATCTTCATACACGTTCTATAACTAATGCGGAATATATAAACATAAATTGTTTATTCTACAACATTTCCCAAGGTTTCTAACCTTAACTTACATATATACCTTTAGATTCATAAAAAGGTTTACATAAATACTTACATCATATAACAATTTAGTTATAATGCATAACACTATAATCTTGTCTGTTGCTTCTGTCTCCGTCTCTCCTTGGACATTCGTATTATTCTGAAATTTGTTATCATGATATAGCAAGAGTGAGCAACGACTTTGCTCAGCAAGTTTAAATATGATAACGATATATCATGATTGAAAGAAAGAATAAGCTTTTGAATTTTCAACAATATAATAATTGTGAAAGAGTACGAGTCATAATTTCACTAATTGAATGACTGAATAAATAAATGTTGAGTGTCAATAATGACCATGAACAATTTAACTGAACCTTATGGTAATGAAGGTGATCAGCCTTTCATACCTGATGAACACATGCAACATGCACTATGTGCGAATCAACAATTTAAAGATGTGGAATAATTATACAGAATTAAACCATAGCATGCTTGAAACATAATAACTTGAGTTTGAGTTAGGAACTTGAACAATAAAATAATATATCCTGCTCGAATATAAATTGAGTAGGGTTTAGGAAACTTGCCTGTTTGCTCAGCTACAATTAATGTCTAGCTTTAACTAACTGGCTTTGAAAGACCTAACATCAATAAAGTTGGTCTAATAATTAATACGGCGTATTTGCACAACTATACGCTTACTAAGGAACTTATCTACCACAGAAGTACTAACACATGATATACATCAGTCAAAACAATATTATTAACCTTATAGACCCTCAATCATATTAGGTTAATAATTTAATAAGTTAGAAAATATTTTTCTTTAAGTGTTGCACACTTATTAAACTATTAAACAATTTATTATAATTGTTTAAACAAAAGAGTTAAAAGACACTTTCTTTATTCCATTAAATCTAATTTCATTTAATTACTATTTATCATTAATTAAATAGTAAGTAATTAACTACCTTTAGTTATTATTTAATAATAAATAATAACTTACAGATTTATTTATTATTTAAAATTAATCAAATAATAAATAATTATATTATATTAAAAATAATCAAATATCTTTAGTTATTATTTAATAATAAATAATAACTAATTAACTAGATTCATTTATTATTTAAAGTTAATTAAATAATAAATAATAAAATTATATAGTAAATACTCAAATATCATTAGTTATTATTTAATAATAAATAATAACTAACTAAATTTATTTATTATTTAAAGTTAATCAAATAATAAATAATTAAATAATCAATCTTAGTTGTCTTTAATTATTATTTAATAGTAATTAAATAATAATTAATTAATTTATCATCCTTGTTTATTATTTAATATTAATTAAATAATAATTAGTTTAATCATAAATTCAGAAGATATAATATTAACTAGATTAATATTTACAACATTTAAATATTAATCCTAAATACTTATTATATTTTAAAAAAATATAATATTAAACTAACTAGATTAATATTTATAACATTTAAATATTAATCCTAAATACTTATAATATTTGAAAAATATAATATTAACTAACTAGATTAATATTTACAACATTTAAATATTAATCTTAAATACATATAATATTTTAAAAAATATCATATTAAACTAACTAGATTAATATTTAGAACATTTAAATATTAATCTTAAATACTTATTATATTTGAAAAATATAATATTAACTAACTAGATTAATATTTACAACATTTAAATATTAATCCTAAATACCTATTATATTTGAAAAATATAATATTCAATACCTAAATATCATTTTTGTATTATTAATATTTTTGTTAAAATTTTAAATTAATTTTTAAACATTTAAATTAATTTAAATTATCCAGAATGGCATTTTCGTAAATTAGTTGAAAAACCGGATCGATGGCAATTTCGTAATTAATCAGAAAATCGGACGGAGGGGCAATATCGTAATTTCAGCAAAAATCTGTTACCGCGCATTGCGCGCGCCGACAAAGACTAAGGCACCAAAACGGTGCCGTTTTAATTTCACCGTAACTGTCTTTCGCGCATAACGCGCGGATGAAATTTTTTTTCCTTGATAAAACGACGCCGTTTTTAGTTCGGCGTTCGACAGTGAACAGGGTCGCGCGCATTGCGCGGCACCCCCTTTTTCCTTCCCCTTAGCAGATTGTGAATAGTGATTTTAATACACCACTTTAATAAAAATTATACATTCAAGTAAGCTTTAAAAATCCAAAAAAATTACCAATAACTTAATATCAATTTATAACATGAAAATTTTAATTTTTCATGATTTAATAGTAAAAATTTTTATAAAAATTTTTACATCACATAAACTACTACAAATCATAACTTTTTGTGTATAACTCCATTTTGAGTGATTCAAACTTTGTTTTTCTCATGATTTAATGTTCTATAATATTATAACATTAAATCTAAGTTTTATAAAAATATTTTTGGACATAAATTCCAAAACTTATTTACACACTATTAAATACATATTTTTGCATATAAAATATACCAAAATACAAACCAAGCATATTAAACTCAAGCATGGCATAAATATTACCACTACACATTATTAACTATATTAACATGTTTATACTAACATGATAATTTATTTAATTTAAAAACAAACTACATTTAAAATAATCATTACCTCATTTTAATGGCTATCTTCATTTTTCTTCCAAAATGGGTTGTGAATGTCATGAACTAACTTATGCTTTCTTCTTCTTCCTTGAAGCTCCACCCAAAATCTCTCTCAAATATTTATCCTCTCAATATTTTGCTCTCAAGACTTAGAAGATGAAAGATAGAAAATGAATAACAAAACTCCTAAATTGTAAGTATACTTACAATTTGGATAGATATAAATTCTATATCTATTAAAATTTACCATCATGAGAGTGGTTGGAGACTTGTGCAAGAATTTTAGCTAAGGACAAAGTGGGTGAAAAGAAGAATGGTGCTCATGTCCTTTGAAAATAAAACAAGCAATCCTTTTAATTAATTAAAAGAAAAATAAAAATCAATTAACAATCAATTTCATCCTCTCTCTCCTCTCCTTGCCGGCAATGCACAAATATTTGTCCCAAAATGTTAGTCACATGCCACTTTTTAATAAATAATAGTTTAATTAAGTATTTTTCAAGTGGGCCAATTATTGGGCTTTAATTTAAAATACCAATTGGGCTCTAATTAACTTGTTTGGGCTACTAAATTGTCAAGTCCATTTAATTTATCATTGGGCTATTTAATTATATCCCAAGTGATTAATTATTAATTGTGTTACACATTAATTATCCAATCCATAATTAAATAATAATTGAATTGATTAATTAATTAAATACTCTAACCCATTAATATTAAATTACTAAATGGACTAATAATATTATTAATAATATTTTATATTATTTACATTAATTAATTATCATATTAATTAATTTATAAAAATTTAATTCACTCATTATATTCAATTTAATTGAATATTTAATTAATGACAACTTGTCAATTATTTTGATATTAAAACTTTAGAGTGTGTTTGCTAATAATAATATATATAATCTATATATATTATTTATACACATTACTTTACCTCAAAACAATTTCACAATAAATTATGAAATTAAAATAAATACAATATATAATTTAATATATATTATTTAGGCCATAAATTAAATTATTTAATACATTTACATTAAATAATTCATTTCTCATCAATTATGGAAATAATTCCATTTACCCGAAAATACATTGAAATAATAATACATTTACTCAATTTCTTATTTAAATAATTTATTTAATTATTTAATTAATATTACACAAATAATTGTATAATTAAATTTCTCACTCTCATAAATCATTTACCATGATTTATTTAATTATAGAATATATTCATTTAATATATTCAATTACTATTTAAAATTACTCAATTAATTTAATCCCTTTATATATATATACAAATATATGAAATTAAATATTGTACATATATACAATTACTATTCTCCCTTAATTAATTTAACTATTTTATATAATTTATAATTATATAATTTACATAATTATTCCTCACAAATAATTTATCAACAATTTGCATAATTGTTGATTAATGAATAAATTAATTCCACAATAAACCTTTTAATTCAATTCGTATTAATTTAATATTAATCTATCTATTTATCACAATTTAATTAACCATTAAATTATGTTACTAAATATGCACGCATATATATATTCATATAAATACATATTTAATTTACACGCAACCACGTCGCATAATTACATAACTCCACTAATTTATTTTCTTAATTTAATTAGACTTGTTGTTAGTCAAGTTTATTGAATTATCACTTTACTTGCTAACTTATCAAAAATTTTGATATCACCATATCTAAGTTAGTCCGTTAAATTTAATTTGGACCTCTATTTATTTATCACTACTAGGTTATCAAACTCCAACCTTTATTAAATATTAAATATTAAATATTTTATTTCTAATTCATTTAAATATCCGGGATATTACAGTTCAGGGGACTTATTTGTATTTAACCCGTATTCCTTCATAATGATTAAAAGACGCTTTACCAAATACTCTAATTCCGCCGCTCATATAACTGTCTATGTATGGTAAAGATGTTTCAAAAACTGCAAATGTTATGCACGTATGTGTGATGATCTATTCAACCTCCTTCCCTCTAGATCATCTTAGTGTACAAAATCTCTTATCCTTTCTTTTATCCCTAACTACCTTGTCTCTACAATCTTTGGATTGAGTTTGTTTTGGTTTCAAGTAATTTGATCTTACATTTTGTAAACTAATTCTTTCTATCCTTTATTTGAAAGATTAGATCATTATCTTTTCTATTCAATCTTTATAATGTTGGATTTTATTTCAAAACCTCCCTAAACCGATATGTGTGTGTATGTGTGTGTCTGCGCGCACGTGCGTGTGTGTATCCATACACACACACACACATGTTGGTTTTAAAATTCAAGTTGGGTTAGTAAAATTTCTTATCTTTCATTAGAATTGGTTTATTAAAAAGAATAACATCTTATCATAACCAAATCCTAGCTTAAAGATTTACAAAACTAGCCGTTACACATATTGGCTATAAATAGCTATATTTAGATTTAAAAAAAATACATAGCAACAATATCATACAAGAGAACACAAGCTTACAATATAATAACCGAGAAAATTACGATACTAATTTTTTTTTAAAATACTGTGTGTGACCATGTATATTTGTGTGTATGTGTGATGTGATAAGAATTGTAAGATAGTTAATTTAATTAGCTCGAATTAACTACGGAATGAAAAGAAATGCAAGAGAAACTTATGCGATGAGATTACAAAACTTGAACGTTGGCTTTGAATGACAAATAAGAAATTTAATAATCACTAAGTGAGTTATTTGTGCGATTAATGAAGAAGAATAAAATAAAGGAATTATTGCACTTAAACCAATGTGAGAATATGTGTACGTTATGTGTGTTAGGATTTTAATAAAACAAGCCCAAGAAATGTTAAGTGTTAGGGTTTTATAATTGAACCCAATCTAGTAGTCCAAATGACTTTTAAATAGCAAGTTTAATTGAATTATGTAATTAAACTAACGTGTTTATTAAATGAGTCCAATGTGTTAAGTCTTATGTTATTTAGATGTTACTCAAATGATGAATTAAATTAAATTAATACTAGTCTATCACTTCATAGAAATTCAAGTATGGTAAGTTAATTTAGCCCAAATGTTAGTAATGATAATCATGGTATGATAGTCCAATGAATGGAAACTTAAATGAAGTAAACTAGCAACCCAATGCGAATTAAATTGAGTCCAAATATATGGAATTGATGAGCCAAAATGGAATTAACTAGAGAGTCCAATTAGTAGCCCAAATGAATGCGTGTATTGGTAAAATGAATATATATGTATCAGTGTATTTATACATAAGGGTATTTATAAATGTATGGACAATAAAAATAAATCAAAAATAAGAGAAAATTGGGGGGGGGGGGGGTATTAGCCGGCCAAAGGAGGGGGGGGGGCATGGGAGGGTTCAAAGCTCTAATCAATTCTCATTTTACTCCTAGATAACCTAATCCCCTAAAACTCTCCCCAATGCAATGTCAATTTCCCTAAATTATGGATCTTGTTTCTTATGGGATTAGTGACTAATTAACTAGATGTTGTTTCATTAGCAAAGTTAAGGACACTTACCAATCCTATAAATAGAGTGCACCACCAAGCTTGTAAGGTTTGCTAGTTCATTTGTTAATTTTTTCAAGTTAGAAGAAGAAAGAGCTTTTGAGAGAAAAAGTAAGAAAATACTTTAAGTGTTAGTGAGTTTATGAGCTAGATCATTAAAACACTAAGGGAGATAATAGAAAGAGATTTTGAGTAGATCAAGAAGCCAAGGTGGAGAGTTTCGTACATTTTATTTTCAAAAGAAAAAAGAACAAGAAGAACTTTAAGGTTTAAAAGTGTTTTATCTTTTAGATTTATAGTTATTTTTATAGTTGGATGGTTGTTTTATGTGTCAAACAAGTTTGTTGTGGGAGTTTTCTTTGTGAAAAGGGTCTATGGTGAGATCCGATGAAATAAAGTTGGATCTATGATGGTGTATATGAGATCTACGTATTTGTATGTGAGTTTTGTGGTCAAAAAGTCATTTTGAGGTATAAAATGTGTTCTATGTTTTCAAAACATATTTTTAAACTCTATGATGGTAGATCTAGTCTAAATATGAAGATATATGGTCAATGATGTATGATATGTGTGAAACCCCAACTATTGGCGCAGTGGTTTAAGCTTAGCTCTAGGACGAGCCGTAAACCCGGACGTCCTGGGTTCGAGTCCCACTTGCAACAATAGTGATGCCTTCTTATAAGAAAAGGTAACGGGGCCACGAGTCGCACATTTCAGGGCGAAGTCATGTCTTAGGCAGAGTCTGTGCGCAAAGCCTGGTCCGGGGTGGGGAGACTTAGTCCAACTGCTGTTGGGATACTCCACATTATCAAAAAAAAAAAAAGAAGAAGGAAGATGTATGGTATGTGAATTAACATGATTTGTATGTAAAAAGATAGAAGAAAGATGCATATAAGTATGTTTTTAAGAAAACCCTAGTTAGATGTGTGGTTTGATGATTTGTGAAAATTATTTTTATAGTTTTTATGGCTTAAATGATAGATCTATAAGTTTTAAAGATAACCCAACTTGAATCATTGAAAAAGGTAGTTGAATGAGTAAGTTATGAAGTTTGTACGAAAACATATCGATTTGAAAACCCCAGTCGATCGATCATGATTTTTTGTCGAAAATAGTTTCAAAAAGTGAATCGATTCATGAAATATTGAAGAACATTAATTTACGAAGATAACAAATCAAATTTGAAGTTAGTTAAACGTGTATTGAATGTTTTATGCAATATTGAATTAAAAGTGTCAAATTAGAAAATCTAAAAAAAAGAGGAAAAATGATTTTGCCCAGCAACGCTAGGGCGCTAGTTTACAGTGTAAACACAACGTCGGGGCACTGTCCCTGAATTTTTGAAAATGATTTTTATTTAACTGGTCAGGTCGGGCCATATAAAACGGATCGGGTTGGATCTTTTGAATCTAAATTGGGTTAGAAAAATATATATTAAATAATATTATTATTAGACTAAATTTAAATAATTAAAATTTTATTAAAGAATTAATAATATTAGTAAAGGGATAAAATATTATTAAAAGAATAATAATGAATAAAATCTTATTAAATGATTAATAATATTTGAAAATATATAAAATATTAGTAAATGAATAATAATATTAGTAAATGAATAAAATATTATTAAATAAATAATAATATTAGTAAATGAATAAAATATTATTAAATAATTAATAATATTAAAAAATGAATAAAATATTATTAAATAAATAATAATATTAAAAAATGAATAAAATATTATTCAACGGTTAAAATATTATTAAATGATTGATAATATTAGTAAATGAGTTAAATATTATTGAATGATTAATAATATTCGAAAGAGAGTAAACATTCTTAAATGATTAATAATGTTAATAAGTGTTTAAAATAATTAAGTGATTAAGATAATATTAAATGGTTAATAATATTTGTACATGATTAAAATATTATTAAATGGATAGTAATATTCGTTAATGATTAAAATATTATTAAATAGTTAATAATATTTGTATGTGGTTAATAATATTCTTAAATGATTAAAATATTATTAAATAATTAATAATATTTGTATGTGGTTAATATATGATTAAATGTTGATAATATTATGAAGTGATTGATATGTTATTAAATGTTAATTATGTGATCAAAATATTATCAAAGGTTGATAATATTATTCGGTAATTAAATGTTGTGATTAAGTGTTAAATGATTGAAGTAATGTATATGAATGTTGTTAATGTTTAAAATAAAGATGTATGTGATATACTGATTGATAGATCAACGTTATTAATGTTAAGTCATCCAAACGAAGTAAATTTAAGTTGAGTAGCCATAGTTAGCGGAACAGGCAAGTCTCCTAACTCTGAACTTGTTTCATTGTGCAAGTTCCTATACCCAGACTTGTATTTATTTTGCAAGTTCCTAAACTTAACCTTGTATTTATTTTGCAAGTATTCTAAGTGGGATAATTATTGAAAATTATTCTACATTGTTATAAATTATTGATATCCGCACTTGGTGCAATTGAAGCATTATTCTATTATTGAAGCTTTAAAGTTCTTTTAAATCTATGAACTGTTTAAGAAGAAGTCTATGCTATTTGTACTGACTAGATAATGCATGTATTAATTCATTTACTTGAACATTATTTAAGCTAGTCCAAACTATATTGTTGTGGTGCGGAATCAAAGGTAAGTGCAGTAATGAACAACCCTCATAGTAGGGAAAAACTTTAAATATTGCGGGTATAAACTCTAAACGAAATGCAGGTGGATATGTGTTGGTTTGAAAAAATATGACATACATACAATCAAATTGTAATAGTGCAACGGATGCAAGAAAAATTAGATTTTAAAATTTTTACAAACCAATAACCAAGACCATTCTTATGCGATAATTAATAATTGAGAAATGATAATAGATTTATACCTTTGTAGAACCAAGTTTTCAGAGGTACAATTTCACCTCCTTTTAATCCTTCGCGTTCTTCTTTGAATTCACCGATTAGATTCCACGAATCAATGTCAGCTCCCCAAGTGTGAAATATTTAGAGGTGATCCACCAATGATTAATAAGTATTCAAAAAATGAATTTTGATTTCTCCAAACCATGGGTGGTTAGCCCTAATTTTCTCTTTTCTAGTTTTAGAGAAAATATGAAATACTTTCCCAATTCTTATGGAAGAGCGTGTAACCCTAATCCATAATAATACTTCTCTTATTTATAGATACGGTCAACCCTCCTAAACTATTTAGGATCAAGGTTTTTAATTAAGCTACTAATCTAATTAGGAATAAAATTAATTTAATATAATAATTATAATTCCTAAACTAGTTAGGAACTTAATTATTTATTATGAGAGTACTTCTTATTATTTAATTCCTAAAATGTAATATTCCGAACTTTTGAGATAGTTGCAATCCGACTTGATATGAATAAATAAAGATTGAATTACATCTTATATGTGTTTTGGAATCTTTGTTGATGTATATTTTTGTGTTTTGGTTAGAGTATCCAACCTTAGCACATAAAAGCAGAATACAAGTTTTATTTTCAAAAAAACTGAAAAGTTGTTAAACCCTAAACCCTAGAAAATAACCTAGGCCCTCGAGCGAAACGTGTACGTCAAATTGACATTATGTTTCAAGATTCATCATTCCCACGCTCTTAAAACATATAACAGTCGATAATTTTTTTTTGGAAAAGCGTGTCGGGAATAGGACAAAATAGGGAAAAACAATTTTTTTGTTGAGTTTTTGATCGTTTAACCATTTTATGAAAAAAGATCGTCGAAAACATTATTCATAAAAAAACGTGCAACGTCTTTTAAACTTTGTACTTCATATAATAGCATTTATACGGAACAAAACTCAGTAATATCAGACTTTTAATCAATAAAGGTAAATTAAACTGGAAGACTTAAGAATGAACTAAGTTAAAGATAATTAGTTGAAATCAAACTAGGTTATGTGTAACAAAGTTAGTGTAGCCAAACTAGAAAAAATTAGCACAATTACACTAACTGGAAAAAAAACTAGTACGATTTGTTGGAACTAAGTCCAAGTGAAAATGAATCGACCAATCAGAAAAGGGTGATGCAATGATGATGCAAGCCTTAAAGAATATTCCAAGAATATGCTAAGGTACCAAAGTGTAATTTTTTTAGATACTAAAGCATAATAAGCCAAGCCTCTAACGTGTAATTAACGAAACTTGGTTTTTCTATAAATAGGAAGTTAACCTCTTCATTTTTATCATTCATTTTCAAAGTTAAAATTCTAGTATCAAAACTATACACATATATAAGAGTGAGTTCTTGAGAGTTGATTGCAAAGAAATAGTTAGAGTTTGCAATTTCAAAAGGTACAATCTCTAGTCATTTATAATGTTCAATTTTTCTTTCGTCTTTAGTTTTAAAAAGCTCAAGAACGCGAGTCATAGCCATGTACGATTGTCGTTCTCCGTGTTCTTCATGTGTTCTTGAGCATTTCTTCATTTTGTAGTAGTTATAATGTCGAATTTTAATTCATAGTTTAAAGCTCAAGAACGTACGTCATAGCCATGTACGATTGTCGTTCTCCGTGTTCTTCGTGTGTTCTTGAGCAGTAATTATAAATTGTACTAATCAATTATACAAGCCATTATAATGACCAAATTATTTCAAATTCAAGTGTCATAATCACTTATGTAGGCAGTTATAATGCTCAAATTATTTCAAGTGTGAAATCTAAAAACTTAAGAACATAAGTCGTAGCCATGTACGATTTTTCGTTCTTTGTGTATTTTGAAGCAAAAGTCATGAATCTTTCTATGAGAATGTTTAAGATTTATTATTTTTATATTATGAAATGTTATTTAGTCTTATAACATGATATCTCAAATAATTAAATCTAGCGTTACCATGTTTTCACATGGTTAACCCTAAAAATATTGGTCAAAGCATGCATATTGCCTGTTTTTGTCATTTTCTAAAAATTTAAATTCATATTTTGCCTTAGAAACCTAAACTAAAGTTTTATATCATGAAATTATAAGCAATTTAGACTCTAGAATCACCTCAAAATATTTTCGTATGATAAAGTTATGACAGTTATCAGAAAAGAGGTCGAAGATGAAAATTTAAGGGAGCCCTCGGGTATAAGCCATGAAAAAAATGATTTTGAGCTAGATGCTTAACCAAATGATTCCACTAATGAAAATAGTCTAGTTAAACTATTAACGCGTATTAAAAAGTAAAATTTGATAAACTAACATTCGGATACGCGCAACCCTTTATGTAGGCTTTTAAACGCTTTACCGGGAAACCATAAGTTAGCTTCAAGACAAGTTTTCTATCATTAACCTTTGTTTACTTATTTTTTATGTGATTTATATATCTTGTACAATCAACGTGTTATAAATCTTTGATATGAAAGTTATTACTTCTTGTTTCGACATAATTTAACAAATGAAATGTTTATTCGTAACATATTTTGAACTATGCTTTATTAATCAAACTAAGTTGTCTTGGGGCGATTCTGACATGTGAAGTGAACTGAGATGAACGAATATGTATCACTGTTCATGATTTGTTCAGTGTAGTGTATGTTATGCATAACATAGGATATTGTTAGGTTGATCCTATTTCGATATCCACTGTAAACGGTTCTAAGTCGAAAGACAAAGAACAGTTCAAGGTCTAACCACCACTCAGTCTTGCTATATTAAAATATTTGTAATATCAATTGTTGTGCCATGAATTCTCAAAGCATAAAAGAAAGAAAAAATGCGTAGACTAGTTTACTGTTTTCCTTACTTGTTCTTAGCTATAGTCATAATGACATTTTGCAATAAGGACAAGTTTCACACATGTAATCGAATATTATATTAATATTATCAAGTTTCATCACATTCTCTTGTTATGTCTTTACTTTGATTAAACTTTGAATTGTTAAAACTTAAAATAGTATTGATAATAATCTATTTATCTGAATGAGAATGGTAAATAATGTTGTGAGTACTGTAGGCATCCGAGACAGGACTAATCGATGTTAAATCGTCAAATTCATCGTTAGGTTCCTTAAACCAAAGTACAAACTTGTTATTACCATTCTGAACGTCAGATAAGTAGGATTATTGATATGAAGAGATATCACTATAACCAAATGTGTTTTGAGTAAGGGTTTTAACTAGTAGGGTATGTTCTGTACGGAAAGAGAATTTTGCACCGGACAAAGATACAAACATTTGTCACAGATAAAGATGCAAACATTTATCACGGGTGAAGATACAAATATTCATCGCGAGATTCTCTATTCTCAAGAGCCGTCCTAATGATTTAATGCCGTGAATCTTGGAATATGTAAAGTTATAGAATATCTAAATTTTAAGGTTAAAATGTTATGAATGAGTATTAAGTCCCTTGCATCGACTATAAAGACTTAGTATAAAATAATGAAAGATCTTTGAAAATTAATATGAGAACTTTGTTTATGAATAAAAAAATCATCTATAAACCTAATGATTTAACATTTATAGTGAGCACCAAATCAACTATAGAAAGTATAGTGATTTAGGTTATAGTTGATTTGGGGGCATCACATAAACCATTTAGGAACTTAATAATAATAAGACTTTTCTTATTAATTTATAATTAGTATTTTTAAAATCTATAATTACAAATATTAAGTTATTTAATTTATTCTATCATCATAGTATAAATTAAATATACTTAATTTATTACTACCATTAAACCTTTCACTTCTAAAATAAATATTTTTTCAGTGTGACCCTTTAGGTTCTCCATATTAA
This sequence comes from Hedera helix, assembly GCA_947179155.2. NCBI lineage: Eukaryota > Viridiplantae > Streptophyta > Magnoliopsida > Apiales > Araliaceae > Hedera > Hedera helix. The sequence goes on along the minus strand of OX359271.1, from coordinate 30,597,429 downwards.
ACCGGTTGTAGAATAGATTAATTAGAACTATTCTAATCTTATTTATATAATGAATTAAATTATTTAATTCATTTAATAAATAATATTTATTCCACAATAAGGGTAAACATCCTTAGCTGTCAACGTCTTTCCAGATAATATAGATTTTAACATTTGATCGTAAAAGAACATTTCAGCGAATAGTTACCGTACAATTTAATCATTCTACCATAAAAAAAATATGACATGGAATAACTGTCAAGTCTTATTTTATTTAATCATATACATTTCAATTCACAAATGTACAACTCTAATGTAAATTAGAAACTCCTTTCTAATTTTTATTTCACATAGGCAAAGGATTTATGAGTTGTCATTTATCGAATTACATTGAACATACTCTTCCTTTACTGAAAGTGGTAGATCATTTCTTAACCATTCACCTATCTTCATGTACAACTTATTATACCTGAACACATCGTTTGTTATACCCAAAGAGTCTTAAGGAATATGCCAAAATATAACTCATCATACACAAGGTACTATGATGATCTTAATTCCAATGGTCATATGTACTACTATCACTTAAGGAACTCCTATTAACAGACAAGTAAAACTTCATTAGGTGTTCCTTAAGCGAGACACGTTCAGTGAACTTATTCTCTAATAAGCATTTACATACTTGCTTTAGTGTCTCCACACAAATGATTATGAGATCAATCATCCTCTTCGTAAGAGCAAGCATAGCATGTACTAATCTATCGGGATTCACTAATTACCTTTTTAGTGATCCCTCGATTAGGAACATTTTAGTTTTTTAACTATAAAGAATTTAGATCTCATTAACATGATCTTCATCATGATTCTAAAAGTATTGCTCAAAACTATGGGTTTATCCATTTAAGGAATTCAACAAATTAATCATGAATAAAGAAATGCCTTAAAACTTTTATTAATAAAAAAGTAAGATTACAATGTATATGCTCATCACATCAAATGTGATTGGCTTGAGGGCATACTCCTTTTTAATTTTCCACTTGCACTAAAGTCAATCGCCCATAGTATCTTATACCTTATTCTTTAAGTGGCGATCTTTTTGAATTGCTGAGAAAATGCTTTAGTTAACGGATCTGTAACATTATTTTAAGGGGTCTACCATTTCTTTGGTGTTATCTCATTTTTCGAATGATTCATTTAATCATTCGAAAGTGCTGCAACATATGTTCGGAACTCAGATGAAACCTAGGTTCTTTGGCTAATTGAACTCTTTTAATGCTAAGAACCATTTCAAGTACTATAATGAACTTGTTCATTTAAACAATCACATTTGCAACTTCACTTATAGTTATTTACTATGTCTTTGTCACTAAATTATCAACTTTTTGCTGCTTGAAACTTTTTTAATTCACTGCACCACTGTTCAAGATTATCATATAGCTTGACACGAATTTGCTGTTGTGTTGGTTATTCTAAAAAAATTGAGTCTTTATAGACCTTTAGTTTCAAATCAGACCCGCCATTAAAAACTCTTTTCTAATATTCTTCTCCATGATTGAACTGATTTCTGCTTATCACTTATAAACAACATCAGGTCTAGTACATGTTATTCCATACATGATAGATCCTATTGTCGAAGCATCAGGTATCTTTATCATGCAATCTCTTTCTTTATGTGTCTTTAGGGATAATTTCTTGGAAAGATTAACTCTTTGGCTCATTAACATGAGACATCTTGGAGTTTGGCACGCTAAACTTCTTTAACATTGAATCAATGTACGTTCCTTGGGTCAAGCCGAGCATCCTTTATGATCTATCACTATAGACCTTTATCCCCAATAGTAGGATGCTTCTCCAAAGTCTTTCACGGAGAAGTGTTTTAGACAATCACATCTTTACTGATTGTAGCATCGGTATGTCATTCCTTATCAGTAGTATATCAACATATAATACTAGGAATGTCACAATGCTCCCATTAACCTTTTGTACACACTTAGTTCATCTTTGCTTTGATAAAATCAAATTCTTTTGATTATCTCATCAAAACGGATCTTCCATCTTCGAGAAACTTGCTTCAATCCATAATTGGATCATTGTAGCTTACATATTTGATTTTCTCCATCATTGGAGACAAATCCATCTAGTTGTATCATACATACGTTCTCTATTGAGGAAGGGCGTCTATACGTCCATTTGTCAGATCTCGTATAGTAAGCTGCAACTGCAAGTAAAATTTGAATGGACTTAAGCATTTATACTAATGAAAAGTTTCGTTATAGTCAACTCCTTGACTCTATTTGAAACATTTTCGCCACTAGTCAGGTCTTATAGGACTCCACATTGCCATATGCTTTAGTTTTTCTAAAAGATCCATTTCGTATTTCATGGCCATCATCCATTTATCTTGAATTTCTACTACTCATGCCTCATTGTATGTAACTAGATCACCATCCTCTATGATACATACCTCATCATTATCATCTATGATGAATCTATATCTTTTAGGTATCTTCGGTACTAAACCAGATTTACGACTTAGTTGTGGTACAATAGGTTTATCTACTTATACAAATTCCTTCATTTGATCTATAATGTTTAGTGGTTCTTGAACTTCTTCAAGATATATCTTACTCCCACTAACTCTTTCAAGGATAAACTCATTTTTTCTTAGAAGGGAGAGTATTTTAAGAAACACCTTTTAATTAGTCGGATTATAGAAGTAATACCCTAAACTTTCTTTAGGATATCCTACAAGTTTACACTTGTCAGATCTTGTCCCTTGCTTATCGTTGTCAAACCTTTTGACATAAGCTGGAAAATCCAAATCTTAACATACTTAAGATTTGGTTTGCTCATTGTCCATAACTCATATAGAGTCTTAGGGACATAATTAGAAGGTATCTTATTTAGTAGATATATTGTCGTTTCTAGGGCATAACCCTAGATATATACTAGAAGATTGGTAATACTCATCATGAATCATCACCATGTCAATTGTGAGAGAATATCATTTATTTGAGATGATCTAGAAACTTACTACTTAGGTATTTACTTCTCGATCTAATCGAAGAACTTTAATACTTTCAGCCGTTTGTTTCTATACTTCACTTCTGAATTCTTTGAACCTTTCATACGATATGGATTTGTATTTCATCAAATACATATATCGAAATCTAGAATCATTAGTGAAAGTAATGAATGAAAACCCTCATCTTATATTTGTTGTCATAAGTCTCACACACAACTGCGTGTTCTATCTTTGACAACTCTGCAACTCTCTCTCCATGTCCATTAAATGAAGATTTAGTCATATTGTCCATGATACAAGATTCACAAGTTGTATTTGATTCATAATCAAAAGGCTCTAAAAGCTCATATGTATGCAACTTATCTAGTCTTATTTCATTAATATGACCGAGTATTCAGTGCAAAATGAAGGTATGATTCATATCATCTCTTTGCCTTTAGTTTGTTCAATTTGAAATATTTTTCATGTAAGTCAAGTACGTAAAGTCCAACAAGTAATCAACCAGTTCTAAATAAAATATTATCATTATAACTAGAACAACAATTGTTCTTTACTATAATGTCTCAACCTTCCTTGTTTGCACATGAAATAGACTTAATATTTCTAATAAGAAATGAAACATAGTAACAACTTATTAAGTTAATAGACTTGCCAATAAACAATGCTAAACTTTAAGTTCATATGGTTAATGTAGCAACTTTTGTCACATTCCCCATACACATGATTACTTATCATTTGTTTAGCCTTCTACTTTTGCTTAGTCTCTGTAATGACTTGCATATTTAAGACCACTAGCAGGTATCTAATACCCAAGTAGAACTTGACTTATAAAAAGTTCTATTTCATTGAATAAATTTATATCTGCAGTAGAAGCTTTTACAAGCTTCTTCTGCTTAGATATTGCAACTCTCTTGCAACTGTTCTTCCAGTGTCCCGACTTATCGCAATGAAAATAAACTACTTTTCCCTTGGGATCACTTTTATTTATATCATTTAATTAGTGTCTTTCGTTTTCCTTCTATCCTTTCTGACTCCTCAGAAACACCTTTGGTCATCTTCCCTCGCTTAGAAGATTCATCTATGAATAAAACTTGGTCTTTCTAGGAAAGAAAGTGACTCTCAACAGTCTTCAACATGTTTAACTAGTAATGTAAACTGACATCTAACTTACTAATGTTTGAAGTTCACAATAAATTATGAATAGAAGTCAGTGAGTGACTGCAAGATCGAATCTTGACACAACTCTCTATCCTTGACAAAATCTAGTTGTCTCAATTGATTAATCTAATTAGTCATCTTTAGGACATGTGTCTTTACTATAGTGTCATTGGTCATTATAGATCGGAAGAGCTCCTTAGATATCTTATATCTAATCGACCTACTTTGCTCACCATACAACTCATGAAGGTGAAACAATATAGTAGGCACATCCATTTTATCGTGTTGACGCTGTAACTCGATATTCATGGATGCGAGCAGAATGCATTGAGCCATAGTTGCACCATCTTGCCATTTCATAAGTAGCAATCTCTTTCTCAGAGGCATTGTCTACAACGTTTGCATGGATCGGCAAATTTAAGGACATTTACTAGCTTTTTAATATTGAGAACTATTCTCAAATTGCTTTAACCAATCCGAACATTTCGGTTCGATTAAATTTGTTAGCATCCAATATGCTATGCAGTGTTAGTGAATTAAATGTGGCATAATTCTTTAAGTGAATATTAACAACATTAACATGCATTCATTTTATTAATCACCAAGTTAATTAGGTCTTTATTTAAAATGGTGTCTCCCACTATTTTCATCAAACTATATTACCCTCCATATATAGTTCGACAAATTTAGTTAAAGATCTGCTAGTGAGAATAAGGATCCTATTTCAAATGTATATAGCCTTGTGTAACACAACAAAATATATATAAATAAATAAGTAGATAACTTCTTGTCAATTACATCAATATGTAACTCTTTTTATTTTGCCTATTGAATTATTATGATTATATGTGACACATCCAAATCAAAATTATCTAAGTTAAGTCCGACCAAGCATTTTAATATAAGTGAAAAGAAAAATATTGCCCTTGTGTGACACAACAAAACAGTAATGTTCAATTCCTTTATAAACATCTACTATGTAATAAAATAACATCTCAAATAATTAATATAAGCCTTGTATGACACAACAAACATATATTGATTATTAGATACTCTATCATTTTACTATGCTAGAAGGAGACATTAGATATTCTAAATATATTTGAACGTTACAACTTAATATATTTACTTTGAAGTACTAGTATGTATGAGCATTAGGGTTTTAATATAAAAAACCCAAGATATGTTAAGTGTTAGTGATTTAATCGACTAACTCAATTAAGTAGTCCAATGGACTTATAAAAAATAAGTCTAATTGGATTATGTAATAAAGCTAATGTGTTTATTTAATAAACCCATTGTAGTAGCCTTATAGGATTTAATTAGTTAACCATATATGAAAAATATGGCGAGTCTAAATAAATTTAAACTAGCCCAACACTTGTTTATATTTCAAGTATCTTAGTTAGCCAATTGATTTAATTGTTGGGAGCCCAAGTGTGATGACTTAAATGAATTAATATAGTAGCCCAAATGAATAAAATGATGAGCCCAATAAATTAAATTTCCTAAGCCCAAAGTGGAGCCCAAATGGTAGTCAAAGTTGTTGTCAATGAATATATATATATATATATATATATATATATATATATATATATATATGTATGTATAAATAGACATTAAAATTAAATCAAAATTGGAGTCAAAATGGAGCATTTGGCCGACAGTTTTGGGGACCCCATATGGGGTGAATTGTTGCAATTATTTTGTTTCTAATTTACTCAACCTATTGCTTGTAAGCTAGCTTGATAGGAGTCATTCCATGGGTCATTCATGTGAGTCAAGTCTCTTAAATCAAGGGTCAAATATAGCTTAGCAAGTATTGGTAATATTGTAGACTTACAACCATTGTAAGTATAAGTTTTGGTAGTCTTTAAATAGAAGAATAGTAAGAAGAAGCTAGAGTTTGTGCATTTGCTAGATTGATCTTATATTGTAGAGAGAAAAGTAAGTTCAGAGCTTCAAACCTTAAGGGCTAGATGCTTCGGGTAGATCAAAAAGAAAAAGTGGAGACTCTAGAAAAACTCATCTCAAGAAGAAGAAGAGCATTCAAATCCAAGAGGTTGAAAAATATTCTAAACCTTCACCTATTTCATTTTTATGATCTATATATGTTTTCTATGGTCAAAAAGTATTTTTAACTGATCAAAAGTTATTTTGACGTTCTAAAAGTCTAAAACTATGATATATAGATATATTCATGGTTTGATATAGTTAATACATGTATTGATATGTGTGGTACGCAAATAAAGGGAAGAAAAATCCATATAGTGATTTACCGGTAAAACCCTAGATGGTTCGATCTTAAATTTCTTATCAAAACGTTTTCAAAGTGTGATCGAACCATGAAATATTGTAAAACAAGAAGTTAAGAAGACAGCAACATTGATTTGTATCATTTGAATGTGTAGATTTTATTTTATTCAAGTTTGAATCAATAAAACCAATGATTTGTGAAGTTAGATTTCCTTTGCCCTTGTGAGCAATTTTTAGTCCAGTTTCGTTGGGAATTTGGATTTGTGATATAAAGAGAAGTTGTATAGGGGGAAATTCTGATGAGAATGGACAGAAGAATCACCCTAAAATATTTTGAAATGAAGAAGTTATGACAGTTTTAGTGAAGGAGGGTTGGGCAATCCTCAAATTATGGTTTCAGATTTTTGTACCACCGCTGCAACGGTGAAAATCACCGCTGCAGCGGTGAAACACACTGCTAGAAGCATGTTTTTGCTATCCGGGTCGGGTCGGGTCGAGTCGGTCCGGGTCGAATATTCTTTGAAAAATTACGTTAAAATAAGTGTAAAATGAAGGTGTTCAAATACTAAACCTATATATGTAGAATTTATTAGTGATTAAATGGTAACTAAATATTTAAAATAAAGACTAAAGTTAACACAATTAAAAAGTTAACTATTGATAGTTTTTGAAGAGTAATAAAATATTATGAAATGGTGAATAATATTAGTATGAGATTAAAAGGTTATTAAATGAGTAATAACATTAATATATGATGAAAATGTTATTAAATAATTAATGACATTAGTAAGTGAGTAAAATATTAATAAGTGATTAAAATATTATTAAATGGTTAATAATATTAATAAGTGATTAAAATATTATTAAATGATTAATAATATTAATAAGTGAATAAAATATTATTAAATAGTTAATAATATTAATAAGTGATTAAAATATTATTAAATGGTTAATAATATTAATAAGTGATTAAAATATTATTAAATAGTTAATAATATTTGAATGTAATTGTATATTATCAAAGGTAGATAATATTTTAAGTTATTTGGTACATATTAAATGTCCAAATCATTAAGTTATGTAAAGAAGATAATTGAATTGAATTAAACCAGTGTAAATAGTTCGTTGTGACTATTTTAGATAACTTATTAAAAGTGGGTTGTGCAAATAACGTGTAGTGAATGTATAAATTGGTTAAGCATACCCGACATGTCCGAACTATATTTTGGGCTAAGGTTTATGTTCGGAACTTAAGGGTTCGTTTGTCGGACATATTAAGAGTTATTAATTTGAAGTTAAAGTCTTATATAAAGACTAAGTAATAGTTATTGTAACTAATGATGATGTCAATTTCATATATAAATTGTAGGGCGAACGAAAGACGCAAAATAAGCGTAAATGGTAGAAGCGAACCAGACAAGTTTTTCAGAACTTGCTCCTATATGCATTTCTATGCAACCATATGTTTTTAAATTATTGATATGAGAATATATTGATGATATTTGTGATATGTGAAACGAATGAAGTATGATTATATGCAAAGTATGTATAGAATAAAAAGCATGACTTGATATATGTTAGATGTGTATTATATGCGATGTATAAGAAGCATGAAACATTCATAAAATGAAAAGCATGACATACATATAAAATGCAGAGTATGTTTAATATGTGAAACATGCAATGTGTTATGTGTAGCTGTTAAACTTGATAAGCCGTCGTGCTCACTCTTGCTATAAAATAAACACTTTCAGATAAGTGCAAGTTAGTCAAAATTTTTGATAAAGATCAAGGAACAAGAATGCATATTACTTTCACTGAAGGTCTAAACGACTATTATAGATATCAGTCTGAATTGGACAGGTAAAATGATTGTGTAGTATAAGAAATGGTTAGTGTGTATCTTGAGTGTTAAATACTAAAATTGATTGCAATAGAATGTCGTATCATGTATGATATTGAGGCATACTAGAAATGTATAAAGATTGCGATTCTGGAATAGAAAGAGATGTTGTAAAATTGAAAATAAATGATTATTTAGCAATTATAATATTGTTGTAATTCATGAACAGTAAGAAAAAGATAGTACTAGTGTAGAACCGGATCTGAGGTTCAAGGGATCCGGATTCGGGGTTGTCACATTGCTGCTGCTCACGCCCAAAACAGCGTTGCCTACTTTCCATGTTGCTGATGCCCATACGCCATGCACGCTAGCCTTGTTTGGTATTTACCGAATTGCCACTCACAACTTAAATTACAGAATTGCCATCAAGATCTACAATAATTATTGAAATGCCACCAAGGATTATTTTTCCTATAAAATAAAATATAAATTAATTAAAAATAAATATAAATAATATAAAAGTACTAAATATAATAATAATGCATAAAATTAAATAAATTACCTAAAATAAATAAAAATACTTAAAAACCAATAAATAATTAAGCCTAAAAATATATAGTACATAGATATAAAATTCAATTATCAAATACTCCCAAACTTAAATATTTATTTGCCCTCAAGCAAAATAAAAATAAAAATTAAAACTCTACTAAATAAACCAAAATTACTCAAGCAATGAATTAATCTTGAATTTCAACATTAGCCTCAAAGATTTTTTTTAAATGATAACTCAAAGAAAATTTTAAAATTATGCAAAACCCAAATATTTTAACATATTTATTAATTTTACTCTACTCAAGACCCTTCTTGTGTGTGTGAATCTAAATGTATCAAACTAATTAACACTCAAATAAATTTATGTAATTCAAATGCCACATAAAAGATATTACACAATAAAAGAATTTCAAAGCAAAACTCTATAACTCACTTTTTAAATCACTCTTCGCTAATAAAGGCAAATATAAATTAAATTATCATTTTTTCCCTCACATTACGTGCACTAGGATCATTTTTTTTAAGTTCGCCACATTCCTTTTCAAACATATTATTATATTTTTTTTCTTCATTCATCATAAGTGAGTGCATATTATTCTCCATCTCACTCTTCTTCTTGTTATGCACACGAGTGCGTTTTACGCTCTTTTTCAATTCACCAAAGGACTATTAATTCAACTCGAAAATGATCAATTCTTCAAATAATCATAGAATAATTTACCTAAATCATCACTCCCAAATTATAATCCGCCTAATATTTCACTTCAAGTTATGATCAAATAAGTTATATAATTCATAAATATCTATCATAAGCAACTAACCATATAAACATTTTCTAAGTTAAAACTAACTCAACACAAATAGATATGAGTGCATAAAAATAAAAGATATTAAATAAAATAATAACTAACAAATAGTCAAAATTTAGACTAAGAAAAATGTATCAATTTTTCAAAAATTATTAAATAAAAATCAATTTTTTTTATCATAAAAAAATATAAAATTCAACTAATTTATTGCCCAAGTGACTCATCCTAAAATCTAAATTACCCCATTTTCGTAAGAAACACGGTTGCAATTAGCACGTGTAATAAACTTTAAACCCCAAGGTTACCCCAAGTGGACGAGTTGTGTCTCGTGAGGGTTTGCAGTGAATATACCCACAAAATTCCAAAACAAAACCTAAAATAAACCTAATTTATTTTAAAAAATTTCAAAATTTATCTACACCCCCAAACTTAAAACAGACATTGCCCTCAATGTATAAAATAAAGAAAAGTAATAGCAAAGGACTCCCTTGAATATGTAACTTTTTTTTTCCTCATATCCTAAGTCTGGATGTATTGAAAAACCTAAAAGCGAACAAAAATAAAATATTAAAACAAATAACTAAATAATCTAAAATTTACTACTAAAAAGAAAATATACTAAAAATAAAAAAACTAAAAACTAAAACTAAAAAACTTAAGTTTAGGTTGCCTCATATTAAGCGCTTGTTTTAAAGTGTCAACCTGACTACTTCCTTTTCTTACAATAAGGTTTAATCGCAAAAATTGTCTTTTCATGCCTTCTTTTAGTATTTTCTTTGATTTCCATGACATTCTTAAAAAAATGCGAACCACCCCCAAACTTGAATTCATCCAAGTTATTTTCTTCGACAAAGTCAACTCGATAGTACTCCTCATAATTCTAAAATTTTTGCACAAAAGGCACCATCGGAATTTTCTTAATACCATTCGAATCCAAGACTTGAACATCTTCGTCATTCTTTTCCTCTTCCCAAATCTTACCCATCTTCTTTTCAACCTCATCATCATCTTCCTCATCAGAATGTGACCTCTTTAGGTTGCTTTTTTAACCATGTGTAACTCCTTGCCATTTTCTAATGTATCTACCTTGCACGACTCTTTACATTTATCCTCAAGATTTATCTTTGTATTGCTAGGTAAAATATTGCGAAGACAATTGTTGACTAAATTGGCAAGTTGTTTCCTTCGAATCTCATCCTTTTCCCTTTGAATCTCCATCTCACCCCTTCAAATTTCCCAATCTCGCATTAATTCTTCTTTGCGTTTACTACTTATGTAAGACCCCGAATTTTATGAAATATAAAATTTAATTTTTCTTCATATATTTTTTTCTGAAACAGTAAGTGGTTAAATCGATAAAGTTAAAAGTTAAGGATGTTATGTGCAAATTTTATTTTGTCGGACAATATTCGCTTTGTCGGGGAATATTCGCTTGGTCGGGGAATATTCGGGCCGTACGACGGCGCCGAAATAACTAATTATTGGTGGACCCCACAACGGAATAATTGTCGGATATAGAAAACGACAGAAGTAACCTTTTTAAATAAAAATAGTCAACGGTGTTAACTGTTTAAATACTGGTGATAAAAGAATAGTAGCATACGGTAATTTACGGTATTCTACAGTAGCACACGGTATTGTACAGTGTCTCATATTATTGGTCTGATAATTGACACCGTAACTGTTGCGCATCATTTCATCAATAATTATCACTGCATAATATTTTATGTTATCAATTCAATAATTGTTGCTACACAGTATTTTGCATTATTGTTACTACACGACATGTTGCATTATTAAACCAATAATTGCCACAGTAACAAATGCATAGTAATTCATATTATTGATCTGATAATCGACACAGTAGTCGTTGCATTATTTTGAATTATCGTTATCACTGTGGTAGAATTATTTTAGTTGTCATATTACTAATTGGTATTTTTGCTTTATTAAAGAAAAAAAAAATTATTATTATTTTTCAAAAATTACTATTCACTACCGGAGTTTACTATTCATTCCCGGAAAAGGTACTATTCACTGACGGAAGTTACTGTTCATCTCGGGAAAGTCACTGTTCATCTGCCGACAGAAGTTACTGTTCATTACTGTTCACTTTTTGAAAATTTTAAAATTACTGTGCAAAGTTACTGTGCAAGTATTGAAAATTTTTAAAACGTTTGCGCAGCCTCGGCTGAAATTTTTTTCAGCCACCTACCACGCATAGTAACTTCTTTTCTCCTATAAATAGCTTGCTCAGCTGAATAGAAAAATCACACCTAAAACATAGAATTTTTCTATAAGAATTTTATGAGTTTTCTCTGAGAATAGTAAGGTTATTTTGAGAGTTTGAAAGCCAAAAGGAGTGCAGGAATTTTTCAAGTAAGTCTTTTATAAAATAGTAGTAATTTCATAAATTCCTATATTTTACGGTATTCACAAATCTTTCTTTAGAAGACTCTTCTATTAGAAGATTCATTTTAAAAGCTTTCTTTGGAAGATTTATTTTGGAATATTACTTTAAAAACTATTTTAAAGTTGTTATATTATACTACAAAAAAATTATGTTAAATATATATAATTTTGATAATTCATATTATACGAGTTATCATACACTTTAAAATTTATATGTGGTAATTACTAATTTTATTATAAATATATAGGTTGATCAACCTCATTTAAATCAATATCCAGTCACGTGTTAAGGTAAGGAATATTATTTTTTCACACTCTTAAATTTATTGCGGTAAGGAATATTATCTTCTTTCATATTCTAACTTACTACGGTAAGGAATATCATCTTATTTCATATTCTAACTTACTACGGTAAGGGGTATCATTCTTTTCATCATCATAAATGGATATTATTTTCTTTCTTACTTGAAGGGATTATCATTCTTTGATTCTCGAAAATAATATCGTTTCTTTCTTGTGCCATTTATTTCCATGTATTAAATTGTGGGAATAACCTTACGGCGCGGTTTACCGCCTGTTGGTGAATAACCTTTTGTATTCATTCCTTATTAATCTTTGAGAATAACCTTACGGTGCGGATTAACGCCTGTTTGGTGAATAACTCTTCGTATTCAAATTGATGGGAATAACCTTACGGCGCGGATTATCGCCTGTTTGGTGAATAACTCTTCGTATTCAAATTGATGGGAATAACCTTACGGCGCGGATTATCGCCTGTTGGTGAATAACCCTTTTTATTTGTCTCTTGTGGAAATAATTTGTCTACATGAATTATCACATGACACTTTTATTCCATATTCGTAAGTGATATCATTTTCCTTTATACTCATAAGGGATACCATCTTTTTCATCTTCCATTATTCAAACTTACTATGGTAAGGGATATTAATTCCCTTCACCTTTTGTTAATCAAACCTGCTACGGTAAGGGATATTATTTTCTTTCATACACCTAAATCGAAACTTATTATGGAACTATTGCTTCTATAATTCCTGAAAATATTATATGTTCCATAATAGTTGAACTTCATTATTTCAACTGAACCTTCCTATTTTCTGAACCTTTCTATTGAACTATAATCGTTATTCTGAACTATGGATCTTGAATATCATTTTTAAATTTCACTCCACATCATGTTGGCAATTTGGACATTATTTGAATCTGCACAAAGTAAACTTCCGATACTTATTGTTTATCCTGTTCTTCTGTTCATCATTTGTATCACTGTTATTTGTATTAATCATCAAGAATCAAACTGTTGTGAATATCTGTGGCCGGGGGCACAGATGTGATATAATTGTTGAACAGATGATAGGTTAAAGGCGATATACTAGGTTAAAGGCGATACATCTGTTCGGTGTCTTTTATGACACGTGGTGAATGTTCTCTTTGGCCCGTAGTGCAAAGATGAACTGTTGGTTGGTATGATTATGATCAAAGGCTGAATCTGGTATAATCATGACCGTTGGTGTTATATTGAATGTCTTTGGCCCGTAGTGCAAAGATGAACTTTTGATCTGCATGATTATGACCAGGAACTGTGAAGTTGTATTATCTTGACTAATGGTATTTCAGATGATAAAAGTTGATGATATTTTTACTAAAAAGAGAAGCGAGTGGACATTATAGTCTGCATTATTCTTCTAATAGATTGCTCATTCCGCTGCTATTATTGATCTGAACATTGTTTAAGAATTTAACTACAGTTTTTGATATAAACCTTGTAGTCTATTGTATTCAGAACTCAACTGTTGAAGACTAATGATAATTTATTCGTCATTATCTTAGTCATGATATTTCTTACTGGGCTATTTGAGCTCACCCCTTTCTTTTGTTCCATTGTTTTTCAACAGGAGATGAAAATGTAACAGGGTCTAGCCGGGGAATGGAGTGAGAGTCTGAGGAATAGCTGTCGTAGTATTCACGTGTTGTAAAATAGTGTGGCAATAATAGTGAAGACTTAGTTGTGTATTATTATACACTGTATTGTTGTACGTTGTGCTTTGTTGTAATAATTTTGTTGTAGTCTTTTGACGACTCAAGTTTGGGCTGTGTGGGCCTAGATTTGGGGGCGTCACAGTTGGCATCAGAGCTTAGGGATATGGTCTTTAATGGAGATCTGGGGTAGAACTAGGAGGGGAGAGACGAATATAATCAGTCACTAGTGTGTCCCACCTAAATTAGATTTTATTATCTAATGAGTTGATTTGAATATAGGGACATGAAGTGATGAGTCAGTTTGTTTGATCTAACAATTATTTTGTGACCACAGTTAAGTATGGCATCTGGAAATCAAGAGGTTAACTATGGAATACCCGAAACAAATGTAGCCGAGAATCAGGAGGCCCCAAACAATCCTCCTGCCAACTCAGGAAATAATGTTCCTGATAACATGATGAACGATGGATTCTTTAGGAATTTCATGCAGTTCATACAGAATCAAGCAAGAGGAAATCCAGTCAATAATAACGGTAGAAACGCTGGTAATTTGAGGATGGTCACTGTCAAGCAATTTAAAGAATTGGGACCACCTGAATTCCACGGGAAGCCTGACCCACTCAAAGCGGAGGCATGACTAAAGCAGACGACAAAAATACTTGATGTCTTACAATGCGCTGATGATCAGAAGGTGCCATTTGCCACTTTTATGTTACGAGGTGAGGCGGATCATTGGTGGGAAGCGGTAAAACGTATCCAACCTTCAGCACTCGAAATGTCTTGGACAGAATTCGAAGAACTGTTTAACGAGAAGTATTTCCCAGAAAGCATCCGCCATATGAAAGAGGTGGAATTCATTAAGCTGGAGCAGGGAAACATGTCAGTCTCCCAATATGAAGCTAAGTTCGCCGAGTTATCTCGTTTTGCCACCCATCTAGTGGATGACGAAGCACGAATGAGTCGGATGTTCCTAAGAGGTTTGAGACTCAAAATTCGTCAACAACTTAGCTCTCATAAATTCAGTTTGTATTCAGATGTTGTGGATAGGGCTCAAAGGGTGGAGCAAACAGATGAAACATTGCAGCCAAGAGTTAATGATCAGCATAGAGAAAGGAATGACAACAACCACAGGAACGAAAACCATCGAGGAGGTAACCAACACTTCGGTGGTAATTCCACATCAAATAACAGAAGAGGAGAATCCAGTGGGAACAATTTCAAAAGAAAGAGATTCCATAATAATTATGGAAGGGCACCAGCATCAGTACCAGCACCAGCACCGACCCCAATTTCAAGGGGAGAAGATCGACCACCAGTGAGATGTTATAGTTGTGGTCAGGAAGGTCACATCAGCCCAAACTGTACACAGCAGTCCAAAAAGTGTTACAGTTGTGGGAAAGAGGGTCATCTTGCGCGGTTTTGTCCTGCCACAAAATCGAGTCCAGCTGCAATGATGATACCAAAAGCTAGCGCGGATAAGGGAAAATCTGTAGTTCAAGGGAGAGCTTTTGTTGTGACATCCCAAATGGCACGAAACTCGAACGAGGTGATAACCGGTAAGCTATTCATAAATTCTCGTGAAGTCTACGCTTTGTTAGATACTGGCTCTACCCATTCTTTTATCTCACCTGCATGTGCTCAGCGTTTAAACTTAACTCCTGAAAATTTGGACTTTGACTTATCAGTTGAAACCCCATTAGGAGAAATGACCATTACATCTACTGTCTATAAATCTTGCCTAGTTCAAATTAACAACCTCACATTACATGTTGACCTTATTTCTTTGGAAATGCATGAATTTGATGTGATTTTAAGAATTGATTGGTTGACTACCCATCATGCTAAAATTGATTGTTTTCATAAGATTATTAGTTTTCATATTCCTAATCAACCTGTCATGCAAATTCAAGCAACTAAACCATTGAAATCTATAACTGTTATTTCTAGCCATAAAGCCATTCGTTTATTGAAAAACGGATGTCAAGCCTTTTTAGCTCATGTCACTGATTTGAACAAAAATACGTCAAACTTGAATGATATTCCCATTGTTAATGAGTTTCCTGACGTTTTTCCTGAAGAACTTCCTGGCTTACCCCCAAACCGTGAAATTGAATTTTGTATTGATCTTGAACCCGGTACCAAACCCATTTCCAAAGCCCCATACCGAATGGCTCCCATTGAACTTCAAGAGTTAAAAGTCCAACTACAGGAATTGTTGGATACCGGTTTCATTCGTCCGAGTGCATCACCTTGGGGTGCTCCTGTTCTATTTGTGAAGAAGAAAGACGGGAGTATGAGATTGTGCATTGACTACCGAGAATTGAACCATGTCACCATCAAAAACAGGTACCCGTTGCCTCGGATCGATGACATGTTTGATCAATTACAAGGTGCTCAATATTTCTCAAAGATTGATCTCCGTTCTGGATATCATCAGTTAAAGGTTAAAGCTGAGGACATTCCAAAGACTGCTTTCAGAACTCGTTATGGGCATTATGAGTTTTTAGTCATGCCTTTTGGACTAACCAATGCTCCTGCAGCTTTCATGGACATGATGAACCGAATATTCAAGGAATATTTGGATCATTTTGTGGTTGTCTTTATTGATGACATCCTCATATACTCCAAGAGTCGCGAGGATCATGAACAACACCTGAGATTGATACTCCAAAAGCTCCGTGAGAACAAATTATATGCCAAGTTGAAGAAATGTGAGTTCTGGCTTGAGGAGGTCACGTTTCTTGGGCATGTGATTTCTAGTCAAGGAATATCAGTCGATCCTGCGAAGATTGAAACGGTACTAAATTGGGAACAACCCAAGACAGTAACCGAAGTCCGAAGTTTTCTGGGCCTAGCTGGTTATTATCGGAGATTCGTAGAAGGATTTTCTCGAATCGCCACTCCATTAACTCAGCTTACTCGGAAAAGCACAAAATTCATATGGAGCGAGCAATGCGAGAAAAGTTTTCAAGAGCTTAAGAGGAGACTTGTTTCAGCTCCTGTTCTGACCATTCCATCAGGATCGGGAGAATTTTTCATATACAGCGATGCTTCAGGCAAAGGTCTAGGCTGTGTCCTTATGCAACATGGAAAGGTTATAGCCTATGCCTCTCGACAACTCAAAGATTATGAGAAAAATTATCCTACTCATGATCTAGAGTTGGCAGCAGTCGTTTTCGCATTGAAGATCTGGAGACACTACTTGTACGGAGAAAAGGTAGATATCTATACGGATCATAAAAGTCTCAAGTATTTCTTCACCCAGAAGGAACTCAACATGCGACAAGGACGTTGGCTTGAGCTGTTGAAGGATTATGATCACACAATCCAGTATCACCCGGGAAAGGCGAACGTTGTAGCTGACGCTTTGAGCAAAAAATCTTATGCGAGTACAAGTGCACTGCTGACAACACAAAAGCGTATTTTGTACGACTTGCAAAAGATGGAGATAGAGCTAAAGACACCAGGGACCCACTCGAAGATTGCTCACGTGCGAGTAGAACCGGCTTTAATCGATAAAATTAAAGCTGCGCAAGCTACCGATCCGGAACTGATGAACATGATAAAGAAAGTACAAGAAGGTGCCATTCCCGAAGCAAGAATTGACGAGAAAGGAATACTTCGAGTCAACTCTCGACTCTGTGTTCCTAACGATCCTGAATTAAAGCATAAAATCATGATGGAGGCACACAACACGCCGTTTGCAATCCACCCAGGAGGTACCAAGATGTATCGAGATCTTCGACATACATTTTGGTGGAATAATATGAAAAGGGAGATTACAGAGTTTATCTCAAGGTGCCTAACTTGTCAACGTGTCAAGGCAGAGCATCAAGTACCTAAGGGTCCATTACAACCACTTGAAGTTCCCGAATGGAAGTGGGAACACATCAATATGGATTTCGTGACGGGTCTTCCCAAAGTTTCTCAAGGCTTAGATGCAATTTGGGTCATCGTAGATAGATTGACCAAATCTGCTCATTTCTTGCCCATACGAGAAAACTTTTCACTTGAACGTCTTGCCGGTATGTACATAAATGAGATTGTGAGATTGCATGGCATGCCAGTTTCCATAGTTTCTGATCGAGATCCTAGATTCACTTCACGATTTTGGATCAGTCTACAAAAAGCTATGGGCACTGAGCTACGATTCAGTTCTGCATACCATCCTCAGACGGACGGACAATCAGAAAGGACGATCCAGACCCTCGAAGATCTTTTAAGACTTTGCGTACTAGATTTCAAAGGAAGTTGGGATAAGTACTTGTCATTGGTGGAATTTTCCTACAACAACAGTTACCAAGCAAGTATAGGTATGGCTCCATTCGAGACTTTATATGGACGCAAGTGTCGCTCTCCAGTATGTTGGAATGAGGTAGGAGAAGCAAAACTGTTGGGACCCGAGTTGGTACGCTTGACAACAGAAAAGATCCAAATGATCCGACAACGAATACAGACCGCACAAGAACGACAAAAGAGTTATGCTGATCTTCATCGGAGAGACGAAAGTTTCAACGTCGGAGATCATGTATTCTTACGTGTTTCTCCATGGAAAGGGATTACGAGATTCGGAAAGAGAGGAAAGCTCAACCCTCGATTTGTTGGCCCATTTGAAATTCTCGATCGAGTAGGAACCGTAGCCTACAGACTAGCCCTACCACCAAGTATGTCTCGCATCCATAATGTTTTTCACATATCTATGTTACGTAAATACGTGAAGGACCCAAACCACGTCATTGAGTTAGAACCAGACGTTATAGAAGAGGATTTAACGTACGAGGAGGTACCTGTTAAGATCCTTGACAAAAAGGAGCAGATTCTACGCTCAAAGGTTATACCTCAAGTTAAGGTTTTATGGAGGAACCAAGATATTGAGGAAATGACCTGGGAGCTAGAATCCGAGATGAAATCTAAATATCCTTACCTTTTCGAAATGCCAGGTACGTCAATTTCGGGGACGAAATTTCATAAGGAGGGGAGGTTGTAAGACCCCGAATTTTATGAAATATAAAATTTAATTTTTCTTCATATATTTTTTTCTGAAACAGTAAGTGGTTAAATCGATAAAGTTAAAAGTTAAGGATGTTATGTGCAAATTTTATTTTGTCGGACAATATTCGCTTTGTCGGGGAATATTCGCTTGGTCGGGGAATATTCGGGCCGTACGACGGCGCCGAAATAACTAATTATTGGTGGACCCCACAACGGAATAATTGTCGGATATAGAAAACGACAGAAGTAACCTTTTTAAATAAAAATAGTCAACGGTGTTAACTGTTTAAATACTGGTGATAAAAGAATAGTAGCATACGGTAATTTACGGTATTCTACAGTAGCACACGGTATTGTACAGTGTCTCATATTATTGGTCTGATAATTGACACCGTAACTGTTGCGCATCATTTCATCAATAATTATCACTGCATAATATTTTATGTTATCAATTCAATAATTGTTGCTACACAGTATTTTGCATTATTGTTACTACACGACATGTTGCATTATTAAACCAATAATTGCCACAGTAACAAATGCATAGTAATTCATATTATTGATCTGATAATCGACACAGTAGTCGTTGCATTATTTTGAATTATCGTTATCACTGTGGTAGAATTATTTTAGTTGTCATATTACTAATTGGTATTTTTGCTTTATTAAAGAAAAAAAAAATTATTATTATTTTTCAAAAATTACTATTCACTACCGGAGTTTACTATTCATTCCCGGAAAAGGTACTATTCACTGACGGAAGTTACTGTTCATCTCGGGAAAGTCACTGTTCATCTGCCGACAGAAGTTACTGTTCATTACTGTTCACTTTTTGAAAATTTTAAAATTACTGTGCAAAGTTACTGTGCAAGTATTGAAAATTTTTAAAACGTTTGCGCAGCCTCGGCTGAAATTTTTTTCAGCCACCTACCACACATAGTAACTTCTTTTCTCCTATAAATAGCTTGCTCAGCTGAATAGAAAAATCACACCTAAAACATAGAATTTTTCTATAAGAATTTTATGAGTTTTCTCTGAGAATAGTAAGGTTATTTTGAGAGTTTGAAAGCCAAAAGGAGTGCAGGAATTTTTCAAGTAAGTCTTTTATAAAATAGTAGTAATTTCATAAATTCCTATATTTTACGGTATTCACAAATCTTCCTTTAGAAGACTCTTCTATTAGAAGATTCATTTTAAAAGCTTTCTTTGGAAGATTTATTTTGGAATATTACTTTAAAAACTATTTTAAAGTTGTTATATTATACTACAAAAAAATTATGTTAAATATATATAATTTTGATAATTCATATTATACGAGTTATCATACACTTTAAAATTTATATGTGGTAATTACTAATTTTATTATAAATATATAGGTTGATCAACCTCATTTAAATCAATATCCAGTCACGTGTTAAGGTAAGGAATATTATTTTTTCACACTCTTAAATTTATTGCGGTAAGGAATATTATCTTCTTTCATATTCTAACTTACTACGGTAAGGGGTATCATTCTTTTCATCATCATAAATGGATATTATTTTCTTTCTTACTTGAAGGGATTATCATTCTTTGATTCTCGAAAATAATATCGTTTCTTTCTTGTGCCATTTATTTCCATGTATTAAATTGTGGGAATAACCTTACGGCGCGGTTTACCGCCTGTTGGTGAATAACCTTTTGTATTCATTCCTTATTAATCTTTGAGAATAACCTTACGGTGCGGATTAACGCCTGTTTGGTGAATAACTCTTCGTATTCAAATTGATGGGAATAACCTTACGGCGCGGATTATCGCCTGTTTGGTGAATAACTCTTCGTATTCAAATTGATGGGAATAACCTTACGGCGCGGATTATCGCCTGTTGGTGAATAACCCTTTTTATTTGTCTCTTGTGGAAATAATTTGTCTACATGAATTATCACATGACACTTTTATTCCATATTCGTAAGTGATATCATTTTCCTTTATACTCATAAGGGATACCATCTTTTTCATCTTCCATTATTCAAACTTACTATGGTAAGGGATATTAATTCCCTTCACCTTTTGTTAATCAAACCTGCTACGGTAAGGGATATTATTTTCTTTCATACACCTAAATCGAAACTTATTATGGAACTATTGCTTCTATAATTCCTGAAAATATTATATGTTCCATAATAGTTGAGCTTCATTATTTCAACTGAACCTTCCTATTTTCTGAACCTTTCTATTGAACTATAATCGTTATTCTGAACTATGGATCTTGAATATCATTTTTAAATTTCACTCCACATCATGTTGGCAATTTGGACATTATTTGAATCTGCACAAAGTAAACTTCCGATACTTATTGTTTATCCTGTTCTTCTGTTCATCATTTGTATCACTGTTATTTGTATTAATCATCAAGAATCAAGCTGTTGTGAATATCTGTGGCCGGGGGTACAGATGTGATATAATTGTTGAACAGATGATAGGTTAAAGGCGATATACTAGGTTAAAGGCGATACATCTGTTCGGTGTCTTTTATGACACGTGGTGAATGTTCTCTTTGACCCGTAGTGCAAAGATGAACTGTTGGTTGGTATGATTATGATCAAAGGCTGAATCTGGTATAATCATGACCGTTGGTGTTATATTGAATGTCTTTGGCCCGTAGTGCAAAGATGAACTTTTGATCTGCATGATTATGACCAGGAACTGTGAAGTTGTATTATCTTGACTAATGGTATTTCAGATGATAAAAGTTGATGATATTTTTACTAAAAAGAGAAGCGAGTGGACATTATAGTCTGCATTATTCTTCTAATAGATTGCTCATTCCGCTGCTATTATTGATCTGAACATTGTTTAAGAATTTAACTACAGTTTTTGATATAAACCTTGTAGTCTATTGTATTCAGAACTCAACTGTTGAAGACTAATGATAATTTATTCGTCATTATCTTAGTCATGATATTTCTTACTGGGCTATTTGAGCTCACCCCTTTCTTTTGTTCCATTATTTTCAACAGGAGATGAAAACGTAACAGGGTCTAGCCGGGGAATGGAGTGAGAGTCTGAGGAATAGCTGTCGTAGTCTTCACGTGTTGTAAAATAGTGTGGCAATAATAGTGAAGACTTAGTTGTGTATTATTATACACTGTATTGTTGTACGTTGTGCTTTGTTGTAATAATTTTGTTGTAGTCTTTTGACGACTCAAGTTTGGGCTGTGTGGGCCTAGATTTGGGGGCGTCACAACTTATCTCGATATTCTCTGTAAAGCTTGCAAGAATTTTCTCCAAGTTTAATTTTTGCTCTTGTTGCGTTGGAGGTTGTTGATACTGGATTTTGTGTGACTGAGGTTGATATGAAAATTCTAACGGGTATGATAGTTCTGGAGTAAAAACTTCTTGATTATTTATTATCATCTCAGTTTGCTCTAAAAACCTATCAAGAATTTTCTCCAAATTAGATTTCTACTCTTGTTGCTGTGGAGGTGGATATTGAAAATCCTGTTGATATGATATTTATGTAGCATAGAATTGATCTTGATTGTTGTTATTTCATAAAGGATTCGGACAATCTTATTAACCCGGATGATAGTAGTCTCGAGTGTAACTAGGCTGCTGATTGTAATAGGCATTTTGAATCGATTGATTACCAAGATTGTTAATTTTTCTTTCAAGCTCCGCTAATTATGTAGTCATTTGCTTAATTAATTCTACCCTTGATCGGTCCATCTATGCAGAAGACCATTAAGAATTAAATGCAGCCATTGTACCTAAAAATAAAAATAAAAAATAAAAATAAAAATAAAAATAAAAAAATAAAATAAAAATATACAAGTTTAAATTTAAACTAATTTGGCTAAAATTAATTTTGGCAAAAATTATTAAATTAATTTTTCAGCAACAATGCCAAAAACTTGTTTGCCTAATTTTAAATAGGAATTTATTCGTAAGTATACGTGGCCCACAAGTAATATAATGATTAAATCGAGTGTCGAACCCAGATGGAATTAAAAATAATTATTATCAAACACTAATATATTATCAAATTATTTTTATTTAAATAAACGCAATTAAATTATAAAATAAAATATAATTAAAATTATTAACTAAATTAATTTAAATAGCAAGGATTAAAGTCAGATTAAAAATACTTAAAATCATAATTTTTTCTAATGCTTCATTTAAATCTCTTCACTCTCTTTCTAATTAATTAATTATATAGAATTGTTAAGTGAGAATACCTAACTATTTATTAACCTTTATCAAAAATTAATAAAAATATCTATTTCAATTAAGTTGCTATATCACTATGTCAAATAACTTGAAATAAACTCATCAAGAACAAACTCTCAATATGTTTACATGCGGTATATAGATATTTTCATCCTATACATTATTATGCTACTCTTCTTAAAAAAAATAAACAAATTCACATGTTATCATATCCGAATCTAAACCTATAATTTACTCTTAATTTCATATAGATTATCTCATTAATTATTACGCAAATAATTATACATAAATAATTTAATATGATAAACAATCCCTATATAATCATCAGTAATTAAAAAAAAATAATTTAAACTACACATTGGGTTTAATTGCAATCTCAATTAAAAATTATCCCACAACTAAATAATAAATTACTCATAAATAATTCAACATCTCAAAATTACGAAAAAAAGTAAAAAAAAGAAAGAAATCAAATATGTGTTTTGATATTCGTCTATCACTCGGATCACAATCTTCAATTCCCAAGCTCCTTCTTTAAATGTCGAATCATTCGCGTCGAATATTTGCTTATAAACTAATAAATTAATCTACTATATTCTAATCCTATGTTAATAATCTTCTATTCTATGTTAATATTCTGTTAATAATAGTCTCATAATGTATTTATTGGAGTACAATAATAATTATACGCAAAAGTGGAATTAAAAGTCAATTAAGAATCAAATTAATCAAATAATCCTGAATAATGTCGTTCTGCTCAATTTTCGTGGGTGCCAAAACACGCCCTACGTGTTTTTGACAAAGTCAACCCAACAATCCCAAACGCGCATGGCCACGTTAGCTGCTCTTTAAGCCGTCTGCGCATTGCGCGGAGGCTGTTATTTCTTCTTCCAGATGACACCGTTTCCCTCTTCTAGTATGCTGCTTAGCACCTTGCGCATGGTGCAGTCAATTGATGCTACTCATGCCCAAAATAACGTCGCCCGCTTTCCTTGTTGTTGATGCCCATGCACCATGCACGCCAGCTCGTCTGGTATTTACCGAATTGCCACTCGCAGCTTAAATTACAGAATTGCCATCAAGATTTGCAGTAATTATTGAAATGCCACAAAGGATTATTTTTCCTACAAAATATAATATAAATTAATTAAAAATAAAATATAAATTAATTAAAAATAAATAAAAATTCTAAAAATAATAATAATGCATAAAATTAAATAAATTACCTAAAATAAATTAAAATACTTAAAAACTAACAAATAATTAAGCCTAAAAATATCTAATAAATAGATATAAAATCTAATTATCACTTGAACACACAAAATATGATAAAAAAATTCTTATATAATCAATTAATAATTATAAATAATTAAATTAAACTACACATTAAGTTCAATTGCAATCTCAATAATAAATTAGTCCATAACTGGAAAAGAAATCAATTCATTAAATAAATCATTAAATCCAAATTACAAAAATAAAAGACAGAGTTTAAAGAGAAAAAACTATAATTAAGCGCGATCTCTAAAGTTTTGCGTTCAATCCGTGCAATTATTCGCGTTAAAATCTCCTTTAGTTCTGATAAAAATCCTCTCTAAATTCATTTTAAGCCTAACTATGTTAATAATCTGTTCTTCTATAATATTATGCTCTAAACTATGTTAATATTCTAAAAATAAGAGTCTCATAGTATATTTATAGTATATTTTTGTATAAGCCAAACGAGGCCCTGTCCTCGCTTTGACCGCTGCATAGAAACACGCGCGTACGCGCCCTTTATTCCTTTCCAGCTAACCTACCAAACGACGCCTTCTTGGATTAAAATTCTTGACTCCCGCGCGGTTGGTCCTTGATTCCTTGTTGTTACATGCCTTCAGCGACGTCGTTTTGATGCTATAACCTCCTTTAATTCAATGCACGACTGTCTGCTTTTCTTGGTAATTACGAAATTGCTATCGGATGTGCTTTAATTACCATTATGCCATTCCTTTTGTTACAGATTTACCATTTTGTCATCAAGGCTTAATTTTTTACAAAATAAAATATAAATTAATTAAAAATAATAATAACACATAACATTGATTAAATTACCTAAAATCAATTAAAATGCGTAAAAATTGACAAATAATTAAGCCTACAGATATCCAATAAATAGGAAATAAAATCACTTATCAAATACCCCTAAACTTAACTATTTGCTTGCCCTAAAACAAAATAAAAATAAAAACTAAAAAAATTAGATTCTACTAAATAAACCAAAATTACTCAACAACGAATCAATATGAATAAAATTATTAACCTAATTTTTTTTAAATAATAACTCGATCAAAATTTCAAAATTATGCAATGCCTAAAATTTTAACATATTTATTAATAGTACATCAGTCATGATCCCTTATGCGTGTGTGAAATCCAAATGTATCAAACTAATTTAAAACTTAAATAAATTTATATAACTCAAATGCCATAAAAAAGATATTTAACACTCTATAAACTCAATTTTAACATATCTCAAAGCTTATTATAAGCAAAACACAATTTAGAATATCAAAAGTATTTTTTTTAATTTATTTTTCTTTTTCATATTTTTTCTCTCTATTATTTTTCAAGTGAGTGCATTTTATGCTCCATCTCACTTCAATTTGCATTCTTGACATGTGTAATGTCTAATTTTCTTAGGCTTTTCATAGTTACCTATGTAAGGAGCATTTGACCAATGACTCTCAAACTAGTTAACTTTAGGGCACTAAGTGTAGAGACACCCCTGAGGATCTAATAACACAAGTAACAAATGCAAAAAAATTAAACTAGTCAAGCTACTTATTAGAATATAATTTTTTTCCCTTTCAAATCTTCAAATTATATTTTACCTATATCACTCTTTAAAAACATAATTAAAATAAGTTACAGAGAAAATTAACATCATTGGCTATCAATTTATCAATTTACCAACAAATAGCTAAAATTAAAACAAAGCAACAATCTATCAATTTTCTAAAAGTTATTAAATAAAAACCAAAATTTTTATCATTGGCCAAAAAAATTAAATCCAATTAACTCATTGCTCAAGTGACTCTACCTAAAAACTAAGTTACCCTATTTTCGTAGGAAACACAATTACACTTAGTCTGTGCAATAAGCATTTAAACCTCTTGGTTATCCCAAGTGGACGAGTTATGTTTCGTGAGGGTTTGCAGTGAATATATCCAAAAAATTCTAAAATTTTAAACCTAAAATAAAACCTAGATTTTTTTTTCAAAAGTTACCCACACTCCTAAACTTAAAATAAACATTGTCCTCAATGTATAAAATAAAGAATTTAAGAAAAAAAGACTTCCCTGAATATGTAACATTTTCCTATTCATATGCTAAATTTGAGTGCATTGAATAAACTTGAAACAAAACAAAGGCAAATTATTAAAATAAATAAATAAATAAATAAATAATTAAATTTACTATTCAGAAATCTATTAAAAAAATTAAAAATTAAAAATTAAAAATTAAAAATTAAACTAAAACTTGGGTTGCCTCCCAATAAACACTTGCTTTAAAGTCTTAGCTTGACTACTCCATTTTTCTTTCAATCAAGCTCAATCGCAAAAAAAATCATTCAATGCATCCTCTTTGTCTTTTCTGTGATTTCCATAACATCATTGTAAAATTGCGAACCACCCCCAAACTTGAATTCATTCGAGTTATCATTGTCTTCAACAAAGTCAACCTGATAGTACTCCTTAGAATTCTGAAATTGTTGCACGAATGACACCATCAGATTTTTCTTAATACTATGTACATCCAAGGCTTGATCATCTTCATCCTTCTCTTCCTCTTCCCAAACCTTGCTCCTCTTCTTTTCAACCTCATCATCTTCTTCCAAATCAAGATTTGGCCTCTTAAAATTTCTTCCATCAGCCTCTTGAAACTTCTTGTCATTTTCGAATGTATCTACCTCACACTGCTCTTTACCTTTCTCCTCAAGAAAAATCTCTGTATCACTAGGTAAAATATTGCGAAGGCAATTGTTAACTAGATTGACAAGTTGTTTGCTTCAAATCGCATCCTCTTCCCTTTGAATTTCATAATCTTGTATTATTTCTTCAATGTTTTTCGTACTCCTTTCGGTAGACTCTGTAAACCTTGCAAAAAAAAATCTCCAAATTTGATTTTATCCTCTTGCTGAGGAGGAGGTTGATACGAGATTTCGTACGACTGAAGTTGATATGAAAATTCTAATGGGTATGATGGACTTGGAGCAAAAAATTATTGATTATTTATCCTCATCTCCATTCGTTCAGTGTCCTCCTTCATTTGTTCAGTGGCCTCTTCCGTTCGTTTAATTACATCAATAAGAAGTTTCTCCAAATTCGATCTCGGCTCTTGTGGCTGTGGAAGTGGATATGAAAATTTTGGAGCGTAGAATTGATCTTGATTGTTCCATGAATGATTCAGATAATCCTGCCAACCCGGATGATAACAGTTTGGGGTATAGTTGGCTTGATGTTGATAGTAGGCATTCCGAATGGATTGCCTCTCAAAAGCGTCAAATTTCCTTGAAAGCATTGCAACTTGTGCTTGTAATTGCTCAATTAATTATGCCATTGGTTGTTCCCTCTCTTCAGAAGACCATTAATAATTAAACGCATCCATTGCTTGAAAAGAAAAGAAAAAATTTAAAAAAAATAAAATATACAAGTTTAAAATAAAACTAATTTGACTAAAATTAATATTGGCAAAAATTATTAAATTAATTCCCTGACAACGGTGCCAAAAACTTGTTTGTCGATTTATAGATGGTCAAATTCGCGCAAGTATACACAGTCAATTAAGTAATTTAAAAGTAAGAAGGTTGTTGATCCCACAGAGAATAGATAATAATTACTCTAATTATCAATTTTCTATCAATTCAACTTAACTTAAACGATCACCAAATTTTATTATGAAATATTTAAAATTAAAATCTAAATTAAAACTAGTCAACAAAAATTGACTATCAAATATTAAAAAGCTTAGGATATCAACTTCCCAAATTGATCACAATAATCTCTCCATCATATTTCTAAATTATTAATCCCATCGAGTTGTTAACGGAGAATGA
The DNA here is from genome assembly GCA_947179155.2 of Hedera helix. Taxonomy (NCBI): domain Eukaryota; kingdom Viridiplantae; phylum Streptophyta; class Magnoliopsida; order Apiales; family Araliaceae; genus Hedera; species Hedera helix. Next base: position 30,569,094 of record OX359271.1, on the reverse strand, counting down.
CTATCTATTTATTAACCTTATTCAATAATTAATAAAAATACCTATTTCAGTTATATTGCTATATTCATGCAATATACTTAAAATAGATTCATTAAGCACAAACTCTCCACCACGTTGCATATGACACATAGATATATTCATCCTATGTGCTATTATACTATACCTATAAAGATTTCGCAAAGTCATACACTATCACACCCAGATCTAATCTTAGACTTCCTTTTTTCAATTTTATCTAAGATATCAGTTTTATCGCTGGCCAAACAATTAATTGATTATGCACGTGATATGACAGACAACTCATAATGAAATTAATAACTGGAAATAGCTATGAATTAATTATTGCAAATCAAGAGGTTCCATTAAAATCCTAATAAAAAGTTTAGTTCCACATATTGTTATTGAAAACCATCATCTTAAATAATAGAGTTAATTGCATAAATGACCCCTAAATATGATCTCTTTTACACATTGTGCCCCTACTTTTAAACGCTCCTATCTTGCTACCCAAAATACACTTAAGTAACGACAATGGTCCTTTTCAAAAAATTTGGTCATGTTATTTGCCAGAAAATTACCACGTGGCATAATTTAATATTTAAATATAGTTCACCGTATAAATACCGCAATTGACTTATTTAATTAGTATAAATACGTAGAAATTACAAAATCAATACAAAAAAGGGTTTTAATACATTCACCCAATAATAATTTCAAATAACTAATCTCACTAATAATTAATCCTAAAACATTATTAAAACTAAATAATTAACTGCAAATAAATAATTAACTAAAAAATAGCCCAAATAAATAATTAATTACTCAACTAATCTTCTAACCCAAATAATTTACTCAAATAATTAACCCAAATAATTAACCCAAATAATTTACTCAATTAATTAACCTAATTATCTCAAGTAAACAATTAACCCATTGATTAAGAAAAATTAAATAATTAACTCCACTAATTAATCAAAATAAAGTAATTAACTTCACTAATTAAGTAATTTGTTAAACTAAATAGCCCAAATAAATAATTAAAATTTATAAATATCAAAAATAAAACAGCCTCCCTCTTAACTAACCAAATATATTAATTAACTCAACTAATTAACACAAAATAAAATAATCAACCTACTAATTAATCTTCATAAAATAACAAATTACAATAAACTAATTAAGTCAAAATAAAAAATAAAATCAATAATAGTACATTTCTCTGTATCTCTTCATTCACCCCAAATTCTCATTCATCTTTACCAAGCCTCTGTTTAGATTCATCAAACCCAATTCCCAATTCCTTCAATTTCAACCCAAATTTGTAAATTTTGAGTTCCCAATTTCACAAAACCCACGTGATTTCAACAACTGTTGGGTGTCAAACCGTGCGTATGGCAAATCAACACTTACACGCAAGTGCACGTGGTCAACAAGTAATATAAAGTAAGTAAAGTATCGTTCCCACGAGGACTATGGATAGCTATTACACTATCATGCAGCAACTTTATAACTATTTTGGTTTCTTTAAACAGTGTCAAGTAAATTAAGGAATTGTGAAATGAATTTAAGTTATGAAAATTAAAGACAACTAATTAATAAACGATTTTAGCAGACAAAGGAGGTATGGGATTATAACTTCACCTAGGGCGTCATTCAACTGTGCTACTTCCTGTTAAACCTAACTGATTATTTCGGATTGTTAGTCGAAAACACGAAACTAAGTATGACCAACTCTCGTTGCATCATACCCATATCCAACCCAGATCCGACCCAAAGGGCAACAGAACGAGAAAGAACACCCAAGTTAAATAAATCACTATATGTCTATGTGACCTAGAGAAAAACGGGTTTAAGCACAGGTTTTCAAAAGACTACGTGTGGTGCTTCGGATATGTCTATCCTTAGCACTAATCATTCAATCCAACGTCATGTGAAATCATGAACACAAGCTAACATGGTCGGTTCTAAACTCACACTCCCCATCTCGGTTCCGTGTGAGTTAACATGGTAAATGATGATCAAGCATTTAAACAATTAAAATAAACCACATTAGACAATCCATACATAATCATTTAGCCAAAACAAGGAAGCATACAAATTGAACTAAACCCTAGGTTTCATTATAATCCCATAAGAGAAGTTAGTTCATAATAGAAATAACAACCATCATCCACATATGTTCACACATTGAAGCTACAAATGAAAATAAAGAGAAAACAAAGTTAAGAAATGCAAAGCTCGGTTTCTCTTCTTCAAATCCGAAGTTACAAGGTTGACACAATGCTTCAAACGTCCAATGCCCAGCTCTAAGCTATACTACTCTAGCTAAATCACAAGGAACAAGAGAGAACAAAGAAAACAAAGAATGAAATGAACAATGCACTCTCTCTTCTTCCTTTTGACCTAGCTTTTCTATCTCTTATCTTCTCTCTATGGCCTTGGACTGATACTACTGGTATATATAGCCTCAAGCTGCTCCCTCGCGATCACTATAGCAAGAAGATTGCAATTGGCCCGTTTAAAATAAGTCAGCTCAGAATTTGGTGCGAAGGACCGGCGCAGCTGCGCCGTGATTGTACTGAAATGGGGCACAGCTGCGCCTCACGGCAGTCAAAGACTCAGCAGAGGTGTTGCGCAGCTGCGCAGAAAATGCGAAGAAATGAGGCGCAGCTGCGCTGTGCACCAGTCGAACAGCCTGTAGAGCTACTGCGCAGCTGCGCAGGGTTTGTGAAGGATTTCGGCGCAGCTGCGCCGTGCACCAGTCTTGGACTCTGTGCCATCTTTTCTGCTGCATCCGTTCATCACGCATATCGCTCCCGCATTGAGCCACTTTTGTCCCAAAAATTGCAATTCTTCCTCCCCGCACAAGTTCTAGTCCAAAACACGCCGGTTTGTCCACAAAAAGGCGGAAATGGCCAATAATAAGCTATGGAGCATGAAACCTACAAAAGAGACGTAAACGCATGAAAAGTAATAAAAATTAATGAGAACAAGCGAAAGTTAAAGCAAGTTGGCATCGAAATAGTAGGTATAAAACCTACTTATCAACAACCCACATGATTTCAACAATACAAATTTGTAATGTTTGAGTACCCATTTCACATAACCACATGATTTAGTCAGCAAAGACGAATTTTCGAGATTCCGAGGGACATCAATGGCTCTTTTTTTTCTCTTTTCTCACAACATTATTGTTTCTATACATAGTGGATGATTAGATCTGGGACTCCATATAAGTTAGATCTTACCTCTGTACATAGTGGATGCTTAGATCTGGGACTTTATATAAGTTAGATCGGGGACTTCATAGTGGACTTCATCATTGTTGCTGAAAAATGACACCATTATGATCGGGCGCATCTTAATTGATTTGGCCATTTGAACTAAACAAGTGGGTATTGCGACCACGTAGGCATTAATTTTTTAGATGTGATGAATGTTCAATCACAAACACCAGATTTAGTATTTGAAGTTATGGAGTTCATTTTTTATTTTTTTTTATTTGTGCATTTGGGGTTCTTGTTTGGGTTTGTATCTTTTATGGGCTTGGTTTTCTTTTCTTGGATTATTCTAGGTTCAATGTTCTTCACCCATTGTTGGTGTTCTTCAATCCCGTCACCACTCGTCAATGTTTTTCATCTATGTGTATGTTTTTGTATTGAATTATGTGGTGTATGAGATAATAGATGGGGAAGAACACTATTGATTGTGATTGTGGTTTGGAACAATATTGATAGAGTTTGGAACACTAGATGGGGATGATGAATGGTTTAAAGGTTTTTGGAATTCATTTGAAGATGATAAAGATAAGAAAAATATAATTATCATTTGTGTATTACATAATGTAATTAATCAGTGTTTATAAAGTTTTATACGGTCAAATGAGAAAAAAGTTGGTCAACTCGTATTTCTATTGTGCTGGCCGGAACACATGACACTTCCGACCACTTTTCTCATCGGAACTAACACAAGGGTCATTGTTGTCTACTTAAGTGTATTTTGGGTACCAGGATAGGAGCGTTTAAAAGTGGGGGTACGATGTGCAAAACGAGTCCTATTTCGGGGTCATTTTTGCAATTAACTCAATACTAAATTACTTACACCTCTCTTGTATACAACTGTATGATGAAATGGTACCACTACTCCGGTTGCGCCATCATAATATCCTTGATAATATGAGTTCTGCGAATCAACAAGAGGAAGTATTTTGTTTTATGGTCTACAAATATAGTAAAAGTTGGCAGATCCCCAATTTAAAAAGTTAGGGTTTTTCTATTAATTGGAGGAAATTAATGGCAGATGTTGGGGAAGAAGAGGTGAACTATGAGAATCGAAGATTGAGGAAGAAGAGTTAGAGGAAGGGCATTAGTGTACAGAAGGAGAAGAACCGCATAAATCTGAACAACTCTGCGACTTCCAACTCGGTTCAGTCTAAGGAGCTAAACATTTTCCCTATAAGAAATGACCAAGTTCTATGTTAAACTTAGATTTGTTTCAAGAAATGAATATATTCCGCATGCATCATCAGCATAATAGAAGAAGTTTGATCCCTATTTCTCACGCTGATACAGAAGAACAGATGCTTAAGCCATGGAGAGAGAAAATTTTGGTTAAGATGAAAACAAGAAAGGAAGAGAAGATAGAGGGAAAAAAAATTAGAAGTCATTTCAAACATAAATAATGTTTAAAAAAATGAGAGAAAAAAAACATATATTAAGCTACCATGACTGAAACTAGGAGCTAAGATCCCTAACACATTTTAAACCCAAATAATATTATAAAAAAAATGAGAAAAAAACACACAATAAGGTACCATGACTCTTCGTTTCCATCTGGGGAGTAATATCATTAGACCTAAACGACCCACTAGCCATTATCTAAGGAGAAAAAAAAAGCAAAAGGTAAGCATGTTTATGTTTTTAACCATAAAAACTTAAGAAAAAAAAACAAAAATAGTAGAATACGGTGGAGAGAGTATATAATCATGTTATTAGAGCTTTACATAGGCCTTTGCAGAGACCAAAAAGCCTAAGATTTATTTAGTTACTCACTTAATTATTTCACATATAAAATGTTACTTTAGATACGACACATGTAAAACACAAGTAAAGCCGACCAAATTTCCTAGTTCTAGTAATGAAGCCACCCTAAATTTTCCATTTCCCTTATGAAGAAATCTCACGATAATAGAGCATTTGTTGTAGTAAAGGATAAAATAGCTACATACATAGATCAACATCAAGTTCAAACTATTGAACAAGTCAAAAAACTACACACGTAAATGTCCTCCTATCTTTGATTTTATTTTGAGGCACATTATGTGCTTATATTTTCCATTACATAGCATAACTCTTTTATTTGTTAATTTAATGATTTAAATGGAACACATATTTGTTAACCAATAACCAATTTCTTATGAAAACTTGTAATCTCAATTTATAATGATTAAAAAATTTGGAATTAATTTTCTGATCCTTATTTAATTGGACTTAAGTGCATGAAGGACATAAACTATATCAGTCGGAGCCAAGCCTTCAACATCCTAGCGAGAGAATCTTATCACCTGGTTCTATAAGGAAACACCCTGTTTAAAAGTGGGAGGAAATGGCATGGTCAGGAAAACTCACTTTGACATATAGGGTACTCTATTTGGAGGTATTCCTGAATTTGCCTTCTAATAGGTTTCCTTCTGATGTGTTTCTCACTTCTTTCTAATGACATTTCTTCGTATGAAAATTAACTTAAGATTCAAAAATATTGAAATATAACAAAAAGTATAAGAGGGGATTGTCGACGCCGGGAAAAGTCGTTTCCTTTTTTATAATTACCCTTTCCAATTTTAGCCTTTGGATTGAGATGTGATTTTTGAAAAGGGTCGGCTTGAGTGTCGACGGGGTTTGAAAGATCGATTTTATGATGAGCCAATTGACCAGAGTCACCAGTTGGTATATTTGAAATGGATGTACCAACTCATCCGAATTTTATTTTCGTAATTGCAGTGGCTCATATGCGATTCTGAATTAATTGGTCCGCAAACTGAGATTCATAGAGTTCGGGGGCTTGCTTAAGTGAGGGGAAGGTGTTAGGCACCCCCGACTTCCGTGAAAACACGGTTACCGTAATCTTGATGTTTTCCTATCCTTTTTAAAATCCTAAAACGTGTGTGTGTGTGCGTGTGTGCCTAAGTGAATGTCGTTGGAATGCTTTATTTTTCGAAAGTACTTCTGAAAACTCGTTGACCCTATGCACGAAGGATTCGATTCGTTTTGAAAAGTTCATTTTTAAGCTTTCGTTTTGGTAACAAAATCTTTAATGATGACATTTGTGAAATAAGGTTTTCGAATCCTTCATCAAATAGGAGTGGAGTTCATCCGATACTTCCAGTTTTATTTTAGCCTACGGATGATCTAATATCCTAGTTTACTTGACTTTATGAAAAGCTTTATCATTTCATTCCAAAATCATTTTCTCATGTCAAAGGGGAAACCAAGCATTAAAATAGCGTTGAGGCTATTCATGGGCATGTGAGCCATCCAAATAACCTCAAACGCCCACAATCGCACATTTCACTATAACCCAATTTTTGACTCGATGTCGTTTTAAGGCCCAAAAATTTACATATTTACATAAAGGCGCATCGCGATTGCTACATACGTAAAAGCTATAAAATAAACTACAAGGATATCATCGGGAGGTTAGGAGGAGATTCCATCCGCAATAAATCCTCCCTAACCGTCCCTAATCCACAGATCTACAACATATATTTACTACATTGGATCTAACTTCAAAATACACAAATTTAAACTATTTAAATAGCAATGCACCAAATATTTTCGGATCTACAGTAGATCCACCCAACAAATGCAATAAGAATAAAATGAAACTAGATCTAAAAGATTTACTAGACAAAACACAACGAAGCTATGAAACTCGGATTTTTCACATTCCAAATGATGAAATAGATGCTTTAACACTTGGAAATCAAAATAGGATACAATACGTAGTATAAAGATTGTACAAAGATGAAGAAATCTCACTTTTTTCTCTTCTTCTCTATTTTTTTCTCTCTTCCGCGCGCCTTCTGTCTCTCTAAATTTCCTATTTCTTTCTTCCTCTCCTCTACTCTCGGCTGCAACAATGGCGTTATATAGCTGACTGAGAGCAGCCGCAGATGCATCTGCGGCTGGCCTCAGATCCATCTGCGGCTGCCCTGTGTTTTTTCGAGCCACAAAAAATGCCACTTGTCATTGGCCGCAGATGCATCCGTGGCTGTCCGACTTCCTTTTCTCGATTTTTTTGTCACGCAGTGGCCATTATCGTAAGCGTAGTGGCCATTAGTCGTCTTTTGTGATCAAATCAAGTTCTTCTAGATCAGCTGTTTGCCTTGCCTCAAGTAACCTGATGCTCGTTGTTCGTTGTGGCGGCTTTGACCGTAAGTCGTTGGGGTGGCTTCGTGTTGGGGTCCACCTTCCTTTTCGCATGTCCGGTAAAGTGATGATTTTGCCCTCCTGTCAGGGTTAGTACAAAAGTGCAAAATTTGGGTGTCTACAGGGATTATGTACCAGAGATGCTACTTCCATATGGGGATGAACTCTGCACCAAGGCTTGGGATAGGGAACTTTGCAGCAAGGCTTGGGATGAGGAACTCTGCTGCATATCTGAAACATTCACCAAGAAAAAAAAAACAAGCTATTTGAAGCCAAAAACTCATCAAAACAAGAATGAAACTAAGAACTAAGGACCCTAATACATTTCAAACCAAAATAATATATAAAAGAAAATGACCAAAAAAATCACATAATAAGCTAACGTTACTGAAACGAGGAGCTAAGGTCCCTAATATATTTCAAACCCAAATAGTATAAAAAAAATGAGAGAGAAAAACGCATAATAAGCTACCATGACCTCTCTGTTTCTATCTGGGGAGTAATATCATCTGACTCAAACGATCCACTAGCCATTCTCTAAGACATTCAAAAAAAAAGATAAAAGGTAAGCACGTTTATGTTTTTAACCATGAAATTTGAAGGGAAAAAAAGAAGAAAAAATAGTAGAATACGGTGGAGAAAGTATCTAATCATGTTATTAGAGCTTTACATAAGCCTCTACAGAGACCAAAAAACCTAAGATTTATTTAGTTACTTAGTTGTTTCAAAAATTAAATCGGAGCCAAGCCCTCAGCATCTTAGCGAGATGATCTTATCACCTGGTTCTATCAGGAAACACCTTGTTTAAAAGCAGGAGAAAATGGCATCGCCAGGAAAACTCACTTTGACATATGGGATACTCTATTTGGAGGTATTCCTGAATTTGCCTTTTAATAGGTTTCCTTCTGGTTAGTTTCTCACTTCTTTCTAATAACATTTATTCGTATGAAAATCAACTCATAATTCAAAAATATTGAAATATAACAAAAAGTATAAGAGGGGATTATGTACCAGAGATGCTACTTCCAGATGGGGATGACCTTTGCACCAAGGCTTGGGTTATGGAACTCAGCAGCAAGGATTGGGATAAGGAACTCTGCTGCAAATATGAAACATTAACCAATTTTTTTAATAAAAAAAATAGAAAATAAGCTATTTGTAGCCAAAAACTCATCAAAATAAGAATCAAACTAAGAACTAAGGACCCTAATACATTTCAAACCCAAATAATATATAAAAAATGACAAAAAAAACACATATTAAGCTAACATGACTGAAACTAGGAGCTAAGGTCCCTAACACATTTCAAACCCAAATAATATCAAAAAAGTGAGAAAAAAAGCACAAAATAAGCTACAATGACTCTCCGCTTCTATCTGGGGAGTAATATCATCAAACTCAAATGACCCACTAACTATTCTGTAAGAAATTCAAACAAGAGACAAAAGGTAAACATGTCTATATTTTTAACCATAAAAACTAAAGGAAAAAAAAACAAAAATAGTATAATACGATAGAGAAAATATCTAATCATGTTATTAGAGCTTAACATAGGCTTCTGCAGAGACTAGAAAAACTAAGATTTATTTAGTTACTCACTTAGTTGTTTCAAAAATAAAATGTTACTTTAAATACGATTGTTCTACATCTAAAACACAAGTTAAGCCGAACAAATTTCCTAGGTCCAGTAACGAAGCCATCCTAAATTTCCCAATTCCTACGCTAGGAAGAAATAACAAGACAATAGAGCATTTGCAATAGTAAAGAGAAAAATAGCTACATACATAGATCAACATGAAGTTCAAACTATTTAACAAGTCAAAGAACTACCCACGTAAATGTCCTCTTATCTTTGATTTGATTTTCAGGGGCAATATGTGCTTATATTTTTCATTAAATAGCGTAGCTCTTTTATTTGTTGATTTAATGATTGAAATGGAACACATATTTGTTAACCAATTTCTTATGAAAACTTGTAATCTCAATTTATAATGATTAAAATGTTTTGAACTAATTTTGTGATCCTTATTTAATTGGACTAGAGTGCACGAAAGACGAAAAACTATATCAGTCGGAGCCAAGCCCTCAACATCCTAGCGAGAGGATATTATCACCTGGTTCTATCAGGAAACACTCTGTTTAAAAGTGGGACAAAATGGCATGGCCAGAAAAACTCACTTTGACATATAGGGTACTCTATTTGGAGGTATTCCTGAATTTTCCTTCTAGTAGGTTTCCTTCTGGTTTGTTTCTCACTTTTTTCTAATGACATTTCTTCGTATGAAAATCTACTCAAAATTCAAAAATATTGAATTATAACAAAAAGTATAAGAGGGGATTATGTACCACATATACTACTTCCAGATAGGGAAGACCTCTGCACCAAGGCTTGGGATAAGGAACTCTGAAGCAAGGCTTAGGATGAAGAACTCTGCTGTGAATCTGAAACATTCACCAAAAAAACTTTAAAAAAAGTAGAAAACAAGCAATTTGTAGCAAAAAAACTCATCAAAATAAGAATCAAACTAAGAACTAAGGACCCTAATACATTTCAAACCCAAATTATATATATAAAAATGACCAAAAAAACACATAATAAACTAACATGAATGAAACTAGAAGCTAAGGTCCCTAACACATTTCAAACCCAAATAGTATAAAAAAAGTGAGAAAAAAATACACAATAAGCTACCATGACTCTCCGTTTCTATCCGGGGAGTAATATCATCAGACTCAAACGACCCACTAGCCATTCTATCAGACATTCAAAAAAAAGACAAAAGGTAAGCATGTTTATGTTTTTAACCATAAAAACTAAAGGGGAAAAAACAAAAATAGTAGAATACGGTGGAGAAAGTATCTAATCACGTTATTAGAGCTTTACATAGGCCTCTGCAGAGACCAGAAAGACTAAGATTTATTTAGTTACTCGCTTAGTTGTTTCAAAAATAAAATGTTACTTTAAATACGACTGTTTTACATAAGCCGAACAAATTTCCTAGGTCTAGTAATGAAACCATCCTAAATTTCCCAATTCCTATCCTAGGAAGAAATCACTAGACAATAGAGCACTTGCAATAGTAATGAGAAAAATAGCTACATACATAGATCAACATCAAGTTCAAACTATTGAACAAGTTAAAGAATTACACACGTAAATGTCCTCCTATCTTTGATTTGATTTTGAGGGACATTATGTGCTTATATTTTCAATTAGATAGCATAGCTCTTTTATTTTTTGATTTAATGATTTAAATAGAACACATATTTGTTAACCAATTTCATATAAAAACTTGTAATCTCAAATTACAATGATTAAAATTTTTTGAACTAATTTTCTGATCCTTATTTAATTGGACTAGAGTGCACGCAGGACGAAAACTATATCAATCGGAGCCAAGCCCTCAGAATCCTAGCGAGAGGATCTTATCACCTGGTTCTATCAAGAAAAACCCTGTTTAAAAGTGGGAGAAAATGGCATGGCTAGGAAAACTCACTTTGACGTATAGGGTACTCTATTTTGAGGTATTCCTGAATATGCCTTCTAATAGGTTTCTTCTGATTTGTTTGTCACTTCTTTCTAATGACATTTCTTTGCATGAAAATTTACTCAAAAGTCCAAAATTTTGAAATATAACAAATGTGACGCCCCCAAATCCAGGCTTACACAACCCAACTTGAGACGTCAAAAGACTACAACAAAATTGTTACAATCCAGTGTAAAGTACCAAAATACAGAACTCAATAATACACAATTAAGTCTTCACTATTATTGTCACACTAATTACAATATGTGAAGACTACTATAACTATCTCTTAGACCTTCACTCCATTCTCCGGCTAGACCCAACTACTCTCTCATCTCCTGTTGAAAAATAATGGAACAAAAGGAAAGGGTGAGCTCAAATAGCTCAGTAAAGAATATCATGACTAAGATAATGACGAAATAAATTATCGTTAGCCTTCAACAGTTAAGTTCTTGACAGGATAATTTAAACATCAAGTTTTAATGCAACAACTGCAGTTAAATTCTTAAACAAAGTTCAGATCAACAACTGTAGCAGAATAATAACAATTAGAAAAATCATACGAAACATGATGTTCACTCGCTTCTTTTTTCAAAAAAAACATCATCAACTTTTGTCCTCTGAAACACCACTGACCATGATAATACAAATTCACAGTTCCTAGTCATAATCATGCAAGTCAACAGTTCATTTTTGCACTACGGGCAAAAGATATTCAATATAACACCAACGAACATGATTATACCAGTCTATAGCCTTTGGTTATAATCATATGAAACAACAATTCATCTTTGTCCCAGGCCAAAGAAAACATTCACCACGTGCCTTAAAAGACACACCATCATTATATCGTCTTTATCCTATCATCTGTGCCCCAGGCCACAAATATCCACAACAATTTGATTATGATTATTAGAATAACAACAGTGATATAAATGATGAACAAAAGAAATAGGATAAACAATAAATATCGGAAGTTTACAATTTTACTTTGTGCATATTCAAATAATGTCTAAATTATCAACATGATGTGGAGTGAAATTCAAAAATGATATTTAAGTTCCACAGTTCAGAATAACGGTTATAATTCAACAGAAAGATTTAGAAAAATAGGAAGGTTAAATTGAAATGATATTAGATGAAGCGCAAACTACTAAGGAACATATAATCATTTCAGAAAACTTTACCAAATAGTACTTACCATAATAAGTTAAGAGTATGAAAAGATTAATACCCCTTACCGTAGTAAGTTTAAATAATAGAGGATGAAAGAAAATGATATCACTTACCGTAGTAAGTTTGAATGATGGAAGATGAAAAAAATGGTATCCCTTACCTTATCACATGACTGGATATTAATAAAAATGAGGTTGATCAACCTATATATTTATAATATAATTAGTAACTACCACATATAATTTCATGGTGTATATCAATTCGTATGAAATCATCAAAAGTGATTTGATAAAATAAAGTAGAATAACTTCAATATAGTTTTTGAAAGAAAATAATATTTCAAAATAAATCTTCTAAAGGAAGTTTTTCAAAATAATTCTTTTAACAAAATAACTAACTTTATATATAAAACAACTAGCTTTATATATAAAACAACTAACTTTATATATAAAGCAACTAACTTTATATATAAATCAATTAGCTTTATATATAAAATAAATAACTTTATATATAAATCAATTAACTTTTTATATAAAACGACTAACTTTATATATAAATCCATTATCTTTATATAAAACAACAAACTTTATATATAAAATAATTAACTTTATATACATTAATTAACTTTATATATATAATAATTAACTTTATATATAAAATAATTAACTTTATACAAATCAATTAACTTTATATATAAAACAATTAACTATATATATAAAATAATTAACTTTATATAAATCAATTAACTTTATATATAAAACAATTAACTTTATATATAAAATAAATTAACTTTATATAAAGTATATAAAATAAATAACTTTATAAATTATTTTAACAATAATTCACCAATTATTCACAATTATTCATTATTATAACCAATTGTTATAAATGCAATGTAGTTGGCCTTCTGAATTAGAGACTCATAATACCAGCGAAAATATTAACTAATAATGAAATACAACAGTTAAATCAACATCATAATAATGATAACAATAATGCAAAAAATAAATAAAAGAAAGAGCACGTTACTGTGTAATGACAATTATTGATTTAGTAATGTGAATTACTGTGCATATGCTACTGTGACAATTATCAGTTCAATAATATAAATTATTGTGCATGTGACAATTATTGGTTCAATAAAGTCAATATTGTACAACAACCACTTTATCAGTTCAATAATACGAAACACTATGCAATATCATGTGCTACTATGCAATACTGTATGTTACCGTGTAACTATATGCAATACCGTATGTTACTATGCAATTATGCAATACCATATGTTACTATGCAATACCGTCTTTTACTATTCCTTTACTACCGGGTATATTAACAGTTAAGAATGATAGTACCGTTGATCATTTTTATTTAAAAAGGTTAATATTGTAGTTTTCTATATCGGACAATAATTCGTTGGGGGGGGGGGGGGGGGTCCACTAATGTTTGGTTATTTCGGCGCCATCGTACGAATCGAATATTTCCTGATAGAACGAATATTTCCCGACAAAACGAATATTCTCCGACAAGATAAAATTTGTACAAAATATTTTTAACTTTAACTTTTGTTAATTTATCCATTTAACGTTTCAGTGGAAAATATGAAGAAAATTTTAAATTGTATTTCATAAGAGTCGGGGTCTTACAACCTCTCCTCCTTATGAAATTTCGTCCCCAAAATTTACGTACCTGACATTTCGAAGAGGTAAAGATACTTAGATTTCATTTCAGATTCTAGCTCCCATGTCATTTCCTCGGTATCTTGGTTTCTCCATAAAACATTGACTTCAGGTATAACCTTTGAGCGTAGGATCTGCTCATTCTTATCTAAGATCTTGACAGGTACCTCCTCATACGTTAGATCAACTACTATAATGTCTGGCTCCAACTCAATGGTGTGATTCGAATCCTTCACATATTTATGTTGCATGAAAATGTGAAAAACGTTATAAATGCGGGACATGCTTGGTGGTAGGGCTAGTCTGTAGGGGTCTTACAACAAAAAGTATAAGAGGGGATTATGTACCAAAGATGCTACTTCCAGATGGGGATGAACTTCGCACCAAGGCTTGGGATGAAGAACTATGAAGCAAGGCTTGGGATGAGGAACTCTGGTGCAAATCTGAAACATTCACAAAAAAAGATAAATTAAAAATTGAAAACAAGCTATTTGTAGCCAAAAACTCATCAAAATAAGAATAAAACTAAGAACTAAGGAACCTAATACTTTTCAAACCCAAATAATATATATAAAATATGACAAAAAAAACACATAATAAGCTAACATGACCGAAACTAGGAGCTAAGGTCCTTAACACATTTCAAACCCAAATAGTATCAAAAAAGTGAGGAAAAAAAAACACATAACAAGCTAGCATGACTCTCCGTTTCTATCTGGGGAGTAATATCATCAGACTCAAACGACCCACTAGCCATTCTCTAAAACGTTCAAAAAAAAGACAAAAGGTAAGCATGTTTATGTTTTTAACCATAACAACTAAAGGGAAAAAAATAAAAATAGTAGAATACGGTGGAGAAAGTGTCTAATCATGTTATTAGAGCTTTACGTAGGCGCCTACAGTTAACAGAATACCTAAGATTTATTTAGTTACTCACTTAGTTGTTTCAAAAATAAAATGTTACTTTAAATACGGTTGTTCTACATCTAAAACACAAGTTAAGCCCAAAAAATTTGCAAGGTCTAGTAATGAAGCCATCCTAAATATCTCAATTCCTACCCTAGGAAGAAATCACAAGACAATAGAGCATTTGCAATAGTAAAGAGAAAAATTGATACATACATAGTTCAACATCAAGTTCAAACTATTTAAAAAGCAAATAACTACACACGTAAATGTCCTCCTATCTTTGATTTGATTTTGAGGGACATTATGTGCTTATATTTTTCATTAGATAGCGTAGCTCTTTTATTTGTTGATTTAATGGTTTAAATGGAACACATATTTGTTAACCAATTTCTTACAAAAACTTGTAATCTCAATTTGTAATGATTAAAATGTTTTGAACTAATTTTGTGATCTTTATTTAATTGGACTAGAGTGCATGAAAGACGAAAACTATATCAGTCGGAGCCAAGCCCTCAACATCCTAGCGAGAGGATCTTATCACCTGGTTCTATCAAGAAACACCCTGTTTAAAAGTGGGAGAAAATGGCATGGCCAGGAAAACTCACTTTGACGTATAGGGTACTCTATTTGGAGGTATTCCTGAATTTGCCTTCTAATAGGTTTCTTCTGGTTTGTTTGTAGTCTTTCTAATGACATTTCTTTGTAAGAAAATTAACTCAAAATTTAAAGATGTACCAAAGATGTACCAAAGATGTACAACAAGTATAAGAGGGGATTATGTACCAAAGATGTTACTTCCAGATGGGGATGAACTCTGCACCAAGGTGTGGGATGAGGAACTCTGCAACAAGGCTTGGGATGAGGAACTTTGCTGCAAATTTAAAACATTCGCCAATTTTTTTTTAAAAATAAAGTCGAAAATAAGCTATTTGTAGCCAAAACTCATCAAAATAAGAATCAAACTAAGAACTAAGGACCTTAATACATTTCAAACCCGAATAGAATATAAAAAAATGACAAAAAAAACACATAATAAGCTAACATGACTGAAACTAGGAGTTAAGGTCCCTAACACATTTCAAACCCAAATAATATCAAAAAAGTGAGAAAGAAAAACGTATAACAAGCTACCATGACTCTCCGTTTCTATCTGGGGAGTAATATCATCAGACTCAAACGACCCACTAGCCATTCTCTAAGACATTAAAAAAAAAGACAAAAGGTAAGCATGTTTATGTTTTTAACCATAAAAACTAAAGGGGAAAAAAACAAAAATAGTAGAATACGGTGGAGAAAGTATTTAATCATGTTATTAGAGCTTTACATAGGCATCTACAGTTAGCAAAAAACCTAAGATATATTTAGTTACTCACTTAGTTGTTTCAAAAATAAAATGTTACTTTAAATACGGTTGTTCTACATCTAAAACACAAGTTAAGCCCAACAAATTTGCATACTCTAGTAATCAAGCCATCCTAAATTTCTCAATTCCTACCCTAGGAAGAAATCACAAGACAATAGAGCATTTGCAATAGTAAAGAGAAAAATAGCTACATACATAGATCAACCTCAAGTTCAAAATATATAACAAGTCAGATAACAACATACATAAATGTCCTCCTATCTTTGATTTGATTTTCAGGGACATTATGTGCTTATATTTTCCATTAGATAGCGTAGCTCTTTTATTTGTTGATTTAATGATTTAAATGAAACACATATTTGTTAACCAATTTCTTACGAAAACTTGTAATCTTATTTTATAATGATTAAAATTTTTGAACTAATTTTCTGATCCTTATTTAATTGGATTAGATTGCACGAAGACAAAAACTATATTAGTCGGAGCCAAGCCCACAACATCCTAGCAAAAGGATCTATCAGGTAACACCTTGTTTAAAAGTGGGAGAAAATGGCATGGCCATGAAAACTCACTTTGACATACAGGGTACTCTATTTTGAGGTATTCCTTAATTTGCCTTCTAATAGGTTTCCTTCTAGTTTGTTTCTCACTTCTTTCTAATGACATTTCTACGTATGAAAATCAACTCAAAATTAAAAAATATTGAATTATAACAAAAAGTATAAGAGGAGATTATGTACCAGTTATGCTACTTCCAGATGGGGATGACCTCTGCACAAAGGCTTGGGTTAAGGAACTCTGCAACAAGGCTTGGGATGAGGAACTCTACTGTAAATCTAAAACACTCACCAAAAAAAAAAAAAATTAAAAAAATAGAAAACAAGCAATTTGTAGCCAAAAACTCATCAAAATAAGAATCAAACTAAGAAATAAGGACCCTAATACATTTCAAACCCAAATAATATATAAAAAAATTACCAAAAAAACACATAATAAGCTAACAAGAATGAAACTAGGAGCTAAGGCCCCTAACACGTTTCAAACCCAAATAGTATCAAAAAAGTGAGAAAAAAAGACACATAATAAGCTACCATGACTCCCCGTTTCTATCCGGGGAGTAATATTATCAGACTCAAACGACCCACTAGCCATTTTCTAAGACATTCAAACAAGAGACAAAAGGTAAGGATGTTTATATTTTTAACCATAAAAACTAAAGTAAAAAAAAATAAAAATAGTAGAATACGGTGGAGAAAGTATCTAATCATGTTATTAGAGCTTTACATAGGCCTCTACAGAGACCGGAAAAACTAAGATTTATTTGGTTACTCACTTAGTTGTTTCAAAAATAAAATGTTACTTTAAATACGGTTGTTCTACATCTAAAACACAAGTTAAGCCGAACAAATTTCCTAGGTCTAGTAATGATGCCATCCTAAATTTCCCAATTCCTACCTTGGGAAGAAATCACTATAGATAATACAACATTTGCAATAGTAAAGAGAAAAATAGCTACATACATAGATCAACATCAAGTTCAAACTATTGAACAAGTCAAGGAACTACACACGTAAATGTCCTCCAATCTTTGATTTGATTTTGAGGGACATTGTGTGCTTATATTTTCCATTAGATAGCATAGCTCTTTTATATATTTGATTTAATAATTTAAATGGAACACATATTTGTTAACCAATTTCATATGTAAACTTGTAATCTCAATTTATAATGATTAAAATTTTTGGAACTAATTTTTTTATCCTTATTTAATTAGACTAGAGTGCACGAAGGGCGGAAACTATATAATCGGAGCCAAGCCCTCATCATCCTAGCAAGAGGATCTTATCACCTGGTTCTATTAGGAAACACCCTGTTTAAAAGTGGGTGAAAATGGCATGGCTAGGAAAACTCGCTTTGACGTATAGGTACTCTATTTGGAGGTTTTCCCAAATTTTCCTTCTAATAGGTTTCTTCTGGTTTGTTTTTCACTTCTTTCTAGTGACATTTCTTTGTATGAAAATTAACTCTAAATTCAAAAATACTAAATTATAACAAAAAGTATAAGAGGGGATTGTGTACCAAAGATGCTGCTTCCAGATGGGGATGAACTCTGCAGCAAGGCTTGGGATGAGGAACTTTGCTGCAAATCTGAAACATTCACCAAATCTTTTAAAAAAAAAAATAGAAAACAAGTTATTTTTAGCCGAAAACTAATCAAAATGAGAATCATACTAAGAACTAAGGACCCTAATACATTTCAAACCCAAATAATATATAAAAAAAATGACAAAAAAAACACATAATAAGCTAACATGAATGAAACTAGGAACTAAAGTCCTTAACACATTTCAAACCCAAATAGTATCAAAAAAGTGAGGAAAGAAAAACACATAATAAGCTATCATGACTCTCCGTTTCTATCTAGGGAGTAATATCATCAGACTCAAACGACCTACTAGCCATTATCTTTAGCTCCCCGAAATCCCCCACCTTATTTAATTATCCGATTATCTCAGGATAGTATAATTATTATCTTTAAAACCATATTAACAGGGATCTCGTGCGTTAAAACTTGCTCCTTTAACCTTTAAACTAATTCTGTTGACCATAAATGCGGTCCATTTTTTTTTACTTTTAAAAACTTATTTAATAACTTACATTCCTTAAATGTGTCTCAGGATCGCAACGTTCACTTTACCTTTCATTAAACTTAGGTCAAACAATTAACAATTTTGATCGAGTCTATTTCAATTCATAATCAAGTATATTATGATTTACATAACCTGTAATAAAAATTTCGACATGAACTCTTCGTACATAGCCCTGGTTATGTACCTGTGTTGTACCTGTTCCTGTTTATATAAACCTGTGTGCATTCATCACTATACCATATAATATATTGTCGACTCATAACTAATCCATACATACGAGTTTATTACATTTCAAACTTCACTTGTCATAATAATACATATCATCACCTCAATACCATCTTACTCTGAATAATACATACATACACATTCATTATTATGAATTTACAAATCATCTATTCCTTATGACCATTATAGGTTTACATTTAACTGTTATATAAAAATATTACACAGACAAAATTATCAAATTCCCTTCATGCCTCTTCATGTATTCACATTCTTTACCTTAGCATAACCGGAATCTCCGGCCTTCTTATACTTTACCTTAAACGTTAGTAATAGCAAGAATGAGCATAAAGCTCAGCAAGTTAATCAGCTAACACCTTTCATGCTCACAATTTAATATATACGTCATGCATCCTTTATCTTAATATACCATGCTTAATGTCATGTAATTCATTTAACACTTAATCACATAATTGCACATAAGGCACGTTCGACTCATATATCATCACGTAGCTCACATAGAATATCTAATATGCTTAAGTCTGAAAAACTTGCATGTACGCCTTTGTTTTACTTAACCTGTACTTCCTCAATCATCCTTCGTTATCCGTCTTATCGGCTTGCTCGTTTCGAACTCTGTCTGTCAACATATAGCTTATATGTCATTATAAGATCATAAACTTGTATAACTTATCAAACTAATTCCATAAATACATGATCATCCGTCTTTAACCATTTCACATTTGATGTATTACACCTTATGTAGGATTATAATACACCCTAACTTGCTTCCGACCTTTTTCATAACTTATAACATGTTTTGGCTTAGCTTTAGGCATGTTATATTATGTCATTTGTCATTTCATTGTAACTTAACACCCTTTAATTTAACCATTATTATTACTTTTAGGGTTTATATAACTCATTTCTACCATTCCATATCAAAATATAGCTTTTTGGAAGCTTAAAAAAATTTCAAATGAACAGTAACTCCGCCCCGGCGCCGCCAGAGCTCGCTGTTCGCGAAAAGCTCTCGGCCATGAACAGTACATGGCGCCGGGGCGCCATGTTTAGTACAAAACATGGCGCGGGGGCGCCATGTTCAAAATCTGGAAATCTGATTTTTGCACTACCTTTGCCGATTTTTAATTTCTTCATCTTAATTCTAATTGAGCTGAAATTTGGACCACATCTAGACCTTACTACCTAGTATTTTATAAAAATACTAATTGCCTCATTTGGCTTCTTAAAAATAGAGATACACTAGCCCTTAGGAGGGCTGTTCAACACATTTCAACACTTAGAATTTTTTTCAGAATTTTCAAAACTTCAAATTTCCAACTTGTGCAACTTTGTGATTTTTGGCCATTTGCTTTAAAACTTCGTTCCGACACTCGACATAGTTCATATAACCTATATATGACATGTCTAAACTTTCAAAACCGTAAAACTTCGCACGAGGCGACTTTTGTCCGTTAAAATCCATTTCGATTCAAAACGATCGTTTTCGATCGTTCGAATCGCCCTTTTGCTCAATTTCAAATCCGTCGATTACCAAATCGACTCTAACATATGTATTAACATAAAAATGACTCATTTCACTTCGTTTCACCTTTAGTTCCTCAAAATTGCCAAAAATCACCCTTTGACGGCATTTTATCAAATTTTACAAAACTTTTCATTCCATCACTTAACCCAACTTAACATTTTTAACTCAACACACTTCATAGGCATTCACATACACCTTTAACAACTATATACGTCTATATAACTTCTAACTACACATTCTAATGCACTTTACAGATTACGAATTGGTTTAATGGCAAATTATAGCCTAATATTGCATTTTCATCACAAAACATAATCTTTTAATCTTTCATGAATCCTTTAAACTATCTAACCTGCAATCTCTCATGCTTTAAACATGTTTAGCCTTCCAAAATAGGTTTCCTTCGAATCTAACAACACATAACACATTATCATGTCTTAAATCATAGTTTATAGCTTGAATATACACATGAATAGTATATCACCTTTGCTTGACAACCTTTGAGTCTAGGGTTTCATAAATACACACATATAAAGCTTGTAATTTACATAACTCACAAAATCAAGACATGTACCCCAAAGATGCATGCATAGCTCATATTATTCTTGAATTTAAACTCATAAACTTCAAACTTTAACACAAAAACATGCTTATACCTTGTTTGATACCCATCTTCCTTACATGGATAGCTTTGTCTTGATGGCCTCTTCCTCTTTTCTTCTTGGTCCTTGGTCATTTAAGCACCCTAGCTTCATGCTTTCAAGCTTTTCTCCAAGACTTCCTTAGCTTTTCCTTCCTTTCTCTCTCTCTTGCTAGAACTTTCGAATGAGCAACATTTTCAGCAAAATGAGAATTGAAATAGCTCACTTGATTAGCTTATAAGGATAATTGAGAGTTAACTAGGCTTAGTTAAGTAAATAACCATAGTTAACTTATCCAAGGGTACTTAAGTCATTTCACATAATAAGTTAGGGGCATTCTAGTCATTCCATCACTTGGGACATATAAGTCATTATCCAATTTGTCGAGGGTATTTTGGTCATTTGACCCTTTAGGACACAATGGTAATTATTTAATTTGTTGAGGAGCATTTTGGTAATTTATCAAATTGGCTAGACTTTCATTTCTTGCAACTTTCCCCCTCATAACTAGACTTTCATACATTTTCCCCCCTCCATTCATTCTTTGCTCATTTCTTATCCAAATCAAATCCTTTTTAATCCAAATTTGCTCCATCATGCTTGAATTTGATTTCTTCATCAAATAGTGTCTAATTGGTTTGTCCCAAATTTCTTGTCACACTTGAAAACTTGAATTTCTTTAATAACTCCTTAACTTGTAATATTTGCCACAATTGCATATTATTTCGTTTTCAAACCTTCTCAGTTCCTTATCTAATCAAATTAAATTTCTAACATCTCAATACATTCTAATTGTTCATATTTTCCCATAAACCGCTTCCTCGAGAAGCAAACCTTGACCGGATTACCAAATCCATCGTCCTTAATTCCTTTAAACTCATTTTGCCGCTTTACTACTTTTACGTCGTTTTACTTATTTTCACTTCACATATAACGCCAATTCTCACCATCCTTGCATCTAACATGATCTCTACTCATTCTCGGGGTATTACATTCTGTATTCACGAATCGAATTATCGACTATCTTATAACCATCAATTAACATAATTTCATAATAACTTTCAAATATCCATATATCATTCCTTTAATATCCCGTTAATTCCTAATATGTCGGTTAGGTTAAACGGTTACTTCTTCTTGTACACACTGCCTTATCTTA
Source organism: Hedera helix (assembly GCA_947179155.2). Taxonomy (NCBI): domain Eukaryota; kingdom Viridiplantae; phylum Streptophyta; class Magnoliopsida; order Apiales; family Araliaceae; genus Hedera; species Hedera helix. The sequence goes on along the minus strand of OX359271.1, from coordinate 30,546,791 downwards.
GTCTTCCATTTCTGACCCCTCGCCTCTCCAGGCCCATTCCTTAATCTCATTTTTAATTCTCATAACTTACGATCAATTTACATACTATTTTCTCATTTCCAATATTGTCTAGCTTTCTATAATCAATCACATATACATATACACATATACCTGTATTAAATCTATAATCCTGCTGACACATAATATCGTGTCTTACAATAATTCTTCCCAAATTACCTTATTATAGGTATTACAATAACTCATTTAGCTCAAATCCATTACATAACCATCAAAATTCATTTTCTTTATAATTTCTCATTTTCCTAATTCTCTGGCTTAATTCATCTCTCTATATTCGACCACATAGGTCACATTCATCAAATTTATCACTTACTAATCAACTTAATCACATAATAATCTCATTTAATCATTTTAACTAGGTTTTGTTTTATAACCTTCACTTAATTATCCATAATCCTTATTTAGAATTTCTGTAAAATCCTGGGGTGTCACACAAAACGTAAGCATGTTTATGTTTTTAACCATAAAAACTGAAAGGAAAAAAAACAAAAATAGAAGAATACGGTGAAGAAAATATCTAATCATGTTATTAGAGCTTTACATAGGCCTCTGCAGATAGCAGAAAACCTATGATTTATTTAGTTATTCGATTAGTTGTTTCAAAAATAAAATGTTACTTTAAATACCGTTGTTCTACATCTAAAACACAAGTTAAGCCGAACAAATTTCCTAGGTCTAGTAATGATGCCATCCTAAATTTCCCAATTCCTACCTTGGGAAGAAATCACTATAGATAATACAACATTTGCAATAGTAAAGAGAAAAATAGCTACATACATAGATCAACATCAAGTTCAAACTATTGAACAAGTCAAGGAACTACACACGTAAATGTCCTCCAATCTTTGATTTGATTTTGAGGGACATTGTGTGCTTATATTTTCCATTAGATAGCATAGCTCTTTTATATATTTGATTTAATAATTTAAATGGAACACATATTTGTTAACCAATTTCATATGTAAACTTGTAATCTCAATTTATAATGATTAAAATTTTTGGAACTAATTTTTTTATCCTTATTTAATTAGACTAGAGTGCACGAAGGGCGGAAACTATATAATCGGAGCCAAGCCCTCATCATCCTAGCAAGAGGATCTTATCACCTGGTTCTATTAGGAAACACCCTGTTTAAAAGTGGGTGAAAATGGCATGGCTAGGAAAACTCGCTTTGACGTATAGGTACTCTATTTGGAGGTTTTCCCAAATTTGCCTTCTAATAGGACTAGAGTGAATGAAGGACGAAAATTATATCAGTTGGGGCCAAGCCCTCAACATCATACCCTAGGAAGAAATCACAAGACAATAGAGCATTTGCAATAGTAAAGAGAAAAATAGCTACATACGTAGATCAACATCAAGTTCAAACTATTTAACAAGTCAAATAACTACACACGTAAATGTCCTCCTATCTTTGATTTGATTTTGAGGGACATTATGTGCTTATATTTTCCATTAAATAGCGTAGCTCTTTTATTTGTTGGTTTAATGATTTAAATGGAACACATATTTTGTTAACCAATTTCTTATGAAAACTTGTAATCTCAATTTATAATGAAAAAAAAATTTGAACTAATTTTCTGATCGTCATTTTATTGGACTAGAGTGAATGAAGGACGAAAATTATATCAGTTGGGGCCAAGCCCTCAACATCATAGCGAGAAGATCTTATCACCTGGTTCTATCAGGTAACACCCTGTTTAAAAGTGGGAGAAAATGGCATGGCCAGGAAAATTCACTTTGACATATAAGGTACTCTATTTGGAGGTATTCCTGAATTTGCCTTCTAATAGGTTTCCTTCTGGTTTGTTTCTCACTTCTTTCTAATGACATTTTTTCGTATGAAAATCAACTCAAAATTCAAAAATATTGAAATATAACAAAAAGTATAAAAGGGGATTATGTACCGGAGATGCTACTTCCAGACGGGGATGACCTCTGCACCAAGGCTTGGGATAAGGAACTCTGCAGCAAGGTTTGGGATGAGGAACTCTGCCGCAAATATGAAACATTCACCAAAAAATTTTTAAAAAAAAAATCGAAAACAGGCTATTTGTAGCCAAAAACTCATCAAAATGAGAATGAAACTTAGAACTAAGGACCCCAATATATTTCAAACCCAAATAATATAAAAAAATGATAAAAAAAAACACATAATAAGCTAACATGACTGAAACTAGGAGCTAAGGTCCCTAATACATTTCAAACCCAAATAGTATAAAAAAAATGAGAAAAAAAATACGTAATAACTACCATGACTCTCCGTTTCTATTTGGGGAGTAATATCATCAGACTCAAACGACCCACTAGCCATTCTCTAAGACATTCAAAAAAAAGACAAAAGGTAAGCATGTTTATGTTTTTAACCATAAAAACTGAAGGAAAACAAAATAAAAATTAGTAAAATACGGTGGAGAAAGTATCTAATCATGTTAGTAGAGCTTTACATAGGCCTCTGCAGAGACCAGAAAAACTAAAATTTATTTAGTTACTCACTTAGTTGTTTCAAAAATAAAATTTTACTTTATATAAGGCTGTTTTACATCTAAAACATCAGTTAAATCGAACAAATTTCCTAAGTTTAGTAATGAAGCCATCCTAAATTTCCTAATTCCTACCCTAGGAAGAAATCACAAGACAATACAACGTTTGCAATAATAAAGAAAAAATAGCTACATACATAGATCAACATCAAGTTCAAACTATTAAACAGGTCATTGAACTACACGCGTAAATTTCTTCCTATTTTTGATTTGATTGTGGGGGACATTATGTGCTTATTTTTTCCATTAGATAGTATAGTTCTTTTATTTGTTGATTTAATGATTTAAATGGAACTGATATTTGTTAATCAATTTCTTGTGAAAACTTATAATCTCAATTTTTAATGATTTAAAATTTTTGGAACTAATTTTCTAATTCTTATTTATTTGGTATAGAGTGCATGAAGGACGGAAATTATGTTAGTCTGTGCCAAGCCCTCGACGTCTTATCAAGAGGATCTTATCCCCTGGTTCTACAAGGAAATGCCCTGTTTTAAAGTGGAAGAAAATGGCATGGCCAAGGAAAACTCATTTTGACAGATAAGGCACTCTATTTAGAGGTATTCTTGAATTTGCCTTCTAGTAGGTTTCCTTCTAGTTTGTTTATCACTTATTTCTAATGACATTACTCCGTATGGAAATTAACTTAAAATTCAAAAATACTGAAATATAACAATAAAGTATAAGAGGGGATTGTGTACCAGAGATGCTACTTCCAGATGGGGATGAAAAACTCTGCACTAAGGATTGGGATGAGGAACTCTGCACCATGGCTTGGGATAAGGAATTGTGTTGCAACTCTGAAACATTCACCCAAAAAATTAAAAATAAAACTAGAAAACAAGCTATTTGAAGTGAAAAACTCATCAAAATAATTCTCATTGTTATTTTATTTGATTTTACTAAATAGAAAATGAATATTGAGAATTATCCTAAAACATAAAACTTTGTTGTAATTAAATTAGCTAGTATGTTTTAAGATAATTCTCAATATTCATTTTCTATTTAGTAAAATCAAATAAAATAACAATGAGAGTTATTCCCCATATATATATATATATGTATATATATGTATGTATGTATGTATGTATGTATGTATGTATAGGGGATCGATCTATTGCTAACGTTGTAAAAAAAAGATATATTCTTATAACAGAACTCAGTCGTCTATACTAAGATTTAATGGTTAAAATGACCCTTGTTCGCAATTTAGTTTTTAGGAATCCGCAGTTTAATACTGTTGATGGTGTTAAATGTTCAAAATAACCCCAACTTTCAATTTGAAAATGTACCATCCGTAATATTATACTGCAGACGGTAGAAATTGCAAAAATGTCATCCGCGGTTTAATATTACAGATGACATTTTTGCAATTTCTACCGTTCGCAGTATTAAACTGCGAATGATAGAAATAGCATACAACGACGTTTTTGGCATTGACTTTTCCCTAATTCGTAGTTTAATACTGCAGATTCTAGGTAGGCGAACCCTTGCATATACATGGACTATTCAAAAAATTCATTTACTAAAGAGCAACATGAGGTAGATTCACATTGAATATCTTTCCACATATAACCTCACCTTGAAATAATCTTAATGTATATTTATGGCTTAAGAGAAGAAAATAACACAGACAATACAGAAGGAAAATATAGAACAAAATAATTGAAAAAACTTTATCTTGTTTTCCAAATAGTATTATCATAATCCATATGAGGTTTTATTTACATTTGTATTTATATCATTGCCAAAACTTTATTATGTAATTGTTTGTGTAGATATTTTTGGCTTCTTTAATCTGTCATCTTATTTAGTTCAAACCATAGAGTTCATCACATCATCAGATGGTAAATGATGAAAAAATGTTCAATGTGAATTTACCTCAAGTTGCTCTTTAGTAATTAATTTTTTTTGAACAGTCTATGTATCTGCAAGGGTTCGCCTACCCAGCGCTCGTAGTATTAAACCGTGGATTGGGGGAAAGCCAAAAACGTCATTGTATATTATTTCTACTGTCCGCAGTTTAATACTACAAAAGGTAGAAATTATAAAAATACCATCCGCAATATTAAAATGCGAATGACATTTTTGCAATTTCTACCGTCCATAGTATAATACTGCAGACGGTAAATTTCCAAATTGAAAGTTGAGGTTATTTTGAACATTTAATATCGTCTGCAGTATTAAACTGCGAATTCATGAAAAATAAAATACGGACGAGGACCATTTTAACCATTAGATCTCAGTATATATGACTAAGATATGTTGTAAGGATTGATCTTTTTTTTATAATGTTGTCAATGAATCAGTCCCCATATATATATATATATATATATATATATATATATATATATATGGGTGCCCATTCATAGCAATCAATTGTTAGGACACTGTTTCGGGAACCAATGCAGGGAAGCATTTTTATCGTGGATTGACTTTGTCTCTCATCCTTCTTGCGGCAAGCCCCTGCCGCTCATCCTTATTGCGGTAGGCCAATTTACGCGTAATTTTGGCTATGTTGCTACCCCTTCTTGTAGCACGCCAAAATTACGTTAATTGATCATATCACTCATTCTTGTTGCGGCATGTCAATTTTAATTGTTACTAACAATCGATTGTCATGAATAATTTTTCTATATATATATACACAAAATGGAACACGCAAGTTAAAAGAAATAAAATAGAGAAGAAATAGAGGCATCATTGTATATAAAGTTAAAAGCTCATTACTTGGTCATGCTTGTGCGACTGATTTTAAATATTGGGCGTATAATGAAATAGTATATCATCAACTAGTCACATGCAAACACATCAAATAAAAAATCTTAATTCGTGCTTCTCACTTGCTTTTTTTATAGTGTTTTTTTTTTTTTTTTTTATAGAGAGAATAAGGGGGTGGAAGATTGGTCCGCTCCGCAAAGCTAAGCTTTTCATTTCTCTTTAAATACTCGAATGTTTATACAATTAGAGTTTTGTATTTGAAAAGCTTCTCCTCTCTTTTTCTTCTTTTCCCTTGGGTGTATTGAAGCCGGTATTCCAACTCCATGAAGTTGCAAGATTGGTAAATTTTGACGAGGCATTGCATTTTCGTAAAAAAGAGTTGCATTTAAGATTTACTAATATAAATGTCACTTTTACGATGCAACTCTTTTTTATAGAAATGCAATGCCTCGAAGAAACTTTACCAATTTTGCAACTTAATCTCTGTAAATTTTCAAGCCATTGTCCGCCGAATAAGTCAGCAGAGAAGGGCCTTCTAAATGAGGAAATAGTACTTGGGAGTACAAAGTGGATCTTTGGAATAATAGAGGGTGTGGATATAATTTATACTCATCTTTGGAATATTAGAGGGTGTGGATATAATTTATACTCACTGTTTCAATTTATAATATTATTATTGACTTTTTAAAATTTAATTTAAAATATTTTCAAATATAGAATTGATAGACTCGTTTAAAATTATAAATTAATAAATCTTCTAATTAATAGTATTTTTTAAATAGTTTAAAACATTATTTATTATATTTGATTAAACTTGAATGAATTTATATCAATTTTTAGCTTGACAGTATCTCATTTTAACTTTTAAAAAATCAATATAGAACGGAAAGGAGAGAACACTTCTATAAAATATACTATGAACTTTTCCTTTAGTGCTGGAAAATGCTTTAGCAAATCATACTCCATCTCTTGCTATTTTTAATTCTTTTATACTCTTAAGAACAGAGGTTGTATAATATGTCCCTTCAAAGCTGAGTTGCTCAAAATTATAAATAAATAAATAAAAGATATACCAAAAAAACCACGGTTTTTAATACATTAATATAAGCCATTAATACAAGAAATGGCTCCAGGATCCAAAACTGAGCAAAACGAACTGCAACAATTCAATTTTTTTCAGAACTGAGAATTACTGAGGAATGTAACCATGCATCTAGCATTTTGAAACAACTTGTCTACTCTTTGCCATACTGCAGATTGAGTTTCTAAAAGCTTTTGTGCCTTGTCCTTTAAACCTGGCTGCCTTCGAATTGTTTCACCATGAATCTGGCCAACGAAAACAAATGTGTTATACCTAAAGGAGAGTCACACACACACACACACACAGATATATATATATATATATATATATATATATATATATATATATATATATATACACACACACACACACACACACACACACACATATATATAATACCCAGAACAAATTTTCAGAAAGCAGCAAAACTATTGAACCATCAATAAAATTTGCAGTCCTAAATCTTTTTTCTGATCATGACATGTTCTTCAGATTTCTTGAACCTTGTGCAAATTTAACTGTAATTCATGAATCTTTTTCAATTTTCTTTCGACACGAACGCATGATCTTATTTATTAATGTGAAACTCAGCTAAAAAAATTATGTTTCTTGAAAATAAAAACCTTACCTTCAAAAACAATCTAATAACCGCTTGTATAAACTCAAAATTGTTTCTGCATGAAATCTCGTGTACGAAATAATCCAATAGAAGTTCAATGGAATACAACTCTGGCCTCTTGTCAGGTTCTTGATCATCATCATCATCTATAATCTGGAGCATTCTAAGTTCCATATCCAATGTTGAAGCAGATAAACCTTTGATATAATCGGTAAAAGCTGAAACTGCAAAATGTATAAATTAACCAATTCTTAGACGATAATTCATTTTTCTTTTGACAAGTAAATAAAACGTCAAAAGGGGTCAAACCAGTGTATACACACCATGTATACAAAGGGCAAAGGGACACAAAAAACACCTACTCCGCGGCACTATAACCCCGTATACAACACTCGATGCAGATAACATTTTATTTTAAATGGTCAAATTATAAACTTAAACTTGCAAAATCGCTAATATATGAAATACTAATGGCAAAAACTAATAAACTTACAGGTTTTCATCTCTGCTGAGGAATGAAGAAGTTGCAAGAAGTAGGATGCTGGAAAATCATGATTTCTCCCACTTTTGTTCATTTTATCAGTTTGTGAACCCTTGTCTTCATCTCCAGACTCGATGGTTTTAAATACTATTTCCCTAGAGAGAGATGGAATTGTAGGCAAGAAGAAGGGCGCCTTTTCTGGTTTCTTTGGAGGATCAATCGGTTTGTTCCGCTCCTAGAAATTATGGATGAATAAAACAGCTTTACAGCTTTGAATAATAAAAACGAGTAAATTTTGCACATAAATCGTATGTCTACTTGAGAAAGTTTTGCAATTAAGCTAACAGTAGTATGAAAGAACAATAACAATAGATAACCTTTATAATGTCCAAATTGACCAAGTTTTGCCACTGGCTCTTAGGTAATAGGGAAAGAGTGACTAGGTCTGGAATTTGTTGATCTAAATATGGGGTCCAAGACATATCCTGAGACTTCAAACTGTTCCCAGAAGGCTTATTAGAATCCATATCCTCAGAACCTTCAGTTGCAGACACAGATGGCAATTTAATGTTCACAACTTCCTTTCCACTTCCATAGGAATGAATGCTAGAATCTCCAGAAAACATTGCCTGATTAATCCTGATAAAGTCGCATGCTATTAATTTTGTAATTAATAAAATAACTGTTTCCAATTAAATATAGATACTCGTTCAAATGTATTTGAAGATCACAAGGTAACCTCCTACGTACGAGAATCAAATTAAGACTTAACTGTAACACATACACCTAATTCATGCACCTATTTATCCATAATATGGCTAATGATAATTATTCTTTTCAAAGAAAAAACTTGATGACATGTTCAATTAATTTAAATATAACCATGATACATCAGCAGGTGCATCTAGAATGTCCTTGAATTGAAGACTTACCAGAGGTAGACGCCATTTTGATCAACATGAGTGGTAGCTAGAATATCCATATTGGGTGACAGAGACAATGCAGTAATAGAAACATCAACTTGTATAGCATCTATTTGTCTTGCCAATATGACATCCCAAATTCTGAGAGTTCCATCCATGCTGGATGATAAAAGCCATTTCCCATCCTCACTGAAACACATGTCCGTTATACGGTCTGCATGACCTTCAAATTTACGAACCATTCTCAATGCCACAACATCAAACAAACGGATAACTAAATCATCTGCAACAGTAGCCAAAAGACCTGAAATATTTTTGAATATAATAACATCTCAGAGGCACGCACAAGGAAGGGGAAGAGAGACAGAGAAGAAACTATACAAACTAAGCAGACACACTGTACCATTAGAACGATGGTAAACAATCTTGACAAGATGGCAACCTATTTCCCATCTGGATTTTAGCTCACGCCCCTTGAAATCCCAAACCTGCACAAAGAAACATAACAGATATATTCAGCAGCTCAACAATGGAATGAGTAGATAGCTTCAACTACTTAAAGAACCATAATGTATCAGAGTATATATTACAAGTATAACTGTACCAACACTAGAAGTACTCTTAAAACCTGCGTTACAGTCTTCAGATGAGTAAGAAGTATCCTGTCCACAGAAGTTGACACTTGACACGGGTGGGGGTGTGACAGTTGGACACTCCAAAATAGCTTAAAATATTGAAAAATGTTTTTAAAAAAATAAGAAAGTTGTCAGGCCATAGCTTGGTACCTGACCAGAGATTAAGAGAGAAAGAAGTAGAAACAAAGAGGTAGAAACTAGAGAATTTAGGGAGAACGGAGAAGAACTCAGTGTTTTACATTGAGTTCGTGAGAGAGGAAGAGAGAGAAATAGATTGAAAGAGAGGAGAAACTGGTTGTAAGCTTCATTCCTCAATTCCTTTCACAATGCATAAATTTTATACTTCAAAAATACTTTTCCCATTACATCTATATATAGATATCAAATGCTGAAAAGGAATCTCCTAACCTACACCACTATCCTTATCCTTCACTCACATACTAACTACCCATGTTCACATGCACACTCTCTTCTAGAATATAGATACCATATATGACCAGTTTACCCTTGACCTGACACTCCTTTCCCCTTAAAATTTTTCACGTCTTCATGAAAGTGGTATTGGCTTGTTCCTTCTTCAAACTTTCTCGATAAACTCTCTGTTGCTGTGTTATCCTTCCATAAGTTTGCTCATCCACCTTTGTTGCAGACAACTTACTACCTTTTGTTCCAGAAAATACTTCAAGGATTGATGGTCTGTTCTAATAATGAACTGTCTTTGCCCAAGGTAAGAAGACCATCTCTTTATAATCTCTGCCACAACCATGAGCTCCTTCTCATAAGTTGAATAAGATTGAGCTTTAGGTCCTAATGCCTTAACTAAAATAGGCCAAAAGTCTTCCTTCTTGTATTAGGATGGCCCCTATCCCAGAGCCTGCATCAGTCTCTACTTCAAAGATTTTGGTAAAGTCTAGCAATGCGAGGACTGTAGAGGTTGTGAGGCTTTATTAAGAGCTCTGAAGGCTTATTCAGCTTTTAAGTTCCACCCAAATTTCCCTTTCTGAAGTAATATGAAGAGGTTTAGCAATAGCCCCATATCCCTTTATGAATTTTCTGTAGTATCTAGAGAGGCCAAGTAAGCCTATCAGTTGCTTAATGGTTTTGGGAGTGGGAAAATCTAGCACATCATGTACCTTTGTAGGATCTACTGCCACCCCTGAGCTTGAGATTACATGCCCTAATTAGTCAATTTTGGATTGTGCAAAAGCACACTTACTTAGCTTAGCATGTAACTGATTTTCTCTCATAATTTGTAGTGCCTCACTCAAGTGTTTGCAATGCTGCTGCAAGTCTTTAGAATAGACTAAGATGACATCAAAGAAAACCAACACATGTTTCTAAGGAGGGGCTGGAATACCAAGTTCATGAGATTCTAAAAGGTAGTTGGGGCATTGGTTAGCCCAAAAGGCATACCAGTGAACTCAAACAAGCTTTGGTGTGTTCTAAAGGCTGTCTTTTCAATGTCTTCTTCCCTCATTCAAACTTGGTGATACCGAGCCCTCAAGTCTAGTCTAGTGAAAAACTTGGCTCCCTTTAGTCCATCCAATAGCTCATCAATGAGGGGAATAGGATATTTATTCTTGACAGTAAGAGAGTTGAGGTACCTATAGTCCAGACAGAACCTCCAGCACCCATCTGTCTTCTTGACTAGGTGAAGCATAAGGGCTTTGACTAGGCCTTATGACTCTAGATTGCATTATCACAGTTACCAGCCTTTCTATTTCATTTTTCTGATCATAGGAACACTTGAAGGGTCTGATATAAAAAGGAGTGGAGTTTGCTTTCAGAGTTGCGCTATGATCCAGAGTTCTTTTTGGTGGCATTTCTTTTGGTTCTTGAAAAATATCAGCAAAGCTGTCAAGGAGGGTTTGTATTTTTGGGATGGTAGTGGAAGGGTTTAAGGAACAATAGCTCGAGTTGGTTTGGGATGGCATACCTGTTGTAAGGTCATTGGTTGGAAATGAATAAACAATCACTTAAGAACCCATTCTCCTGCTCATTAATGTGCTCAACAAGACTCTCTAAAGTGATCATTTTTAGTTTTGGACAAGTATTAGTATTTAGGTCTTGTAGCTGAACCATTTCCCCCCATAGTTGAATTGTAGGGTCAATTTCTCATAATTAAAGGTGGTTGGCCCCAACTGTTTCAACCATTGAATCATATCTCCTCCCAGAGATAATATCCTCATTGCATCCTTGAAAAATAAGTCTACCATTTTCTATCTAAACTCTGAGCATTGTTGGCTGCTAAGGAGTTGACTACCATCTGCCACAAAAACTATCATGGGCAGGGTGGACTCTAGAGCACATTTAAGCCTCTGTCCTGCTTTAGGATCCAAAAAATTATGCGTACTTCCGCCATCAATGAGTATTGATATAGGCCTTTTTCCAATATAAATTCTCATGGTTTGGGGACTAACTTGGCCTTCAAGTGCATTAAGAGATACTTCAATATTTTCCACCGTAAATTTTCTGCAATGTTACAGGTATGTTTTTCATCATATAGGGGAGGCCCAGAATACACATCACAGTCTTGAGTTTCCTCATAAGTGATCATGAAGTTTTGGGGCCTTTACACTGATGTCCAGGGTGTACTTCTCATCACAGTAGAACAGAGGCCTTAAGCCTTCCTTTCATTTCTTTGGGCTGCAACAATATGTTTAGGTTTATTAAAGTCTGTTTTGGGATAAGTGAGCATGGGAGTTTTGGTTATAAGTGCTGTACCCCCTAGGCCGAGTGTTTGTGTAAGTGGTTTGGGCTTTAGGGTAGTTGTTGACAGATTTAGGGATGGGGTTTTCATAGAACTTAGCCCTCTTGAAGGCTTGTGAGAGTGTCTCAGGGTCAAGTAATTTCACAATCTTTTTAGTTTTATCCTTCAGGCCTCCAATAAAATTCTCCACAAAAAAGTCCTCAGTCAGCTATGGCAATCCTCCTCTGAGAATGAATACCACAGATGCTAAAATATTCCTCACAATCCTGGATCCAGATCTTTGCATCATCACCCTCAGTAAATAATGGAAAACCAACTTAAGATGCTTTAATTCTCTCCCTTCATCAACTTCATCATTTTGGTTCCTCCTCCATTGAGCATCATCTTCTTCATTGTTTCTAATTCTTTCTTGCTCAACATGCCTAGGTCCCTAAAGAAGCCCCTATCTCTTCTTAGCCCCATGTGAATAGGCCTCTTGCTCCTTCCATTATCTCCAAAAGGATTCTCAAACATGTCATCATTTTTTGGGCTTCTTTGCCTTAACAACTCATTCATACCCTCCATCAAGTGGTCAATTTTTTTATCAATGATTTGTAATTTCTCATTGGTGTACTCCCTGTAACTTAGGAAATCCTGTTGCAATAATTGTGAACGACCAACCATGTTTACAAACAATAGAAATGAAAGAAATCACAAAACTATTGTGATTCTGAGTTCAAAATTTGATTCAAGCAGTAGTAATACTACTTGAGTGAGTAAATGAGCTTGAGTGGTTTTTTTTAGTAAGAAATGGACCTCCTCAGTAAAACAAACTGAGTATCCAATATAGATTTTTTTTATAAATTCAATTAGCTACAATTTAGTTGAATTTTACATAGTAAATGAACACAACAAACAAGCACAAGCACCAAAGGATCAAAGCTAAATAGTAACACAAGTTGCCCAGGCAGTAACAAGCACTAATACTAGTAACATAGTAAAAAACTATTTAGTTTCTGAGCTGAAAAACAACTGAAAATTTAATAACTATGTTTTTGGATTTTTGAATGTTTAAACTAATGCTAGATATGCTAAACAAGGTGAATTAAGTCACTTAACACAAACAAAAGCAGATAAAACTAGATTATATCATAGAATCTAGAAAAAAATATCGACCGAGAAGAAATATCAATTTATGGATTGAAACATGTTTAGGTGTTGTTTTTGAGATATATGTTATGGGTTATTGTTATAAGGCTGCCGAGTAGAATAGAAGATTAATACTTGAAATAAGTGACTAATCACTTAAATTTGTTGAGTTGCAGGTTTGCAGAAAAATAGAGCCTCTGCGATGGCTTTTTCTGCTGCTTTGGGCTGGATTCTGGAGCTGTTGTTGATGATTCTGGCCTGGGATTAGAGTCTTAAAAGTATAGAAGAGGTTAGAATAAATAGAATTCAAATTGGGTATGAAGAAAGAAGATTTCGGATGTTGAAGCTAAGGAAGAAATAAAGGAATTAGAGGAAGAAGATGATGAGTTGGGATAGAACCTACAGCTCGGATACCAATTTGTCAGACACTAGCTTGGTACCTGACCAAAGAAGTAGAAACAGAGAGGTAGAATAGGGAGAACCAAAGAATTTAGGGAGGAAGAAAGAGAAGATAGAGTCTTAAAAGTATAGAAGAGGTTAGAATAAATAGAATTCAAATTGGGTATGAAGAAAGAAGATTTCGGATGTTGAAGATAAGGAAGAAATAAATGAATTAGAGGAAGAAGATGATGAGTTTGGATAGAACCTACAGCTCGGATACCAATTTGTCAGACACTAGCTTGGTACCTGACCAAAGATTAAGAAAGAAGTAGAAACAGAGAGGTAGAATAGGGAGAACCAAAGAATTTAGGGAGGAAGAAAGAGAAGAACTCATTCGTGAGAGAAGCTGGTTGAAAGCTTCATTTCTCAATTCATTTCACAATGCATAAATTTCATACTTTGGAAATATTCTTCCCTTTACATCTATATATAGATATAAAATGCAGAAAATGGATCTCCTAACCTCCACCACTATCCTTATCCTTCACTCACATACTAACTACCTACCTATGTGATACATGCACTCTCTATCGTCTAGAATATAGATGCCCCCCAGTTTACCCTTGGCCTGACAAAAGTGTAGACGGTCTCATGCCCAACAAGGATTTGGAGTCCATGTCACAAAACTTGAAACCCTTATGTGTTCTCTTCTGCTTTAAGGCAGTCGGGGATAAGTTTCATGGAGGGGATGGGCTTTTATTAGTCTTGTTCGCTGTTAATGTACATTTTGTGCATATGGGTTTCGCCCCCTTAGGTGCTTTATGCATAATAGAATGCTCACCCATCAAAGAAAAAGGCACAGGTATAGAGGCACAAGTAAAGGGCAGCAATTGAGCAGTATGAAGCTTGAAATCACATATAAACGAAACACCCTTCTCAAAGCTAAGTGTTATTTGCCTAATAACTTGTCAAAAAAGTCATTTTTATGCGAGTCCATCACATCAAATAACATAAATGAGATTAAATATGGCTTTAATGTGACTTTGAAATAGAAGATGAGAGAAGTTAAACCCTATTTAAGTATTTCAATCACCTTTCCTTCTGATATGGTTGGTAAGGGAGAAAAACAAGTTTAGTGCATTTTTGGTTTATTAAGAACAACACATCACTGCACCAGGTTCGAAATATGCCTCTATTAAGAAGGCATATGCATCATACATATTTCCCGTCTATTCTAACAATATTTGGAAGAAGGTTCAATTGGTGGGGGAGGGGGGAATTATATATATATATACATATAAAGCATAAAACAAGGTCACCTTTAAGGTTTATATGGTCTAAGCATGTATGTGTACACACACACACATATATATATGTATGTATGTATATAAGTTATTAAGAGTCCAATAGATACCATAAAGAGACTTCAATCTATCAAGGATAAAACCAGGTCACCTTTAAGGTTTATATGGTTAAGCTTTTCTATTTCAGAAAATTTGAAGACACTATTGGAGGAAAGGGTTTGTCCAGCTTCGGGTTGGGGATATGTTGCTTATTCCGTTCCGAGTCTTTGGGGGAGGTAGGATGATTATGCTATGGAAGTGAGCAACCTAATTAATTCTTCGGGAATCTACAATGAGCGTAATGGTCCACATTTTAGAGACAGCTATTTATTGTTCATTTTGCAGTGACATTGGATCATTCTTGCTTCTGTTTAGGATTTTGCCATGGGTGTGTTCATTGTCTTATATTATTAGAGATTAGAGAGCTTTTATTTCTCAAGTATTGCTTCTTTTTTTCTAATTTCCTCTTTCTTTAGGCTCCTTGTCCACCCTCTGCTTAAATTTTCTCTCTTCTATATTTAAAATTTACTTTTTGTCTAACCAATAAAAAACAAATTAAGAAAAAGTATTTGTACTCTACTAGAGTCTGAACACAAGATTCAAGGGATTGAGAATTTCAAATCATTGGTTTAAAATGTTGCCAAATGCAACCTGTGTCATTCCCTTCATATATTGAAACAAAACCATAAACCAATTTGACTTTGCTTTATGATGTGAAAACCAAAATAGTACAAAGGTCAAAATAAAGATGTTGACAACTGCTGTTTCTGACACCAAGAAGGACCAATTCTATGTGATGGGAACAGAGTTGATACAAATATCAGATAATTGCACGGTGAACTTCAATAAATATCATGCCATTAATTTTATTTACCTTTATGTCTCCGTGATATCCAGCACTTATCATCAGGGTATTTGTTGAATCACAGGCTATGCCAACAACTTCTCCATCATGGGCAGATCTTCCTCCTTCTGACATGTCCACATAACTGCCACGGCTTATGCCTGATTGAAGATTGAATCGCTCAATCCAGCCAGCTGCTGTCCCCAGAACAGCAAAATTGCCACATGCACTAATGGCGCAGGCCTACCATAACATAAAAAGTATGTTATCAATTGCATAATTCAAATGTAGATCCAGAAAAACTATGAACTGGGAAAATAATGTGCCTCAAGGTTCCAAGCCCAGGGTACCAACTTGGGACCATGAGGCCCAAGAAATGGACAGAGAGCATAGCAAGTTGCTTTCCTCATTGGTGACAATATTTGTGATGATCATATCCCAATAACGGCAGTATTTCCTTCTTGATTTGCCTTGGGATGAAATACAAAGGTACAGTACAACACTTGAAATCGTTCTACTAAAAGCAACAGAAGTGTGCCATCTTATATGACTGGAGAGAATCAGATATTACCTTTACTGGTGTCTGATTGTCAGGACATGGCGTCAGTATGTGCTCACCCAGCACGAAATTTTGAAGCCTCCATACATATGCATGTGCAGTATCTGAATGACATGTGACTACGTTGCACCAATCACGTTCCCTAATTTCAGCTATTATTTGTTTTTAAAAAATCACAAGAACTATATTAGATTATTTCATGAATGGGAAAAATAGATTGCATGAAATGAATAAAAAATGGGGTTAGCAAAAGCAATTGTTTCCTAGACATGTAGCCTTGCGATTTGTAAGTGAAAAACTCCTTAGACCTGTGACATTGAAGGGTGAAATTTGAAGCAATGCATTGCCCGTTATGTTCTTATTCTCATTCTCACTTTCTTTTTCTATTTTACGTTTTTCACATTAGAAACTTGAAAGCATGTCAATAACAGTCACTAGAACTAACCTTTGCTGAAACAGTAGCAAAGTAACACATGCGAACTAGAAACATAAGGACTCTAAAAAAGAATGCCAAATTGTTGTAAATAAGACAAATATTTGTCAAACTTATGAAATAACATTAGTCTATCTCGAAAACAACCCCCAAAGAAGACCATCGAACCCAAAAAAAAAAAATCAAGGTAAGAGAAAAGGAAAAGCAAATAATAATCCCAAAGGAGGGAGAATAGAGCCACACTCCTTACCAGAAAGCCCAAAATGGATAAAATATTGAGACAAGCATATATCAAGAAAACATTAAAAGAATATAATGCTATCAACCATCAACATTTCAAGACAAGAAATCTATAACAAGAATAGCTTGAAGAGAATGACTATACCAGCATCGAATGCAACAACAGGTTTCAGTTTTATCTCTTCTTCCTGAAAATTAAATAGAAAACGCAATAAAGAAATTCATTGATAGAAACAAATTTTCAACAATAACAGACAAATAAATTACATATACTAATTGGGAACCATTTATGTACGTATAAGCATGTTCATGTGACTTTAAGATTATATTAAACCTTAATATAATCTTAAAGTCACAAAAAATGAAAATTTCTTTCACAAACAAGAGAACTTCAAGTTATTAACACAACTGTCTCTACTAAAAAAAAAAAAAAAGGGATTCCTCCACACAGACAAGTAAGGCTCGCAGAGAATTATTTTACAAGTACCACCACACATAAATAAAATATTAAACAGAATGACTTGGTGTTTACATGTACAAAGACATCCTTCACTTAAATTTTTTGACTTTCAGTCTGTTCTGGCCAGGGAAGAGAGAAAAATAAAATAGAGTTGACAATCCAATTTGGCTACCTTCAGTTCCCCTCTCCTCTTCCTTCCATGATTCGTCATGAACAACATGTACGCTGACAGGACAAGTAAACCATGTGTACCATTAACACAATCTTAGTTAATGTGTACACGACGGCTGTGACCAATACGAAATCAGTGATGTGTATGAAGTTAGTGACAGAGAAAATGAAAAAAAATGATATGGTTAAGATTTCTGTAAAAAAGTTATCAATGAAAGTCACAACTTCAGGTATGGTCCGTATGGATTTGTTAATCTCTATACGAGTTTTAACAGAGTCTTAAGAAAGTTCAATTTTTCCTTTTTAGCATCCTTTTTTTTAATACGTAAAATTTCTTATCAAAAAGACATTTTATATGACATAAAATCGCAAATCCTTGAGGTCTCATGCCTAAATCAGACATTACAAAACAAGTAGGGCTAAATTCCTAGAGTAAAATTTTTACAACTTGCAACTTTTCCAGGCATTAGATTACTTATCTTAATGAAAAATAAAGGAATGAGAAAAAAAGGCCTTCCAAAGTTGTAAATGTAGGAATCGTATAATAGATCTCATTTTGGCGAGCAAAAGAAGTAAATTTTTCAACCTTTAACATTGTTGTTGAAAAAGTTTTGGCACGCTTATGATCTTTTTCATTCCTTTTTGACACTAGTAAAAAGATAAGTCTTAGAATTTATATTGTTGAGGGGAAGACTGTCTCCAACTAGTTGTTGATCCCAAAATCATTGGGTCATCGGTTCATAAATGGAATTATTCCAATAACTTTTTCCATTAAAGGTAAAATAAAAAATATTAAAAAGGCAAGAAAGAGGCAGCTCTATCCACCTAAATTGCGATGCTTCAAGAAATGATTGACAAAATCATACACATAAGATAGAAACTATTATCCATAATTCCTCGCACCTTCAGCTTGAGCTTTTTAGCTCGTTTTGATACATGACGTTGAGATAGCTCTCTACTTTGCTGATCCTGATCACAAAAAATGATAAATAAAACAAATATTTACAAAAGAATCAGGAAAAGAATAGGTTGGCTATAGAACTGAGCAAAAACTAACACAGAAATAAAGGTCTAATAATACAATTTTGAGAGGCAATAAACCTGGATAACGGAGAAGAGGCGAAATGCTCGATCCTGACCAGCAGATAGAATGTGTCTCCCATTAGCGTAGAACCTGCAGATTAAGAGAATATTTCAAAGCTAAAAGGAAATTATTTGGAAATGCAACAATGACACCTAGTATCTAGGATAGGATGCAGTTAAAACTAGTAATTTCTTAATGGGAAGTAAAACCTGGCTGCAAAAATGATTTTTTTTTATTTAAAAAAACAGTTAAGAGATTCTCTTCTCTGGCTGCTAAGATGAACTAGAAATTAATGCTACTGTTCACCAAACCAATGAGTCAAACATTATAAATCAAAAAGTAATGTTCTTTATCAGAATCATGAGTGTTATTATCATAGAAGATAACATATTTACAAGGGGCTATGGGTGTCCGTTCTTAGATAAAATTTGATTGCAGACTGGAGGAGAAATATTAAGGACATACTCAATTATGATCTTAATTAAGAAAAAGTTACTGTACAAGCACAAATACAATTAATAAATAATCACCATACCTTATGCAAAGAGGAGGAGCACTGTGCCCGCATCGAAATCGTAGAAGATGAGGGTCCCCATCAGTTGTGTTGAAAATCCACATCTTCAGCCATCAAAAGAAAAGGAAAGCCAAACAAGAAAGAAAAAGGAATGATTCAGATGTCAACAAAGCACTTTATGTCGAAATCTAATAGAATTTAGATACATAGGGAGTTTTGCGAGCTTAGCATATCATCCACTACATTAACTAATTGAAACAGCAGCAAGAAGCAAATTTTGAAAGAAAGTAGCAATCAAAGTAAATGTGCTCAAGCATCATTTCGAGTGATTAAAGCTGACTAAATTTGCTATCAAATAAAAAATCCTTCTATAGATGCATGGAAAATTCTATGCCTGCAGTGGATTGATGAATCAAAAACTAAACATATGCTTATATTGCTTTTTAATTTTAATTTTAATTTTTAAACAAACAAAAAATATTGAGAAAGATGTTTTAAGTTAGTTTAGTTACTTTTGGTGAAAAACATAAAACAAGGAATGCAAATCATAATACCTCAATCCAGAATATTTGTCCCTCTTTGACTTTTATTGGTATATTCACCATTTTTAGAATCAATAAATTAAACTATTATTCTTGAATACATGCGGAGGGGGCAATGACCATAATAAAATAGAATTTACCACTAGCGTCAAGATGCGTGATTTCGAATATCTAAATTAAAATGCTTAACTGTTAATTCTAGAAATGGTCAATTTGACCCCAAAAGTCAATGAGGATACATATTCTAAGACAGATACAGTAAAATGATTATGACCGAATTAGAATTCTCATTTTTTCCCAAAACCGGGATTCAACAAAAAAATTGGCCACCTCATTAGTTATTTAGTATTCTAAGGAAAGGCCCAAAAGTATTTTGTCAGTTAATATCCATCAGGTGTATTCCTATATATAAACTCAGCACAATCCATGACAGGATAGTGTCAAAAATAACCTGCGTTAGTCATGGTACTGATACAAGCCACTAAGAAAAAGACTAGAAACTCTTCAAAAGAAAATAGATGCATGATTTCCATGGTGCGGCAACCAATGAATGGAAAGACAAGTAATAACTGTAGAATATTATATTGTACTTCAAGAGTTGAACACTTAAAAATGAAATTCAGCATTATTAAATTTACTCAATTACGCACACATGCCTAAGCATGTAAAGATTTGAGAATCTAATCACGCAAAAAGTACCACCTTAGAAACAAGGATAATTGGGGGGGGGGGGGGGGGTGAAGTCTTGCATGTTTCACATTATTCAGGCGACTTTAGGCCGGTAAAGTAGATTCTCGCAACCTCCATAGACATCCACACTACCCCGCACCACTCTGGCAGCAGTTAATTCATGCCAGACACAATGTTTAAGCCGGTAAATCCTCAAAGTCATTCATTAGTTTGAAATTCTAAATGCTGCGAATTTGGGTAGGGAGATCACAAGAAATATTATTGTTACATCAAGGCTACTTTAGCTAAACCATAGTGAGGAGAGGAAAAAAGGAGAATTCAAAAATATTAGTTATCTGCGGAAATCATTTCAAATTCATGACAAAACAACCTAATCTAACCTAAAAGGTAACATCAATTATTAACCTATAGCCTGATATGATTATGAAATAGTTAAACAGGACCACCACTGATAGGTCTCCAACTTTTTAAGTCTATTTATTTTGATGATAACAAATTAGTAAATAGGTTAATTAAAATTAGAATCCTCTCCATAGGTTAATATTATAATTATTTTAATTATCTTATTTACTTTGACCAAAAATATTTTCTAAACTTATTGAATTAATATTTTATTAACCTTGTTAATTTAGTATCAAGTGTTAAAAATATTTATTCATAAAGTAACATTTCCTAAGACAAGGAGATCTCCTATTATTTTTTCAAAATTATTTGTAAACCAAAAGAAGCTTGGCCAAAAATCCTTTTTATGTCCTTATCCAAAAAATTGCAAAAGAACTTTTCTTGAAGCATGAATTAATTTATGTAACATGGTCTTTAAAATGCTAGTATGCTGAAGTTGACAAATTGAAAAGAAACATTCTCTCTCCTCTTTGGTCCACCTAGACTACATGTTCTGAAAAGTGAAAATGAACTTGGCTAATTTATTGTTCCATCCGTGGGCCATCCAAACTGATTTTACTGGGGAGTTTTTGTGCTTGTTTAAATTGGCCAATCCGTGTGACTTTTTCAATTCAAATCCGGACCCTCAATTTTTAGCAATAATAGCCTAACTGTTGATCTTAAATCAGTTGCCAAAAATACCATTTTACCCCAAGCTTCAAATTTCTATAAATAGGAGGCTTTCCTTTCATTTTAAAGTTGTCAATTTACAAAGAAAGAAAGCTTTCCCTCCTTGCCTACATACTCTCTCTCTAAAAAGCTTTCAAAGTTCTCTTCTACTCAAAGTTATTATCTCCTATTGAAGAGAAAATAAAAAATGGTCAAAATATTTGAGATAAGTATTGATTTATATTATTTGCATTATCTCATGCTCATTTATATTTATAGATATACAAATATAAATTGTTATACACATTTATATATATCTATATTTCTTCTATTTATATCAGATAAAAAGTCAGCACGTAGTTACCGAAAGGTGTAGATATTCCTACTAAACGAGGGAATCATTCACCAGGCTTTTAAAAACCTAAGTGGCCTTTTATTGATATAGTGTGTTTATATAAATTAATATTTATATAAATAATAGTTGCGAAGCTGTAAATTTGGTCAGTACTTAATTGATGAAAGGTGTAGATATTCCTCCCAAACGAGAAAATCATTCACCAGGTTTTTAAAAACCTAAGTGACCTTATTTAAAGTGATCACATCATAGATCAAATATATCAATATATATAGATTTGAGTTGAACAAATTTATTTGTTTTATCAAGTATTATTTAATTATTTCATTTATTATACTTGATATATGTCATTACAAACATTTGAACAAAAACTCATTTATTCATAATTACTTGTTACATTATATAAAAATTATTTAAACTTTTATATCTAGACTTAAATTTATATCTGCTTACCCAAAGGCATATCACTTACTATAAAAGTTATTTCAACTTTTGTATCCGCACTAAAAATATATATTTGCTTATGTAAGAAGTATATTTCAAAAACATATTTTATTGAAAAATGTTGGTTTATTGGTTTTATATTTCTGTGAGAAAAAGCGAGTGATCCTTTGATCAAAACCAGAGTCTTAGAGAGGTCAACGGGCAGTTGGGTCTTTAATGTACTTGTAAGGTGAGGGACAATCTTCTTGTTTCAGGACCAGATTGTAAAACAAAAGATTGAGTAAGTTAGTTGTCTTTAAATCTGTGAGAAAAAAAGAGCGATTATTTGACCAAGATTAGAATCTTAGAGAGGTCAACGGGTAGTTGGGTCTCTAGTGTACTTGTGAGGTGAGGAACTGACTTCTTTTTTCACGACCAGATTGTAAAGCAGAGCTAAACTCAAAAAACAAGTACAACTACGTTTGAGAAATAAGCGGAAAGTTGTTGTCTAAGATAAGTAGTTGTATGTATAGTTGGAAGTTGATATATAAAACTTTGTAAGGGTCTCTCCGCCTATTAGAGAGTTTATTACTGAAAGTATTATGATTTCAAGTCCTGGAGAGGAGCTTGAGACTGGACGTAGTAACATACCCGGGTTGTATGTTGTGAACTAGTTAAATCTCTGTGCATTATGTGATTGACTTTTAACTGCCTTGTATATTAATTTATTACACTGCAAATTAATTAATTAAAAATTCAAAAAGGCCTAAGATAATTTTTTAAATAGTAATAATTTATTCAACCCCCCTTCTAAATTATTATCAGACTTTCAACTATGTCTAGTCAAATTGGATGCTTCAGGTGGATGAGTCTCTTAAGACTTAAGAGTAGCAAGCATGAAAGCAATTTGCCAATTGACAATATTGATATTTCACGACTTTTATTCTTTAAGGAATTAAACAAAACATATAAAATTTCCAATCACCAATAAAATTATTTTAATCTTATGCTATTTCTATCTAACTGACTTTCAATTAAAATAAATGCATTAAAAAGTTAACTTAAAACTAAAAAATAAACATAAATTTCATCTTACTTTTATAGAGTTATCAACAGATGCACTCATTAGCACAGGCTCATTCGCAAAGAAGTGTAACGAAATAATGGAGGAATCATGGGCCTCTTTAATGACGGACTGAAGCCTTCTCTTCTCAAGGTTCCATATGCTTATGACACCAGATGACCCTCCAGACGCTAAAAGCGGTTGTCCATCTAAAACAGAATAAGAACTAGAATTAGTGCATGTATCTCAACAAAAATTAATTGTAAGCATCAAAAACTAATCCACTTCCATGTTAAATCCTAGAGGTCCTCAGCATTGTTTCTCATTGCTAGAATCAACTTCAAGAAAGAATGACATGAAATATAAAGAAATTAATAAAACTTGGTACTTGAAAGAAGAGTCGAGGCAAGTTTATCAGTTAGAAAACTAGAAAAGATTAAGGTATAATGGAAGAGGCAATCTCTTCTTCTGTATAATCGCTAACCCTTCAAAGTCATCACTGGATTGGTGGATTAGATTGCAGCTATAAACAGTTCAATATTTCCTAAAAAAATTGAACTGAAGTTTCAAACTTACTGGAAGTTCGAAGATATGCAGTGTTTTCCTAAACCATCATTTTATACAACTTGTGGAATCTGGCAGATGGACCGACCATCAATGACCTTCTGTCTTAACAAGCTCAAAAACCCTTCCAAGCAAATTCTTGCAACACGTTGAGTAAGAAAGAATACATTTGAACCAACCATTTTTCATTGACTAAAACTCACCCTTGATAATGTCCTAGAGAAAGGAAAAAGAGTTACTCGCCCCCAGTTTAAGAGATCATCTTTCCATTCTGTGATGTCCGAAAATAATTGAATGTTCCACATATCAATACATTATTAGTTCCATTCGACTTCTTATTTTTTGGATAAGTAGTTGTTCAATTCGACTATACTACCCTTAAGTTCAAAAATATTAGAAAGAGGGTAAAAATTGAAGCCTTATTAATTAATCTTCTATTCTTATTATGTGACAAGTGATTGGTATGGAGGTAGCATTACTCAAGAAAAAAGTTGCTAGAAAAGGAGTAGATAACTCCAAAAATAAGCATTATATGTAACTCTAACCATTGTTCATATTCAAGCAATGATAACTTCTTACCAGTGCTGAAAGATAAGGCAGTCACAGCACCTCGAGTAGAATGAGTAAAACTAACTATTTCTTCATCATAACGAATGTTGTGAATATGAATCTTTCCATCAGAACAGCCAACTGCAACAACATCCAGTGCTGGAGAAGAAACACAACAGCATATAGATGATTTCCAGCCTTTGAACTCAAAAAGCATTTTCTTTGTGCTAATGTTCCAAAGTTGAAGCACACCCTCTTGACTCCCTAGAAGTACCTGTACACATGCTGCTCAATGAGAAAAAATCTTAACAGAATGTTGTCCAAGAGTAACTGAATAATTCCTAAAACAAAAGCTAGGCAGATACCTTATTTAGGTAAGTATCTGGATGCATTATACAGCTAGGTGTAAATTTGTCTTCTAGCAAGATGTGTCCAACTGGAGCAAGATTCTGATCAATTCCTTTAAAAGCCCAGGTGAAGATATTGCCTTCGACATCAACACTTAGAATGTGTTCTCCAAATAGAAGCAACTGGTTGACCTTGACAGTATGCCTGCTCCACGTTGCCACCTGTTCAAGCAAAAATATATCCTTCTCAATTTACACAATACTTGGCAAATGCCATCATTGTCAATATTTAGCTATAAGAAAAGCAGAGACCCTGACTCAAAGCTAAAATGAATCTGGGGTCACAACTGCTTAACTTTAGTTATAAGAGGTGCTTAAAATAAATAAAGGCATGTTTGGAGGTGGTTTGATTTCTAAATATGTTCTAGTAGCAGTTAGTGAGAAGGGTAAACAGCCTTTTGCTAACCCTCAGAGAATCTATAAACACGGTGATGTAACCAGAGAATGATATGCTTGATGAGATGAATATTATCTGAAAACCAGTGCTCTTGAGAGAGTCACTTGTGTGTCTGTTTGCCAAAACCACATAACACTGCATTGCACTATATAAATATGCATGTCATGACATAAACATATACTGCTCAAAGTGAGAGTCCCTCTTTCCTGTTTGGGATGTCCAAAAATGCGACACATTTAATCTCCGTTTGCTTTAATAAATTTCAATATTAACTATATCTATATTTAAATTAAATTTTCCATATATATTTTGGCTTTTGAGAAGACTATCAATTTAGGATGGAGAGAATAAATTAAAAAAATTCTTTTTGCGATTTGATGACTCATAGAACATACACCTGAACATAGATGGAATTAATATAAGAAAAAAGAAATCAGATTGAAATAATAGTTCCATAGTAAAAGGAGTAATATAAATTATACACAAATTTGAATTATATATGAATGATCTTTGTTACCACCGGAGCACATGTTCAGTAGAATTCAAGGATTTGTCTGCGGGTGCAAACACATAATATTTCCACAAAATAATGCAAGCCGCCATATAAATGACAATTTTCCTTTTTGGGATTAAGCATGTATAGTGTATGTAAACTTGATCACAGATGAACGTACACAAAAGAATGTTATATTTCAAATAGGCCGTACAACAAAAGGTGCAGAAGACATGATACACAGTTTGAGTTATATATAAATATTCCCTCACAAATATTCAAACTGCTTTCGAGTTTATTATGTCGATAGGCTTACACAAGACATATGTTGATAAAATGCAGAACAAGTATCTCAACAGGTAAATTTTCTTGAAGTCTATAAACAAGCCTGTAGGAATGAACCTGATGAGCACGCTTATAAACTGCAATATCATTCCCATACGCAGCAAATGTGTAATCACGATAAGAAGTAAGAGCCCGTATCTTCTTTGGCAGTTGAGGGCCTTCATTTATAGTTTCCATGTTAGGATACTATAATATTGGGAAACAAATGAAAAGCGAAAAAATATAAATAGATAAATAACAATTCCAAAAAATCAATCTATCAACAAAACCTTGTGGAGTATTTCGTTAATCTTAACCTGAAATTTAGAATAGTTAAGATATAAGCACTATTTATCATTCACTTATAGTGCATTTTTAATTAAGTACTCATCAATAAAACCTTGCAGGGTATTTTGTTAATCAACTGTTGCTGTATTACTCTTCTTCAGTTCAGAACTAGAGAACTATCACTAAGTTAGAAGCCATATCTCAAAACTACAGGGCCACCATTATGAAGAGTGCCAATTTTACTCTACTCTAAATATAGATCCTTTTTATATAATATATATTTCCCGCTTGCATTCAAAGGAATAATTCTATGTCCACCAATTTTGTGTACTGAACAGGAACCTGAGTGTTCTAAGGATGCAACTTTTTCCTATACTATACACTTGGTATAGGAAAAAGCTGCACCGTCAATTTTTTGTTAAATATATAGAAAAGAGTTGCATACATAAAGGTTGAATTTGGTGTCTATTCGGTGCACAAATTTGGTGAACATAGCATTATTCCATTCAAACAACAAAGTATAAGTTTTCTTAAAGCCCAATTCCTAGTTAACATTAACCCAGAAATTTCTTTAGAACAAGCTACATAATGACCAATCCAAACCTTTCTACTCTAAGAATGCATAATGTACCCCAAACTTTTTTAAGAAGCTCATGAAACTGCAAAGTGCTGCCTTTATAAATTACCTATTTTCACAATTGCACATGTAATCCATAGAATATATACAACATCATATCTAGTATAAGTTGTAAAAACTAACCAAAATTTTCGTAAAACTGAAAAAAAAAAAATCTTACCAACAAGCACCAGATTGAGTTTAGCACACTGCATAAACAGAAAAATTGATGAGCAAAAATGTTATTAATATCGGTTTCAAATGTAAAAAGTAAAATTCTTTATAATAATCCATAAATAATTGAGCTGTGTTTGGTTGGAATTACGTTGTAAATCTGCCATGATTTGCCGACACTGACTGTGACGAATGTCTCGGTACCCAATCTCTGAACTGAGAAGGGAACGGTGCTTGTTATGTATCCAATTGCTCGAAATGGCTCGAATATTCCCATTTTCCGTTCTTGAGTGAGTGGTCGGAAGGAGAGGGAAAGGGAGAGAGATGGAGATTTATTGTGGATGCAGGGAGAGGAGGGAAAGAGGTATAATGGTTAGGGTTTAGGGTTTTAAGAGTGTCTGGTAGAATTTTTCTATTTTAAATAACGACGTCGTATTTGGTTTTTTCTGGGGGATTGTTTTAAAATACCTGAAAAGGACAAATCCTTTATATGAATTGTTTGTTTTGAAAAATATGTAAGAAGGAAATTTTTAATTAAATTATATTTATTAATTTTAAAAATTAGTATTGTCTACAAGGACTATCAATTTAATTATCTATAATTACCTAATTACGAATAGTGAATAACTCGTACATAGAGGTAATAAATATTTTTGTTGTTCTCAAAATGATGAAACCAAGGACTTAATTAATAATAATACAAGAATGAGGGTTAAAAATATTTAAACCATACTTTTATCGTGATGCGTGCCCGTGTGGTGTAATTTTAAGATGGCAAGTTTGTTTGTGTCTTTGGTGTACCTATAATTTGGCCAAAAAAATTCATGTACACTCTATTTTGTTATTCTATTTTTATTTAAATTTAATATTATATATATAACACATATGAAATAAGATATAGTAAAAAAAGAACTCGTTGTTAATACTATCTTATGACTTTTGATTACGATTCACATTTTATATAAATTTAATAATTTATGGATTTATTTGGTTATCATTATTTAAGGCAATAATATTTATAGTGTTTAGACTTTTAAACCTATTGCACCAATTTTGATACTCTGTGCTTGAGGTTTTGTTGTTACGCTTTTTTGTGTAGAGATTTCATTGCATACATATATTTTTTCAATGTATTGTAAAGATCTTATTGATCTCTGTTTATTGAGCATTGCGTTAAATAAAGAAAATTGATATTTATATGAGTTAATTTAATATTTTTTTAAGATTAAATAAGAATTATTTGTGAAAATATCAAATTAACTGGTGAAAATATCAATTCTCATATTAAGTTGATATTTTCACAAAATCAAATAGAATTCACTTGTAAAAATATCAATTCTCTAAATAAATTATGATGTTATTAGATAAATAAATTTTTAAAATTTTTTTAAACGTTTTAAATACATCAAATGTTACAAATAGTAAATAACAAATATACACTATATATTATTTTCGTTTAAAGTTTGAAATACGAAAATTTAAAATGGGGCATAGTATTGTAAAATATCATTTATTCTTAAAATTATTATTTTCTTCTTCTTTATCTCTTTTTTTTTTTCACGTAAATTTTAATTTTTATAGGCATCACTTTTTATTCCCAAAGTCACAAAGCATATCGCACAAGAGAACACCTTCCTTTGGTCTTATCTTCTTCAGTTGCAGAGAGTTAATTCACCTGCTGGTGCTCCACTGGTTCTGTCTATTATAGGTCAACCTTCCTATCGAATTCTCCGGTATCGGTGAGATTCGTGCTTAAGTATTCCTCAATTTGCTTGCATAAATGCTTATCGCCATCTTTCTCTTCAATACACACGCAATTTGTACTTTTTTGATGTAGTAAAAATCAACAATCATATTATTGTTTCCTTTGTATGTGCTTGTACTTTGTACTAACATTATTTTCACAATTTATCGTACCCTATGAGCTAATTCGGTTAAAAACGGATTTGCCTATCATGTTTTTTGCGACAACATCTCATTAAAAAGAGGGGAAAGATTCAATTTTGATGTTAATAGGTTCAAAACTAGGAGGGGAAAATTTATACTTTACTATACTTTGATACTATCCTTATTAGATTTATTAACCTGTGACCCTGGTAGTTTTTCTTTTTCTTTTCTTTTTAAAAAAAATAATAATAATAAAATAAAATGTAAAGGTCAAGAGGGCCAATCACCCCCTTTGAGACCAAGTCTTGCTTCAGGTCTTTATGATTCTTTAATTGTATTTGTATTGTCTTTTGTCATTTCTACTTGAACTTAATTTCATATAGATTTCTACATATGAATTTAGTTTTGGGTATTTTCTTGCCTGTATGAGATGTTTCTCTCCTAAACCATAAAATATACTCCTTTAAATTTTGACCATCAAAATGAAGGTCAAAAGGATTTACTGTTGATTAATTTTTTTGGATATTTGATTCGATTTTAATTGCTGTTCAGTCTGCATAAGTAAGTTCATACTTCGTCGTTATTGAATTTGTTATGTAACTGGGTGTCATATGAAGTTTAAGATAAATTTGGTTAAGCTGGATCTTGTGGGGCATAAAGCCTCAACATTTTAAATTACATAGACCTGGAATTTAATCAGTTGGCTAAGGTTTCTCAAATCAGCCTCATGTTTAATTTAATCACCATGCAGAAGTTTCTATGTGATGTTTAATGGCTCTGCTGATTTTCCGTTATACATTCATTTCAGATCCTCTTCTATGAAGATTTTTAATACAATTGCAGGATAGTTTTACTTCCTCCGGTTATGTTACCTCATTATTAAGTCTCAGTTAGTTGGTCAAATATTGGTCTCAATTGTCTCCAAGTTGAAAGAGATGTCTTGAAACCTTATTTTTGACAAATTTAAGATTGTGATAAGAAAGCTGAAAACCAAATATCTGGTCAAATTGATGATGCTTTTCGGGAAGGAAGTTCAAGTTTTTCTCATTAAGGTTTTATAGTTAGTTCCATCTTTTGTGAGAATGAAACTAGGACACTAGAAGGAAAACTGAGCCAACGCCTCACTTTATTCATTTGGTTTGGAAGTCAGTTGGTTCATATAGTCTTTGAAAAATTGTTTTATTATATGGGAAGACCTTGAATTGGCCTGACATGCTAGAATCTGATGGGTTTCTTTTTTGGATAGTATGACTCCGTTGATAAATTAGCGAGATAATGATTGATTCTTTATATTTTTTTGGTAGTATGAATCCAGTGTTAAATCAAGTCAGATAAAAGGATAGTTTCTATTGGTGGAGGGACTATGCTTCATTATAAAGGAGCCATGTGACTTTCTTCACTACTATGGGTTCATAAAATCCTGGGCATGCAGTCCAGCTGACTCTCCAGTGTAAGGGTATTAGAGAGTAATTTGGATTGAGGGAGTATCTTTTAGTAGCAGGACTACTAGTTCACAGTACTTGATGAGTTATACACACTATAAGCTTTTAAAACTTCATCAGGGGGAGAAAAGAGGAGAGGTATTCGATTATTTCGTTGGTTGAAAGACTGAGCTGCTTTCTATTTATTATAGCAAAAAGGTGAAATGCACGACGCTGCCTAGACCCTTGACATGCTTTTCAAAGTTTCTTTTATGTCTATTATCTCTTCTATGCACACTTAGTTTAAATCTTCTATTTAAAATTGCTACATCATTGGGACTTTGTGAAATTAAAATATATGTTAGTAGGGACAGACTTGCTCGAATGATTTAGCATAGACAAGTTCCTTTTGAATCTATTTCCCCTTTAATTTTTGTTAAATCATTGAGTTCAAACAAGTTTCTCAACCATTACTGTTGTCTACTTCCATTGCAGATAATAATAATGCCTAAGGTGCGGACTAACCGTGTCAAAATCCCAGAGGGTTGGGAACTGATAGAGCCTACCCTCCGTGAATTACAAGGAAATATGAGAGAAGGTCGTGATTTCTTTCGTGATTCAAAATTTTCTCCCCTCTTCTCATTACTCTGGGGAAAACCAATGATGGTTCTATTTGTTTATCTTTCTTACAGCCGAAAATGATCCGCATGATGGAAAAAGGAAATGTGAGACAATGTGGCCTATATTTAAAATAGCACATCAGAAGAGTCGCTACGTTTTCGACCTTTATCACCGCAGGAAGGAAATATCCAAAGAGTTGTATGAATTCTGCTTGGATCAAGGCTATGCTGACCGTAATCTAATAGCTAAGTGGAAGAAGGTTTGCTTCATATCCTTCTTAATAATTCTCTACTTAGTATTTTCCCGTGCCTTATTATGTTTTCTAGTACAGATTAATTGAGGTAACCCAAAAAAAAGTGGGGGAGGAGTCCACCTCCTTGGACTGTTCTTAACAAGATCAATCTTTCAAAAGCATACAAGAAAGCCCTTTAGTAGACATTTGAACTTTCCAAAACTAGACTAAAAAATAAACATATAGGAACTTTACTCTGACTGATGGCTACATTTTATTGTTGAATTGAAAAAAGAATTGACTCTTTGACCAATCTAGGTAGTCTAAATATAAGCAATGATAACAGCCCTTAACTTAAAAGACTTCTTTACTGGTTTTCTAATTGAACCCACTTTTGAATTCGTAACAAATTTTGTGATTACCCTCTTCTTGTCTTATTCCTTGAGCTTTTTTACCTGCTCTGTCTTCTATGAATCTTGTCCACAGAACCCTTCTTGCTCTACCTAGTGTTATTTTAGTGCTTCAGAATTTTTAGGTAATTTCTTAGTGCTTCACAATTAATATGGAAAAATGTGATTGCTTCAACGAATTGACATAATTATGAGGGGCTCCAACTTAGATCGTGAATATTCTGTGGTTACAAATTGTTTGAAATGTGCTCTCAACACTTCAATTGATTCTCTGGGTACTCACCAGATAGGATGTGAAATTGAGTGACATATGCTCAATCCAATATGGCAAAAAGGAGTTCATCACAGATACTAGAATACTATTAGCAAAGGCTCTCTCATCATTTTCCTCTCTTTGTAGGACCTCTTTTTAGGTTTTATTTTGATTTAGTTAAATGGGTGGTGTTTGAACTGCAGCCTGGTTACGAGCGTCTTTGCTGTTTGAGATGCATGCAACCCCGGGATCACAACTTCCAGACGACTTGTGTCTGCAGAGTTCCCAAGCACCTGAGGGAGGAGAAGGTTATAGAGTGTGTGCATTGCGGTTGTGGAGGCTGTGCAAGTGGGGATTAATGGTCTATTCATATTTCCAACCAAGCATACAGTAGATACTCTGATTACTGTATAAGATTCTTCGTATTCGCTCATGTATTATTGGACAAGTATTCGCTCATGTATTATTGGACAATATGTTTAAAACGTGTCGAGGACTTTATGACACCATTCCTGAGCTGGGACCATGCAGCCGTGCCGGTAGTTTAGTATCTACTTTTATGCCTGGGTGACATGACTCTGATGGTGTATTGATCATTTACTAATCTGTAGTCTGGAAACTCTTGTTGAGACCTGGATAACCTGCAGATGTGGAGCTCTTATCATCTTCTATATATTCAGTACTTTGTGATGTTAAACGTATGGATGTAGTGTTTGTTTAGTTCTAGTATTTGTAGTTGTACCGTTTGGTGCGTTAAGACTTCCTAACGCACCAAGCGTTTAAGCTCCAAACGCTGTGTTTGTGTTCCAAACGTTGCGTTTGTGAGTTAAATAAGTTCGTTTGAAATAAGTTGTTTGTAGTCAAACAATTTTTTAAAGTGTGTTTTAACTTCCTAACACACCAAATATATCAATTGCCCTCTAACCAAACAAGCACGTAGAGTAGTTCTACGTGATAGCAGATAATTGTGGCTTGATAAACCTTTTACTAATTTGACACAAATTGGACACATAATTAATAGTTATTTTTTTCAATATTATTATTAAGAAAAATATTTCAAAGTGTGTGACATACCTTGATATTTAAGGAAAATATAAACAAAATAAATACCCGCTGAGACACATGGCATATTGTGTCCGGCTGTCATTTTTATCGTCATAAGCTAGTATGCACCATAAGCTTCCCATACCCATTTTGTTACACTCGTATCGGTTATGAAGTCGTTGGTGGGTTGATTTTCTTGGATTTCCTTTTTCTTTTTTTTCAAAGACCCTTAGTCTGACGAAGTCAACATGGTATTTCTACATACCACCCCGATGCAGCTAGAGGGGACAAAGGTTTATGTTATGTCACTGCTTTAAGCCTTGACCTAAGTGCTGCCATATTGTAGTGTTAGATCAGTGTGTAAAAATAAATATTGCACTGTTTCTTCCAGACTTGGTGGTTGATCGCAGATGCTGTTCTGCTCCCAATATCGTTTATATCTGAAAATCCAGTGTCAAGACTTGGGTGGTTTTGCAAGCAAGGACTATCCTCTTCCGAATCAAGAGGGAACTAAAAAAGAATTCCTCTTGCAACTGGGAAGGAGTGGGAGTTGTGCAGTACTATATTCTCCACAAAAAGTGTGTTTATCAAAGCATTCTCATATGAGGCTTGATAAGACCAGGAAAACAATGTGCAAGAGAAACCTGTTGCCATTCCGCCTGCCAAAAGCTAATGTATGGCCCAGTGAAACTGTTCTAGCAAAGTATTACAAATTTATCATTAGGCTAAATTGCTCTCCAGCAATGAGATGAAAGGCTAGGGAACTCATAATTGTCAAACAATGCCAAATTTTTGTTACATAAACTTGGACCATAGATAATTTTCAAGGTTTAGGTAGGGTTCAGGGTTTCATGGAAAGCCATTTTTGCAGAGGAGAGTAGTCACTTAGGAAACAAGCACAGAGAGAGCAAAACGAGTTAGAGGGTTGGTTTGGCCTAGTTGCCTTAAAAACAATGCTAGGCTATTCCTTATCTGAATCTTGGCATAGATTCCGAGTAGGGATTAGCAGGTTGTCACTCCTCCCTTCTTTTGAGTCTGGGATTTTGATTCCGGGAATGAGTTAGCCAACCTGAAAAGCCATCTGGTCCAGGAGAATTATTAGATGACACAGAAAAAAACCCACAAAGTCCTATCCTCTCGATAGCCATTAGGCTTTTTTGAATAATCCGCTGGTCCGAGAACCCAAAAAGTTGCTTCAAACAGAATGCAGAATGCAGGTTCCAAGTCTTTGATTTATCCCACCCTATATGTCATATACTATAGATATTCAAGAAACAAGCTTGTACGTTTCTCTGTGCCCCGTATGTTAAAATAAGAACGAAAAAATCTTGCTAAGCAAAAGAATTGAGGAACGAAAAACAAGCCATGCCTAACATATGCGACGGCCGAGGCCAACATGGAACAAAAAATATAGCGATGGAGGTAATATACCTGCTGAAATCCTTATTGCACCAACACAAGGCACCATTACCAAAGAGGTCATCTATCCTCCAGAAAATCGCCAAACAGATGAAGCAAGTAGAAGCTAAAACAAGGGGTCTTCTAAACATAGACTAGATAGAAAAGCCTCAAAAACTACCAGAGAAATGTAAAGAAGCCCTCCAATCACATTGAATGTTCAACAAGGCAACTCCGCAAACCTACTTAGATCTTCAGACCAAGGTCGAGAAAGAACACTCAGTTACATTTGGATTGAATAAATGAAATGAAAAAATATATATATAATGACTATTAAGTATCTCACGTGTATGTTTAGTTGTTATTAGAGATGGGCATGAGCGGATCCTGGAAATTAGTTTAATTATGGCAACATAATTTTAAGAAAAAAAAGAACATAAAATGATTAAAACTAAATATCATGATTACTTAATATGTTAAAGTAGAATAATATTATTTACAGTAACATTCTTTGAATCTTCAAATTTGGAAAATTGTTACATTGTAACATATGTTAAATCGTATCAGCAAATTCATCTGCAATATGTAAAATATGTTCCACAATATAAAAAATAAAAAAATAGAAAGATTGTGTGTTACTGTTTATTAATATTAAATACAGGTCACATATAGTAGCTATTCATTAATATCCATTAGATCATGCCTAATGATTTTCAATTGAAAATAATACATAGGTAGGTATTACAAGAAAATAAAAATGATTGCAAGGTAAAGATATAAGGAAAATGTCATGACTACTAATTTGATGGGCATGATTGTTTGAAAGTTCCTTCATATAAGCTAAGTAATTGATATTAAATTTTGTATGCAACCAAATAAACTTAAATATTTAAGATACTATACATTAAAATTTTAAGATCTTTATTTTTTAGAAATAATATATATATATATATATAATATAAAAAATTCAAAAACTCAGCTATGGTACTTGCCATAGCTTGCACACTATTAGATCCGCCCTTGGTAATGGGTAATGTGTCTGCCAAAATGATTCTCAAATACACTTATTCTCATTTCATTTTTTCCTCCAAAGACATATAATGTCTAATAGGAGATAAGAAGGGATTTGATGTATATTATCTAAGCATGCTCTGGGTCTGGCCAAACAAAGAAAAGTGAAAGTAACAACAAAAAATCAGAAAAATAACTTATGCTATATACTTTGAAAGCTGCAAAATTTACGATGAACAAGCCATTCACTGAAAAAGACCTATTCCGAAGGCCTTGAACTAAAGGGTAGCGCATGAACTAATGGGGATAATTTTTCTACAATTTTAAAAATCTCACTCATACAGAGAAACAATAATTCATAAGCATTAAGCCTTAAAATTTAATGTAACACCCCCATCCCGAATAGGAAAGGGAAGTCACGTGCAAAACACAACAAACTTCAAAATAAGTAAACAAATACTAATAACTTTAAATATTTTTAATAATCTAAAATCTATAAATAAATGGGTTAATGACAAAATTGTCCCCCCAAGTATGAACTTTTTTCAATTTGCCTCTCAAAGTTTGAGAATCGTCAATCAATACCCCCAACTATTTTAAAATAACAATTGTGTCCCTTTTTGTCGGAAAGACCAAATTACGTGACGAAGATAGACACGTGTTAGCAAAATGAGTGAGAAATACGAAATGCATACGTATATATAATTTAATACGCAAATATAACATAAAAATCAATTAAATGAATTTCTACTAAGAAGGTAAAAGGACTGAGGAGAATCGGAGAAGGGGGGGATGGTGATTTAGGGTTTTCACAAAGATTGAACACGATCTGGGTAAGCAAGGTTCTGATTTAAGAAAATGGAGTCAAATAACTGGTGTTTAAGACCCCCCAACAGTGTTATTCCAAAATATTGGGGTAAGATATTCATTATATGCATACATGTATCTTTAATATATTTTTGTCTTGTTTATTGTGATTTGGAATCTTACTATGCTTTATTAATGGTGATAAAATATGCTTCTTTGTTATTTTTATGCCATACATACTAATAGTGTACCCTCTATTTTTGTTCACTCTGTTTCACTGTAAACCTTTGTTATTTGAGCACAATGTTTGTTTTGTAATAATGTGGTCCTTCTTTGTTGGGCTGTTGTTATCCTGTATTTAATAAAAAAAACATGCACTATTTTGTGGTTGGCATTCATGAAGATCGTGATCCTTTGAAGGCTTTATTTACTGTGAAAATGTGTTTTTGGGTTGAATTTACTGACAAGGGATATATAGGTGGATGACACGAATATGTAGACTTTTGTTGAATAGACCTTCTAAGTACGTTAGACTTAGGGGGTATGGCTACGGAAATGGGTTTCCATGGAGCATTAACCTTTTATCATTGTTGTGAAGAGATGGTCAAAGGGAAATCATAATTGATGATGACATTAAAAACATAGGTACTTATTTTCCCAGTCATAGAGTAGTAACAATCATCCTTGTTCATATGGACCTTGTGTCAGTTGCTTCTCCGCTTCCTAAATGGATTGAGATCAGGATAAATTTAGATGGAGATGATGATAGTTTGGATGAAGAGGAAAATGTGAATGAGGCTGACTATTTTAGTCAACCAGATGAAAGTTATGGTGATAGTGAGAGTGACAATCAGGATTCAACTTTTGCAAAGGAATTCAATGATAATGTGGAATATGTGTTTGAGGTTAATAATCAACAAACTAAGAAATCGATAGAGCCTAAAGTTAATAACAATCAACCTAAACCTGAAGTTAAGGTTAATAAAGATCTATAGCAAGATGTAATGTTTGATAAAATGCCGAGATTGCTAGGGTTGGGGAGATTATGCACCAGTATGGCCTAAGTTTAACCCAAAAACATATATGAATGATCCAAACTTTAAATTAGGAATTTTCTTTTAGCAATAATAAGGCTTTTAAAGAGACAATTTTAAACTATGCAGTCAAGAATGGTAGGGGAACAATTTATTTGGCAAAAAATGAGGCTTACAGGGTAAGGTTTAAGTGTACAAAGGGATGCCCTTGGAAAATAACAGCTAGGAAGATGCAATGTGATAATAGTTTGCATGTCAATAGGTCTACTGATTGGCATACATGTGTCAGGGAACCTGATAACAAACATGTTAAATCTAGTTGGTTAGCCACAAGGTTCTTGTAAGAGTTTAAAAGACAACCTAATATGTCTTGTAAAAAATTCATGGACCTAGTCTGGACTACTTTAGTTCTAGAGATTTTTAAATCTCAAGCGCTTAGAGTTAGACAAAGAGTTGTGAAGATGATTCAGGGTTCTTTGGTAGAACAATATCCCAAGTTGTGGAACTACGTGTTGAAGTTGAAAGAAAAAAAATCCTAATACAACAGTTGAAATTGTAACTGAACCTAGGACTTTGGCAACTGATACTCCAATTTTTAAGAGAATTTATATATGTCTAGGTGAGTTGAAAGAGGGGTTTAAACATTGTAGGCCCATAATAGGTGTTGATGGGACACATTGAAAGAGTGCAAATGGTGGGGGTACTACTAATAGCTGTAGGGATTGATTCAAACAACATGTTTCCTTTAGCATATGAAGTAGTAGAAACTGAATCCAAAGATAGCCGGGCATGGTTTTTAGAACTGTTGAGAGATGATGTGGAGATTGTGAATGAAACAGGTTGAAGATTTATTAGTGACAAACAAAAGGGGTTACTTGCAGCATTTGAGGGTGTGATTCCTAATGTTGATTTCAGATTTTGGTTAGGCACTTAAATTTTAGCGATGTAGGACACATGGATATGCAGTTAAGGGAATTATTATGGAACTGTGCAAGGGCAACCAATATAAGGAGATTTAAACAACAAATACAAACATTAAAGGATATTGATCAAGAAGCTTCAAATTGGTTGAATGATAAACCACTAAATTAGTGGTTGAAAAGTCACTTTAGTCCCTATCCCAAGTATGACTTGGTTTGCAATAACCTTTGTGAAAGCTTTAATGGTTTACTCAACAAAGTTAGGGAGATTACAATTTTGTTCATGTTGGAAGATATAAGGGATACTCTAATGACCAGAATAGTGAGGAAAAAAACATTGAAGAAAAAATGGTGGGGCAATCAATTTATGCCCTAATGCTTTAGATAAGCTAGAAAAAGGGATAGCATACCATAGCATGCATTTTTTCATGTACCAAAAACCTAAAGACTATGCCAATGATTTGTACAAGATTAATACCTATGACAAAATTTATAAACATTCTATAGCTCCAATGACAAACTCATATTATTGAGACCATATACCAAATCCAGTTCTACTTCCCCCATGTAGACACCCAAATTTTGCACTTCTCTACTAACCCTGGCAGGAGGGCAAAGTCGTCACTTGAGCCGGAATGCGAAAAGGAGGGTGGACTCCAAAACGAAGTCACCCCAACGATTTACGGTCAAAGCCGCCACAACGAACAACGAGCATCAGGTTACTTGAGGCAAGGCAAACAGTTGATCCAGAAGAACCTGATTTGAGCACAAAAGACGACAAATGGCCACTACGCTTACGATGTTCGGGGGTCTCGCTCCCCGGTGAGCGAGCGGCTGCCCAGCTCGCCGGTGAGCTGGCGGGGGTGGAAAGGGGGCAGCGCCCCCTGGAAGCCAGGCACAATTATCAAATTCTATATCAAGTCGCAGCCCGCCGAACTAGCCTCCCAGAACAATATGGCACGTTTCCCAGGGATTTCTGGATTGCAAAAATACAGCCTTCCAAAACAATACAGCAAAAATTGGCGATTTAAGACCGCGTGGCACGGAAATCGAGAAAAGGAAGCCAGACAGTCGCAGATGCATATGCGGCCAACGACTTTT
Source organism: Hedera helix (assembly GCA_947179155.2). Lineage (NCBI taxonomy): Eukaryota > Viridiplantae > Streptophyta > Magnoliopsida > Apiales > Araliaceae > Hedera > Hedera helix. Next base: position 30,507,787 of record OX359271.1, on the reverse strand, counting down.
GGGGCTTCGCGTGGCTCGAGGGCGGCACACGGCAGCCGAGGCGGCGGCTCAGACGGCCACAGCAGGCAGCCGCAGATGCATCTGCGGCTGCCTGGAGATCAGCTATACATCGCCATTTTCGTCCGAGAGAAAAAAAGAGAGGAAATTTTGAAGGTTTTTAGAGAGAGAAAATGGCGGAATAGAGAGAGAAACCTTCGGGTTTGGTAGAAAAGGTGAGGATTCTTCCTCATTTGTTCAATCTTTACATTATATTGTATCCTATTTCGATTTTCAAGCATTCAAGCGTGTCTTTCCTCATTCGAAATGTGAAGAAATCTAAGTTTCTAGCATTTGTGGTTTTATATAGTTAGATCTAGTTCTCATTTCATTTTATTGTTTAAGTTATTATAGATCTAATTTTTGTGCATTTGTTGGGTGGATCTACTGTTAGATCCGAAAATATTTGGTGCATTGCTATTTAATATAGTTTTATTTTGTATATGTTGAAGTTAGATCCGATGTAGTCGATATATGTTTGGATCTATGGATTAGGGATGGTTAGAGAGGATTTGTTGTGGATAGAATCTCCTCCTAACCTCCCGATGATATCCTTTTAGTTTATTTTATAGTTTTAACGCATGTAGCGATGGCGATGCATTTGTATTGTAAATATGTAATTTTCGGGCCTTAAAGCGATGTCGGATCGAAAATCGGGTTTAAGGCCCCGTAATAATGAAATGTGCGATTGTGGGCGTTTGGGGTTATTCGGATGGCTTACATGCCCGTGAATAGCCGCAACGCCATTTTAATGCTTGGTTTTCCCTTTTGACGCAAGGAAATGATTTTGGAATGAAATTATAAAGATTTTCATAAAAGTAATCAAAGTTGGATATTAGATCACTTGTAGGCTAAATAAAATTGTAAGTGTCGGATGAGCTCTATTCCTATTTGACGAAGGGTTTGAAAAATATGTTTTACAAATATCATCGGTTTTATTATCGAAACAAAAAAGCAATAAAAATGAACTTTTCGATTAAGTCAAATCCTTCGTGCATAGGGTTAACGAGATTCTGAAGCACTTTCAAAATAAAGCATTTCAACGACATTCATTTAGGCACACACACACACACATTTTTTTAGGATTTAAAAGGATAGGAAAACATCAAGATAGCGGTAACCGTGTTTCACGGAAGTCGGGGGGTGCCTAACACCTTCCCCTCGCTTAAGCAAGCCCCCGAACTCTACGAATCTCGGTTTGCGGACCAATTAATTCGGAGTCACATATGAGCCAGCGATTACGAAAACAAAATTCGGATGAGTTGGTACATCCATTTCAAATATACCAACTGGCGACTCTGGTCAATTGGCTCATTACAAAATCGACCTTTCGAAACCCCGTCGACACTAAGCCGACCCTTTTCAAAAATCACATCTTAATCTAAAGGCTAAAATTGGAAAGGGACATTTTTAATAATAAAAAACGAAACGACGAAAATCCCGGCGTCGACACCCCACATTACCATAAGTTCCCTGACAGACCCAAGAGGTGTAGAAGGAAAAATAAGGATAAACCCAAACCTGTTCCAGTTAGTTGGTTGGGAAAGAGGCATCAAGTTTTCTTAAAATACAGTAAATGCAAGCAAGTTGGATATAATGCTAGAAAACATAAGAATGAGAATGTGGTTCAGCCTGAAGTCCAGCCCTAACAAGAAGTACACAATCAAGACTTTGAGGCAGCCCCACCTGTGAGTCCATCCTCTCAGTCCCAACCAATTATTAAATCCATCATCTCAAACCCAACCTGCACAAAAAAAAGACAAAAACTGAATGTAAGTCCTGATTTCAGATTTTTACCAATTGAATAGTTTTATAGATGAGTAATTAATGTAATGAATGACTTGTGTTTTTTTTTAAAATAATTCACAGGTACATAGAAAGACTTCTTTTAGCATTAACAGATCATCAATTGGTGGAGTTACAATAGTTGGGCCGTTTATACCACCAAGGTCACTTGGAGTTATACCAGTATGACATTTATTTCTCATAGCATTGATGTATCAGTTGTTGTAGTTCTTTATTCATGTAACTATTATGATGGTGTAAGCGTATAGTAACTTTAGTCCTTCACTTGTGCATGGTGTCAATATCATAAGCCCACCAAATTTTCATAAATCTTCTAGTTCACCAAATCCAAAGGGGTGGCTAGCTACTAGAGCTCCTCAAACTATAACTTCATTCGAAGGTACTTCATTGATTATGAAAGGTGGGACAAAGTTTATTAGTATTAGAGACACTCTTCCTCAGCTATCAATCACGTAACATAAACTAATTTGTAGCAAAGTGTGATTGTTGTAAAAACTGGCAGATAGAGAGATTATCGACCATGATTGTTATACATATGTAATTACCAAAAATAGCTAGTTGCTGTGTGTATATTCTTTGTAACGATCAATGAAAATTTATGTTGAGTTTCAAAGCATACTTGTGTAGACTTTAGTTTATGTGTGGTATCAAAGCTTTATTAGCTCGTACAAGTATGGACGGGGCTAAAGATGTCACAACTCGTCTCTCCACAAGTGTTTCCTTACGTCTCTCCGGTGGCACATCTCTTGTCGATAGTACTTAGTACAAGCAGATCATTGGTTACCAAGGGATTTAATCAGAGTCTAGGTTTAAATTACTTTGAGACTTTTAGTCTTGTGGTTAAACCCGCCACTATTCACACTGTCTTGTCGATTACTGTAATGTAGGGCTAGTCACTTAGACAAATGGATGTGAATAATGCGTTCCTTCATGGGCATCTGGATGAGGATGTCTTTATGAGTCAACCACCTGGTTTTACTGATCCCACCAAACCAGGGTTTGTCTTCAAGCTTCAAAAATCAATATATGGTCTGAAGCAAGCACCACGAGTGTGGTATTGTGCTCTCAAGTAAGCTCTTCTTAATTTTGGTTTCAAAAATTCATATTCAGACACTTAATTATTTGTGTATTAAAAGGGTACTGTCATAGCATATCTGTTGGTTTATGTTGACGATTTAATATTGACTGGTAGTGATAAAGTTTTTGTCTTTATGATCATCTCAAAATTCGGTCAACGGTTCTCTATCAAGGATCTCGAACCACTACATTTTTTTTGGGCATTGAAGTTATTTCCACTCCTACCGGTCTGCTGCTCTCACAACATAAATACATAATAGATTTATTAACTCGTACAAGCATGGACGGGGCTAAAGATGTCACAAATCCTCTCTCCACAAGTGTTTCCTTATACCTCTCCAACGATACATCTCTTGTCGATAGTACTCAGTACATGCAGATCATTGGCAGCCTACAATATTTATCCTTGACAAGGCTGGACATAAGTTTTGTTGTTAAAAAAATTATCACAATTCATGCACTAACCATCTGCTACTCACTGGGTTTTCACAAAACGTCTGACTCGCTACTAGAAAAACACTATTTTTCATGGTTTGCTGTTGCACAAGACATCTTCTCCAACTGTTTTAGCTTTTACGGATGCTGACTAGGCATGTAACCTTGATGATAGCAATTCAACTTCTGCATATGTGATTTTTCTTGGTCACAACCCCATTTATTGGAGCTCCAAGAAGCAATGATCTATTGCACGGTCCTCTACGGAGGCTGAATATCAATCCCTTACAACCATGACATCTAAAACTCTCTGGATCAATTCTCTCTTATGTGAACTTGGCTTTTCGCTCTATGCCCCTTACTCTTCTTTTTGACAACCTTGGCGTAGCTCAACTCAGCTTTAATCCTGTTAACCACTCTCGCATGAAACATATTTAGATTGATCTTCATTTTGTATGTAACTTGGTTCAGAAAGGTAACATCATTACGACATGTGAATACCAAAGATCAACTAGCTTATTTACTCACCAAACCACTCTTTCGCTAGTGCACTAATCTCATACGGAACAAGATTGGCCTTACCGATGGTGCCTCTACCTTGCGAAGGCGTATTAAAGACACCTCTTCCTCAGTTGTCCATCAAGTAACATAAGTTGATTTGTAGCTTAGCGTGTTTATTCATGTAACTATTTCTCTTGCTCGAGAACTCTTTGATAAGACCATCCCAATCATCTATCGTAGTGGATCTATCTCTCTATGCTGTTGGCTTTTTAATTTCTGATAGGTATAGCACTGAGGCAACTCTTTTCTAATGTAACTCTGCGTTCTGATGCATTCTGAAGTAACTCAACAATAGTGATTAACTCAACGATATGATGATATTCAATTCAGTTCCTTTATATGATCTTGAGTACTTTAATCTGTTCAGCATCTGTGAGCTTTCATATTCACTTCTTTTGCTAGAGTTTTTTTTTCCTTTGTTGTGCTGTGATAAGCTTGGACGACAGAACTCTACAAACTTTTCATTTGTGTTGATCTTGTGAGATGACCTTTATTCCTTCTGATTCTTTCTCCCTGTGAAGTATGTCTGATGTATCCAATTTTGTGCTTAAGCATCTTTCTCTGACTTTTTCATGCTTAGCACAGGGTCTCTTAAATTCTTCTTCTTATTGTTCAGTTTTATCCTTAGTGGCTTTGTCTTCTATGTTGGTCTTCTCAAAAATTCTTCTTATGTTCTCCACTCTACGATCCTTTCTTTTACTTGACGATCTTATCCATTACACCTTAGTTGGTGATCTTAACAATCTGAAATTTATTGATCTTAAGGAACCTTACCCAATGATTCTGGTTTGCTCCACGAACTTGATCGTTTTGCTCTTTTTCTTTTGAGAGTTTTATATCGTAGTGTATAACATAAAGTTTAGTTGTTCTACAATTCTTGTTGTTTTGTTCCTTTGCTCTACGATCTGTGTATTCTTCTATTCTGCTTCCTTCTCTTAGCTTTTTTACAAGTCTTCAACCTATTTTATTACATTTTAAGTAATACCCTGTATCTGGATTCAATCATAACAAACTTGATCCCTAATGTCCTTTTTCATTACATCATTCTTTTAAAGACAATACAGAGTTTATCATTCAGATCAACCTAACATTCTTGATCCCTAATCTTAGTTTATCTTTTAGTTTGGATCAACCTAACATTTTTGATCCTTAAGTCCTTTTACAATGATTGTTCCTTCAAGGACTATACAAAGGTGAACAAATGTTTATATACTCACATTTGTTTTCATATTATTGATTTTCTTTATTTTTGTGTGCAGAAACATATAATTCTAAGGAAAGTGTAATCATATTAAGTAACTTATTAATCACATAACATATCCTTAGAATAAATATTTCATTATTATTTTGTCATCATTAAATCCAAAATAGGCTATCACTTAAATTCACTAACAATCATTACAAATTTTACCCATCTACATTATCCTATGAGTTAGTAATGGTTCTAAACAACCTCCAAATTTCCAAATCAAATATACCTAAATGATTATCAAGTAACTTCTATCTTTGCGTTTGAATTTTTGACGTTCATTCTTAAGAACCCCCAACCTCCTCAATAGATTGGGTATCACTTGAATGACTCTTTGCTGTGTCGGAGGATCATACCACATGAAATACCTACAACCATGAGGCTAGCAAAAAAGAAAAACAATTGAGACATCACTCGGTATAAATTTTAAAAAATTTGGAGGAGAGAAATTCAAGCAAAATTACTCACTCTTGCAGTGTTGCATCTATAGAATCAACGACCAGGATTCAAACCAGTCTAAGAGAATAGGAACATAGCTGGCCGATGACAATGGAAATTATTAACTCCAGCCATTTACTTTCGTAGCTTCCGTTGCTTCTCTATCCGGCAAATTGGAAGTAGCTTGGCGTATACTTACACACACGCGCACACACGTGTGTGTGTGTGTGTGTGTGTAAGCTAAACGACATTGGATTGTACGTAAATGAGTTTTCTATTTTGGAGGGAACTGAGGCAACTGTTTTGGAAGAAAAATAGTACAGTATTTACTATACAGTCAAAATACGATAAACAATAATAGCAATTTATATTATCTCTGGCAACTAATTTGGTCTTTCCGACAAAAAGGGACATAACTGTTGTTTTAAAACAGTTAGGGGTATTGATTAATGATTCCCAAACTTTGAGAGGCAAATTGAAAAAATCCATACTAGAATGAATTAAATAAAATTCTCCAAAATTTACACAATAATCAAAATTAATGAAAACTTAAAATCAAATCAACCTATAGGGTCAAAGATATCTCTTTTTACACGAAACCCTACATCGCCCCTACAAACTTGCCAAAAGAAAAACACTATATGATCCAAATGCATAGTACGAATAAAGATATACAAAAGAAACATATTTGAAATACACAATCAACTGAACTAAATATTGAGTAAGATCGCAAGCATAAATACCAATGGTAATGTAACCTCCAAAGTTTGAACATAATATAACTGAATCAATAAAATTAACGAACAAATACAAAAGATTAAATCAAAGTGGTTAAATGGTTATTTCATATCGAGCTCAGAACAAAACAAATATATCTTGTCATACAAGCAAATAAAAATTCTGTCATACACAGGCAAGTGAAACATCGGACCACGAATCCAAATGCATGCAAAATCGGAAGGTATGTTCAGCACAACATCACCAAACTGCATAATTGAATAGAATAGAAATCCAAGGCTGACCCATATGCATTCTAAAAAAATATATCAAATGGCAAAGTTCACACCTAGAACAACATACAAAAAATATGTTATGGATTGATAACACTGCTACGAAAGGTGTCATGTCTTGGTGTCGAAAGGACCCCACAAGTGGTTGGCTATAGCTCAATTATACCGTATCGCTTATTATACAAATGATATGGTGTCACAATACATGTGACACAATACCAACAAAAGGATTCTAAATTTATATGTTGAACCAAATTAAATCATAAACACAATGTCTCCAAACAAAGGTAACACTATGTACCGCTATATAAAGATCAAAATAAAGTCTAATGCATGATGAACAAGTCTAAAAGAGAACAACTTACGAAATCTGAAATATCAAGACCAAAATGAAATAACACAAGAATTTAACTTGAAATAAATGAATTGAGTGAGCCAATTTCCAAAATAGAAACTAAACAACATATATCCATGTAATAAGAATATCGGTGAAGAACTACAAAATCTGTACAAATTGTAATAGAAGGAAAATAGTTCAAATTACAAAAATAAAGGTATCAAATATCAAATTTTTATTCAAGAGTGCCAATAGAAATATAATTTTTTTCTACACGTGACAAGATACCACGAGATATAGAGAATATAACAATAATCAAAGATGTAGAGTGCAGAATCCATACTTGATAATCAAATTCACTAATAGCACACTTCACAAAATCTTAACCTTAAACGCCAACAATATCCAATATGAAACCTTATTCACTAGCTAAACATATTAACTCCAACTTAAATATACAATTCTACCCACTAATTCTAAAACACTTTTTAAACTATGCAAGGTGTGTTTAATTATTCTTCTTAAATCATTATTAATACCTCCAAAGCATAAAAATTAATAGCAAAAGTTAAATATTCTATAAAGCCCACTATGATAAATTAATTTTTAAGACCTCAATTCATTGTATCACTCATTTTAATTTGATTTTATAACTATTTTTTAAATTAAATAATTTAAACAAAAGCTAAACTTCAAATACTCCAATTTAACTTCAAGAATCACTCATATCGAATATAAAATCATTAAGTTATCCATTTTTAAATATTAGAACTTCTTGTTGAAAATTCTGTTACAAAAATTACAGATCAACCCTTCTTAAATTCATAACAAATCATACATTAACCGTTAACGGTTCAAAATTGTTGAACATATTCTCAGCTTATATAAGTATAACATATCAAAAATTTTAAACGATCTAATAGTCGGATTATGAGATATAATCCACGCAATAGACCTTAAATATATGAAAAAAAGATTTTCAGATTTTAACTTTTATAGTCGGTTCAATTATATTCCTTCATATAAATTCATCTTTTCTTTCTGATTATCATGATATCTAATTTCATATATGTGTTTTGTTTGAAAATAATATCTAATTTAAAACTCGCATAACTAAACTTAAAATTAAGATAATATTTATTTTCATTTTTCGTCTTTCTACAAATCACAGTAGCAAAGAATCTGAATTTTAGATTTTCTAAAGTTCTCAGAATATCTTCACATCTTCACGAAAATTGCAACTCTTGAAAAAAATATATGAAATAGACTCAAGAATCACTAGATTCAGAATTAAGATTACTAAGTTACGAATTTTCAAAATTAGGACTAAAAATAATAACTTAAATAAGGACAAATTTTTGATTTTTAGTACTTTAAGGCATGAAAATGGTGTCAAATAACTTTTATTTCTCTCTAAAATTAAAGAGGAATTTTTTTTAAAGAAATAGACTTTTGATTCACTCAATTATGATATCGGATGAATTAATTATAATTTTTCTAAGGAATTGTAGTGCACTCAGAGATTCAACTAATCAAGTTATAATAGGATTAAGGTTATATCTAACACTTTTTAAATATAACAAAAAACAATAGGAATTACCAAAACCCTAATGAACTCCTTAACTTCAATTAAATCAATTATTTAATTATCTACTAAAAGAATTTACCTTTTCAAACGAGATAAAAAAAAATAGTAACTAATCATTTTAATTCAACTACACTTTTAGAAAAAATAAAATTAATCTTTAATTATTAAAAAAAATCTAGGCTATCACCTTCAAAATCTTTTTAAATACTTACAACATATACTTCGGAACTACAGATTCTATATTATCCATCCACAATCATATATCCTGATATGAAATTAAGAATATGAAACCCATGTGAGATACCGGTATGTATGAATATTAATATGTAAAATTTATCAAAATATTATAACTGCAAAATTTAAAATATGTGTAAAATATATATATATATATATATATATATATATATATATATATATATATTATCCATCCATTCATGACTTAATCACAAAATTTATGAATAATATGAAAAACCTTTAAGTTTAAGGATCTCACAATATATATATTAACGTATGTGGGCATTATTAGACTTGACTAAAATTTGAAAACATTGTGAATGTTTTCTGATAAAATTCATAAACAATATATTAATGTATCTTCGACCACCCGAGTGAATTCATGTATAACGGAATCAATTCACCTGTATACATATGTTGTTGAGAGATTTATATATATATATTTTGTGGTAGTGAGTATGTATAAATAGTGTAAAAGGAAGAACTCAATTACATGAATTTAGAAATGAGAAATATTAAATACATATAGATATAGAAATATTAAATATTAAATATTAAATGACCCCCCAAACACCAGTTGAAATAATTGTTGTATTGGTAATTACGATTATTCCCATCCATTGCTTTCTGCCATAGAAACCATTTTACTTGATGCAAGGATCTTATTACTAGCCATCCAGCAACAACCGAACAGCTCATTTTATGGCACAACACAACTGCTCACTCAACCTCATGTATGCCATCATGGTTGCAGGAATGGTTTCAATTTCGACAAAACATAGTGAAGCTGATATTGGTTTTGCCAACACTAATATTCTAATAATTTCCTACAGAAGTGTATACTTAAGAAGAGCTTATGCTTATGGACGCTATCAAAACTCTAATTTCGGATGCATATTCACCATTTCTGATTAGAACAGTAAAATTTACAGAGGTTTTGGTACAATATTGTAGGCAATTTTTATGAAAGTTTCAGAATCAAGTTTTCCCATCACATGTTACCTACCACCTTCCTATGCTGAAGCACACTTACAAGAACCCTTTAAACTTACCTTTGAAGTAACATATTAACTAGCAGGTAATCTACCAAGTTACTTTTTCTTTTTAAAATACTTTTTGGAGCACTTCAATAAATTTAGGTTTATTATTATTGTTCTTACTTTGAGATTCTGAAGCATTATAAACAAGGACGGATTGAGATATTTGGCCTAGGAGGGGCCATATATTATGACAAACTGAAATAGTTACAAAATTTTATATTCTCGTTGGTTAATAAATATTGTCAAGAGCTTAGAACACAAGAAATATGAAGTTATAAATTTTAAAGACATTAATATATAACAACAAAAGCTTAAGAAATGTACAGATGTTTGAGTAGATCAGCTTGATATGTATTAATTTCACCTTGAATCTCAAAATTTAAATCCATAACCAAATTATGGAGTGAGAATGAATTTGTCATGATTTAATATCATTTATAAGATGATAAATCCTAAATGCTAAATCCTAAAAATTAGGAGATAATATTTGAAGATAGATTGATAGTATTTGTAAACTCTTGCATTACAATTTACAAATAAAAATGATGATTATTGAGTGGCCTCTACTGCAATATGTTGAAAATCAATACATATAAGTTCTTCATTACAAAAATCTAAGAGGGTGGCCTTGATTCCCTCCCCCTCCCTCTTTCCCTCCAGCCTTGAGTACGAACAGTATTAAAATACATATCATAATAATCTAAATTTCTGAGATGTCAAAGAGAACCATCAAAATGCAGAACTAAAACAGAATAATATAGAACTCAACATTTGCAAACTACCAATCCCTTATGAGAAATAAAAATCAACAAAGAAATTCATTTCAGAAACATAATTAATACCATAGAATTCTTCCTCAAAATTTGATATCCCTTACAAAAAACAACTTTAACAGGAAGGGAAACAACATAAGCATTGAACTCAATAATGCACCTTACTTCTCATTAATGTAGCCCTCTTTCCGCCCTTCAAACCCAGGCCTCATTAGCTTCTTTTCTCTCTTGGCAATCTTCCTAGCCTTCTTCTGCTGAGCCCTCTCGGAAATATTCCCCGCCCTCTTCTGCTGCTTCTCAACCTTCAACTTCTCCCTACTCTCCACTCTCTCCTTCCACTTCCCCACATTCTTCTCATGCCTCTTCTTCTCCTTCTTAATGCCCTCCTTCAAAATCTTTGCATCATCGTGCACTTTAATCCCCATTGCCCTACTAGTGGCTGCCTTCCACGAATGCTTCTTCGCCACCACTTCTCCCTTCTCTGGATCCTTCTTCGCCTCCTCCAATCTCTTCGCCCTCTCCAATTCCTTCGCCTTCGACCCCTTCCTCTTCTTCCTTTCTCTCTCCTCATCAGTCTCGATTTTCAGTTTCCCAAACTCGATCCCTTTCGTAGCCTCATTAACATCCTTCTCAATCTCCCCCTCAAATTTCCCTAAATTACCATCCCCATCACCCTTTTTCCCCTCAAAATCATCACTCCTCTTCCTCTTCCTATCACTCTTATCAATCAGCGATCTTTTCCCCTGTCCCCGATTAGCACGAAGCTCCTCGAGCTTAGAATGGAGGCGCTGCTGCAATTCCTCGTAAGTAACCGACCGATTCCTCATCGAATTATCATTTTTAGCATCACCACCGTCCAAATCGATTTTTTGTTCCAAACCCTCGTCTTGAATGGTTTGTTTGAGGAGGTCTAGGGTTGTGGTTTGGGATTTTTCGGGGTCGAGGCGATCGCGGCGGGCTTTCTTAATGTTTTCTCTGGTCTGTTGCTTGGCGGAGGCCTTGGCGGCTTTGCTGAGGCCTTGGAACCAGGGCTTGGAGTCGTTAACGTCGTCGTTTGAGAGGTAGAATTTGGCCGGAATGAGCTCAACTAGCTTGTCGAAGAAGAGGCCGTGGTCGTGGATGAGGGATTTAAGGTCCGAGGTGGTGGTGGTTGCGGTGGAGGGGGCGGCGGGCGGTGGTGAGAGGTTTCGTTGCTTCTTCTTCTTCATTGTTTGGGATCAGTGGAGGTAGAAAGTTTGTTTGAGGCGACAGAAGTGCAGTTTTGTTAGGGTTTCAGTCTACCACTTTGAGTAGTGGAGTTACGGATGGAAGGGTTTGAGTTGGGTTGGGTCCGATTATGCGCTATTAACACCCATATTCGATTTTATTGGGCTCGGGTTTATATATTCAACCCGTTTATTATTTTACATACTAATTGTCAATTTAAATAATTATATAATTAAAATTTTGAATTATATATAAGTATTTGAATTATTTATAAACTTTATAAGAAAAAAGAGAATATATGTGTGTAAGTGTTAAGAAATTTTATGATTAGACTGAGGCCCTAATATATCTTGTTCTTTAGTGTTTGTATTTATTTTTATTTTTGATTTATTTGTACTTTTAATATTATTCTTCTAGAAGTGAGGATTGGGCTAGAATCTAATTTATTAGGGGTGTACGTAAGGTTGCAAACAAGTCGAATCGATTCGGGTATTTGACTGTTCGGATTCGATTCGATACAAAACTGTCTTGCTCATATTCGATTCGAATTTGAAATAGAATTTAAACAATGTACTCGTATTCGACTCAATGACATACATACTCAAACTCGATTCGAAATTATATTCGAACTACTTATTTTGAAATGAACTCGAGTAACAACGAACTTGTATCATATTATTGATTCCAAATTTATAGTTTACAATATGAAATTTTGAAAAGTTTAAGGCACATGAATTACAAAATACATATTAACAGGCTAGCATCAGAGCATTTGAATTCAAGTTTCAAGTAGGCATTCAAGAATTTTGTTTATAGTAGGCAACAACGTTAACATTAAAGTTTCTAGTAGTACGTGTTGTCATACAATGCAATCATATAATACTCCGTCGCAATCATCATCAGACTACTTTGAGTTACACCACCAAGGAATTAATATGAAATCAAGGTGAAAAAGATAGTAATTATTTTATGCAATAAATTAAAACAAATGAATGTATATAATGGAGGTTTACATGTTTCTCTTCTTATTAACATTTCATTGAACATGTAATATGCAAAATAGAAGCAGAAAAATAAAATGACATGATCAGATTGATTCTACGATTGTCCAATTGATCAGATTAAAAAGCATAAGCTTATGATTCTATGAAGCATCAACACTATCATAGTATGACATGACATGATTTAAACATTCAAATTTGTTAAATCCTAAAAGAGTTGGCGACAGAAAATGTGCTTCCTGAAATGGGTATTGAAAATAAAATGAAATTATAACCTTAATCAAATTAGAACCACCATTACCATGATCTTCACCACTAAGTTGGGTACCATACTCGAAATTTGACATTTTTAGATGAATAGAAAATTAATAGGATTTCGAATTATTTGGGGAAAATGAAATTGGCGGTACTGGGTTATAAATAAATGATTAAAAGTCAGTAAATAGAAATTTTCTAGACAAAAATTAAAGAAATAGGAGTCTCTTACTTTTCTCAATGGGAGGAAGGAACTCCAAAGTCCGAACTAGTAAAGAAATAGTAGCAGAGTTATAAAGACTAAAGATTAGAGTAGAGTATCGTTGCTAATGCTGCATATGATGTGAGACAATGATAGACCTTTGAGTTTCTTCACAAATTAATGCTAATTGTTTATGCATTGAAGACTAATTCACTCCCAGAATTTCCTCCTCATCTAAGAATGTTGTCTTTCACGTGAATCAATCGAGTAAATAGTCGAGTAAATCGTCAAGAATCGAGTTACTATATAGAAATTTGAGCAAACTCTATCTGCTTGCATTCGACTCGTGTAAACTATCGAGATAATTATGTTGCTCAGATCCGTTCATTTTGTTGCTCGAGTTCGTGTCTGGTTCATGTATTTTCGAGTCGAATCTAGTTCGATCCCGAACCGTCCGGGCTCGTTTGTAGCCTTAGGTGTACGTGATGTGGTTTGATACAGCTACAATATTATAACCAAACTATATAACGCGGTTAATATTATAGAAGTAACTGTCAACGTCTGGAGTTTTCGCTTTTTGAAAATCGTGTTGGGTTAGGGTGTTTTTGAAAAAAAATTAACTTATGCCGACAAATTTTGAAATTTTGTTTATTTTGGTAAGCCAATTAGACAGAATTGTTAGTTGGTAAAGATTTAAACAAATGTATCAACTAATCCATTTTTTTTAGTTTAATAAATAAGATGGGCCACATGTGACTACTTCAAATTTGTCTGCAAACGAGATTTAAAGAGTTTAGGGGCTTAGTTAAGCAAGTGGAAGGTATTAGGCACCTCCTGACTTTAGTGAAACCATGGTTATTAAACCTGGCCCAAAAAATTGGTTTTCACCTACTCAGTTAACCACAGGTCGAACTGGTAAAACCGATTAGTTGACCCGGTTTTCAAGTATTTTTTAATATTTTTTTATACAAAATATTTTTATTTTTAAAATTAGATATTTTTACTAATATTATAATATTACTTCACTATATTTTAGCTTACAAAAAATTAGATGTTTTAAAATTTTATTAATTATTAATAATATATTTTTTATGTATTTATGACGTCACCGGTTCAATTACGGTTAGACCACTAGTTGGACTAGTGATCCATCCCCCCGGTACCTTTTCCGGTTCGATAACCAGTCCGCGTTTGAAAACATTTCGTGAAACATGGTTATTGTTTTCCTGATATTTTTTCTAAAGTTTAAATACGTCGCCTTAAAAGAAAAGTAAAAGTGTGTACGTGTTTTATGCTTAGGTGGGTTGTGTCATATGTGCTAAGAAATATGTCGTTTTCTAAATTATCTAAGTGTGTTATCTTTAAAGAACTTTGACCCTCTATTCCTTCAAATAAAGGATTTTGATTTGAAAGTATTTTGAAAGCTTGAACTTATATGGATATCTTTTGAAAAATTATTTTATTGAAAACACATCTTTTAGGGTTTTAAAAATTATTATTTAAGATATATATATATATATATATAGCATGGATCAATGGATCAAGAACATACCATTTTAAATGGCATACCAAACATATCCCTTTTAACGACGGACCAGGCGATGGTTTGGTCCGTCACTAAATGTTTGTCCGTCGCTATATGTTATCCGTCACTAAAACATATAGCAACAGACAAACATATAACGACAGACCAAACCATCTCCCGATCCGTCGCTAAAATGGGTATGCTTGGTATGCTCTTTAAGAAGGTATGCTCTTGATCCATATATATATATATATATATATATATATATATATATATATATATATATATATTTAAATGGTCATATACGTATAAATTTGTAAGAAATTAATATTTGGTGGAAAATGAGTTTTACAGAAATGTTCATTTTTGTTTAGAAAACATTTAATTAGATAATAAAATAATGATAAAAAATTAAGGTTTTAATAAGAAAAATATTTTTTGTATTTTTTTTGTCAAATAAAGAATGAAGTTCGAACTATTTTTAGTTTGAAATTAAAATTTATTCTAATAACCTAATTTTATTTAATTTTTTAAAAAATTAATTTTTCTTTTGTTTGAAACCTATTTTTATGTGACAAAATAAAACCAAGAATAAAAAATACGGTTAAAATTACCCATGGGCATGAAAGTCATCAAAGTAACTCTAAACATTTGAAAATAATCAAATCCACTATAAATGTGCCTTAAATCTAATTTTTGGGCATGAATGTGACGCCCCCCAAATCGGGTCCACACTATCTAATTTGAGTCGTCAAAAGACTACAACAAATTATTACAATACACTGTTTAATAATACACAACTAAGTCTTACAATTATTATTATTTTACAATACAGTGAAGACTACTATAACAACTATCTCAGACCGCTATTTCATTCCCCTTTCTTCCTCGCTAGTCTCGGCTTGGCATGCATAATAGGCCGGCCTAGCCTGACCCGGCCTGGGCCTACCAGGCCTTGGTCGTTGACCAGGCCAGGTCAGGCCATTGACTTTTGCCCTGCAGGCAGGCCAGGCCAGGCCAGGCTTGACGCTCAAAAAGGGGGCCTGTTGAGGTCTGCAGGCCAGACCTTGGGTCAAGTCAGGCCAGTCCAGTCCGATTCGATCCATTCAAATAATTTTTTTAGTAATTTTAAATATTATTAAAACATCAATTAAAATTTTAAACTTAATTGATGTATTAATTAAAAGTAATGTATTAAGTTATAAGTTACAGCTTTCAAATTATAATAATGAAAAATATCTTTTTATTGTTATTATTATTTTGCAAATGACTTTCTAGTTGTTACGCTAAGTATTTATTAAAATAAAGATGCAATGAAAGATCTATAAGAAGTATAGGTTGCTAGCTAAGTAAGGAAAATCCTTATATATTACACTAGTCAATGTGTTTTCATGGATTTCTTTATTTGTATATAAACAAACATGCATGAATGAACGTATTAAAAGACGTCAATTTTATTTTGTTTATTGAATGAGTTGTCACAAAGATGAAGTTTTCGTCTGCAGTGGGAGAATTGAAGTAGCGAATAAAGAAAATTGGCAGGCTGGACCAAGATTTGGGTGAACCAGGCCTTAGGCTAGGCCAGGCTTATTGGCAGGCCAGATCGGATCTAAGCCAAAAAAATGTGGCATATTCGTGGCCTTCAGGCCAGGCCGAGCCAGACCAGGCCTTGACCAGGCCAGGCTTTGACCAGGGCGGGCCCAGGTAAGACCAAGACCGAACCACAGGCCATTTGTGCACCACTAGTCCCGACTACGTTCTCATTTCCTGAACAAATAAACAAAAAGGAAAGGGTGAGCTCAAATAGCCCAGTAAAGAATATCATGACTAAGATAGTGAAAAATAAATTATTCTTAGCCTTCAACAGTTGAGTTCTTAATTGAATATAATAGACAACAAGTTTTAAATCAACAGCTGCAGTTGAGTTATAAATAGCAAGATTAACAACAACAGTTAAGTTCTTAAACAAAGTTTCATTGCAGCAAAATAACCACCACTAAGAGAATCAAGTAGATCATGGTGTCTACTAGCCTCTCTTTTTAAAAAAATCATCATCAACTTTTATCATCTGAAACACCACTAGTAATGATCATGCCAAACAACAGTTCTTCTTTGCTCCCGGGCAAAGAGAACATTTATCACGTGTCCTTGTCATCCGACCAAAGACACCCAACAATTATATCGCCTTTATCCTATATCGCCTTTAACATATCATCTGTGCCCCATGCCACAGATATTCAGAACAACCTGATACTTGATGATTGAAATAACAACAGAGATATAAATAATGAACAGAAGAAACAAGATAAACAATGACATGAGAAGTTAACAAATTTAACTTTGTCCAGACTCAAATAATGTCCAAATTATCAACATAATGTATAGAAAAATGTGTTCCAGTCCAAGAGTAATATCCAAGATCCATACGGAGAAGTTCAACGGTAAGGTTTACGGTACAAGGAATTAGTCCAAACTGTTCACAATTCAAATAAATGTCCAGAGTTCAAAAGTTCATGGTTCATAAGTTCACAGTCCAAATAAATGTCCACAGTTCAAAAGTTTATATGGACCATAAGTTCACAGTTCAAATATGACGATGAAAATTTAATAGGAATGTTATTGTCAAATGATATTAGATGAAGTGCAACCTATTAAGGGAATATTAATGAATTATTAATTCAAGAATTTTCACCGTTTAATAATATTATAGGTACAAATGAGATACTTCTTTACCCCTTAGTAGGTTTAAGTGATAGAAAATGAAAAAGATAGTATTCCTTATAAATAAGAAAGAAAATGATATCCATTTATGATGATAAAAAGAACGATACCCCTTACCGTAATAAATTTAAGAGTTTGAAAGAAAATTGATATCCCTTACCTTATCTTGTGACTAAATACAACTTTTATAAAGTTGATCAACCTATATATATATATATATATATATATATATATATATATATATATATATATATATATATATTCATAATCTAATTAGTAAGTAACAAATACCAATTTTATGTATATAAAATCATCCAAGTGACTATATAAATATACTTTAAAATAATTTTTAAAGAAAATAATTTTTCAAAGTAAAATCTTTCAAATGAAGTTTTTCAAAATAAATCTTCTAATAGAAGAGTCTTATAAAGGAAGAGCTGTAAACTGAAATATGTGTGAGTGTTTATATAACTTTAAAAAAAAACTTACTTGAACAATACTCATACCTTTCCAGATCTTTAATGCTTAAGATAATTTTAATACACTTAGAAAGACACTTATACTAAGAAATATCTAGAGAGTGAAAAGAAGATTGAGTGAGAAATGTATGAAACTCCTTATGATAAGCCCCCTATTTATAGCCAGAGTCTAACCAACTTTTCCACACACACGTTTCACATTTTAATCTCATCTTTTAATCTGAACCATTCATCAACTAACACACGTTTCACACTTTAATCTGCACTGCTCAATGACTATCACGCGTTTCATGCCTACACGTGTTACACATTTACACGCGTTACACATTTAGGTGTGTTACACACTTACACGTGTTACACATTTACACGTGTTGCACACGTACACACGTTACACATTTTTATATTATTTTATTGATTTAATATCTCAATTATTAAACATACCGTGTTTTTCAAATAATAAACTTATCTAACTGTTTAATACACGTGACTACTACTGTAACAATTATTGGCCCAATAATGCAAGATGCTGTGCATTATGACAATTATTAATTCAATAATATAAAACACTGTGCAATTAATAATGTAAATATTGTGTAATGACAATTATTGATTCAATAATGTAAAATACTATGTAATAACAATTATTGATTCAATAATATAAAATGTTGTGTAATGACAATTATTAATGAAATACTGTGCAATAGCCACTTTATCAATTCAATAATTTAAATATTGTGTAATACCGCATGCTACTATGCAATACTATGAGCTATAGTAAAATACCGCGTGCTATAGTAAAATACAATATGTTACCATACTTTTATCACTGGATATTTTAACAGTTAAAAGTGATAATACCGTTGACCATTTTTATTTAGAAAGGCTACTACTGTCGTTTTCTTCATACCACAATATTTCGTTATGGGGTCCACGCATAACTGAATATTTCGGCGCCGTCGTACGAATATTCCCCGATGGAACGAATATTCCTCGACAGAACGAATATTCCCCGACAGAACAAATATTCCCCTACCAATTGAATATTGTCCGACATAAAAATTTTGCACATAACATCCTTAACTTTAATTTTTATTAATTTAACACCTTACTGTTAAGCGTAAAATTATAAGAAAATTTTAAAATCTATTTATTAAAATTCGGAGTCTTATATCCTCCCTTCCTAATGAAATTTTGCCCCCGAAATTTACGTACCTGATATTTCGAAGAGATCAGAATACTTAGCTCTCATTTCAGATTCCAACTCCCAGGTCATTTCCTCAGTATCTTGATTTTTTCATAAAATCTTGACTTGAGGTATAATCTTTGAGCGTAAGATCTGCTCTTTCCTATCTAAGATCTTGACAGGTACTTCCTCATACGTTAAATCTTCTGCTATCTCATCTGGCTCTAATTCAATAATGTGATTTGGGTCCTTCACATATTTACGTAACATAGATATGTGAAAAATATTATGAATGCGGGACATGTTTGATGGTAAAGCTAGTCTATAGGCCACAGTTCCTATTCGGTTAAGGATTTCAAATAGCCCAATAAATCGAGGATTAAGCTTTTCTCTCTTTTCAAACTTTGTAATTCCTTTTCATGGGGAAACATGTAAGAATATATGATCTCCAACGTTGAAACTTTCGTCCTTTCGATGAAGATCAACATAACTCTTTTGTCATTCTTGTGCAGCTTGTATTCGTTGTCTAAGCATTTGAATCTTTTCTATTGTCATGCGCACTAGCTCAGGTCCCAGCCATTTTGCTTCTCCCGCCTCATTCCAACATACTGGAGAGCGACATTTTCGTCCATACAAAGCCTCAAATGGAGCAATTCCAATACTTGTTTGATAACTGTTGTTGTAGGAGAATTCAACCAATGGTAAATACTTGTCCCAACTTCCTTTGAAGTCTAGCACACAAAGACTCAATAAATCTTCAAGAGACTGAATTGTCCTTTCCGATTGTCCATCTGTTTGGGGATGATAAGCAGAACTAAATCGTAGTTTGGTGCCCATAGCTTTTTATAAACTGCTCCAAAATCTTGAAGTGAATTTAGGGTCCCGATCAGAAACTATGAATACTGGCATGCCATGCATTCTCATAATCTCACTTATGTACATATTAGCTAGACGCTCAAGTGAATAGTTTTCTCGTATAGGCAAGAAATGAGCGGAATTAGTCAATCTATCTACAATGACCCAAACGCATCCAAGCCTTGAGAAACTTTAGGAAAACCTATCACAAAATCCATATTGATGTGTTCCCACTTCCATTCGGGAACCTCAAGTGGTTGCAATGGACCCTTAGGCACTTGATGCTCCGCCTTGACACGTTAAATACCTTGAGACAAACTCAACGATCTCCTTCTTCATATTGCTCTACCAAAATATATGTCGAAGGTCACGGTATATTTTGGTACTTCTTGGATGAATTGCAAACGGCGTATTGTATGCCTCTATCATGATTTTATACTTCAATTCAGGGTCGTTAGGAACACAGAGTCGAGAGTTGACTCGGAGTATCCATTTCATCGATTCTTGCTTCTGGAATAGCACCTTCTCATACTTTTCTCATCATATTCATCAGTTCTGGATCAGTAGCTTGAGCAGCTTTGACTTTACCGATTAAAGCCGGTTCTACTCGTACGTGCGCGATCCTCATCTGGGTTTCTGGTGATTTTAGCTCTATCTCCATCTTTTATAAATCGTACAAAATGTGCCTTTGTGTTGTTAGTATTGCATTCGTACTCGTATATGATCTTCTACTCAATGCATCAGCTACCACGTTTGCCTTTCCTGGGTGGTACTGGATAGTGTGTTCATAATCCTTTAAAAGCTCAAGCCAACGTTGCTGTCGTATGTTGAGTTCTTTCTGGGTGAAGAAATACTTGAGACTTTTATGATCTGTAAAGATCTCCACCTTTTCTCCGTACAAGTAGTGTCTCCAGATTTTTAATGCAAAAACGACCGCTGCTAACTCTAGATCATGAGTAGGATAATTTTTCTCATAATCTTTGAGTTGTCGAGATGCTTAAGTTATAATTTTTCCGTGTTGCATAAGAACGCATCCTAGACCACTACTTGAAGCATCGTTGTAGATAACAAATCCTCCTGATCCAGATGGTATAGTCAGAATAGGAGCTGAAACGAGTCTCCTCTTAAGTTCTTGAAATCTTTTCTCACATTCCTTACTCCATTCGAATTTTGTATTTTTTCGAGTTAGCTGAGTTAGTGGAGTGGCAATTTGAGAAAAACCTTCTACAAATCTTCGATAATAACCAGCTAGACCTAGAAAACTTCGTACTTCAATTACTGTCTTAGGTTGCTCCCAGTTTAAAATTGCTTCAATCTTCGCGGGATCAACCGATATTTCTTGTTTAGAAATCACATGCCCAAGGAATGTTACTTCCTCAATCCAGAACTCGCATTTCTTCAACTTAGCATATAACTTATTTTCGCGTAACTTTTGGAGTATCAAACGCAAGTGACGTTCATGATCCTCACGACTCTTAAAGTATATGAGGATGTCATCAATAAAGACAACTACAAAATAATATTCGGTTCATCATGTCCATGAAGGCTGTAGGAGCATTAGTTAGTCCAAAAGGCATGACTAAGAACTCGTAATGCCCATAGCGAGTTCTGAAGGCAGTCTTGGGAATGTCATCAGCTCTAACCTTCAACTGATGATAACTAGATCGGAGATCGATCTTTGAAAAATACTGAGCACCTTGTAATTGATCAAACAAGTCATTAATTCGAGGTAACGGATACCTATTCTTAATGGTGACATGATTCAACTTTCGATAGTCAATGCACAATCTCATACTCCCATCCTTCTTCTTTACAAATAGAACAGGGGCACCCCAAGGTGATGTACTTGGTCGTATGAAATCGGTATCTAGGAATTCCTGAAGTTGGACTTTCAACTCTTGAAGTTCTATGGGAGCCATTCGGTATGGGACTTTAGAAATAGGTTTAGTACCAGGTTCAAGGTCAATACATAATTCAATTTCACGGTCTGGGGATAGGCAAGGAAGTTCTTCAGGAAATACATCAGGGAATTCATTAACAATAGGAATATTGTTCAAGTTTACCGAGTTTTTATTTAGATCAGTGACATGAGTTAGGCAGGCTTGACATCCATTTTTTAATAAACGAATGACTTTATGGCTAGAAATAACAGTTACTGATTTCAAAGGTTTGGTTGCTTAAATTTGTATGATAGGTTGGTCAGGAATATGAAAACTAATGAGCTTATGCAAGCAATTAATTTTAGCATGGTGGGTAGTCAACCAATCAATTCCTAAAATCACATCAAACTCATGCATTTCCAAATAGATAAGGTCAACGGGTAGGGTGAGGTTATTGATTTGAACCAAGCAAAATTTATAAACAATAGATGTAACGGCTATTTTCCCTAATGGAGTTTCAACACATAAGTCAAAGTCTAAATTTTCAGGAATCAAATTTAAATGTTAAGCACATGCAAGTGAGATAAAAGAGTGGGCAGAACTAGTATCTAATAGGGCATAAACTTCACAAGAGTTTATGAATAGCTTACCAGTTATCACCTCGTTCAGGTTCCGTGCCTTATGAAACGTTATAACAAAAGTTTTCCCCTGGACTACTGATTTTTCTTTGTCCGTGCTAGCCTTTGGAGCCATCATCGCTGCTGGACTTGATTTTGTGACAGGACAAAATCGAGCAATATGACATTCTTTCCCACAATTATAACAAGACTTGAATTGCTGAGTACAGTTCGGGCTTATGTGACTCTCCTGACCACACATGTAGTATTTTATTGGTGGTTGATCTCCTCCCCTTGAAATTATTACCGGTGCTGATGTTGGTGCTGGTGCATTTCCGTGATCGTTGTGGGATCTCTTTCTTTTGAAATTATTTGCACTTATTTCTCCCCTTCTGTTATCTGGACTAGAATTACCGCCGAAGTGGTTACTATTTTTGAAATGGTGACTGCCGCCTCTACTTGTTTGATCATTGGTTGATAAATGATGACTTCCGGTAATTATTTTTGTTATTTCTTCCTCTTGGTTGATCATTGGCTCTTGGTTGTAATATTTCATCTTCTTGTTCGACCCTTTGAGCCCTATCCACCACATCTGAATATAGACAAAGTTTGTGAGAGATGAGGTGTCAGCGAATTTTGGGTCTCAGACCTCTTAAGAACATGCGAGCCATTCGGGCTTCATCGTCCACCAAATGAGGCGTGAATCTGGATAACTCTGCGAACTTGGCTTCGTATTGAGAAACAATCACGTTCCCTTGTTCTAGTTTAATAAATTCCACCTCTTTCATATGACGGACAATTTCTGGAAAATACTTTTCATTAAACAAATCCTGAAACTCCGTCCAGGACATGTCAAGTGCCGAATGATGGGTACGTTTTATCAATTCCCACTAATGGTCTGCTTTTCCTCTTAGCATGAAGGTAGCAAATGAGACCTTTTGATCATCAGTGCAGCGCATAACGTCAAATATCTTTTTCATCTGCTTCAGCCATGCTTCAGCCTTAAGTGGGTCCGGCGTCCCAAAAAATTTGGGTGGCCCCAACTCTTTAAACTGCTTCGCAGTGACCATCCTCGAATTATCAGCATTTCCACCGGTGGGAGTTCCTCTTGCTTGATTTTGCATGAATTGAATAAAGTTTCTAAAGAAACCATCACAATTCATCTGGCCACCTGCGTTATTTTCAGAAGCTGCAGGAGGATTATTTGTATCCTTCTGATTTTCTGCAGCGTAATTCATCCCTTGATTTTCGGATGCCATTCTGAAATATGATCACAAAATAAATGTTAGTTTAAACAAATAAACTTGTCACTTTTTGTCGCTTCATTCACGTCAACTAGCAAAATTTAACTTAGGTAGGACACACTAGTGAATGATTCTAATCGTCTCTCCTCTCCTAGTTCTAATCCTAGATCTTTATGCAAGATCATATCCCTAAACTCTGATACCAACCGTGATACCCCCAAAATCGGGCCCACACCAACCAATTTGAGTCGTCAAAAGACTACAACAAAATTATTATAATACACTGTTCAATAATACACAACTAAGTCTTCACAATTATTATTATTTTACAATACAGTGAAGACTACTATAGCAACTATCTCGAACCTCTACTTCATTCCCTTTTCCTCCCCCCTATTCCCGGCTACGCTCTCATTTCCTGAACAATTGAATAAAAAGGAAATGGTGAGTTCAAATAGCCCAGTAAGGAATATCATGACTAAGATAATAAAAAATAAATTATTCTTAGCCTTCAACAGTTGAGTTCTTAATTGAATATAATAGACAACAAGTTTAAATCAACAGCTGTAGTTGAGTTATAAACAACAAGATTAATAACAGCAGTTAAGTTCTTAAACAAAGTTTTACTATAGCAAAATTAAGAGAATCAAGTAGATCATGATGTCTACTAGCCTATCTTTTTAAGAAAATCATCATCAACTTTTATCATCTGAAACACCACTGGTCATGATCATGCCAAATAACAGTTCTTCTTTGTCCCCGGCCAAAGAGAACAATCATCACGTGTCCTTGTCATCCGACCAAAGACACTCAACAATTATATCGCCTTTATCTTATATCGCTTTTAACCTATATCACATTTAACATATCATTTGTGTCCCAGGCCACAAATATTCAGAACAACCTGATATTTGATGATTAAAATAACAACAGAGATATAAATAATGAATAGAAGAAACAAGATAAACAATAACATGAGAAGTTAACAAATTTAACTTTGTCTATATTGAAATAATGTCCAAATTATCAACATGATGTATAGAAAAATGTGTTCAAGTCCAAGAGTAATGTCCAAGATAAATACGGAGAAGTTCAACGGTAAGGTTTACGGTATAAGAAATTAGTCCAAACTGTTCACAGTTCAAATAAATGTCCACAGTCCAAAAGTTCATGGTCCATAAGTTTACATTCCAAATAAATGTCCACAGTTTAAAAGTTCAAAGTCCATAAGTTCACAGTTCAAATATAACGATGAAAATTTAATAGGAATGTTCTTGTCAAAGGGTATTAGATAAAGTGCAAACTATTAAGGGAATATTAATGAATTATTAATTCAAGAATTTTCACCGTTTAATAATATTAGAGGTACAATGAGATACTTCCTTATCGTAGTAAGTTTAAGTGATAGAAGATGAAAAAGATAGTATCCCTTACAAATAAGAAAGAAAATGATATCCCTTTATGATGATAAAAAGAATGATACCCCTTACCGTAATAAGTTTAAGAGTTTGAAAGAAAAGTGATATCTCTTACCTTATCTCGTGACTAAATACAACTTTTATGAGGTTGATCAACCTATATATATATTCATAATTTAATTAGTAAGTAACGCATACCAATTTTATGTATATAAAATCATCCAAGTGACTATATAAATATACTTCAAAATAATTTTTAAAGAAAATATTTTTTTAAAGTAAAATCTTTTAAAGCAAGTTTTTCAAAATAAATCTTCTAATAGAAGAGTCTTCTAATGGAAGAGTTGTAAACTGATGTGTGTGAGAGTGTTTCTATAACTTTTTTAAAAAAAAAACTTACTTGAACAATACTTGTACCCATCCAGATCTTCAACATTTAAGATAATTTTTAATACACTTAGGGAGACACTTATACTAAGAAATATCTAGAGAGTGAAAAGAAGATTGAGTGAGGAATGTATGAAACTCCTTATGCTAAGCCCCCTATTTATAGCCAGAACCTAACTAATTCTTTCACACACACGTCACACATTTTAATCTCATCTTTTAATCTGAACTATTCATCAACCAACACACGTTTCATACTTTAATCTGCACATCTCAATGACTATAATGCGTTTCACGCCTACTCGTGTTACACATTTACACGCGTTACACATTTTCATATTATTTTATTAATTTAATATCTCAATTATTAAACATACCGTGTTTTTCAAATAATAAATCTGTCTGACTGTTTAATACCCGTGACTACTACTGTAATAATTATTGGCCCAATAATGCAAGATGTTGTGCATTATGACAATTATTGATTCAATAATATGGAATACTGTGCAATTAATAATATAAATATTATGTAATGACAATTATTGATTCAATAATGAAAAATATTGTGTAATGACAATTATTGATGAGATATTGTGCACTAGCCACTTTATGAGTTCAATAATTTAAATATTGTGTAATACTGTGTGCTACTATGTAATACCATTAACTACAGTAAAAATACCGCGTGCTACAATAAAATACCATATGTTATCATACTTTTATAGTGGGTATTTTAACAGTTAAAAGTGATAATACCGTTGACCATTTTTATTTAGAAAGGCTACTGCTGTCGTTTTTTTCATCCGACAATATTTCGTTGTGGGGTCCACCCATAACTGAATATTTCGGTACTAGCGTACGAATATTCCTCGACAGAATGAATATTCTCCGACAGAACGAATATTTTCCGACCAATCGAATATTGTCCGACATAAAATTTTTGCACATAACATCCTTAACTTTAATTTTTATTAATTTAACATCTTACTGTTAAGTATAAAATTATGAGAAAATTTTGAAATCTATTTATTAAAATTCGAGATCTTACAATGAAAGGCATCTAAATTCTTTTAAGGCCTAAACACAATTACAAATCACCAAATCCAAAAAGTACAACTATTTTCTAGGTCCATCTTGGGAATATCCTTCAATTTTCATTAAACATCAAGTTTAAAGGTCTTGAATTCATTCCTAAATTCACATACTTTCAATTCAAGCCCATCAAAATATTAAGATATATACATGAAATTTAGAGTTTAGGAAAAGGGATACTTAAGCCCTAGATTCATAGATTCAACAAAATCACAAATCTAACACTAATTATATTATAAGAATCTAATTACATCACCAAAATACTAAATACATCAGCAAAATATAACTATACCAAGTAAGATCTAAAAAATGAATTTAGAAACTAAAGATTAAAGCCCATAAACCCTAAACACCATCTATCTACTCAAAATAATATCAACTAACTCATAATAACAATAATCTAATTACAAAACAAATAATACTCAAAAGGATTTCCTAGGAAATTTAGGAGGAAGTTCTTTTTAATTATGAGAAATCCTCCCAAACAACCCCTAATCCAAAATAAGAACCAAACATCACTAGTAACAAATTATGATGCTTATGGCGCCTTACAAATAAGAAACAAACACGAAGCAATCAACCCAAACAGAAACAATTCACAATAAAGAAAAATGAAAAGAAAGAATAATAAAATAAATCTTGAGATTTATGAAACTTCAACTTTATTTGATCAACTCTACTTTTCCAAGTCTCTTGAACAAATTTAGACCAAATTTCCAATAGAAAACTATGTATCTAACATTAATCTATCACTTTTGTTTTTTCTTTCTATTTTCTCTCATTTTTCTCTTCTTTTTTTTTCTTCTTCTTTCCTTTTTTTTTTCAAATTTTGTAGCAAGTGGCCTTAAAAAGTCCACAAGGGCTGGCGCCTGCATGTAGGCACCATATAGGCGCCACCCTGGGAGGCCTGCTAGCTCTTCTTTTGTTTTGTGCATTGAATGGTTATATTTTTCAATCCGGAAAGACTTAGGAAATGCTCACCCCAATTCGGAAAGCTCACTTCAAGATCTTCGCAATAGTGTCCAATTTGCTTACTTTTGGATATGTCATGAAGGAGATAAATGAGAAAAACCATTTTTATCTCTATGGTAGCCTTTTGCTTGTCCTTCCTTTTTGTATCTTGATACCTCCATGTTTGTGTGTCTCCACGAAATCAACCTAAGCTTTTCGAACCAACTTTTGATGTCCCCAATAATTAGTGATTTGACATTATGGCCCTTCTATCACACAATTAAATAATATTTGCAAATTTTAGGTGTCTACAGATACCTCTCTTTGTCATGTTAATGCCATGAAATGAAATGAGGATGACAAAGACGTAGACACCCGATGCATGATAAGATATATATGTTAATGGATGAATGTTTATACTACATTCAACAATATCTAACATGATAATGGTAAATGAACGCGTATACAATATGCAATGAATGTGTTAACTATGAGTGATGTCATTTTAATATAATATTATGACATAATAATCGCCACCTGTGATTTCCTCACAGAAAAATCATAAATCGTCACCAAAGGTTGCCCCACTAAAAAATTATAAATCATCACCAGGGGTTGCCTCACTGGAAAATCATAAAATGTTATCTGTGGTTACTCCACTAGAAATCGTAAAATCATCACCAAGGGTTGCTTTAATGATCCAAAATTTTTTGTAATACTGTCTATGCACTGTATTGAGTTATAAAAAGTATTTGTGTAGTATTTGACGTGTTGTACTATAATTATAAGGCGTCAGTGAATAGTAAAAGAATAAAAAATTTCGGGAATTTTTTTTAGGAAAACACAATTCACGAGAAAACGCGTCTTTCGTTTTTTTTAAAATTTCACATTAACGATTAGCATTTATTTGCTAGTTAATAATGAAATTACTATTTTTAAATCCGATAATCAAAGAATGATTTATTTCTAATAAGACAAAATTAGGAAGCAATTAACGATGAAAATCCTAATCGAGCCGATTAGGTTAATTATTAAAATTATGGTTAACCTAATTGAGTTATAAACCCTAATTGAAATTCAAACCCTAGTTTTGGGATGATATGGATTGTAGGGTATGTATAAAGTCTAATTGTGACACAATTAATATTAGGGCTAATATTGGTATTAATTTAAATAAAAGCCTAATATAAATTAATGTGAGAATTAAATTAAAACCTTAATCAATAGTCCAATTAAATTAATTGCCTAGCAAGTCTAATTAGATTATGTGTTTATTAATGAAGTATTTAATTAAGCATCATGTGATTTAATTAATAATTCGATTAAGCTAATTTCCTAGTCATTTGATTAATTAATGCAAGACCCAAGTATTTAATATATATATACACTACTAACTCATTTTGGACATTAAATTAAAGGGAAAATAAAACAAATGTTAGACCATAGTAGCCCTCCATTTTCGGCAGCTAAGGAGGACTTTTGGGGCTAATTTGTAGCTTCATTTAATGGCTCAATGTGTTGGTAGAAGCAAGAAATAATTAGGGCTAATAGGCCTATTAGTTGATGGATGGGTAATGTATGTATACTTACACCAAATGTAAGTATATCTATCATCTAATAACTATTAGTACACTCTCACTCTCTCACATTTGCTATCATCCATTCATTTCTTCTAAGTTCTTAAGAGAAAACTAGAGAGCAAATAAGAAAAAAGAGAGAAAGTAAGAGAAACGAAGGAAAACCCTAGAGAAGCAAGATCAAGCAAAAAGGAAGATCATCTACATACTAAGGTGGATCATCCATTGCTAGCAAAGTTCCTATCTAAAAGAAAGAAAGAAAAAAAAAAAAAAGGTTTAAAAGTATTTTAAACTTTAACTTTTCTTTAAACTATGTTCTAAATGTGTTTTAAGTGATTTTCTTGGTCAAAAATATGTTTTGATGGTAGAAAATCATTCTAAAACTCTTGATGCTTAAAATATACTAGACTAGTATATCTAGAGTTTAATGGGTTTAACATGAGTTTTGATATTCATTTATGTGAAAAAGTCTAACAAAACATGAAAGCGATTTTCGTCGGAACCCTAAATGGAGTAGTAGGTTCCCAGAGTTACTGCTCACGTTCCGTAACTCGTTTTTACGATCCGTCAGTTTTGGGAGGTAATTCTATCAAATAAGATGAGATTCCAAGTGGAACGACTGAAAAATATTAAACGACCGATTTATGGTAATTTTTCTAGCGAAACAGTTTTTGTCGAAAAATTTGCCAAACGCTACTGTCCAGATTTTTCTTGGGGCTATTTTGGCCATTTTTCGTACTCCAAAAATTATGGCCACTTTATATGTGGTACCATATGGTGATAAGCATCCACTGCAAAACAATGAGCTCATTCTGACCACGGATGAGTGAGTTATGACCCGACGTTTCTTTACGATTTAAAAGAAAGTTACGGTTATAACTTGAGTTATATAACTCCAAATATTATGAAATTTTTAATGGAGGTTATCCATGGTGGCGGGAGGTTGCCATACAAATTTCATTATTTTTGGATAAAAACTAGATTTTTAATAAATCCTGCAAATTTCGGACAATTGACTTTTTGAAAAATAGCAAATGAAGTTGAAAAATTAAAAGAAAATTATTTTGTATAAAAAACTAAATACACTAAAGATATCAAAGAGATAAAAAAAAAATACTAAGTCAATTAAGTATTTTTAATAAATACAACTGACTTAAGGAAAATAAGGATAATTGCATAAAATAATTATGTATCATTTAATTTTAATTAAATAATACGTAAAAGTAATTATTTATTATTTATCTAATATTAAATAATAAGTAAATTAATTAAATAGAATTAGAGTTGTTATTTATTATTTAAATGATAAATAATGAATAAAGTACATGAATAAAGAAGTGAATAAAATAATTAAACAATTTAGTTTTAATTATTTAAAGTTTTTAAATATTATTAAATGATTGAAATATTATTAAATAATAATATTAGTTAAGTTATTATTAAATAATTAATAATAATAGTAAGTAATTAAATTATTATTAAATGATTAATAATAATAGTACCTCATTAAATTATTATTAAATGATTAATAATAATAGTAACTCATTAAATTATTATTAAATGATTAATAATAATAAGAAGTAATTAAATTATTATTAAATAATTAATAATAATAGTAACTCGTTAAATTATTATTAAATGATTAATAATAATAGTAAGTAATTAAATGATTAATAATAATAGTAAGTCATTAAATTATTATTAAATAATTAATAATAATAGCAACTCATTATATTATTATTAAATGATTAATACTAATAGTAGGTAATCAATTAAGGTGTAATTAATTAATTAATAACATTTGTAAATGAGCTTGATATTAATAATATTATAATAATATTATTTGGTAATTAAAATATTATTCAAGTGTGATAATATTGCCGTGTAAGCTATGTGTTTTTAAATAGAGGATGATGTGCTTAAGTAGCAGTCTGTATGATAGTAATATATAGATCTCTATGTATTATACTAATTGAAAGATAAACCTATTTAATACTAGGTCTTTTAAGGGCTGTAATTTAAGTTGTGTGAGCTGTAATCAACAACTGAGACAAGTTTTTTAACTCAAACTCGAGCTATTATTTTTTAGCATGTCAATGGTTTAATTTATTGTTAACTATCCCATGTAAATGCAAGTATTGATATTCGCACGTTGGTGCATTTGAAATTTCTGTTCTATCATTGAATAAGTAAGTTATTTAAAGTTCTTTATTTTATAAACTGTTCAAGAATTGTTCTACGCCATTTGTTTCAGCTAGACATAAAAGTAAAGGTTTTTAAAAGCTATACCAAACCAGTTGATTGGTGCGGAAGTCTTGTACTGTGAGAACAAACTCTAAATGGGAAATTATAAGTGTCGTTGTCCGACACAGTTAGAGTTTAATGTTATGCATACACATGGTGTACAAGAGGCTGATCCCCTCGAGTACAAACTGATTTATAAAAGGATAAATCGAAAGATTGATTCCTTGAAAATGTTCATGGTCGGTTGGACCACTCAGCAGTAAACAATCATCTTTCATTCATTCGTTTGAATTTTGATTATCTTATCAGTTATTTCATCAACTTCTATAAGATGTTGAGCATTCTCTTTATTCGCAGTTATTCATGATATGCTTGTATTATTTATTTTAAACTTGTTGAGTATATTAGTTGCTCACTTTTGCTATATATATCATGAACTAATTGCAGTTAGGCCTGAGCACTCCAAGAAAGACAAAAGCAAGGGCAAGCTTTAAGAATAGTTTAAATATTTCTATTTCTGTTTTGTAAATCATGGAACCCTATTTCTATTAACAAGATACTCATGATGTATTTTATTAAGGTTGTAACCTTGGGACTGTAGTAAACCTTTTATAATGAACAACTTATGTTTATTTATTCCGTATTTAGTAATATATGATGTTTAGAGGTAATGTATGTATTTGATCGTGAACATTAAATACGAGGTTGAGATAACCCGAATTTAGGAGCGTCACAGGTTAGTATTAAAGCTGTAAGCTATAAAATTTAGGATTTGTGAAACCTAGGTTATAACCTTAGAATTAAACTCATATAGAGTACGCTAGGATGATAGGTCGAGGAGATCCATTGAGTCGAGTTTTGTTTGGAGGTAAATTTTGAAAATTCATCGAGCCAATGTTGTACATAATGAAATACAATTTTATTTTATCAATGAATATATTTTATTGTGATACAAACATGCTGTTTGTTGATTTTTGTCTATAGCTGTAGGATGCCTGAGGTAGGAGAGTCCAGTCAGCATGTTATTGAGGAGGAGTTTATTGACATATCGGTAGGCTATGGCTGAGCCGGGGAAAGAGGCTGGAAGTGATTTCGATGATCACACATCTGATACTGAGTCCCCAGTACGAGGAGGGGTGATGAGATTTGATGGTGATGATGAGTCTGAGGGACAGCAGACAGGCCCCGAGGAGGGGAAAGAAACAGATGATACTGAGGGATCGTAGCCGGAGTTGGCAGCCACTGAGAGTCCAGTTACTGTACTAGATGAGCCAGCTGTGTATCACGATGGCATGGGCACTACAGCCAGTGATATTATTGAAGAGCTGACCAATGATGTCATAGAGCTGGAAGCTAGAGTCCAGCATTTGGAGGCAGAAAATCAGACCCCCCAAGAGTTATAAGATGGCTACAAGAGTGTGGCCAATCAGTTATTAGGGGAGGTAACTGAACTGAAGGAGGAACATGATCAGGTGAAGCTGAGTCTGACAGAGCTTTAGGTGAAACATGAGCCCTTGAGGGCCAACTTTGACCTAGAGATTGCAGAAAGAATCCATATCGAGGAAGCATTGGATGGACCTGCCATGAGGGTGGATGGACTTAAGAGGGAGGTTCGAACTCGGACAATTAGGATTGATCATATGAACTTTGTGTTTGACAATGCCTTTCAGAGGATGAGGTATATGATCTGAAAGTATCCTCGGGAGGAGGATCTCCATAGGCACACTATCAATTGTCGTGTAGCAAACAATATAGCCATGCAGGAGCATGAAGATGTTATCTTCAGGGGATTATAGTTTCCATTAGCACTATGATTGTAAATAGATACAGTTTAGTTTCCACTTTTGTTGATAGTAGGGATAGTGGTATATTGTAAATCCCATTACTTTTGTTTTGACTTGGGATAGTATTAAACCCCGACTTTTGTTTGTCATAGGGGTAAATTGGTTTAAATTCTCTCTTTTTGTTCTTAAGGGGATAACCATTGGCTAGTATTAACATTTATAGCAGTATGCCACAGGTTTTTAGGGCGAACTTACTTGGAAGGAATGAGATGATTCTGAAGCTCAAGATAGCCAAGTATGGACGAGACACCCACACAAGGACCTCAATTCTCATTAGGAGGTCGAACCAAGGACCTATGGAAGTTGGGGCAACAGTCACCCTAACGAAAGAATGAGGAGAGTGCTTCTGAAACGAGAGAGACTTGAGAAAGCCCTTCTGTTACCCAGACTTTCCTTATTCTATCCAAATCCTTCCAAGTCAAAGACTCCATTTTTTCCTGGAATTACCCCACCTTACCAGATTTGTGACAAAAGGAAAGGTTGACAAGCGAGCCACCGGAGTGGGTCGATCAAGTCTGTTAAGGGTAACTTCGGTTCCCCTAGCCAGAGATCTAAGGCAGTAATATCATCTGATCGATGTTATAGAGCGACAGTTCCTAAAAGCACATAAAGACGACGTCACGACAACATGAAGTGGACCTTGCACATGCAAGCAGAACTGCATTGATCGATGAATCTCCTGATGAGAACTATAACGCGAGCCTAAATACGAGTTTCACTTACTGAACCCACCACTTCCTCCGGTGTGGTATATGAATATAAATGCAGTTATTTGTATCTGTTTGGGATTTTGATTGAATTGTGCTTTACCTGTTAAATGCAAACATAAATGAAATGTGCCATGAAATGTAAAGTCACAAAAGAATAATATAAGGTTTATTTTATATCAGGCAATGCCGCCTAAAAGTAGAACCCGGGTTCCACATGTAGAGGAATCCATTAATAATGACGGGGGTCCAACAGACCCCATGCAGGCGTTTACAACCAAAATTGTAGCATACATGCAGAATAGGCCGCCACCCGTAGTACCACTAGTAGTATCGTTAGTAGTAGAGCAGCCAAGGGCTCACTTGCTGATTTTAAGGATTTTAAATTGATAAGACTGCTGGAGTTTTGCGGGACTACTGATTCCATTGAAGCCTAGACTTGGGTGGAAGAATTGGAAAAAGTGTTCAAGGTCGCAAGGGTGGTCAACGAACAACAGACGTCATTCGCTACCTTCATACTAAAGGGTGAGGTGAATTACTGGTGGAAGGCAAATAAAAATAGAGTCGGAGAAGGAGTAATTACGTGGGTACATTTCAAGGAGCTGTTCTTCGAGAATTATTTTTTAGAGAGCATACAAGTGAGGATGAAAGTGAAATTCCTAAAAATGAAACAAGGAAACATGACAGTTGTTGACTATGCTACAAGATTTAATAAGCTAACCAGATTTGTGCCGACACAGGTTGACACGAAAGTCAGAAGAGCCCGGATGTTTGAACAAGGACTGAAGCCTTGAATTTATGAAAAGGTAGTTGTGCTACAAATCAACACATTTTCGTCATTACTGGAGAAAGCCCTAATCGCTGAGGGATGGAATGAAGCAGTGACCAAGTATCAACAAGATCACAAGAAAAAGGCAATGAAGGGCCCAAAGAAGGGATTAGCAGTGGAGGAAGAAATCCTCACAAACGAAAATGGAGCAATAGTCAAAACTCGGGAAAGCCATTAAATGAGGCTAAGCAAGGCAACAAGTGCAATAAGTGTGGGAAGAGTCACTCGGGGGAATGTTTGCAAGGTAAGGGAGTGTGCTTCAACTGCAGATAGCTAGGGCACTTTGCTCCACAATGCCCAAAGGTGAAAATAGGGGACTGTTTCTATTATGGTGCAGCTAACCATCAAAAGAAGGACTTCCCGAAGAGGAAGAGTGATTTCGATAGGGCTAATCAGGGAAACCAAAATAAGCTAACTATTGGAGGGCCGTCACAGCAGAACAGGCCGGCAGCGCGCACTTTCACTATGACCGTCTAGGATGTCATGGAATTAAAGGAAGTGGTGGCAGTTATTATTCCGATCAATAATATTAATACATATGTATTATTTGATTTAGGTGCTACCCGTTCTTTCGTATCAGATGAATTTGCTAGCCGATTAAAATTTCCCCGTGAAAAATTAGAGAACCCAATAAATGTAGAGGTAGCAAATAAAGAAGTGATCCCTGTAGATTATATATATAAGAATTGTTATGCCGAGATACGGGGACATAAACTGTGTGTGAATTTAATTCTGATATGTCTAGGAGAGTTTGACGTGATCTTGGGAATGGATTGGCTGTTTAATCACGAAGCTATGATTGATTGTCAAAAGAAAAGTATACACCTGAAAACTCCAAATAAGTCTAAGGTCGTATTCTATGGGAGTAAATTGCCAGGACAATCTTGTTGTCTGACAATGATTCAAGCAAAGAAGTTGCTTAAGAAGGGTTGCATAGGTTATCTGGCTCGTGAAGTTGATACTCAAAGAGCAGGGGGATAAATTATAATGATATACAAATTGGAAGCTTTATAAATATTGTAAGTTAATAAGTTATTAATGAAATTAAATTTTTGGAGTATGACAAGTGTTTTAGTACCAGCAAGGTATGGACTATTTTATGGAGGAATTAAATTC
This sequence comes from Hedera helix, assembly GCA_947179155.2. Lineage (NCBI taxonomy): Eukaryota > Viridiplantae > Streptophyta > Magnoliopsida > Apiales > Araliaceae > Hedera > Hedera helix. The sequence goes on along the minus strand of OX359271.1, from coordinate 30,471,870 downwards.
AAGCTTAGTGAAATAAATTTGGATAAAAAAGGATTTGAATTGGGATGAAAGTAAGCAAATTATCAATTAAATAGAATAAAATTCTCTAAATTTTAGGGAAAGGACCATACTACCCTTGGCAACTGATGGAATGACTTTGGTATCCTATATTGGTGCAATGACAATTATGCCCTTGTTTAGTCTAGTGAAATGCCTTGTTTGGCCCTAACTATGCATGGTTAAACTAACCAATGCATGGTTAGTTGTTGGAGATTATATTACACATATATGTATATCATATTTTCAAGTTTCAAGCAAAAACAAACCATTCGAAAGTTGCAAGAGAGAGAGTTCATAAGAGAAGAAAAGATAGAGGGAAGTTAGGGTTCAAGGAAGCTTGAAGATTTCAAGCTAAAAAGAAATCAAGGGAGGTGTATAAGCCCATAAAGGTGGAGAATCAAACTCCTAGAAGCTTTATTGCAAAGGGAAGAAAAGCGAAAAGAAGGTATAACGAGTCTAACTTTAAGAACTTATCTTTTAGGTGGTTAAATCCAAGTTTGAGTGAAGCCATGCATGTATCTTGGTGTACAAGTGTTGATTATGTGATGTTTGTAAGTTTATGTGCTTTATGTTTGGTATTAGATGAAAACCTAAGCATAAAGTTGCTAGAACAAAGGTGGTGAACTATTCATGTTCATATTAAAGCTAGAAACCATGATTTATTGGATGATCATGTGTTATATGTTGCTAGAATTGATGAAAACCTAGCTTGAAAGGTTGAATGTGTTGGAAGCATGCTTAATATTATGCTAGATAGCATTAAAAAATCATTATTGGTTCAAGAACATTATTTGTAAAGAAAAATTAGAATATTAGACTATATTTTGCGTATTAATCAAATCATAATCTGTAAAGTGTTTTGGTAAGTACATGTAGAAGTTACACAAGCATGCGAAATTATTAAATGTATATGTGATAAGCTATATGTGCATAGTGTACAAGAATTTAAGTGATGTTTATGGGTTGAGTTTTGAAAAGTTGGTAAAATGCCACCAATGTGTAATTTTTGGCCATTTTGTGTAATTGAAGGTCAAATGAGGCCACATAGCTAAGTTTTATGTAAACACACATGTTAGAGTCAATTTGGAACTCATTTGGTGTCTATGGCGATAAATGTGGTTTTTAAACGTTTTAAAACGTTCGCCGACGACCAAAACGATTTATTTGGAAAAACAATGCCATTTTAAGATTTTTAAATATTTTGAAGGCCCACACAAGTCTAATACATGTTATGTGTGCTATGTAATGTCCTAGAATTTCCACGTCATTATTAATTAAATTATTAATTTAATTTCTAACGAGTTAGTTTTACGAGATTATTTAAATCTTTTTATGTGATTAATTAATTACGTGATTAAATGATTATATGATTAATTGCTAGAATTAATTAAAGGGGGGTCACTAATATGTTAATTAAATTAGTGAACAAACCCTAAAGTTTTAATATCAAAATAATTGATAAGTTTCCTATTAATTAAATATTTAATTAAATTAAATATAATGAGTTAATTAAATATAATAAATTAATTAATATGATTATTAATTAATGTAAATAATGTGAAATATTAATAATAATATTTAGTAGTCCATTTAGTAATTTAATATTAATGGGTTAAAGTATTTAATTATTTAGTTAATCTAATTAATTATTTAATCATGAACTTGGATAATTAATGTGTAAACCTATTAAATTAGCCCAACATAGATCAATTAGTAGCCCAAGTGTAGAATAATAAAACTTGAAAAACTAGTAGCCCAAACAAAATAAAAGTGAGCCCAAATTAATTTAATAATTAGCTAACAAATAATTAATAATTATTAAAGTAATGCATGTGACATTTATTTTGGGACAATTTACTCTTGTTGCCGACAAGGGAGTTAGAGAGAGTGAAATGATGTTTATTTTGATTTTATTTTTCATTTATTTTATTAATGGTTGCTTGTATTATTTTTGGTAGTACATGGACACCATCCCTCTTTTCACCTAATATGTTTAGCTTAAGTAAGTATCCAATAGCTAGCATATGATGGTCTAGATTATTAGATATATTATGTGTATCTATTATTTTTCAATTATACTTGCATTAGTAAGACATTGCACTTCATTTTATTTTTCTAAGTCCAAAAGAGAGAGCGGAGAGAAAATTATAGTGAGAGAAAAATATTTGAGAAAGCAATGAAAAAGAAGGAGGAGGAGTTTATTTTGTTCATGCCTTCAAACCTCACCACCTATTTTGAAAGAAAAAAGAAAATAGCCATTAAATCAAGGTAATGGTTATTTTAAATGTAGCTTTGTTTTTAAATTAAATAAATCATCATGTTAGTATAAACATGTTAGTATAGTTAGTAATGTGTATTAGTAATATTTATGCCATACTTGAGTTTAATATGCTTTGTTTGTATTTTAGTATATTTTGTATGCTAAAAATATGTGTTTAGTGGTGTGTAAACAAGTATCAAAATAATGACCAAAAATATTTTTTATAATATTTAGATTTAATGTTCTAATATTATAGAACATTAAATCATGAGAAAAACAAAATTTGAATCACTCAAAATGGAGTTATACACAAAAAATTATGATTTATTGTAGTTTATTTGGTATAATAATTTTTATGAAAAAAAAATGGAATTAAATCATGGAAAAATTAATTTTCATGTTATAAATTGATATTAAGTGATTGGTATTTTTTTTGGATTTTTATTTAGAAGTTAAAGCTTACTTGATGGTATAATTTTTATTAAAGTGTGTATTGCCGGACACTGTGAACATTCTGCGAAGGGAAAAAAAATGGGCTGGCTGGGCATGGCGCGCCAGCGAATTTTTTTGCCAGACCGCGGAGCCAAATGACGCCGTTTGGCATAGGAAAACTTTACTCCGCGCGCAACGCGCGGAAGCCAGCTTCGGTTCCCTCAAAACGTCACCGTTTTGGGCCTGTTTCAGTTAAACACGCGCAATGCGCTCTCCAGCTTTCGACGAAAATTACAAGTTTGCCCCTCCGGTCAATTTTCAGAATAATTACAAGTTTGCCATTCTGAAAATTTTTAATTAATTTAAATATTTAAAAATTAATTTAAACTTATAACAAAAATAATAATAATACAAAAATGATATATGGGATGATATTTTTCATTAAGTTTAATATTTAAATATTAATCTAGTTAGCTAAATTTATGGTTAAGTTAAATAAATAAAAATTTCACTAATTATTTATTATTTAAAATGTTAATAATAAATAAAGGTGATAAATGAGCAATTATTATTTAATTCCTATTAAATAATAATTAAAGAGAGATAAAAATTTATAAATTAATTATTTATTATTTAAATATTATTAAATAATAAATAAGGATAATTAAGTAATTAATTATTATTTAATTAGCATTAAATAATGATTAAGGGAAATTAAGTTATTAGATTAATAATTTATTATTTAATTTAAATAATAATTAAATTGATTAATTAACCTTAAATAATAATTAAAATTTATTAAATAATTAATTATTATTTAATTAACATTAAATAATAACTAAAGATGATTAAAATTAGTAAGCTATTATTTAATTTTCCTAAATTAAATAATAAGTGAGGTTAATTACTTAGTTAATTATTAGTTGATTAATATTAAATTAAAGAAGGTTAAAATTAAATCAATAATTATTTATTATTTAATTATTATTAAATAATAAGTAAGTTCAATTAGTTATTATTTATTTTAAACAATAAATAAAGATAATTAATTAATTTCTATTTAATCAAGATTAAATAGTAATTGAATAAAGTTTGAGTTAATAAGATAATTTGAGGTTAATATTGCAATTAATTGTAATGAATTGTGTAAGGGTTTAATAAGTGTCCAACACTTAAGAAAAATATTTTTTAACTTATTAAATTATTAACCTAATTTGATTGAGGGATCTATAAGGTTAATAATATTGTTTTGACTTATGTGAATTATGTGTTAGTACTTATGTGTGGTAGATAAGTTCCTTAGTGAGCGTATAGTTGTGCAAATACGTCGTACTAATTATTAGACCAACTTTATTAATGTTAGGTCTTTCAAAGCCAGTTAGTTAAAGCTAGACATTAATTGTAACTGAGCAGACAGGCAAGTTCCTTATCTTTAAACTCATTTCCTTGAGCAAATTATTTATTTAAGCTTGAACTGTAATTCCAAGCATGCTTTGAGTGGTTTAATTATTTTACAATTATTCCACATCGATATTGTTGTTATTCGCACTTGGTGCACTTGATCTTGTACAGTCTTTGACTTGTAACTTATTTAATGTTCTACTGTTTAAAGAACTGTTCAAAGCAGGTCTAAGCCATTGTTCAGCTAGACATTTATGTTAAAGATTTTAAAATATATCCAAATCATTGAAGATGCAGATTCTTAGACTATTATGAACACCCATTTATTATAGGGGAGTACCCTGAATCTAATATCAGGTACAAAATACGAAAATTAAATGTTATGCATACACATATTATACTGAGGTTGATCCTCTCGGGTACATATTTCTGGTAGTAACCATTGGGTCAACCTGTTATTGATTCTAGTGGATGTTTATAGTTCATAGTCTATTTGATTATCTTGATTCTAAAAGCAAATTATTATTCCTGCTTATGTTATTCATATTGTTGAATTGTTCAGCTATTCCCTTTCATTCATGATATATTGTTTCTTGTTGTTATTTAAACTTGTTGAGCAAACTAGTTACTCACCCCTGCTATATCATGAAACCTTATTGCAGTGCAACCCAAGACTTCTGGGAAGAACAAGGGTAAGGGAAAGATGAAGTGATAGACTTCAGGATGCAGCCTTTTAGTTAACTAAATTACTTGTTATGTAATATAAACCCTAAGTACTTTATTAAGGGTATTTGTGTACTTTTGTGTAAGGTTACCGTATTTTGGGACTAGTAACACCTTTTGAATGAACAACATATGTTTATTATTCCGCATTTAGTTATTGTATGTTGTTTAGAGGTGGATGTATGTATTGGATCGTGATGACCGGATCTGGGTATTTGAGACCCGAATTCGGGGCGTCACATGCTATGTGATGTGTTGGAACTTAGAGAATCAAATTAGGACCCAAAGATAACAAGGATTTTTGATAGAATTTTTTTTTTGAAAAACCAGCACGGCGCTAGGGTGCCATCTTTTGCAAAGAAAATAGCACCGGGGCGCAGTGCTACTGTGAGGACCTTGCCGAGGCGAGTTCAGAGTTCGCCGGGGTGAGGTGTAACCGAGAAGATCTCGCGACCAGATCTTCAGGCCAAAACGTCTCGCCGGGGCGAGATGCACTGTTCCAGCCAAGAAAATTTTTAAAAATCCAAAATAAAATGTTTTGATAATAATTGATAGGACCATGTATGTAAGCCATAATTTGATAAAAATAATCAATGTGGTAGATGTTAAGGATAAATAAATAATGTGTTATATGTTAAGGGTTATGTAAAGCTAAAGAGTAGATTGTATAGCAAGTTATCACATGCATGTGTATGTAACTAATGCATGAACCCATATTATGGTCATGTAGGTTATAAACAGGGTAATATTTTACCAGTTGTGATAGACGAGGATACAAGCAAATGTTCTATCTGAACTCTTATTTGCAGTTCTTTGAATAGATATCCATGTTATGCATTCATGTGATTATGTAAAGCTCATTCACCATTGAACTACTTTGAAAAGGTCGATGCCAATTTTGATTCTGGCTAGACACATATGATGATTCATGTTGTAATCAAATGTTTATTGTTATGTGCCCCAATCCACATTATTGTGGTGTGGACTCTATGATATACCGTAACAGAACAACCCTTGTGACGCCCCCAAATCCGGGTCCCTTGAACCTCGGGTTCGGTGCTCACTATTCATCACTTGACAAACATTCATAAACTAAAACTTCAATAACTCGCGAAAAATATACATAATTTCATTACAAAACGTACATTCAATCTCAGGTTCCACTAACCTTAATACATCATCATTACCTTATAATATAAAAGGTTTACACATAAAGTACGACTAATTACGTCTACTCGTTCATCTTTCCTTTGTCGTGGTACTCCTTAGATTACTCGGCTTAACTGAAAATAGTTCATGATATAGCAAGGGTGAGCAACTACTTTGCCCAGCAAGTTTAACTAAACAAGAAATGATATATCATGAATGATAAAGATTTATCTTCGAAAGTTTCAACAATAAATAACAATTGTGAAATAACAAGAATCAATATTCAATAAAAGAATAGATTGACTATTTACTGCTGAGTGGTCTCAAATGACCATGAACTGCTACTAAGGTAGAACAGACATACAATGTCTGACACCTTGTTAAAAATAACGAGACACTCGAGGGAATCAGTCCTCTCATGTCCTATGTATATGCATAACATTTAGATTTCTGGTGCACATTCAGTTTCCCGACAAATAAAAATCCCCTTTAACTAGGGTTGTTCTTTCTCAGTCTTACTGTAAGAATCCGCACTAGCCAATGGTTTGGATAAACTTTTATAATATTCAATTAAATGAATTTAAACATGCATTTGTCTAGCCGAAACAATTAGCTTAGACATCCTTAAACAGTTCGTGAATTTATGAACTATAACAGTTGCAAAAGCACTATGTGCGAATACAATAACCAATAATGAGGTGGAATAATTTTATATAATTAATCCACTTTAAATTCTGTCAAGTAACTACGAGTGTAGAATTTGCTCAACAATAATTTGAATAGCTCAATGTAAATAAAGTTGAAGGAAACTTGCAATAATAAATACAAGTTAGGGTTAAGAAGAACTTGTCTGTTCCGCTGACTATCGCTATTCAACTAAAAATACTTCATTTGGGTGACCTAATATTCAATAACATTGATCCTCCAATTAGCATAACACATATAGGTTTATTTAACATTAATAACCTTAACATATATGTCTTAAATCAACTATCACTTAATCATAACCTTAAAACTCTTAATAACATTATCAATCCTTTGATAATATTTTAACTTACATAACCATCACTTCATTGCTTTATAATATTATCTCATTTGATAATATATAAATACCACATATAATATTATTAATCGTATAATAATATTTTAACCATTTATTATCTCAATAATAAATCATCTAGTTCCTCAATATTATTAACCATCTAATAATCATCTTAATCTCTTTATTATCTCAAACACTTATTAACATTATTAATAATTAAATAATGCTTTACACTATCCCCAATGATATTAATTATCAAATAATATCTTAATCATTTATAAATATTATTAACCATTTAATAATATTTTATCATCTCAATAATTTTATTAATCCTTTAATAATATCCTTATCCTTAGTTAATATTATTAATCATTTAATAATATTTCAATCATATGTTAACATTATTAATAATGTCTTACTCTTCAAATAATATTATTTGTCAAATAATATCTTCAATAACATATAAATATTATTATCCATTTAATAATATTTTACACTCAAGATAATATCATTTAATAATATCTTCTTCTCTCATTAATATTATTAACCATTTAATAATATTCTATTCTCATACTAATATTATTAACCATTTAATAATATTTTAATCCTTTAATAATATTATTATTCATTTAATAATATTCTACTAACTTACTAATATTATTAACCATTTAATAATATTTTAATCATTCATTAATATTATTAACCATTTAATAACATTTTACTCATAATCTAATATTATTAACTATTTAATAATATTTTATTCATATACTAATATTATTAATCATTTAATAATATTTTAATCCTTTATTAATATTATTAATCATTTAATAATATTTTATTAACTTACTAATATTATTAACCATTTAATAATATTTTATTAACTTACTAATATTATTAACCATTTAATAACATTTTATTATCTTAGTAATATTATTAGTCATTTAATAATATTTTAATCATTATCTAATATTATTAATTATTTAATAATATTTTATTCATTATCTAATATTATTAATCCATTATTTATCATTAAAAATATATTTATTGGTTTAAAAATAATTAAAAAAATAATAAAATAATTTTTATCAAGCCTGGGCGTCATGACGCCGCTCCAAGGCTGATTTGGGGCGTCATTACGCCTATGGGCAGAAACCAAAAGGGCTAGCTTTGGCTGCCGGAACCTTTCTTAGTTATTTGGTCATAACTTTATCATACGGAAATATTTTGAGGTGATTTTTAAGTCTAAATTCATTAGAATTTCATGATATACAACTTCTCTTTTGATCACAAATCCAAATTCTAAACGGATCTAAGCTTAAAATCGCTCACAAGGACAAAGTGAAAACTAACTTCACAAATCCTTGGTTTTAATGGTTCAAACTTGAATAAAATAAACTCTACACATACAAATAACACCAACTTAGTGTTGTTGTGTTCCTAACCTCTTGTTTTACAATATTCCATGGTTCGATCGTCTTTTTGAAAATGTTTTACACAAAATTTACGGATCGAACCATCTAGGGTTTAAAAACGACATCTTTTGCGGTAAAAGCTATAACTTCTTTGTTATTCAATATTTTTGAAAGCTTCAAGTTGGGTTTTTTCTTCAAAACTCATAGATCTAACTTTATAGCCATAGAAATTAATTTTCCAACTTGTAAATTTCAAACTACAACATTAAATAGCTCATAGCTACCTGGGGTTTTACCGGTAAATCTCCATATAGACATTTCTTCCAATTTTATGCCTTTCACACATACCAAAACATGATTTAAGCATATCAAACCATGTATCTACCAATTTATCATAGCTTAAGACTTCTAGACCATCAAAACAACTTTTGATCAGTTAAAAATATATTTTGACCATATAAAACATATATAGTCAACAAAAATGAAATAAAGAGGAGATAGAACACTTTTGAACCTTATGCTCTTCTTCTCTTGGCTAGAGACTTTGTTGGTGACTCCTCCTTGATAAGTCTCTAGCAATTTCGTTGGTGAAAAGCCAACTCTCAAGAGTTCTCTCTATTTTCTCTAGAATGTTCTCTCTATTCTCTCTTGGAGTTCTTGCCAAATGACTAACAAACATAGCAAATGGGTGGAGCATGCTATTTATAGAACCTCTCTAGACTTTCTTAACATCTACTAATTAACCAATGCTAGTCAATTAGGAGCTTAATTCATGCTTACTATGCATGGAATGACCACTTGATGGACTTTTTGATTGACCATATGAATGACTAGGGTGGTTGGGGGTTACTTGAATCATTTTACACTCAAAATCAACCAACAAGCTAGCTTTCCATCCATGTCGGCCCCAAAATTCGGGATTGACCAATTATTTATCCAATTTAACTTTAGTTTTAAGTCTTATATAATTATATAAGTATTCATATATATATACACCAATACATATATATATATATATATATATATATATATATATATATATATATATATATATATATATTTACCTATACAAGCTTATTGGGCTCCACTTTGTACCTTAGAATTAACTTCTATTGGGCTCATTCAATTAAATTGTTTGGGCTCAATTTGTATCACACATTGGGCTTGCATTTACATAACTATGCCACTTTTAATTAAAATAAGCATTAAGCTTGTTTAATAAATTACATGGACTAGTAATTAAATTAATTACACGGGCTACGAGGTAAACTTAATTAACCTAGTTTAACAACTCATTTGGATTTAAATTATAATCCAATTAGATTTGTTATTTATAAGTCCATTGGACTCCTTAATTAAATAACACTATTAATTGCAAATTCTTGGGTTTGTTTTAATAAAACCCTAACACATATTAATACAAGTACATTGGACTTGATTAAATTAATTCATTCATCAACCCTTATCATCAAATTGGGTTTATAATATAGTTAACCATACACAAACAATTATTCCCACATTGGGGTTATCTTTAATAATTCACTTGCTTCTTTTTTCTCATTATTCATACAAGTAATTAACTTGTTCATTATAAAACTTCTTAATTGCCATACAAGGCCAACATTCAAGCTTTGTGATTTCATCACATAAGCTTCTCTTGCAATATTTTTTCTTCTTTAGTTAATTAATTTAATTAACTAATTTAATACCTCTCATCATACAACTTAACACATACACACATACTTCACACCTCATATTTTCTTATGGATATAATTAAATAAAAAAAAAAATTGGGTTCGTAATTTTCTCGGTCATTACAACCCTGATACAAGGGGAGTAAAGTATAAAGTAAACATGATTTTATAGCGTGGTTGCGTCGCTAGATGTTATGTTGTGCACAATATAAAAGAACGATGGGCTGATCAACCAAAGTACACATCTAATTTGAATAGCAGTCTTATGACCGTACAACACATGAGTTCTTAACGAGTTCTTGGTCTTGTGACCGTACAACACATGAGTTACATGTTCCAGTTAATCACATAATGATCATGTTGTATTTCTTATGTTCATTCATTGAATTGTTCTTGTAAATGAACCAGGTCATTGTTTATGACTCAGGTTATTGTAAAAGACTCAGTTTATTGTAAACGATTCTTATTCATTGTAAATGATTTTTCATTCATCATTCCGAAATATCATGAAATCATTTGTTTATATACTTGTTGAGCTATTTTATGCTCACTTTTGCTTTTAAACATGATATTTCAGCTAAACCTGAGCAGGCCGAGGGGTCGGGTACAGACAAGGAAAAAGAAAAAGTCGACAAACAGTAGATGTACAGTGATAAAGTCATGTATATGTAAACATTATCTTTTTGTAATATGTCAGGTACAGATGTGTGTATGTATAAAGGTATGTAAAACCTGGGATAGTTATGTATCAATGTAAATTAAGTCTTATTATTTTATTCAGATTGAATAGATGTGATGACAGGGTAGAATAGTATCGTGAGCACCGAACTCGTGATTCAAGGGACCCAGATTTGGGGGCTTCACAGGTTGGTATCAGAGCTGATAGGTTATAACCCTTAGGTGGGAAAACCTTAGATATATGACCTTAAGGAATATAGTGAGACTCATTTAAAGTTCGAAGAGATGGAGAGTGGAAATTATTAAAGTTAAAAGTTTCACAATATGTGCTACGTGTTACGTGTTATGTGCAATGTGCTTTAAGAATACAGAAAAAAATTACGTTGAACTGAAACAGATGTTCTTGTGATTTTATAGTATGCCAGAGATTGGAGAATCTAGTCGGGCAATAGAAGAAGAGCCCAGAGATATTTAGATAGATGTGATGACCACTGTACCAGCTATGGTAATAGTACCAGCTGAAGACAGTGATCAAGAAGAGGATCCAGATGAGTTAAAAGGAGACTCGGATGGAGTATTGCCAGATAATGCATCTTCTGAGCAAAGAAAAGCTGACCGAGAATGGGTCATTGGCCTGATACAACAGAATAGTGAGTTTGTGGACAGAATTTTGGAATTAGAAACTCAAGCTGCTGAACGACAAACAGCTGTGGAACAAAATGAGAATGTGGTTCAAGTGTTAGTTAATAGAAACATAGAGTTGGGAGATAAGTTAAGGCAGGAGGAACAGAAGGTCTAAGAACTAAAAACTGAAAAAGAAACCTTGGAGGCAAAGCTGAGGAATGCAATTGTTGAGATAGCCAGGTACGAACATGCTGGGGCTAAAGTAGTAAGAAGAGTAAATCTGGCGGAGGAAGAAGTAAAGGCTAAAAAGGCCAAGATAGATAGCATGAATGTAAGAATAGAAGATATGAGCTATGTTTTTCGCACGGCATTTGGAAGGGCACAAGATAGAGTGCATTACTACCCGGTGGAGTATAACCAGGCCAGAGATACTTTGAGCATGTGAAAGATGATAGAATGTGTTTCACGTGTCAGTGTTGCAGTCATATAAACCAGACTACAAGCATGTCATCTCATATGAGCCGATTCAAGTGGAGAATGACTTATCGTATGAAGAAATTCCTATCCAGATATTAGATAGGAAGAAGCAGACCTTAAGAAATAAGATCATTCATTCTGTCAAAGTGTTATAGCAGAACCATAACTTCGAGGAGGCTACGTGGGAGCTAGAAAAAAAGATGAGGAGGAATTATCCTAATCTTTTTTAGTAACCTTATGTTTGTAATTCTGGGGACGAAATTCTTATAAGGGGGGAGAATGTAATGATTTGAAAATTACTTAAACACTGTGTATGCACTGTATTAAGCTATAAAAAGTATTTATGTGTAGTATTTGACGTGCTGTACTATAATTATGAGGTGTCAGTGAATATTTAAAGATTAAAAAAAATTGAATTTTTTTTCTCGAAAAACAGTATTCACGATAAAAATGCCTCTTTCGTTTTTATGAAATTTCACATTAACGATTAGCATTTATTTGCTAGTTAATAATGAAATTACTATTTTTAAATCCGATAATCGAAGAATGATTTATTCCTAATAAGACAAAATTAGGAAGCGATTAACGATTAAAACCCTAATCGAGCTGATTAGGTTAATTATTAAAATTATGGTTAACCTAATTGAGTTATAAACCCTAATTGAAATCCAAACCCTAGTTTTGGGATGATAAGGATTGTAGGGTATGTATAAAGTCTAATTGTGACACAATTAATATTAGGGCTAATATTGATATTAATTTAAATAGAAACCTAATATAAATTAATGTACGAATTAAATTAAAATTCTAATCAATAGTCCAATTAAATTAATTGCCTAGCAAGTCTAATTAGATTATGTGTTTATTAATGATGTATGTAATTAATAATCTGATCAAGCTAATTTCCTAGCCATTTGATTAATTAATGCAAGGCCCAAGTATTTAATTAAAATTGAGCCCAAATGAAATGTGACATAGGCCAAATGAAATTAATTAAATTAAGGTCCAAACATAGCAAATTAGATGTGTGTTGGTGATTATATATATATATATATATATATATATATATATATATATATATATATATATATATATTTTACCAACTCATTTTGGACATTAAATTAAAGGGGAAATAAAACAAATGTTGGACCATAGTAGCCCTCCATTTTCGGCAGCTAAAGGGGGCCTTTTGGGGCTGAATTGTAGCTTCATTTAATGGCTCAATGTGTTGGTAGAAGTAAGAAATAATTAGGGCTAATTGGCCTATTAGTTGATGGATGGGTGATGTGTGTATACTTACACCAAATGTAAGTATACCTATCATCTAATAACTATTAGTACACTTTCACTCTCTCACATTTGCTATCGTCTTATTCTATCATCCATTCATTTCTTCTAAGTTGCTTGAGAGAAAACTAAAGAGCAAAGGAGATAAAAGAGAGAAAGTAAGAGAAAGAAAGGAAAACCCTAGAGAAGCAAGATCAAGCAAAAAGGAAGATCATCTACATACTAAGATGAATCATCCATTGCTAGCAAAGTTCCTATCTAGAAGAAAGAAAGCAACAAAAAGGTTTAAAAGTATTTTAAACTTTAACTTTTCTTTAAACTATGTTCTAAATGTGTTTTAAGTGATTTTCTTGGTCAAAAAGGTGTTTTAATGGTAGAAAATCATTTTTAAAACTCTTGATGCTTAAAACCATGCTAGACTAGTATATCTAGAGTTTAATGGGTTTAACATGAGTTTTTGTATTCATTGATGTGGAAAAGTTTAACAAAATATGAAAGCGGTTTTCGCAGGAAAAACCCTAAATGGAGTAGTGGGTTCCCGGAATTACTGTTCACGTTCCGTAACTCATTTTTGCGATCCGTTAGTTTTGGGAGGTAGTTCTATCAGATAAGAAGAGATTTCAAGTAGAACAACTGAAAAATATTAAATGAGGGATTTATGATGATTTTTCTAGCAAAACAGTTTATGCCGGAAAATCTGTCGAAACGTTATTGCCCGAATTTTTCTTGTGGCTGTTTTGGCCATTTTTCTTGGTCCAAAAATTCTAGACATTTTATATGTGGTATTATATGGTAATAACCAGCCACTGTAAAAAAAATGAGCTCATTCCACCCTCGGATGAGTGAGTTATGACCTGACGTTTCTTTACGATTTAAAAGAAAGTTACAGTATAACTGAAAATCTTATGAACTTTTTACTGGAGATTTTCTATGGTGGAAGGAGGATTCCATAAAAATTTCAGCATTTTTGGATAAAAATTAGATTTTTAATAAATCTTGCAAATTTCGGACAGTTGGTTTTATGACAAATAGCAAATAAAGTTCAAAAATTAAAAGAAAATTATTTTGTATATAAAATTAAATACACTAAATATATCCAAGAGATAAAAAAATAATAAGTCAATTAATTATTTTTAATAAATATAATTAACTTAAGGAAAATAAGGATAATTGCATAAAATAATTATGTATCATTTAATTTTAATTAAATAATACATAAAAGTAATTATTTATTATTTATCTAATATTAAATAATAATTAAAGTAATTAAAAAGAATTAGATTCATTATTTATTATTTAAATGTTAAATAATGAATAAAGTAAAAGAATAAAGAAGTGAATAAAATAATTAAACAATTTAGTTTTAATTGTTTAAAGTTTTTAAATATTATTAAATGATTGAAATATTATTAAATTATAATATTAGTTTAGTTATTATTAAATAATTAATAATAATAGTAAATGATTAAATTATTAAATAATAATAATAAAGGATTAAATTATTATTAAATGACTAATAATAATAGTAACTCATTAAATTATTATTAAATGCTTAATAATAATAGTAAGTAATTAACTTATTATTAAATAATTAATAATAATAGCACCTCATTAAATTATTATTAAATGATTAATAATAATAGTGTAGACACCCAAATTTTGCACTTTTACACTAACTCTGATAGGGGGGAAAAATCGTCACTTAACCCGACATACGAAAAGAAAGGTGGACCCTAACACGAAACCCCCACAACGACTTACAGTCAAAGCTGTCACAACGAACAACGAGCGTCGGGTCACTTGAGGCAAGGCAAACAGCTGATCCAGAAGAACCTAATTTGATCACCAAAGACGACGAATGGCGACTACGCTTACGGTAGTCAGGGGCCAAGCACAAAGAGCAACTTCTATATCAAGTCACAACCTTCCGAGCAAGCCTCCCAGAAATATACAGCACGTCTCCCAGCGATTCCCAAATTACAAAATACAAGCCTTCCAGCGAGAAACAAACGACCGACATCAGTGGCACGAGAAAAGGAAGTCGGGCGGCCGCAAATGCATCTGCGGTTAATGACTTTTGGGAATTTTCATGGCTCGAGGAGACACACGACAGCCGAGACGGCAACTCAGACGGCGACAGCAGGCAGCCGCAGATGGATCTGCGGCTAGCCGCAGATGCACCTGCGGTTGCCTTCAGAACACTATACAGCGTCTAGTTTCTCATCCGAGGAAAAAAAGAGGGGAGGAAGAAAAAGAATGGTGGAAGGATAGGGAAAAGAGAGAGAGAGAGCTACGGGTTTGAGAGAAAAAGTGAGAGTTCTTCTGTGACGCCCCCAAATCTAGGCCTACATAGCCCAATTTGAGACGCCATAAAATACATAATCTTTAATAGAAATAGTTCATAGAACAGAAATGCAAAACTCAATAATACACAACTAAGTCTTCACTATTATTTTCACACTATATACAACATGTGAAGACTACAATAGCTATCACTCGGACCGTCACTCCATTCACCTGCTAGACCCGGCTACTCTCTCTTTTTCTGAAAAACAATGGAACAAAAGAAAGGGTGAGCTCAAATAGCCCAGTAAGAAATATCATGACTAAGATAACGACAAATAAATTATCATTAGCCTTCAACAGATGAGTTCTTAATTGAATATAATAGACAATAAACTTTGTATCAATAATAGCAGCGGAATGAGCAATCTATTAGAAGAATAATGCAGACTATAATATCTACTTGGTTCTCTTTTTAGGAAAAACATCATCAATTTATCATCTTAAACACCGCTGGTCATGATAATATAAATTTCCAGTTCCTGATTATAATCATGCCAGTCAATAGTTCATCTTTGCATTACGAGCCAAAGATATTCAAATATAACACCAACGGTAATGATTATACCAGTTTTCAGCCTTTGGTCATAATCATACCAACAACAGTTCATCTTTGCCCCAGGCCAAAGAGAATATTCACCACGTGCCCTAAAAGACACAATAATTTTATCGCCTTTATCCTATCAACTGTGCCCCAGGCCACAGATATTCACAACAACATGGTTCTTGATGATTAGAATAACAACCGTGATATAGATGATGAATCAGAAGAAACAGTATGATCAATAAATATCAAAAGTTTATGATTTTTCTTTGTGCAGATTCAAATAATGTCCAAATTGCCAACATGATGTGGACTAAAATTCAATAATGATATTTCAGATCCACAGTTCAGAATAACAGTTAAGGTTCAATAGAAAGATTTAGAAAAATAGGAAGGTTCAGTTGAAATGATATTAGATGAAGCGCAAACTATTAAAGAATATGTATTCATTTCAGGAACCTTTACCAACAAGAGACAAGTAAGAAATGAATACGAAGAGTAATTCACCAAACATGCGGTAGTCCGCGTAGTCAGGTTATTCCCACAAATTAATAAGGAATGACTACGAAAGGTTATTCACCAACAGGCGGTAATCCGCGCCGTAAGGTTATTCCCACAATTTAATATATGGAAATAAATACGAAAGGTTATTCACCAACAGGCGATAATCCGCGCCGTAAGGTTATTCCCACAATTTAATATATGGAAATAAATGGCACGTCTTATGAGTAAGAAAGAAACGATATTATTTTCGAGAATCAAATAATGATAATCCCTTACCATAGTAAGTTTGAATAATGGAAGATGAAAAAGATGGTATCCCTTACCTTAACACGTGACTAGATATGAACTCGTACACTTACAGCTCTTTACAAATACTCAAGATGACTTTAGCACACTCAAAGAGAACTTATACTAAGAAATATTTGGAGAGTGAAAGAAAGAATAAGCAAGGAAGTTTTTATGAAAAATCCTTAAGTTAAGGCTTCTATTTATAGCAAAAATTCTTATCAACACCAAGATTTCCTAATTTAATCCAAACCGTATATTTCAAGATAATGTTTAATCCATACCACTCATTTTATCTTTTAAGATTTCTTTAATCTAAACCATTCATTTAAAGATCATCTTTTAATCTATACCATTCAATTTATTTTATATATAAAACAACTAACTTTGAATAAATCAATTATCTTTATATATAAAAACAAACAACTTTATATAATTTATCATAATAAAAACAAATAACTTTATCAATTCAATTATTCAACAATAATTCACAATTATTCATTATTATGGCTAATTGTTGTAAATGCAGTGTAGTTGGCTTTTTGAGTTAGAAAAATAGGAAAATCAACCAATAATATAATACAACAGTTTAATCAATATCATAAAAGAGATAACAATAATGCTGAAAATAAATAAGAAAATAACACGTTACTGTGTAATGACAATTATTGATTCAGTAATGTGAATTATTGTGCATATGCTACTGTGACAATTCTCAGCTCAATAATATGAATTATTATGCATGTGACAATTATTGGTTCAATAAAGTCAATATAGTACAATAACCACTTTATCATTTAATAATATGAAACACTGTGCAATACCGTGTGCTACAGTGCAATACCGTGTGCTACTATGTAATACCGTGTGCTACTATGTAATATCGTATGTTACTATTCTTTTACTATCAGGTATTTTAACAGTTCAATATAATAATACCGTTGACTATATTTATTTAGAAAGGTTACGTATGTCGCTTTCTATATCCGACAATAAGTCGTTGTGGGGGTCCACCATTATTTTGTTATTTCGGCGCCGTCGTACGAATCGAATATTCCCCGACAAAACGAATATTCTCCGACCAAACGAATATTGTCTGACATAATAAAATTTGCACATAACATTCTTAACTTTTAACCTTATCAATTTAACCACCTACTGTTTCAGGAAAAAAAATATATATGAATAAAAATTAAATTTTGTATTTCATAAAATTCGGGGTCTTACATCTTCCGTCTTTTGTTCAATCTTTACACCATATATTGTATCCTATGTGATCTCCAAGTGTTAAAGTATTTATTTCATCATTTGAAATGCGAAAATTCGAGTTTATAGCGTTTGTGGTTTTAATTTAGCTAGATCTAGTTCTTATTTCATTTTATTGTTTAAGTTGTTATAGATCTAATATTTGTGCATTTGTTGGGTGGATCTACTGTAGATCCGAAGTGTTTGGTGCATTGCGATTTAAACATTTTGATTTTGTGTATTTTGAAGTTTGATCTGATGTAGTCGATATACGTTTTAGATCTTTGGATTAGGGACGGTTATGGAGGATTTATTGCGGATGAAATCTCCTCTTAACCTCTCGATGATATCCTTTTAGTTATTTTGTAACATACTTTTGGATGTAGCGATCGCGATGCGCTTTTATTTTAAAAATATAAATTTTGGGCCCTAAAACGATATCGATATCGAAAATCGAATTTAAGGCCCCATAATAGTGGAATATGTAATTGTGGGTGTTTGGGGATATTTAGATGGCTCACATGCCCATGACTAGCCCCGACATAATTTTGAATGCTTGATTTGATTTGCGACATGAAAAGTGATTTCAAAAAGTAAAACGATAAAGACCATCTAAAAGCAATCAAATTAGGGTATTAGAATCACGAGGCTTAAAATCGAGAGTCTTACTAAACGACGATTCCTATTTAACGAAAAGGCTGCAAACGTTTTTAAATATCATAAGAAATCGATTTTGTAAAAATAGATAAACATCGTTTCATTAAACTTTAGTGCATAGGGTTAAAGAGCTCCTAGAACTTGCCTTCATTTTATTTTACTCTACTGTCAAAAGGCAATGTATAGTCTCGATTCCTATATGACGAAAGTTTAAAAAACCCTTATTTTCTAAAACGACACCTAATAAAAAATCTCATCGCTTTCAAAATTAAAGTATATATCTATTATAAAGCAAAGCCTTTGCGTATGGGTCAAAAGACGTTCTAAAATGCTTTCCAGATAAAACACGTTTTCTACAGGAAAAATCGAAGCGGCTTTTTTAAGCAAAATTCACCACAACATTCATTTAAGCACACACGCACATACACACACATTTTAAGATTTTAAAATGATAGGAAAACATCAAAATTGCGGTAGCGGTGTTTTCACGGAAGTCGGGGGGTGCCTAACACCTTCCCCTCGCTTAAGCAAGCCCCCGAACTCTATGAATCTCGGTTCGCAGACCAATTAATTAGGTGTCACATATGAGCCATTACGATTACGAAAACTAAAAATCGGATGAGTTGGTACATCCATTTCAAAAATACCAACTGGCAACTCTGGTCAATTGGCTCATCATAAAATCGATCTTTCAAATCCCGTCGACATTCAAGCCGACCTTTTCCCAAAATAACCCTTTTATGAAACGAGACAAACAATAAAAGGGATTTCAAACTTGGAAAGAGGGACATAAAATCGACATATTTTTCTAAAAAAGAAAAAACCCGGCGTCGACAAATAGTAAGTAATTAAATTATTATTAAATGATTAATAATAATAATAATAAGTCATTAAATTATTATTAAATGATTAATAATAATATTAAGTAATTAAATTATTATTAAATAATTAATAATAATAGTAACTCATTATATTATTATTAAATGATTAATAATAATAGTAGGTAATCAATTAAGGTGTTATTAATTAATTAATAACACTTGTAAATAAGCTTGATATTAATAATATTATTTGATAAGTAAAATATTATCCAAGTGTGATAATATTGTCGTGTAAGCTATGTGTTGTTAAATAGATGATGATGTGCTTAAGTAGCAATCTGTATAATAGTAATATATGGATCTTTATGTGCTATACTAATTAAAAGATAAACCTATTTAATACTAGGTCTTTTGAGGGCTGTAATTTAAGTTGTGTGAGCTGTAATCAACAACTGAGACAAGTTTTCTAACTCAAACTCGAGCTATTATTTTTTAGCATGTCAATGGTTTAATTTATCGTTAATTGTCCTGTGTAAATGCAAGTATTTATATTCGCACGTTGGTGCATTTGAAATTTATGTTCTATCATTGAACAAGTAAATTATTTAAAGTTCTTTATTTCACGAACTGTTCAAGAATTGATCTACGCCATTTGTTTCGGTTAGACATATAAAGTAAAGATTTTTAAAAGTTATTCCAAACCAGTTGATTGGTGCGGAAGTCTTGTACTGAGAGAACAAACCCTTAATAGGGAATTATAAGTGTTATTATCCAATATGGTCATAGTTTAATGTTATGCATATACATGGTGTACAAGAAGCTGATCTCCTCGAGTACAAACTAATTTATAAAAGGATAAATCAAAAGGTTGATTCCTTGGAAATGTTCATGGTTGGTTGGACCACTCAGCAATAAACAATCATCTTTCATTCCTTCGTTTGAATTTTGATTATCTTTCAATTATTTCATCAATTTCTATAAAATGTTAAGCATTCTTTTTATTCGCAGTTATTCATGATATGTCTGTATTATTTTTTTTAAACTTCTTGAGCATATTAGTTGCTCACTCTTGCTATATATATCATGAACTAATTGCAGTTAGGCCTGAGCACCCCAAGAAGGACAAAGGCAAGGGCAAGCTTTAAGAATAGTTTAAATATTTCTATTTCTATTTTGTAAATCATGGAACCCTGTTTGTATTAATAAGATTGTCCTGATGTATTTTATTAAGGTTGAGATCTTAGGACTGTAGTAAACCTTTAAACAACTTATGTTTATTTATTCCGCATTTAGTAATATATGATGTTTAGAGGTGATATATGTATTTGATCATGAGCACTGAATATGAGGTTGAGATAACCCGAATTTGGGGGCATCACAGTTGCCCCACTAGAAAAGTATAAATCATCACTTAGGGTTGTCCCATTGAAAAATTATAAATAGTCACAAGGGATTGCCCCAATGAAAAATCGTAAAATCTTCACCAGGGGTTACCCCACTAGAAAATCATAAATCTTCACCAAGGGTTGCCCTACTAGAAAATCATAAATCGTTACCAGGGCTGACCCACTAAAAAATCATAAATTGCCACCAGGTGTTACCCTACTAGAAAATCATAAAATCGTCACCAGGGTTACTCCACTGGAAAATCATAAAATCATCAACGTGGATTGCCCCACTGGAAAATCATAAATCTTCACCAGGGGTTGCCCCATTAAAAAATTATAAATTCGTCACCAGGGTTTACCTCACTAGAAAATCATTAATCGTAACCCGAGGTTGGCCCACTAGAAAATCGTAAAATCATCACCAAGGGTTGCCCCACTAGAAATCGTAAAATTGTCACAAAGGGTTGCCCCATTGAAAAATCGTAAAGTGTCATCAAGGGTGGCCCTACTGGACTAGAAAATCATCGTTGTTCAACATCGGGTATCATCTCCGAGGGAGGTTATCATTGTATCGTTGCTGGATATCGCTACCGGATATCGTTTCTAGGGAAGTTTGTCATCATTCACCATCCAATATCGTCGTCGAGGGAGGTCGTCATTGTATTGTCGCCGAGAATCATTTTCAAGGAAGATCGACATCGTTGTAAGGTTTGAATGATCAAGGCATGCAAGTGTTATGCAAAGCTTTATGAAGTAAGACATGCAAAAGTTGAAAGTAGTTTGCCGTCAAGCTAATCACATTTGATGTCATACGCATATACTTTATAATCTTATTCAGCTTATTAATAAAAGTATCAAGGCATTTCTTTATTCATGATTAATTAGCTGAATTAATTAAATAGATAAACTCATAGTTTTGAGCAATACTTTTAGAACCATGATAATGATCATGCTAATGATATCTAAATTCAAGATAGCTCAAAACTAAAATTATTCCTATCATTTGATCACTAAAAAGGGGATTAGTAGATCCGGATAGATTAGTACATATTATGTTTGCTCTTACAAAGAGGATGATTGATCTCATAATCATTTGTGTAGAGATACTAAAACAAGTATGTAGGTGTTTATTAGAGAATAAGTTCACTGAATGTGATTCGCCCAAGGAACACCTAATGGAGTTTTACATTTCTGTCAACAAGAGTTTCTTATATAATAGTTGTACAGGTGATCCTTGGACTTAAGATCATCACAGTATCAGGGGCCTTGTCTGTAAATTTTAAAAACTTTAGGGGCCTATTTAGATATTTTTGAAACTTCAGGGGTCTTTGTGTAAATTTTTGAAACTTTAAGAGTCTGTTTACGAATTTATAAAACTTCATGGGCTTGTTGGCAAATTTTTGAAAATTCAGGGGCCTGTTTATAAATTTTTAAAACTTAAGGGGCAGTTTTGTAATTTTTAGCAGATTTTAAAATTCAAAAATAAATAGTTTATTTTTGGATGATTTTAAAAATCGCAAAATACAAAAATATAAGAAAAATAAATAGTTTATTTTTAAATAATTTTATAATTAAAATAAAATATTTATTTTAAACATGAAATTGGACTTAATGCAACTTTAAATTGCCCATTAAATGATACCGATATATATATATATATATATATATATATATATATATATATATATATATATATATATATATATATATATATAGAGAGAGAGAGAGAGAGAGAGAGAGAATGATTCATTTAATTCTTAAGATAAATATTATTTATTGATATATATGATAATAAATGGGATTGATTATGAACTATTGACCAATATGATTGGATTTATGTTATGTGGATGCATTAAATAAATGAGTTTTAATAAATGGGATCTGCGTACCTCATCTTTCTCTAATTTTCTATTATAAATTTTATCTCTCCTATATATTTCCCCTTGATTGTTGATCAATGTTTCTATTTAATCTAAATAGTTTGTAATAGGATTAGTTAGAATTATTTTGAAGAATTGGAGCTAAGAAGTAAAGAACGCATGAAGATCCGTTTGTATTAGAGCCCGAGTTAAATGTAATAGTTACATTAATGTATTTATTCTTGCACCCTAGTTTTGACCATTTGATTTATTTGGTGACTCAAATAAACCAAACTAGAATAAAAGTTCATAATTAATCAAAGTAGAATATAGTATTCTATATGTGCATGCTTATTTATATATATTATATATTATCTGTAACGCCCCGGGAATCCCCCCATCGATCATCGGGCGACCCCCGCGCATTATACGCTCGTCCTTCTCATAATATCCACAGCATTATATAATAAAATACTGCTAAAAACTCAACAAAATTAAAACTTTTACAATATTTTTATTCACTTTGATCATTTACCTCAGAATTGTAATCTTTACAATTTTTTATTATTACACCTCCAAATCATACACGATATGAATTCCTTCTATTACAAACATTATGAGTATCAAAACACTCAAGATACCCACTAACTATTGCATTAATAAATAATCATCATTTATCTGTTCAATTGGACTCATAACTACAATAATTGTTTAGACTTTCGGGTGAAAGTAATTCACATTCCTGTTTCTTGATTTTTAACCAAAATCTTCGGATATCTCGCACTTATCTAAAAGTGTTGGTTTTATAGTAAGAGTGAGCACGGTGTCTCAACAAGTCTAACAATTTAACATATAACACATAGTTCATACATCATGCGTGCTTAAAAATATATCCATGTATGACATCGTAAACATGTTTCTCTTGTCTCATGCATTGCGTTTATATTTATGCATCATGCTTCCCATAATTTGCATTTATATATGCTTCATACTAATCATGCAGTTCAACTTTATCAGTTAAACTAAATTCAATGATTTCATATTAATAATTTTCATCTCATGGATGCACAAAGGCACAATCAACTCATATTAACATATAACAACAAATTACCTTTAACATTAATGTACACATATAATAAGTGCACATATAACAGTATTTACACATAGCAACAAGTCCTGAAAAAACTTGCACGTATCAAGTTTGCAATAATATCACATAGTACTGGAAAACTCGCCCGATAAGCTTATTCGTCTTACGCTAGTTTTGCGTCTTTCGATCAACCTACAATTATGTATGAGATTGACATAATCATTAGTTACAATGACTATTAATTAGTCTCGATTTAAGACTCTAACTTCAATTTATTAATTTTTAAAATGTTTGACAAATGAACTTTTGACTTTCGGACCAAACCTTAGCTAAACCATGGTTTGGACATGTCGGGTTTGCTTCTCCAACTTTCACCAATACCATGCGTTCTTCATACAACCTATATTTAGTAAGTTGTCTAATAATTAGTTACTAATAGACTTTTTACCTTGGTTTAATTCAATTAAACTTTCTTTTATTTTACATAACTTAATGATTAGACATTTAATAATGTACCAAATATCTCAAAATATTATCTACATTTGATAATATACAACCACATTCAAATATTATTAACCATTTAATAATATTTTAATTTCTTACTAATATTATTAACCATTTAATAATATTTTAATCACTTACTAATATTATTAACCATTTAATAGTATTTTAATCTCTTACTAGTATTATTAACCATTTAATAATATTTTAATCACTTATTAATATTATTAACCATTTAACAATATTTTAATTATTTACTAATGTTATTAATCATTTAATAACTTTTTAATCACATACTAATATTATTAATCATTTAATAATATGTTAACATTCTTCAAACAATACAAATAGTTAACTTTTTAATTGTGTTAACCTTAATCTTTATTTTAAATATTTAGCTACCAATTAGTCACAAATAGACTCCATATATATATTGGTTTATAATACAAACACATTCATTTTACACTTATTTTAACTTAAATTTTCAAATAAAATTCAATTTGAACAACAAAAATATATTCTAGGCAGTGTGTTTTATTGTTGCGGCGGTAGGCCAAAAAAACAAAATCCTAATTTTCTGGACTGCCTAACCCTCAGTCACTCCGATAGCCATAAATTTCTCATTTCTTAACCTTTGTGAATGATTCAAGCGCTCATGCGTCCGTAACTTCTTCCTAATAACTTCTCTTTAGATCACACAACCAAATTCCAATCGTAATGGGACTGAAAATCGCTTACAAGGACAAAGTAAAAACTAGTTTCACAAATCCTTAATTCAATTTCATCAAACTTGATACCACAAGCATTATTTTACTAGACCATCATGTTTTATGCCTCTATAGTATTGTAATACATAATATACATCTTCAAAATATATTATACACTTGAGTTTCATAATTTTAGAAAATCATTATAGTATCTAAGTTTTTATTAACCAAAAATCAATCTTTTCATCACTTAGCTTTTTAGGCCAAACATGTGATCTACACACATTTTCACCAACATATAACATTAATAACTAGATCCTAGTCCAAACTCAAGGATCCTTAAAACATTTAGCCATATCAAGGCCTTTCTTTGAAGCTTAAGCTTATAACTAGGGTTTTTACCCAAAACATAACATAGTTTATATAAAAATTCATATGAGCTCACCAAGGCTCTATTTTTCATTTATACCAAAATAGTTTATTTATAAAACTTGTAGATCTAAGGTATTCACCCATGGATATTTAAAACATACTAACAAGATAAGTTATTTATTTGAAAAACCATTAATCAAAGCTAGGGTTTTCCTTAAACATAAATTGATCTTGGATTTATTGGCACAAAAATGTGATCTAACACATATTTACCACTAAATTCACCAACCAAATCTCCTTATATCATCGGGACCAACATGTTCCACCCTAAAACTCATAGATCATCCATCACAACCATAGATCTAACAAATATATAAGTTAAACTAAGGTTTTAAGGGATTAGAATACTTTTAACCTTATAGAGCTTCTTTTTCTTGCTTGGAGTGGTTAGGAACTTGCTAGAGCTCCTCCTCTTCTCCTCTTAATTATTAGATTCTCTTTCTCTCCCATGACTCCCAAGTTTTCTCTCTTCTTTTTCATTCTCTAGAGTTTTCTCTCTAGAGTATTCTCTAACTTTCTAAGTGAAGAAAGTTTCTACCAAATAAAATGACTAATTTCTCTCTTTCTCTTACTATTCTATTAGTGATATACATACACATTGTATATCTATCAATTTTACCAATACTTGCAATCCTCTCTCTTTTAAAACATGATCCACTAATTAGGAAAAATGACTAGCATTTGGGAGAGTTTTTGGGGAACTTGACATGCTAGCTTCTTAGCTCTCACACCACTTAACTAGTCTAGGGTTAATTTTTACTAACAAATAACCTAAGGTTATCACACTTACCCAACATTAGTTAGGTATCATCTTTTCTAACTCCTTTCACCAATTAACTCTAGTAAGACTACTTTCCACCCATAGTATTACCTAGGGTTTATTTACTAACTCTCATTTGGTTAATTCTCTACATTATATATATGTGAATATCTCTCCCATCAATTAACTCAGGTAGAGTCAATTCTCTACACTCAAGTGACCTATGTTACTTACACGTTGATTATTTACATATAGATTTACATATATACATAATCACCAACCCAAGTTACAACTAGACTCTCCTAGTGTTACCAAACTAACCCAACTTTGGTTAAGTCTCTACAAACAAGATCCATAAATTTGGGAATGTTATCTTGCATTGGAGGAATTTATGTGTTTATACAATCTAGGAAATGCTTGGAGCATTGTGCACTTCTAGCTATTTTCCCTCCTAATTTTCCAATACTTAACCCAAGTGAGGTTAACTTCCTACCATTTAAACCACACAATGGTTAACTCTCATCAATTCACCAAAAATGTTTGGGCTTCACTTTGGACTCTCCAATTAATTCTATTTGGGCTTCTCATTAAATTGTTTGGGCTTAACAATATTAATTATCATTAGGCTACCAACAACAATTAATTAGGCTCATAATTTATTTCAAGTTGGACTACTAATTAATTCATGATATCTATCAACACTTGAGCCATCATTTAATTTACATTAGGCCAACTAATAAAATTTACAACAAATTGGCCGTAAACATTAAATGAATTAGGGTTTGGGCCAATTAAATCAAATTTCACCCCAAGGGTAAATTTATCATTACATCTCACCAACCAAGGATAAAATGGTATATAGGTGATTATTAGGACATCCTAGTCATTACTAAATACTTTATGGCAAAATTGTCATCTCTTATTTTCTCTAGACTTTCCTTTTATGAAAATTTTCTATTTATTGAAAGTTTATTCCTCGTATTTCATTCCATATTCGGAATTAGTGATTTTATATTTACACGTCGTATAAATATTTGGCTCTTAATATTTCACAAAATATTCATATTAACCGACTTTAGGTTTTAATTCTCATAGTTTATGATTACTCACATTTAATTTCTAATACATAAATTAGGTTAAATGTTTACTCATTCATCTACATTCTCATTTTCTCCAATCTAGATTTTGAACCTTAATCTTTAATCGTGTTTGATTCTGTTTTCGAACCTCATATATATATATCTGGGATATTACATTATCAAACATGTTTCGCATATTAATTAATATGGCTATATATATATGTGTGTGTGTGTGTGTGTGTGTGTGTGAGCGCGCACACGCGCGCTAAACAAGTTAAGACAATTAATATTAACAAGACACTTATGATGTAGAATAAATATTATTTATAAAATGAATTAAAGGAGTTTAATTCAATTAAATAAAATTAGAATGGTTCTAATTTATTTATTCTACTACTCATAATATTAAGTTGTAACGTTCATAGATATTTATTAAAAATATCTAACGTCGCCTTCTAGCATGGTAAAATAATAGAGTATCAAATAATCATTATAAGTTTGTTGTGTCACACAAGGCTTATATTAATATTTTAAGATGTTATTTTATCACATTTTATGCTTATAAAAAAATTAGACAATATTGTTTTGTTATGTCACACAAGGACAGTGTTTTTCTCTTCACTTATATGGAAGTGCTAGGTCAGACTTAACTTAGATAATTTTGATTTGGATGTGTCAAACATGATCATAATAATCCAAGAGACAAATAAAATGAGTTACATGTTGATGTAATTGATAAAGAATTGTTTACCCATTTATTTATATATAATTTGTTGTGTCACAAAAGGCTATATACATTTAAAATAAGATCCTTATTCTCACTAACAAATCTTTAACTAGATTTGTCGAACTATATACAGAGGGTAATATAATTTGATGAAAATAGTGGGAGACGCCATTTTAAATAAAGACCTAATTAACTTGATGATTAAAAAAATGAATACATGTTAATGTTGTTATTAATTCACTTAAATAATATTGTTATGTTTAATTCACTAACACTGCATAACATATTGGATGTTAACAATTAATCGAACCGAATTGTTCGGATTGATTAAACAAATTTGAGAATAGTTTTCAATGCTGAAAAGCTAACAAATGTCCTTAATTTGTCTATCGCTACAAAAGTTACAAACTAAGCCTCTGATGAAGAGGTTGATATTTTAAGAAATGACAAAATGATGCAAAGTTGGCTCAATGCATCTTGTTTGCATCTATAAGTATTGAGTTACAGCGTCAACACGAGAAAATGGATACACCTATTATATTGTTGCACATTCAATAGTTGTATGGAGAGCAAAGTGGATCAACTAGATATAAGATATCTAAGGAGATCTTTCAATCCATAATAACCAATGACACTACAGTATAGACACATATCCTAAAGATAATCAGTTGGATTGATAAATTGGGATAACTGAGTTTTGTCAAATATGGAGAGTTAAGTCAAGATTCGATCTTGCAATCACTCACTGACTCCTATTCATAATTAGTTGTGAACTTCAACATTAATAAGCTAGATGTCAATTTAACTGATTTGCTTAATATGTTGAATATTTTTTAGAGTCAATTTCCTTTCAAGAAAAACCAAGTCTTACTAGTAGATAAATCTTCTAAGCAGAAGAAGATGGCCAAAGGTGTTTATGAGAAGTCAGAAAAAATATAAGGCAATAAAAAGATTAACCAAATGACATAAATAAAAGTGATCCCGAAGGCAAAAGTGTTTGCTTTCATTGTGACAAGCTGAGACACTAGAAGAACAACTGCAAGAGAGTTGTAGTACCTAAGTAGAAGAAGCTTATACTCCATATATAGATTTGTTTATAATGAAATAGAACTTTCTATAAGTCAAGTTCTACTTAGGTATTAGATAACAGCTGGTGGTCTCAAATATGCAAGCCGTTGCAGAGACTAGGCAGAAGTAAAAGGTTGGACTAAAGATAAGTAATCATGTGCATAGGGAATGGAGCAAAATGTTGTTGCATTAACCAGAGGAACTTACAGCTTAGCATAGCCTACGAGCAAGTTTATTAAGTTAGTAAGTTGTTACTGTGTTGATTACTTGATGGAATTTGTAAACTTGACTTACATGAAAAATATTTTAAATTAAACAAACTAAAAGCAAATAGATGATATAAATTATACATTCATGCAACACTGTTAACTCAGTCATATTAATGAAACAAGATTAAACAAGTTATATAAAGATAGGCTTTTAGAGCCTTTTGATTATGAATCAAATACAACTTATGAATCTTGTATCATGGACAATATGATAAAATCTTCATTTAGTGGACATTGAGAGAGAGTTACAGAGTTATTAGAGATGGTACACACAGTTGTGTGGGAGACCTATGACAACATTTACAATAGGAAAAAGAGAGAGAAAGAAAGAGCTAAAAAATTCTAGAGAGAGAAGTTTCAAAAATACGTTAAAAAAATTGAGAGAAAAAAGAGAAAAATACAATTAAATCTTCACTTATTCATTTCTTCTTCATCATTCAATCAATCAAAATGGGTGAGAACGCCACTTCAAGTCATGGAATTCAATTCCCATCCTCAAGCTAGTAAGGTCCAACTTTAACCTTCCTAAATTTAGTTGGATCATATAGATTACTAATTACTATTTCGATATCAATCTTTATTTCTCAATTAATATATGAATTGGGTATTATTTTGAATCATGTGAAAATCTATTGAATTACTTGCGTAATTGATTTTGAGTTACAAATTATGAAAATCCTAGGTGAATCTAAGATTTGTGGGTCCATGCCCATGAAAATTAGACTTAGCTCATGATGGATCTAGAAATTAGATTCATATAATTGTTTGAATTTTGAATTAATTTATTGACTGTGAACTTAGGAAAAAGTCCAAACTACTTAATTTACATTTAGGAGAATTAGGACCCTCTTCTAATTATGGACTTTTAATTAAATTGTATCATTGATTTAATGTGAATTTGTGAAAATTATGAGCTTATAAGAAAACCTAAGGCCTCTAAATTCATATTTGGAGGAATTAAGAGCTTCCTCCTATAATGGACATTTAAAATTGGATTTGTACATAACTATTAGTGCTTGTAATTTATTTATGCGACTTAAAATTATTTAGGTTGCTTTTATCTCTCAAGATAGAGTTTAAGGCCCAAAATAGTGAAAATTAGTATAATTTGGTAATGGGTCCAATGTAATAGTTGTCATACCCTAAGTTGAACCCTAACCCATTTACTCACTTTAGGTAACCAAAAAATAATTTTCAAAAATTAAAGCCTTTCTAAAATAAAGAAATTCAAAGGTTAAAAACTAAATGCTTGGAAAAGGGACTTTTAATAAAAACATAAAATTACTTTTAAAACACGTTTTTGAAAAATTACTTTTGATAAAACATAAAAACATACTTGAAAACACACTTTAAAAATCACTTTGAAAAATACATTTTTACCTTAAAAAATACATTTTTGAAAATACTCTTAAAAACCACTTTTGAATGCACATTTTGAAACTCGTGAACTTTTGTAGATACACCTTCACGAGTTTAGAAAATCGAATTCTCACATCTTTTAAAATATATACGAGTTTAGAAATCAAACTCACGAACTTTTGTGGATACACCTTCATGAGTTTAGAAATTAAACTCCTCACGTCTTTGAAAATAATAGTTGCAAGTTTAGAAAGCAAACTCATGAACCATTGTGGTTTCAAGCTTAGAAACCAACTCACGAACCTTAACAAACACATACACATACGAGTTTAGAAGTCAAACTCACAAATCATTGTAGACATATATACATACACGAGTTTAAAAATCAAACTCCTAAATCTATTAAAACACACAAACACGAGTTTAAAAACAAAACTGATCACCAAAATCAAAAGCCCCTTCCTAGCCAAATTGAACCTTAACTAGGATAAAAATGAACTCACTCACAATGAATGACATCAAACACACACACACACACACACACACACACACACACACACACACTATGAAATGACATAAAACCCCCAGACATGGAACACTTAGAACTCACAATAAGGCAACTCCTTCACAACTTGAGAAAAGATTAGAAAAGTAGTAATCGTGTTTCACGGAAGTCAGGGGGTGCCTAACACCTTCCATATGCTTAAGCAATCCTACGAACTTTTTGAATCTCGATTGCGAATCAATGCAATGGAGTCACATCGCGGGATGTCTATCTTTTGAAAATTTTAAAACTCGAATGAGTTGATACATCTATATAAACTCATACTAACTGGCAACTCTGTTACATTGACCCATATCTAAAATCAATATTTCTTAACCCGTTGATAAAAGAGTCGTTTTCCAAATATCTCACCTACCACGCTAAATTAAAGAAAAATAAGAGTGTGTTTGGAAGTTTGAAAAATATTTTTTTGACATCGACAGTAAGATAATATTGTAATTTATAAATATTATTATGATTAGTTAATATTTAAATCTTTTGTAATTTTTAGATTTTTTATATTTAAGTTTTATTTATTTTATAAAAACTTTAATTAAAATTTACTCATACTAAAAGAAAATTCTAGTTCTGCCCCTACTTAAGCTGCTTACAAGTCTACACATAAAAGTATAATTTTACCTCAGACAATCGCACCAAGATCAAGCACATAGTAGTAGTCATGCATAATAGGTCGGCCTGACCTGGTTCGGCCTGAGCCTGTCAGGCCTTGGTCGTTGACCTAGCCGGCCCGAGCCTTTCACTTTCAGCATACAAGCTAGGTCAGACCGGGCTTGGCTCTTGAAAAGGGGTTCTGCTAAGACCTTGGGTCAGGCCAGGCAAGTCCAATCCGGTCCATTAAATATTTTTTAGTAATTTTAAATATTATAAAAATACCAATTAAAATTTTAAACTTAATTGATGTATTAATTAAAAGTAATGTATTACAACTTACAAATTATAATAATGAATAAAAATATTGTACAATTTTAAAGATATTGTATTATTTTATACTATCATTAATAACAATTTTTTTATTTTATGAAAAATATTTTTTTTATTATTATTATTATTTTACAAATGACTTTTTAGTTTTTACGCTAAGTATTTATTAAAATAAAAATACAATAAAAGGTCTATAAAAAATATAGATTGCTAGTTAAGTAAAAAAAATCTTTATACATTATACTACCCAATGTATTTTCATGAATTTCTTTATTCGTATATAAACAAACATACGTGAATAAACGTATTGAAAAACGTAAATTTTATTTAGTTTATTGAATGAGTTGTCATAAAGAGAAAATTTTTGTCTACAATAGAAAATTTGAAATAGTCAAGAAAAAAAAAATGACAAGTTGGATCGGATTTTAGGTGAATCAGACGGAATTTAAGAAGAAAAAAAATATGACATGTTTATAATTTTTAAGTCAGATTGAATTAAGGTCGAGTCGGATGCTATTTGTACACCATTAGATAGTAATACAATTTTACCGGAGAACAAGATCTAGAAGATTGATGATAGGGGCCCTCTACCATACCAAATATTCAATGAAGAGATATAATGAAGTCATCTTCCTCATATCCTTGACTTTGTATGTACACATTTCATTTATGATTTATGTGTTACGCGGCTGACATAACAACTGCCCACGTTTGGCCTATTTTGTATTGAGCGTGGATTGTTAGACATCTGTATATTGCTGCCTCAACAATTATAATTTGACAAAATAGAGTCACTATAAAGTCAAACCTAAGTTTATTGCTTACTACTATTATTTTTTTTTAAATTAATTAATATAATTTTATTTGACTTTTTAGCTTAAGTACCTAAGTTAAGTTAATGTCCTGTAAATTGCAAGTGACCCATAATAATTTCAAATTTGCCAACCGCCGTAAGTTACTCACAATTTCTAGGCTCATTTATTATCGCTTCTTGTATTGTGCGGGTGATTTCTGTTAATATTATTAATTTAAAAATACATAATTTAATTTAAAGAATAAAATTACTAAATTATTAAATTTAACCGAACATAAAAAAAATTATCATAAAAGTCGAAGAAAAATACCTGATAAAACAATGGGATGACCTCGGTTGCATGTAACACCAATCAGGTGAACCACGCCTAAGATTTAATTTTATTTTTATACAAGTTAACGAACACATAAGGTCACACCATGATCATGTTATATCTCAATTATTACAATCTCACCCTCTATGATCGTTTTTAGCCTCAAAATAGAAATACAAGTAATGAAGAAAGAAATTTTTGCTCTATAATAAAATTAAAAGAAATAAAATTCGGATTATTTTATTCTACTTCTTAAAAAGAAAGGAACTTAAATTAAACGGAATTGATATTTCACATATATTTTTAATATTTTTACATCGTATTCTCTCATATAAGAATAAAGTGAATTCTACTTTTGATGTGAAAGTGAATCATATAAAATATCAAAAACATATGTAAAAATACTGTTCTCCTAAATCAAAATACTTGATAGCAAGACTATATATTTATACAAAAAATTTATCTCGAGTCGACACAATTGATTTGTAGATAGTCAAGTGAAATTTAATCTATGAAATAATTTGACATATGAAAAACATCATTGTGGTATTATTTGAAGGAAAATGATATATTTTATAATTTTATTTATTAATTTTTATTGTCAATTATGTAGATAGCTACGTTAGTAATATTTTAACTAATATACGTTTCATAATAAGTCAACTTTATAATTTTATCAAATCCTATATATATTAATACACTCGCAAACTTAAGCCAACAAAAAATCTTTGTAAGATATAACGATATTTTAACTATGATCCTTAAGCTATATTTCTTATTTTTAAGAAGAAAATTAATATTTTTATAAAATTTTTAATATTTTTATATTAAAAATATTGTTATAAATTTAAAACGATAATTTTAATCATTATTATAAATCTATAATAATAATTTACATATATAAATATCAAAAAATAACGCAGAATTAACGCTTCCCTTTTAAGAACTCACAAAGAAGGTGCTACCTGAAATTTTTTGAAGCTTGTTGCGTGGTAGCATAATATGTACTGCAAACAAAAGCTCCCCGTTCAAACTGTACTTTATTACGACCTTACGTCTTGCTCTTAAATAAGCAATCCTTCTTTCTCTTTCTGCCTTTCGCTTTCACACACCTTCCAATTCTCTCACGTATCCACAATTTTTAGCTTTTAATTTATTCTTTTTCTCTCTGTCAATGGAGTTTATGGTTGGTAAACTACTGAACTCCAGCTGCCTAGTAATAATAAATATTGAATTTATTCTCTTATTTATTCATCATCACGGGCTGCTCGTTTCCCACTTGGATTCTCTTCTTGAATTTGGATTCTGGGTTTTTCTTAAATCCCCCATTTCATGCAAGTTCTTGAAGATTAGATTTCAGAAGGCAACTATTCTTCTTCTTCTTCTTCTTCTTCTTCTTTTTTATTCCTTTTTTTATTTTCCTTTTCTTGTCTTTTATTCCCCTCTTATTTTGAGTGTAAATTTACTAGCTCATTTATGGGGAAAATGAACATTGTTGTGATTTATATGGGGGTTTTAAACAAGTTTATTTAATTAAGCTGTGTATGCATGTCAAATTTAGAAGCAAAATTAAGTTTTTGTTATGCCATGGCATATGATTTGTTATTGAGATTTCATAATTTCTTGTTCTTATAATATGCTTTTCTTTAACCCAAGTCTAAGTATCATAATACTGTTGAAAAAGATGATGGGCTGTACATAATTAGCCACATATTTGAAATGAGTTTCATGTAGGCTTCTGAAAATCACTGGGAAATTTTAGGAACCATATGTCAAATTTATATGTTTGAAAGGCAAATGTTTTCCAAAACTAAAACATTACATTTTATTAACCCAATGCTGAATTTAATGATTCAAGGTTCATTAAGTGACTGTTTGGTGATTTCTTTGTGCTGTCTATCAAAATTTAGGCTGTTTTATTAAGGTTTTTCTTCTTGTAAATTTAGTATTTGGTTGTATTTCTTTGCTACTTCCTTGATTTTTTGTTGGGCATTTATATTGCATAAATTTAGTAATATATATATATATTTTTTCGTTTGATGACATTGTTTCTAGTTAATTTACCAATTTGCAAGTGCTCCTCATATTTGTGAAGTGACAGTAGTGGCATGTAGGATTCTCCTCAAGCCTAATTATACTCGTTTTCTTCTTCATAATTTCATGAATGTGAATTTGCATTGATAAATTTTTTTTTGGCAGTTTTGGGCCTATGAAGTGTTTTTCATTCACCAATGGAGATAAAAGTGATGAACAGAAGACTACAAAGTCTTCAGTTCGCTCATCAACGTCGGTTTCATCTTACCGTGAGTTAAGGAAATCTGGTTCTGAGTTCAATTCACTTGACCTCTCGGATATAAGCATCGAGTCATCTTCTAGGATATCATTTAAAAGCTTATCACAGAGGCCAAGTAATCTCAGAGTCTTTGCAGTCTCTGAGCTCAAGACGGCCACAAGAAATTTCAGCCGTTCTCTCATGATTGGAGAAGGTGGATTTGGGGGTGTATATAGGGGTGTGGTGCCAGATGCAGAAAATTCAAGTAAAAAAATTGACATTGCGGTTAAGCAACTCAGCAAAAGAGGGTTGCAGGCAAGTTTTATTTTTAGATTTGAGAGAGACCATAATTTGATTATGAATTTTCCTTACTATACAAGTATTGGTAGACTAATAGTGAATTAATGAGATATTAGAAATTCTATTTATCTAATCGGAAACTAAAGCAAGTTAGCTGATGGAACATGTTTATTTAATTTGGAACCTTGACAGTAATTTAATCTACGGATTTTACATTATAGTCATGAATGATTTAACATGGATTATGCCTGGTGAATGGCCTACTAGTTTTGTGAATTATCATTTTCCTTTGATCACCTAGGAGTCTCACGCTAAATCTATATGAAGCTTTATTTTTTTGAAATTTTGTTCAGCATTTCAAGTCTTTCCTAGCCATTTCTATTAATAATATAGTTATGGAATCTTTTTTGCTGTTTTATCTATACCCTAATTGTTGATCACGCAGATCTGATTGGTAGATGGTGCTGTAAATTATTATTTTCTTTCTAGCTATTCATTTTCTTTAGCTTCGTATGCGAGATCTTCTGCAACTATTACTATTCTCTATCTTCTTATAAATCTCTAGGTTCCTCTGGCCGGAAACTCATGCCCACAATTAATGTACTTTAGGTTCTCTTACTTTTCATAGGGATTCATTACGATGTCATCATTTATTAAAGTA
Source organism: Hedera helix (assembly GCA_947179155.2). Lineage (NCBI taxonomy): Eukaryota > Viridiplantae > Streptophyta > Magnoliopsida > Apiales > Araliaceae > Hedera > Hedera helix. Next base: position 30,435,168 of record OX359271.1, on the reverse strand, counting down.
CATATTATTTAAGCCACAAGTAGGATCAATAGCACTTATCTTTATATTTACATTTCGTCTCATGAGTACCTCAAGTATTATTTTCAATAGGTAGGAGGATAGGTAGTCAAAAGGCTGAAGATTGAGCATCAGCATTAGCTTGCCGATCTATGAGACCATTTGGTTTTCAGTTACTCTAAACTTATTAAAAATGATTATTTCTATTGATTTCAGGAACTTACAAATCACATTTCTCGTGTTTAAATAACCAGATACCGTCTCTTTCCATAATACTCTGTTGTGCATCATGTCTTTGATTCCTTTCTTGTAAGTTGTAACCTTCTCGTTTCCTTGCGAAGCATGAAAGTCCTTAATTTGGTCCCATTAATTATTTTGTAGGGGCACAAGGAATGGGTAACAGAAGTTAATGTCCTTGGGATTGTTGAACATGAAAATCTTGTCAAGCTTGTTGGCTACTGTGCTGAGGATAATGAGAGAGGGATTGAACGCCTTTTAGTCTATGAATATATGCCCAACAGAAGTGTGCTAGATCATTTATCAAGTCGATGTCAGACCCCTCTCCCATGGGTTACGAGACTGAAAATAGCCCAGGATGCTGCTCAAGGCTTAGCTTACCTCCATGAAGGAATGGATTTTCAGGTACTTCTTTTTGTTTTCTGTCTTTCAATCATATAATTATTATATAATTTTCATGCTAATAACAAATTTAGTATAGTTCATGTAAAATTTTCTTATGGCTGATGAGGAAGACTAAAATACTGCAGAAGGCAGAGTCAATGCAATTTTTAAATTGTTTTTTTTTTAAAATAAATTAGGTATGTAACTAATCAACAAATATAGAAAATGAATGCTGAAGGCAGTATTGGGATTAAAATCCGGTTTTGGGCTCATAAGAAAGCAAATGAAAGGGAGTGGGCAAAATAAAAGGCGGGGGTGTGGGGGTTGGTTGGGGGACTTATATGCTACTTCTCAGCCTTGTTAGCATTCTAAGGTCTTGAAAGGTCAGATTTCAAGCTGTAGAGTTTTTAGAAATTCATTTCTTGCTTAAACATTGTAGAATATAGCCCTTAACGGTTGTGTGGTCAAAGTGAAATTTCTTACTGAGTGGCCAGAATTATCCTATATTTCTTAAGAATGACTTGTGGTTTGATCCCCATACTTGCGGGCAAACATAGCTTTCAAAAAAAAAAAGAGGACAAAAAAGAAGAAGACTGACTTGTGGTTGGTTTGTCGGCAACTAGCATTGTATTTCTTTGTGCATGTATTTTCAACCAAAATAGAAAAGAAAAGGAAAAAATCTCAGGCAGTTCTCAGACTTTTTAAAGTTTCTTGGATTATTTTTCTAAAAGCTACATTCATTATGTTGCTGCAGATTATCTTCAGAGACTTCAAATCTTCAAACATTCTCTTGGACGACAAGTGGAATGCAAAGCTTTCAGATTTTGGATTTGCCAGGCTGGGCCCTTCGGATGGATTAAGCCATGTCTCAACAGCGGTATGCATAGATCACATTACCTGCCTTTCAGTTAACCCTAAACTTTATTGTTTAATATCCAGTCAGAATTTGAGCAAGTACTGCAGATACAAAGATGCTTATACATCCTTCACAAATTCTGTTTCCACATGTTAGCAGTTTTCCCAACTTCTTTATGTTATTTTTATGAGATTTTTTCCCTAGGATTTTATATGAAAAACAAGTTTTTGGAGTATTAATTTTAGCAAGCATCATTCCAGAAATTGCCAGAAAATCTGGTCACATAAAATACTCCAGGCTATAGAGGTTACTTGTCACCATTACAAATATCTGCCTAACTAATGGCCCATAAAGGTTAACTGGCTGGTATGAAAGACATCGAACTAAAAAAAATTGACAAGAAAAGAATAAAATCGCTGAAGTATCAAATTTTTTTATGATTATATTTAATTTTTCATGTTCCATCCCTACTTTTTGAAAAGGATTACAGAACGCTTTGATGTAACTTTTTTAAAAGAAAATTTGATTGATTTTAGAAGATCATGTTAATCACACTGAAGTATTTTATCAAAAATATGTATCTGTTTACATTGAAACAGGTGGTTGGAACTGTGGGATACGCGGCACCAGAATACATTCAAACTGGACGCCTCACAGCCAAAAGCGACGTGTGGAGCTATGGGATCTTCCTCTATGAGCTCATAACAGGCAGGCGACCACTGGATATGAACCGACCAAGGAGTGAGCAAAAGCTCTTGGAGTGGGTGCGGCAACACCTCGCTGACATGAAGAAGTTTCAACTGATTTTGGACCCTCGATTAAATGGGAAATATTCCCTCAAGTCTGCTCAAAGGCTAGCAGCAATAGCCAACAGGTGCTTATTGCGAAAGCCAAAAACACGCCCCAAAATGAGTGAAGTATTGGAGATGGTGAACCAAGTTTTAGAGGCAAACGACACCGAGAATCCTCAAGATGCAGTTAGAATCTTTGTTCTGAAAGATGCTTATGAAAAATCGTTAAAAGAAGATTTGAGAAAAAGGTTTGTGGATCTTATAGTTGGAGAAAACAGATCGTTGGTTTGGCGAACATGGCGGCCTAAGCTTGTGAGGACAATGTAGAGTGAAAAAACTGTTAGAAGAGTAGACTGAGATTTTCCTGGTGAAGAAGCTTATGCAGTAAGGCAGCTTCTTTTTGAACTGAGGTGAACCTATTTTGTCAGGTGTATGCAATGGAGTTTTTTCACTTCAATGTTCACTCTCATCTTTGTCTAACTGAACAATTTTTTTCTTTGGGAAAAGGCTATGTTAATTTGCAATTATGTCGTATGTGATTAGAATATTTGCATTAATATGTACTAGTTTTATATCTTTAAGCACTTTTTTTATCCTTAAATTAGTTGTAAAATGGCAATTCGTGAGTTTTTGTTTGTTTCTAGTCATTTATAATGGACTGTAAGGCGACGTTAAATAGTAGTGCTTCTGGTTGAGGTATTAAATGACTTAGAAGTAAAAGTATAATATATGAATTGTCATGCACTAATTAATCCAAAAATAAAGAAATGATTAAAATTATCATATTTTAACAATATTTTAACAATATAAATAAGTATAAATTGTATTCAGATGCGTCTCTATTGCTTATCAAAAGGGAAAGAAGTTCGCTACTCCCTTCATCTGAAAATGGGAAGTCCCATTTCCCATTTTTGTGTCCCAAAATGTTAGTCTTCCAAAATTGGCCTTACTAAACGGTTTAAACCAACTTATATTTTACTACTAGTGTTGTCATTTTGTTTCAATCCCGAGTCATGAGTTATTTTGTATAGTATCCGTTCTAAAATATAAGATTATTATTTATTTTTTAAATTTAAACTCAAAATTCAGGGATTTCTTTAATATTAGTTAATACAATAATTAATATTATAAACTATCTAACAATATTACTAACTGCAAGATTTATTATTTTATGATTTTCATAATGCATCATCTCACCTTTGTAGTTGAAAATGTATGAAATTAACTTGCAAAAGTGATGTTATAATTTGAAACCTAACAATTTACATCCTACTAGCTAGTAACATCGTTCGAATTAGGAATGAGGTCCCTATCCTTGTGAACCTCATGGTCCAATGGGGCATTGAACATCAACTCTCTCATCCACAATGGTTGTAGTGGACTAATAAACATAGGCATGAAGTGAAAAGATTGCTCATTCACCAAATTCAAGTAGGGCTTGTAGTTGTTTTAGCTAGTAAAACCACCTTTATGAGTTTCCCTATAAATCTCAATAAAGAAATATCTGCAGCAATTAAAGATATATGGACCTGGTGAGATGAAAGAGTTCAAGCCCATGCTCCAAAAGATACGGCAAAGGGCCGACAGGAGCATTTGATGGCACTAAAAATACCCGTTCTCTTCCATTGCATATGAAAATAGGGTTCTAATTCACTAAACCAAGTTACCCGGTCGACATGTAATTAGGAGAGTGTTAATATTAGGAGAGTGAATTAACACGACATGAATATGATATACAATAATAAGGTTAGTGTTGAATATAAGTGATTTTTATATTATAAATAGGTCAACACATTAAATAAAAAATTTTAATGGATCAGACACGTTTTATCAATGACTTGACATATTTAATTCGAATAGACACATATATTTAACATAAATAAAAAAGGGGGACGATCCATAGACACTTGCTATGAATAAAAAGTAAGCATGCACCATCTTAAGCATCCATTATTACATTGAACATATGGGATTAAAAAAATAAACCACTGTCCGCTAGACATTCTAGCAGACACACACATTAGTATTAAATTGTTCACTATGTTGCCCCTTCCATCAACATCAGTTGACATAGTGTAAACGAATTTTGGATAATAATGTGCATCATATGATAGAATTTCTAGCGGACTCAGTTTAGATATTGAATAAATAATATTATATATCAACCACTATAAATTTTATAATAATATTTTATTAAATTAATTAATTAAATAATTAATAAATTCTAAACTCTAATTAGTGAACCATAAACCCTAATTAGTGAACTTTAAATCCTAGTTAATGAACGCTAAATCATATTGAATAAACCTTAAACCCTAGTAAATAAACCCTAAACTCTAGTTAGTCAAACCCAAGTTAGGGCTTAGGGTTTATGATTCATTAATTAAGGTTTAGGATTCACTAACTAAGGTTTAGGCTTTATTAATTAAGATTTAGAGTTTATTAACTAGGGTTTATGATTTATTAATTATTTAGTTTATTTATTTAATATAATACTATTATATAATATTGAAGTTCATGGTCTTATACTAATCCGCTATAACAACTAACAGACGTATCCTCTATTCCTACGCCTGTATCTTCCATTACAGGTTATAAAGGGTAGTTATGAGGGGTAACATGGTCACATTAATTTGATTAGTCAGTCCGCTAAAAGAACTAGCGGACGGTGGGAATTCAAATTTAATCTCACCCATTCAATGTAAAAATGGAGGGATAAGATGGTGTATGCCCATTTTTTGCCCATAGCAAATATTTGTTATGGATTGCCCCACATTAGAAAATTAATATGATATGACGTTATATTTATCCTAAGTATTTTATTTATTTTTGCTTTATTAGATACTCTTCAAAGCATGTTACCTTGTATTTTGTTAAATATATATTGTTTAATGAATAAAAAATGTTACTAGCCATTCTCAAAAGGATGATTAAAGGTATAATTTTTTATTTATTTATTTTTGTCTAAAAAAGAATGAGTTGTATATAAAGTAAATGGTAAATATGTCATTTAGTGTGATCCATTAGTATGAAAAAATGAAATTAAACTTTTAACATGTGTTTTTGATATTTTCACATGATCCCCTCTCACATGAACATAAAGTGAGTCACACCTTCATGTGAAAGAGAATCATGTGAAAATATCAAAAAAAATATGCGAAAATAGTGCTCCCCTAAAAAAATAAAAGCACTCGTCATTTTATAATATCTTCTAAGGCTATTAAGGATAAATTTAAAAAAAAAAATTACTCTTTTCTTTATTTTATTTTTCTTAATAATATGTACAAGTAGTGTACTTTATTCATCCTTTTGAGAATGGATAAAGTATTATTCAATAAATAAGTGAATGATGTGATATTTTCTTATTTTAATTTTCTAATATGTGTACTAAATGGATTAAACGAGATGATACTTTTATCACGATTAATAAAAAATTTAGTGTTAGTATTTAAGATCTAGAAACAAATAAGGACCATGAACTCTTTACATTAAATAAGCAATATATGACCCATAAATGTTTAAGAATCATACAGACTGAAAACCAGAAAATAAGTGTCCCATAGTTATATAAACTGCCAACTCTTCATAAATGTTTAACAGTCGCATAGACTGAAAAAACTCTACATGAATATTCCCCTATATTATAGGTTTGTTCATCCTCGATCTGAATTAGTTTTACAATAAAATAATCGAAACAACTGGCATATTGTGCAATTCAAATAAATTTAAGAATATCAAGAACGTGCAAATTTAGAAATAACATTCCATTTAGTGAAACTTACCATACATTATAAGTTCAAGAATTTGCCATAACAATATGAGTTCAGGAACTCGCCATAATAATATGAATTCAAGCATTCATCAGAAACTTACCATACAACTATGGGTTCAAGAACTTACTATACTAATATGAGTCACGAACATACCATAATAGTATGAGTTCAAGAACTCACGTATATCTCCAAAACTTGCAACTTAGCTCATTCATAAGAATTTGCATAACTTGCAAAATTTGCAGAATTTCAATAAATAAGGAACTTGTTCAAATAAAAAACTTGAAATACATTTATAATTTGCTCAATTTAAAAATATCAAATAGTTCAGAGAACTTGCAGCAATTAAGGAACTTTCACATAAGCTTAAAAATAAAAAATTGCATAATTTGCGAAACTTGTCTCGATCTGTAGTACATCATTTATATTATTCACATCCATCATTTCTTGCTCTCGTACTCAATTCTGAGTCATCTACAACATCATAGAATATTTTTCATCAACATACTAATTTTATCCTATTAACATTAACTTATATCAATTACTTCTCGTAATTCCATTTTAACATTTTTGTGAACGTTTCTCAATAATCTCCATAATTCGGAGTTCAATTCAAAAAATCTAAAATCGTGAACAATATCTTTTTCACATCAAAATATGTTATTTTATGTCAAAATATATCATTATCCAAAGTTTAACTCGTTTTAACATCTTAACAAACACTGTTTTTGTTTTAATCATAATTCCTTTGTTACTTATTCGTTTTTGTTTATTCTTAACTCAAATTAAAGCTTATACAGTCTATTTTAACCTTATCCAGGCCCTGACTTCAACCCCTTCTCCGATCAAAACAGAAATTCACTTTTTACAAACAAGGTCAAATTGTTATAAAATCTGGCCAGCTTTACTAGAAAAATTATAACAATTAATCTACTTAATAGAATTTGATGAAAATCATGGGGATTTTTTTTTGATAACTTCTGGGGCTACAACTTTTCTTTTGACACCAAGTTCAAATTCTACAACCACAACTCTACACAAGTCTCACAAAATCCTGGACATAATCTATCCTGTTTTGGTTTTCAACTTTACCTTATCTTGCTAGAAAAATCATAACAAATAATTTACTAGTAGTTTTTAAGTGATTCTTATGTTCATGCGTAGATAACTTCCGTATCTACAACTTTTCTTCTATACTGTACCCAAATTCTGCACCCATCGGAATAGAAAAATCACACAAAAGTTTAGCAAGAATTTGTTTACCAGTTTTTTGGTTGACTGAACTAAATTGCTTCGAGAATTTTTTTTGGACAATCTATAAGAAGTTTTGAGTTAATTATTTTTCCTACATCTTCATAACTTTCATGTCTACAACTTTTCTTTTTCTTCAAATTCCAAACACACGATATTATATAATTTTTACAAAAATAGTACACAAACTAACTTATTCAGATTTTCGTTCTTTGTTCCTCTTGTTTGATTTCTTAATTTCTCTTTTTTGATTCTAGTTAACACACGTTTAATACATCACAAACAAGCATAAACATGTCATCTTCATATAAAATCCATAAAAACCTACTTCCATATAGGAAAAATAAAAATTTACTTAAGTTTAGGTATATACCTCCATGACTTTGTTTCTTTCCTTTTCTTTTTCTTCTTCTTCCATGGTTTCTTCTTCTTCTTTTATTGGCTTAAATTTTTAGCTCTCTTTTTCACTTGATGCTGTCGAGTGATGCTACTGAGTGGTGTGGAGTAAATGGCTTTGCTTTGTTTTTGTTTCTTTTTTTATAAGCAAAAATGGGATAGCTTAGCATAAAAAATTATTTCTGGGTTAAATTTTCAACTTTGCTAGATTCTTCTTTTTTTTTTCCCATCCTTATCTCATGCATCGGTGGTCCTCTTAGAAGAGTCCAGATTGTTCCCTTTTTCTCTCTTCTTTGACTTTTTGACTTAAAAAGTCAAATTTTTATGTTTATAATCGTTTCCTACTAAATTCAACATCCCCAACGTCATGGCAACGTCTATTTCTTTAAATTCATCTCCGAACTCTAAATTTGACTCTTTATCCATAAAAGTCAACTGTTGACTTTAAGAAAAAAAGTCAACTGTTGACTTTGAACAAAAAGTCAACCCCGACACCAAATCGTATTTATAGTCATTGCCAACTAATTTTGACATTCTGAATGCAACGGTGCTGTCTGTTTCTTAAAATTCCTTTCTGAACTCAAATTTGACTTTAAACTATATAATTTCTTCCATAGTTGTCAGATTATAAATCGTATCGTGTATCGAAAACTCTCATATCGTGTTTCATGTATCGTATCGTAAAATACTGAAACAAAATAAAAAATATAGTAATATATAATTAAACATATAAAACATAAGTTTGTCTATATATAAAAGTAGTCAAGTAAATATTATTATAGACTATAAATAAATTTTAAAGTTAAATAATAGCCAAAATACTCTAAATTAATTTATTAGATATTATTTCAGTAATCTTTATTTAACAATAGAAAACGAAAATTCAGATTCACCTTTAATCTATAAAACAAAAGAGAATAATTCAAATTAACAAATAGAGATTTATATATCTGCTTATAGAAAGTGACATGAAAAAAATAGAGAGACATTTTCAATTATATATAATATACTAAAAAGTGATTAAAGACTCGTGAAGTGATATATAATATATTTGTGCTACAAAACCTCTTCAATGAAAATGTTAAAAGGCTTAAAAGTTTTGTTTTTAGTCTTTTAGATTTATATGAAAACTTTTTCAAGTTGATTGTTTTTAAGAAGTATCGTGCATTGTATTGTATCATAAGAATCGTATCGAATCATAATTGAATCGTAAGATGCGGTATTATTTTAGATTCATTCTGCGATACACATCGAGTTGTCCCTGTATCGTATCGTAAAATATATATCACATATCGTAAGATTCTGACAACTATACTTCTTTCATTTACATTTTTACATATCCATGCATTACCTTCTTTTCCTTTATTTTCTTCTTGAATTTATTACATTTCTCATTGACATTTACATTAAATCCTCATTAATCACTTCTCATTTATAATTCTTATTCCGTTATTTTGAAACTTTGGGGCCTTTATTCACAACACTAGGACTCCTAGTCCTCGTAATAATCAGTGAGGTCCCGCGCCAACAATGCTCCCCACCCAAGCAACTAAGGCTTATAAAGAATATGATTGATGAGAATGAATAGTTTACATAGACTACTTAGGCTACTTATTGGCATTACGGTATGTGTAGATCTGGAGGTTTTTTACTGTATATGTGTAGGCTACTTATTGTCTAGGGTGAAGAAGCTTGTAAGGCAGCTTCTTTGTTAAATGGCATGATAAACTTAATTTGTTCTGTGGTTTTAAGCAATGAAGTGTTCACTTCAAGGTTCACGCTCATCTTTGTCAAACTGGAGCACTCTTTCTTACCCTTTGTGCCTTTCTTTTGGATGTCTATGTGCATTATACTGTTATAGCAAAGAAAGACCTATAAATAACAGTATTTATAGCAAAGAAAGACCTATAAATAACAGCTTATTTTAACTAATTTACGATTTATTTTGACCTACAAGTCATTAAAAATAAGATTCTTATTACATACCTACTCAATTTTCGGCCTTAGCGATTATCACCACTTGAAGTACATGTACGCTTGTAACACTGTGTCCTTGATCCTCCCCACATTCTGCAAGGCAATAATCAACACAGAAGGCCTGAGCTCTACTATATAGTTAGAGCATGTAACCATCAAAAGAGGATCAGGATATCCTGCTAATTCAATAACTGTGTTTGACAAAACAAATTGCTATCGCTTGCGATTACAAATCTGCCTAAAACTCTCGAGTTCTGAAATTAGCCATCATTTCAAAAGATCCATCCAAAAAATTAAAGTCAAAATGACTAATCATGGAACAGGGCTTATGTTAACCAAACTTGAATTCACAAATCCTCCCTTCATCACTAACTTGAAATAGGGAAAAATTCCTATTTTCTCTGAAAACGACACCTTACCAGAATCCTGTTAGCTATTTTGTAGCACTGAAGCTGCATTCTACACCTTGCTGCAAGATATGAAACAATAGACCACCACAACCAAAAGTTAACCCAAATAATCCATACACTGAAATGATTCAAAAATAATAATAGAACCACAACCAAAGGACAACAGAAATAATGCCAAAATTTATATATCCTCAAATAATGCAATGTATTGACATATAAATTAGGATCTCTACATCTTAACTCCACCAAACTTGCATTCAACTGCTTTCTCTTATTGTGGTTCATCATTTACACCCAACATAAAATCTTTTCAAATTATGCACCATGTATATATACTCCAAAACTAGGCATTTCAAAACCACCCGAACGAACTCTAGCTCGTCTTCCTAAAAGATTCCTCAACGTTCAACTACTAACTACAAACTGCAAGCCGAATATGCACAGGACAGACAAGCAAGATCTTATTCAGCTTTATTTACAACTACTAGAATCTCTCATCAGAAACAATTATCCAGGGTTATAATTTACTTGGTCCACAATCGATATTAGCTGTACAGCAATGTTTCTCTCCAGGCTGGAATGTTCAGGAAGAATGCAAAGACGATAAAGCCATGTGCCTTTCTGTAGATAAAATATTAATTCTCAGTAAGAATGAAGCTTAATTCTGGTGACCTTATTGTATCATAAAATATGTAAAATGAGACTTCATGAAAGAAAATGGTTCCTCACCTCCAGCAGTTACAAGCTTTTCTACACGAGAAACAATATGTTTGCCATACGTATACCTCTTCAAAGAATTCAAGTGCACTTTAATGCGAGAAAGAATTAGTTCACGGCTATGATCATCACAAGTCTCGATAACTTTCTGCACAACATAGTTCCCAAAGGGATCTTTCATCATAGCCTGCATTTTGCATTTCAAAAGTTTTGGTTACAGATTGAGCAGGAATATAGATGACAAACAAAATGGTCTCAGTCAAAGATTTAAACTATCAATGAGGACAATTACTTTGCATATGAGGGTGCCATGCCTCACATGTTTGTTAAAAGCAAAATAATGTTTAGCTTCAAATTGAAATAAAATCTGGAACTAACCTCCCACAACTACACGAAGATAATAAGGCGTGAATAGTTGATAAGCGATCAGATAGCACTAGCTATCAAGGGTATTTGAAGGATGGAATATTTCAGAACTGATATTGAAAAGCCTGCAGTTTTATTACGTAAAACTAGAAGGTTTAATTAATAAACCTTGAAAAAAGAGAGAAGCCCACCCCAACTGAAGTGGAAACCAAGACAGAAAGAGTAACATTTAACAAGTGATTCCCAAATTAGGCATGTAATACAATGCAATAATATTAATATAATTTCTTTTATTGAAAAAAAAATTAGTTATCTCATTCATTTTCTGTTCTTATTTCTCATTGTCAGAAATATATTCCAATAGAGTACAAGCAGTGAACCTAGGCCTTCATAGATATAAACGTCATCTTAGCCTGATTCCACTCGATAGAATTCTAACTCTGGTAAAGAGATGGACTTTTTGAAAAAGAAATGGACTCTCTCAAGTAATATCAAGACTTTGCCACTTTGTAATTACTACTTACCAACTGTCGATAAAGCAGGAAATCCTCTTTTATTTTGCTCTTCTTAGTTGACACTATTTAATTAGTTACATAAAACTGGTCCAAAATGAGAGGGTGGGAAATGTACAATGCACGTGACCAAATAATGTTGGTTTATATACTCTCCAAATCATTAACTTTCTTTCAGAAAAATAATATTTCACTTTTTGAGTGTTTAACAATACCAAAGCCTTAAGTAAAATTTGGAGGGAAAGGGATAGTCATATACCTGTAGGGGCTCATTTTCATCGTTGGAACCAAGCATCTCATTCACCAAAAGTTGACGCTCTTCTGGACCGCCAAAAGTTAAGCACTTTTCAACAACATTAGAAGCAAACTTCTGCTGACTCATCTTTACAATTTGTCCTGCGAGCTTTTCAATGATAAAAGATTGTTCGTGGGGTGTCCCATGTTGCAGGACATGCTGACCAAGCAAAATACAATGGTTATTGAGAAGAAATAGTAGAAAAAGAAACTGCATATAAGAGTAGACTGTCGAAACAAGAAAAAGGTAAATCATGAGGAAGTCAACAAAAATGTATTACTACATGTTAGTAGACATCCCTAAAGCCATTAAGACTATTTTTGATAGTGGTGGAAGAGAAGAAAATACAACGTTCAACCAGTTTTGGTAGTAGCAGAAGATAAGAAAATAGAATGCTGAACTGTATACACTCTTAAAGTAAAATTTATTTATTCGATATAGCTAAACAATCCTTTCTAGACACACTTAGTTCCCACTAGGACACCTTCTAACTTTGGGTCATAGGGGTAACACTTTTATACATTGCCTTTACTAGATCTGACCATCCTATTTGCAGTACCACCAATGTTCTAAAAGGCACTAGGCGGGATTTTTTATTTTAAGCCAATTTTAATTTTTATCTTACATTTATCCAAACAAAATAATAATATAAAGCAAAACAATCTATAATAAAGACATTTACTTAAAATTCAAACACATATCCATATTACAAATATCAAAGTTCAAACACAAACACGCAATTGTTCAAAGTTCAAACACAAACAAATAATAAAAAATACAAATTAATAGTCCTTATCTCCATATCCCTCTTTATCTCTAATTCTTCTTCTCCATATCCCTCCAAGATAATGTCTCCATCGGACTCACACTCATACTCCTCATCTCTCTCTTCATATGTGTCATCATCAGACAAAAAATATTCACCATGAAGTTCTCTAACTCTAACATTTTTACTACTTCTCCTAGGCTCTAACACGCTATTTGATATGGATGCTTCACCAACCGCCTCTCAATTAAAGCTCAAACAGCCCTCAACTTCATCATTGACTCTCATGACGTCGTTTTGTAGCTTAGTTATTAAAATAAAATAAAAACAATTGCAACCCTAATTTCTCCGCCTAGGCCACCCTAATTTCTCCGTCTTGCTCGCCGAGACCAGTCTAATATCTTATAGGGATTTTTTTTCCGCCTTAAGCCTAGGCGAGGCATCAGGGGGGGCCTAGCGCCTAGGCGTGGTGACCCGGGGGGGGGGGGGGGGGGCTAGCGCTTAGGCGAGAACTAATCGGACCTAGGCGGGGATTTTTAGAATACTGAGTACCACAGATATAAATTCATAGAAACCCTTATCCGTGCTTGAAGTGATCTCCTATGATACATGACTGAAGCACTATTAAGAAAGACTCTCTTAAACACATAGAAGAGGAAACAAATATACATATATACAGAAAGCTATCAGTACCCAACTATAGAAGTGCAAAAGGCAAAAGAGTAATTAACCATATCAATGCATAAAGCCAGCAACCCAGTGCACTAACTTTCAAGCCTCGATGCAGAAGACAGACATTCATCACAACATCTAATAAGGCAGGCTGAGTACCTGAATAACATAATTTCCGTACTGGTCTTGTGCTAGTGTACACACTGAATTCATGATTTCATCCATTATAATTTGTTGTGTATTTGGATCATCACAGTGCTCAAGAACCCTCTGCAGACATCAGAGGGTGTTGTTATACATTAATGGCATAAAATATACAGCATAAACAGAAAGATGAAAGAAGTATTGAACCTGTATGACACGACACCCATAAGGATGGGTGGAGAGAGACACAACTTGCCCGAAAAAAGACGATACTATGAACTGAATTTGATCGTGAGGGACACATTCTATACACTTCTGGATAACATGATTACCATTCTGATCCCGAACACATTTCATGACAGAACCATCGAGCTCTGCAACCATTTTGGTCTGCTGATCCACATCAACAACCTCCACTGCCTGTGATCAGAAATAGAGAAACACGATTAAGTCCTGAAAAAAAGAAATTGGGTCCTCTTGAAACATAACAGCTTAACAATATATCTGATTAGACTGGTCTTCACGGGATGAGGTAATTATGTCATCACTCCTTGCTAAATTTTTGGAGGACATGATCAAAATCCCTATTCCTTTCCTCCCCACGATACTCTCACCGCACTTCTATTTCTTGACTTGTGAGAGTGGTAACATGTTGAATATGTTTCAACATGTCATAGTAAAAGCAATTATGGAATAACAAGAAAGTTCTTAGATGCAATGATTAATTGTTTGATGAAAAACATTAGGTGTATTCTAAAATAATTAATCAAACACGACAACATATCTTATACTCCCTCAGTACGTAATGTCATCTGATTATAGTAGACTTCAAGGGATGAGATAATTATGTCATCACTCCTTGCATAATTTTTGAAAGGACATGATCAGAATCCCTATTTCTTTCCTCCCCGCAATACCCTCACGACGCTTCTCTTTCTTGATTTGTCAGAGTATTGTAACATGTTGATGAGGTTTCAACATTTCATGGTAAAAGCAATTACGGAATGACAAGTATGTTCTTAGATGAAATGATTAAAATGTTTGATGAACGACATTAGGTCTATTCTAAAATAATTAATCAAACCCAACTAGCACCAGGATCACGAAGGACAAACCATTCACCAGTCTAACATATCTAATACTATCGCAGTCCTTAATGTCCTGTCCACTTTGACTTTACAAACAGCTTTAGGAAAATTAATTGAATGCTATGGCTTTAGTGATACTTTCTTGCTTTCCAGTTTACCCTCATTAGTAACAAGTCTTTGAAATTTCAATTAAATTTAATACACTAACAAGGGATATATTTAAGAAGTAGCATAAATACATTTTTGACTTGTCAAAGTGGAAATATTTTGGGACACCAGTATCAATCCTCAAGAAAAATGTCCCGACAGCCTTCCACAATCCCTGTGAAAATACAAGTCTCATTCATTCACAACAGTAAAAAGAAAAGTATACCTAATATTCCCCAACCTCATACACCAACGAGAATTCGACTTTTACCGCTAGAACCAGGCTCCATTAAATTTTACAAGAACCCTTATATCTGTGGTTAACACTTTTACCAAGTGTATGCAACTTCACTGTATCTTCTTCATTCTCATCCCTTTCTGCTTCTAGACTTAGTCTTCTTATATAATTCTCACATGCCCTATTACTCGTGTTTCCGAAAGATCTACTTCACTAGATAACAATAATATATATTAAATAATGCATAAAGCTATTAGTCACTAATTTATGGCATGCTATTCTCTACAAGTCTATTCCCTATACATATCTTCTGCATTCTCATCCCTCTCTGCTTCTAGACTTGGTCTTCTTATATAATCCTCACATGCCCTATTACTCGTGTTTCCGAAAGATCTACTTCACTAGATAACAATACTATATATTAAATAATGCATAAAGCTATCAGTCATTAATTTATGGCATGCTATTCTCTACGAGTCTATTCCCTATATGCAGGATACTATAAGGAGACTTGGGTATTTAGAGTATTCTTACATTTTGTTTTTGGTAAGTATGATTATTCAATTTAGAGTATTCTAAGATCAAATAAGGAAATCATATTTGCACCTAGCTAAACATAATAGTGAAGACTATATAATTCTTTTTAACGGTAATTTATCCTTTTCATATCCAGAAATAAAATACAAATAGTCGGATTAATCTAGTAAGGTAAAATAAAAAACCAAAAGAACGTCGAGATAAAGCATGAACATACACCTTCTGAATTACTCTGCAACCATACATTTGAAGACTCAGAGGCAAAACATGACCAATAAGTTGATTGGCCAACTCCTTCCTTTCATTTTTGGTGCCATGCTCAAAAAACTGCATATTCAACAAAACCATTACGTGAATGAATTAGAAACCATTACTAGAACAGCTGTTAAAATGATTGGGCAAAAATAAGATATAAAACTACGTGCTTTCTGTATAACATAATTCCCAAAGACATCAGTCATCAGACTCCGAGCATGAGGAATTATCTCTGGAAAAATCATCATTTTCTCTTCTGCTGAGGCAGTTTCAAGCTTCTGCTGAATAAATCGGCTACCAAACTGGTCCGTACTGATTACAGTAAAGGGGACAAACAACTCAGAGTAAATTCTGGATACTACATTAACTGAAGTGGTCAGAAAAACATTCTAAGCACACCTGAATTCAATGACATGATCAACAACATCCGAAAGTTCAAAAGATCTGGACTTATTGTTCTTGATCTCTTCTAGTAATGATGCTGCAAAACTTCCTTCCACATTAATTCCAGTTTCTGGATGCCTGGACCCAGAGGATCCTCCCACTGGACTTCGCAACATAGATGTATAACTTGAAATTCGATCATTTTGAAACATAGGGCTTGCAGTTCCCATAGATGGTACAGAATTTGCCATTAGGTTTCTTTTGTATGGCGTCGCGGGACCAAATGATGGATTCCGATAGTACTGATGGTTTAAGCTGCCAGATTTACCTAGAACTGAAGACTCATACTGTTGTTTCTGTTGAGCAACCAGTGTAGAAAGATACGCTTTCTGAAGACTTTGCAAATCTCCATGGCCAAAGGAAGGACCTGAACTGTTCCCTCGTCGAGAAGGATCACCTCGGAAAGCTGTGGCATGCATTGCATAATCAGAACATTGCTGCAAGTACTGAATATAGTGTGGATCCATGACTGGAGAATGAAGGTCAGACCCCGCCAGGTTGGTACTTCTCAGATTTTGCCCATTTCCAGTACCCCTCAAAGTTGCAGCTTAAAATTCATTGCAAACATCAAATTTTTTCAATGGCATGATAATAGAATGATATGATGCAAAAGAAAGCAAGAAGTATAAAAAAAACAGCTTTAAAT
Source organism: Hedera helix (assembly GCA_947179155.2). NCBI lineage: Eukaryota > Viridiplantae > Streptophyta > Magnoliopsida > Apiales > Araliaceae > Hedera > Hedera helix. The sequence goes on along the minus strand of OX359271.1, from coordinate 30,418,269 downwards.
TGATTATTAACCGCATTTTTAAGCTTCTCACCAGCAGAATATCCACTATGCAAATGGCCAGAAAAGTCCATGTGAGGGAAATTATCAGTTTGATAATGCCTGTTAGAACCTTCCATACTTGTAATGCCAGAAAAATTTGTTGACTGAAGATTGGCAGAGGAAGATGTTCGTCTGGGAAAGTTCGCTTGTTCATTTAACCCTAGCTTTACAGCATTCAGATCTGTGACAAGTCCATTCTCCTTCAGTGAATCAACATAGTTGGTACCAACGGCCAACTTTTCAGCTCTGGACTTGTCAGCAAACTGCTGCTGCAAATTCTGTCTATAACCATTTGACATATCAAATAGCTTACTTGATTGTTTAACATATCTCTTTGGGGGCTGAGACTGTAAAAGACCATCTCCACCATGTTTTGACAGGGTTAGGCCAGATAAAGACGCTGAAACATCAACAAGATCAGTCATGCTAGAAGAATGGCCATCTAGGGCATTTGATCCAGAATTTTTACTTTCAACGGGGGGAATCTTGCCACCAACAGGAGACAGACTAGGACTGGGGGATCTACCAGCAGGATGACCCACAGCAGATGCAAAAGAATGAGGTGTTGCTGAGCCATGGTTCTGAACTTTATGCAGGCCTGCAGGAACTGCCCTGGGATGCAAGCCCACTGTGGATGTTGGTCCATTAAACAACTCAGATGAATGAGCACTAGAGACACTTGTTGCATCAGCTATTTCACCAAATGAGTTACGGCTTGCAGGCCGTGAGAGGCGACCTGACAAGGAAGCAGGTTGTTCAAGTCCTTCCTGAAAAAGAAGGACTAAATTAATAATAAAAATGCTCATTTCAGTTAGCAACCAAGTCTCAACTTTAAGGTTAGGATGTGATGTGACAAGATTAATATTTTAAATTCAGAAAGAAAGAAAGAAAGAAAAAGAGCTGGCCGGAATCTAATGGACAAATTTCTCATCAATTTTAACAATAGCATATAGTGTTCCAGTACAAGTTCACACCCACCAAAAAAGGTATCTTAAATGAAATGTTCTCAATGTAATAACACATACCCGATAAGACCAACTAGGACAGCATAAACATCTTTAGTATCAAGTTAATGAACTCGTTGATATCCTCACATCAACATGCTTTTGGTTTTGGACCCTTCCCTTCCTATAATATATGTTTCACATTAACTGTCTTATTACACACATCTTTTAATAAGTTTGATATAAGCACATTTTCTAAAATAAGTGTGAATAAGAACGTATTTTCTTTGTCTGTTAGAATAAAATGACTTATTTTCATTACTCAACATAATTACAAACAAGAGAAAAAAGAAAAAAAGCACGCTAAGAATTCAAGTGAAAAGAACACAGAGCATGTCATCACTATGTAATATGTATGCAAGCAAATCACACTACAATGACTGAAGAGAGAAGATACCACTATAAAGTTACGATCAAATGTACTATTGAAAATCACATTTTCAGGGTCACTGAGTTGAGCTGACAATTGTGATGAAGCATCATCCTAAAATTGAACACAGGAAATTTATTCTATTGTGGCAGGCTTGGGTATGTGTAATTAAGCTCATAGGCTCCTTCTACTCTCCATAATTCAAAGAATTGGTCTCATGGCTGTTCAATAACCTTCTTCTCATTATAAGGCTACATAAAGTTTTTGTCCAACATAGTGTTCAAATTGGGATTTTCACGTATTTCAAAGAAAAATTGAGGAAAATGAAGAATATTATAGCTTTTTGGCACAATAACAACTTTCAGTTACATGACATGCTTATTGTTTTCATGTCCCATAATAAAATGAAATAAATATGCCATATCCATATACACAAATGTCAGTTCTTACACAAGTACCGCAGCATTAAGCAAGCCCACTTATCTCATATTTCTATTCTTGTGTATTCCAAGAAAAATCGTTGTCGTATTTGTCAAAACCCAAGCTAGCATGAGATGAATAATTTACAGGTAAGAGTGTTTCAAATTACTATCCTGACAACAATCAATCATTTGAATAACTAATTATCGAATCTTAGAAAACCTAGAACTTATCAGAAATACAAGAAAAATAAATACCAGTCTGCAAAACAAAGAAACTTTACTAGCAAAATAAAAGGCAAATTATGTTATAGACAGCAAAATAAAATATAAGGCTAGATCAATCACCTGAAGAATGTCAGCAAAACTCTTCCTCCTTGTACCCATTCCAGCTAGTGGTCCCCCAATTAATCTGTCAGAGCCTCTATCTAGAAATTCAAAAGAGTTTTTCCGAGACATATCCCTTGCTGCAGCCTTCCTTAACACCATTAACTCATCTTCAGCAGTCTTCACAGATAACCCTTGCTGCATTGAGAATAACGAACCGCTGCCATCATCAACCAAATTCTTCCTCAAGTCCCCAATTCCCCCAAATGAAGACCCCCCTGACTGAAACCTCTGTGCCGCCCGCCAATCTTCTTTCGATAGTAATGGTGGTGGTAATCTGGGATTAAGATTTTCATGGGAATAATAATATGATAGATAAGCTGGGTGTGATCGAATTTCTTCTTCAGTTAAAACCCCATTAGCACTACTAATACCACTATTATTACTATTACCAATGTGTACAAAATTTGGATTCCCAAACAAACTGCCCACAGATGTCAACGACCCCTCAACAGTTGGTGGAGCACTACCGCTCCTAAGAATATTTAGATCCCTCTCTGGACCTATTGCACCATGATTACGCCGCGCCCTCAGCATTAACTCAAGGTCACTCTCCAAACTGCTCTGTTCTAAATTCCCATTTGATCCCCTCATCGTCACACCATTTATATTTGTTCCTACATTATTGGACAGCATTTCTCCATGAATCCCATCAACCATCTCCAAAAAAGCCCTAATTTTTACCAAACAGAAAGAAAAAAAATCAAAACCAGTATAGTCAATTCACTAATATCTAGCAATTAAAAAATATTCATATAAACAAAAGAACAACACCAAAATTTGTGATTAAACAACTTACAAAATAAATAAATACTATTCTTCCCCAAACTGAATAAACGAACACTAATCATTTCAGTTTGTAATGATGATTACAAAAAAATTATTACACCACCACAAATTCAGACCTAAATAAACACACACACACACATATATATGTAAGATTAAAACGGGTTATGAAAAAATTCAAATATAATTTATTAAATTAACAAAATTGAATGGTTTAAACGAATTTAGACTTACGGGACGAAAAAATTAGCGCTTCAAAATACAGGTGAAATTGGTGTGAGATTGAAGCAGATAATGGCCTGTGATAAAAAATCTAGCAATAAATTTGGAACAATTGGAAGGAAGAAAATATAGAGCCGAACAGGGAGGAGATTTTTCGAAACGGATTTCGTTAGGTAGAGAGAAAGCAGAGGAGCTGATGCTACAACGTGTAGGGGTGTATGAATGACTGAATGAGGGAATGTTTTTGATTGGACATTGACTTTCAAATTTAACACGTGACTGAATTTACGTGCACGGCTCATTAGGCATAAATTATAAATTATGTGAAATAAAATAAGAATTTTATAAAAAGACTTCGATGTATACACATTTTTTCATGATAATTATATACTTAAATATATTAAAAATATTATTTTTTTATTAAAGCGATTATCCTTTATATAGTTTATTGGCCCATTTAACTTAAAAAAATTGTTTTGGACTTGAAATAATATACAAAAAATTAAAATTAAAAGAATATAAAAAATTATTTAGTAAATAAATAACTTTTAGATATTTTAAACTATTTTTAAAAAAATCAATTAAAATGGGCAACTGATAAACGTATTATATTTTCTTCTCATTAATTAAGGATAATAGAGTCTTTTTGATATATAAAGGTATGTAACAATTAATTTAGGGTGTACATATATTATTACTATAATAAAATTTAGAAGACTAAGAAAAAAATTAAAAAAAAGTAATATAAAAATACAAAATAGTAATATATCCAAAATTATAGGGCAAAAGAGAGAGAAAAAAGAAACAAATGTGAATAAATATAAGTAATAATTTTTTTAAAACAAATTAGTCTTAAGGTTATCTTTATAATCATATCAAATTATAATACAACACAAAACTCTCATCATACATAGCAAAACGCTAGCAATAAGAATCTTGTATATCAATAAATATATAAGTAATTGATATATTTATTTGTAATAAAAGTTCATATAATATAACTCTTTTTTTATATGTCTTTGTATAAGTTTGTAAATATTTTAGCTTTTGGGGATGTCAGATGAGGGAAGAAATTTTCTTAGAAATGATGTTGAGCTTTTTATGTGGGAAATAATTTAAAGGATAAAGTTATGCTTTCTATTCTTGTATGTAAGGAGAACAATTGGTTAGGCCGGGATTGGATTTTGCACTCCTAGTAATTATTAATATATTAAAGTTATATAATTAAAGTTTTTAATTTATAAATATATACAAGTTTACAAAATATATAAATACAAGTATTTAAATTATTTGTTAGCATGTATTAACCATTAAAAAAATTACTATATATAATAACTAATGAAAATTGTCATCATTACTTGTAAGAATTATGATTTTGTAGGTAATGTTCCACAAATACCCTTAGAATTTGTTTTAAAATATTGAATTGATGATTTAAAATTAAAATTAATACCTCTAATTTTAATTTAATTATTTAAATAATAAATATATTTTTAAAATTAATATTAAATTTTAACACTAAATGTAAGACCCCGAATTTATGAAATACAAAATTTAATTTTCTTCATATATATTTTTCCTGAAACAGTAAATGGTTAAATTGACAAAATTGAAAGTTAAGGATGTTATGTGCAAATTTTATTTTGTCGGACAATATTCTTTTTGTCGGGGAATATTCGTTTTGTCGGGGAATATTCGGGCCGTACGACGACGCCGAAATAACAAGTTATTTGTGGACCCCACAACGGAATATTTGTCGGATATAGAAAACGACAGAAGTAACCTTTTTAAATAAAAATAGTCAACGGTGTTAACTATTAAAATACCAGTGATAAAGGAATAGTAGCATACGGTAATTTATAGTATTTTTCTGTAGCACACGGTATTGCACAGTGTCTCATATTATTGGTCTGATAATTGACACCGTAACTGTTGCACATCATTTCATCAATAATTGTCACTGTATAATATTTTATGTTATCAATTCAATAATTGTTATTACACAGTATTTTGCATTATTGATTCAATAATTGTCATTACACTGACTCAATAATTGTTGCTGCACTGTTTTTAAAATTATTGAACCAAATAATTGTCACAGTAACAAATACACAGTAATTTATGTTGTTAAATTAATAATAATCTGTAACGTGTTTATTACATTATTGTTGTAGCATTATTTTATTTAATATGCAGGACCTATAGGAAGAAAAATAAAATAAAATAAATAAATGTAAAAAAAAAAAAAAAAAATATTAATTAATTATTATGTGAATAGTAACATGTGGACCCTATGTGGGGGCCACATGAGATTTAAGCATGTAAAATGTTGCAGATGTTAGGTGAAATGAAGAGAAAGCAGCCAGACGGCTGCTGCTGCAATTCAGCACTGGCGTGCTGCTCACCTACCGCATAGTAACTTATTTCTCCTATAAATAGCTTGCTCAACTGAATAGAAAAATCACACCTAAAACATAAAATTTTTCTATAAGAATTTTATGAGTTTTCTCTGAGAATAGTAAGGCTATTTTGAGAGTTTGAAAGCCAAAAGGAGTTCAGAAAATTTTCAAGTAAGTCTTTTATTAAAGAGTAGTAATTTCATAAATTCCTATATTTCACGGTATTCACAAATCTTCCTTTAGAAGACTCTTCTATTAGAAGATTCATTTTTAAAAGCTTTCTTTGGAAGATTTATTTTGAAATATTATTTTAAAAACTATTATAAAGTTATTATATTATACTACAAAAATTATGTTAAATATATATAATTTTGATAGTTCATAATATACGAGTTATCATACACTTTGAAATTTATATGTGGTAATTACTAATTTATATTATAAATATATAGGTTGATCAACCTCATTTAAATCAATATCCAGTCACGTATTAAGGTAAGGAATATTATTCTTTTCACACTCTTAAATTTACTGTGGTAAGGAATATCATCTTCTTTCATATTCTAAATTACTACGGTAAGGGGTATCATTCTTTTCATCATCATAAATGGATATTATTTCTTTCTTATTGGAAGGGATTATCACTCTTTGATTCTCGAAAATAATATCGTTTCTTTCTTGTGCCATTTACTTCCATGTATTAAATTGTGGGAATAACCTTACGGCGCGGTTTACCGCTTGTTGGTGAATAACCTTTTGTATTCATTCCTTATTAATCTTTGAGAATAACCTTACGGTGCGGATTATCGCCTGTTTGGTGAATAACTCTTCGTGTTCAAATTCTATTAAATTGTGGGAATAACCTTACGGTGCGGATTACGCCTGTTTGGTGAATAACTATTCGTATTCAAATTGATGGGAATAACCTTACGGTGCGGATTATCGCCTGTTGGTGAATAACCCTTTTTATTTGTCTCGTGTGGAAATAATTTGTCTACACGAATTATCACATGACACTTTTATTCCATATTCGTAAGTGATATCATTTTCCTTTATACTCATAAGGGATACCATCTTTTTCATCTTCCATTATTCAAACTTACTATGGTAAGGGATATTAATTCCCTTCACCTTTTGTTAATCAAACCTACTACGGTAAGGGATATTATTTTCTTTCATACACCTAAATCGAAACTTATTATGGAACTATTGCTTCTATAATTCCTGAAAATATTATATGTTCCATAATAGTTGAATTTCATTATTTCAACTGAACCTTCCTATTTTCTGAACATTTCTATTGAACTGTAATCGTTATTCTGAACTGTGGATCTTGAATATCATTTTTTTAAATTTCACTCCACATCATGTTGGCAATTTGGACATTATTTGAATCTGCACAAAGTAAACTTCCGATACTTCTTGTTTATCCTGTTATTCTGTTCATCATTTGTATCACTGTTAATTGTATTAATCATCAAGAATCAAGCTGTTGTGAATATCTGTGGCCGGGGGCACAGATGTGATATAATTGTTGAACAGATGATAGGTTAAAGGCGATATACTAGGTTAAAGGCGATACATCTGTTCGGTGTCTTTTATGGCACGTGGTGAATGTTCTCTTTGGCCCGTAGTGCAAAGATGAACTGTTGGTTGGTATGATTATGACCAAAGGCTGAATCTGGTATAATCATGACCGTTGGTGTTATATTAAATGTCTTTGGCCCGTAGTGCAAAGATGAACTGTTGATCTGCATAATTATGACCAGGAACTGTGAAGTTGTATTATCTTGACTAATGGTATTTCAGATGATAAAAGTTGATGATATTTTTACAAAAAAGAGAAGCGAGTGGACATTATAGTCTGCATTATTCTTCTAATAGATTGCTCATTCCGCTGCTATTATTGATCTGAACATTGTTTAAGAATTTAACTACAGTTTTTGATATAAACCTTGTAGTCTATTGTATTCAGAACTCAACTGTTGAAGACTAATGATAATTTATTCGTCATTATCTTAGTCATGATATTTCTTACTGGGCTATTTGAGCTCACCCTTTCTTTTGTTCCGTTGTTTTTCAACAGGAGATGAAAACATAACGGGGTCTAGCCGGGGGATGGAGTGAGAGTCCGAGGAATAGCTATCCTAGTCTTCACGTGTTGTAAAATAGTGTGACAATAATAGTGAAGACTTAGTTGTGTATTATTATACACTGTATTTTTGTACGTTGTGCTTTGTTGTAATAATTTTGTTGTAGTCTTTTGACGACTCAAGTTTGGGCTGTGTGGGCCTAGATTTGGGGGCGTCACAGTTGGTATCAGAGCTTAGGGATATGGTCTTTAATGGAGATCTGGGGTTAGAACTAGGAGGGGAGAGACGAATAGAATCAGTCACTAGTGCGTCCTACCTAAATTAGATTTTATTATCTAATTAGTTGATTTGAATATAGGGACATGAAGTGATGAGTCAGTTTATTTGAACTAACATCTATTTTGTGACCACAGTTAAGTATGGCATCTGGAAATCAGGAGGTTAACCACGGAGTACCCGAAGTGAATGTAGAGGCCACAAACAATTCTTCTACAAACTCAGAGTTGAATAATTTGTCTAAAGCAAAAATTATTTGTATCCGATCTAAAGAAGAAGAAGGTGAAAGTTCTACCGTCGTTCTTCCAAATTCGTTCTTTAAATGATATCCGGAACTTGCGGAAATTGTTGCCTTTAATTTGCTCGACAGTTGGAAACATATCATCACCTGGTTATGCTCGATAACAAAGGATCAGAATATATGGACGTTTCATATAAGTCTTTGGGATTTATGGTGTTCGAGCTATGATTTTCAAGATTATTTAAAAATGATGTATCTATACTTTTGGGCGTTACAATTTAGAGGAATTCAGGTTAAGTTAGTCACTATCGTGGAAACTGTAGTCTATCGAAAATACTATTTTAATGGAAATCATTGGTACGCTACTACTGATGAAGTTGAAGAATCTGAGAAACAGTTCGTTAGAGAACTATTTCGTGGTATCCCCATGGTTGAAATACGTGAAGATCCGGATGAAGTATATGGGACTCGATTTGATGATGACAGCCTTGATGATCAAGAAATCGAATGAGGTGATGACCGGTAAGCTATTCATCAATTCTCGAGAAGTCTATGCCATGTTAGATATTGGCTCTATCCACTCTTTTATCTCACCTATATGTACTCAACGTTTAAATTTGCCTATTTAAAACTTAAATCTTGTCTTATCAGTTGAAATCTCATTGGGAGAAATACCTATTACATTTACTATCTATAAATTTTGCCTAGTTTAAATCAACAACCTCACATTACCTGTTGACCTTATTTCTTTGGAGATGCATGAATTTGATGTGATTTTAGGAATTGATTGGTTGACTACCCATCATGCTAAAATTGATTGTTTTCATAAGATTATTAGTTTTCATATTCCTAATCAACCTGTCATGCAAATTTAAGCAACTAAACCATTGAAATCTATAACTATTATTTCTAGCTATAAAGTCATTCGTTTATTGAAAAACGGATGTCAAGCCTTTTTAGCCCATGTCATTGATTTGAACAAAAACACGTCAAACTTGAATGATATTCCTATTGTTAATGAGTTCCTGACGTTTTTCCTGAGGAACTTCCTGGCTTATCCCCAAACCAAGAAATTGAATTCTGTATCGATCTTGAACCCGATACTAAACCTTTTTCCAAAGCTCAATACCAAATGGCTCCCATAGAACGCCAAGAGATGAAAGTTTGATTATTAGATATCGGTATCATTCGAGCGAGGAATGCGAGAAGAGTTTTCAAGAACTCAAGAGGAGACTTGTTTCAGCTCCTGTTCTGACCATTCCATCAGGATCAGGAGAATTCGTCATATATAGCGATGCTTCAGGCAAAGGTCTAGGTTGTGTCCTTATGCAACATGGAAATGTTATAGCTTATGCCTCTCGACAACTCAAAGATTATGAGAAAAATTATCATACTAGAGTTGGCAGCAGTCGTTTTCGCGTTGAAGATCTGGAGACACTACTTGTACGGAGAAAAAGTTGATATCTATACGGATCATAAAAGTCTCAAGTATTTCTTCACCCAGAAGGAACTCAACATGCGACAACGACGTTGGCTTGAGCTGTTGAAGGATTACGACCACACAATCCAGTATCACCCGGGAAAGGTAAACGTTGTAGCTGACGCTTTGAGCAGAAGATCTTATGCGAGTACAAGTGCACTGCTGATAACACAAAAGTGTATTTTGTACGACTTGCAAAAGATGGAGATACAGCTAAAGACACCAGGGACCCACTCGAAGATTGCTCACGTGCGAGTAGAACCGGCTTTAATCGATAAAATTAAAGCTGCGCAAGCTACCGATCCGGAACTGATGAACATGATGAAGAAAGTACAAGAAGGTGCCATTCCCGAAGCAAGAATTGACGAGAAAGGAATACTTCGAGTCATCTCTCGACTCTGTGTTCCTAACGATCCTGAATTAAAGCATAAAATCATGATGGAGGCACACAACACGCCGTTTGCAATCCACCCAGGAGGTACCAAGATGTATCGAGATCTTCGACATACATTTTGGTGGAACAATATGAAAAGAGAGATTGCAGAGTTTATCTCAAGGTGCCTAACTTGTCAACGTGTCAAGGCAGAACATCAAGTACCTAAAGGTCCATTACAACCACTTGAAGTTCCCGAATGGAAGTGGGAACACATCAATATGGATTTCGTGACGGGTCTTCCCAAAGTTTCTCAAGGCTTAGATGCAATTTGGGTCATCGTAGATAGATTGACCAAATCTGCTCATTTCTTGCCCATACGAGAAAACTTTTCACTTGAACGTCTTGCCGGTATGTACATAAATGAGATTGTGAGATTGCATGGCATGCCAGTTTCCATAGTTTCTGATCGAGATCCTAGATTCACTTCACGATTTTGGATCAGTCTACAAAAAGCTATGGGCACTGAGCTACGATTCAGTTCTGCATACCATCCTCAGACGGACGGACAATCGGAAAGGACGATCCAGACCCTCGAAGATCTTTTGAGACTTTGCGTACTAGATTTCAAAGGAAGTTGGGATAAGTACTTGCCATTGGTGGAATTTTCCTACAACAACAGTTACCAAGCAAGTATAGGTATGGCTCCATTCGAGGCTTTATATGGACGCAAGTGTCGCTCTCCAATATGTTGGAATGAGGTAGGAGAAGCAAAATTGTTGGGACCTGAGTTGGTACGCTTGACGACCGAAAAGATCCAAATGATCCGACAACGAATACAGACAGCGCAAGAACGACAAAAGAGTTATGCTGATATTCATCGGAGAGACGAAAGTTTCAACGTCGGAGATCATGTATTCTTACGTGTTTCTCCATGGAAAGGGGTTACGAGATTCGGAAAGAGAGGAAAGCTCAACCCTCGATTTATTGGCCCATTTTAAATCCTCGATCGAGGAGGAACCGTAGCCTACAGACTAGCTTTACCACCAAGTATGTCTCGCATTCATAACGTTTTTCACATATCTATGTTACGTAAATATGTGAAGGACCCAAACCACGTCATTGAGTTAGAACCAGACGTTATAGCAGATGATTTAACGTACGAGGAGGTACCTGTTAAGATTCTAGATAAGAATGAGCAGATTCTACGCTCAAAGATTATACCTCAAGTTAAAGTTTTATGGAGGAACCAAGATATTGAGGAAATGACCTGGGAGCTAGAATCTGAAATGAAGTCTAGGTATCCGTACCTCTTCGAAATGCCAGGTACGTCAATTTCGGGGACGAAATTTCATAAGGAGGGGAGGTTGTAAGACCCCGAATTTATGAAATACAAAATTTAATTTTCTTCATATATATTTTTCCTGAAACAGTAAATGGTTAAATTGACAAAATTGAAAGTTAAGGATGTTATGTGCAAATTTTATTTTGTCGGACAATATTCTTTTTGTCGGGGAATATTCGTTTTGTCGGGGAATATTCGGGCCGTACGACGACGCCGAAATAACAAGTTATTTGTGGACCCCACAACGGAATATTTGTCGGATATAGAAAACGACAGAAGTAACCTTTTTAAATAAAAATAGTCAACGGTGTTAACTATTAAAATACCAGTGATAAAGGAATAGTAGCATACGGTAATTTATAGTATTTTTCTGTAGCACACGGTATTGCACAGTGTCTCATATTATTGGTCTGATAATTGACACCGTAACTGTTGCACATCATTTCATCAATAATTGTCACTGTATAATATTTTATGTTATCAATTCAATAATTGTTATTACACAGTATTTTGCATTATTGATTCAATAATTGTCATTACACTGACTCAATAATTGTTGCTGCACTGTTTTTAAAATTATTGAACCAAATAATTGTCACAGTAACAAATACACAGTAATTTATGTTGTTAAATTAATAATAATCTGTAACGTGTTTATTACATTATTGTTGTAGCATTATTTTATTTAATATGCAGGACCTATAGGAAGAAAAATAAAATAAAATAAATAAATGTAAAAAAAAAAAAAAAAAAAATATTAATTAATTATTATGTGAATAGTAACATGTGGACCCTATGTGGGGGCCACATGAGATTTAAGCATGTAAAATGTTGCAGATGTTAGGTGAAATGAAGAGAAAGCAGCCAGACGGCTGCTGCTGCAATTCAGCACTGGCGTGCTGCTCACCTACCGCATAGTAACTTATTTCTCCTATAAATAGCTTGCTCAACTGAATAGAAAAATCACACCTAAAACATAAAATTTTTCTATAAGAATTTTATGAGTTTTCTCTGAGAATAGTAAGGCTATTTTGAGAGTTTGAAAGCCAAAAGGAGTTCAGAAAATTTTCAAGTAAGTCTTTTATTAAAGAGTAGTAATTTCATAAATTCCTATATTTCACGGTATTCACAAATCTTCCTTTAGAAGACTCTTCTATTAGAAGATTCATTTTTAAAAGCTTTCTTTGGAAGATTTATTTTGAAATATTATTTTAAAAACTATTATAAAGTTATTATATTATACTACAAAAATTATGTTAAATATATATAATTTTGATAGTTCATAATATACGAGTTATCATACACTTTGAAATTTATATGTGGTAATTACTAATTTATATTATAAATATATAGGTTGATCAACCTCATTTAAATCAATATCCAGTCACGTATTAAGGTAAGGAATATTATTCTTTTCACACTCTTAAATTTACTGTGGTAAGGAATATCATCTTCTTTCATATTCTAAATTACTACGGTAAGGGGTATCATTCTTTTCATCATCATAAATGGATATTATTTCTTTCTTATTGGAAGGGATTATCACTCTTTGATTCTCGAAAATAATATCGTTTCTTTCTTGTGCCATTTACTTCCATGTATTAAATTGTGGGAATAACCTTACGGCGCGGTTTACCGCTTGTTGGTGAATAACCTTTTGTATTCATTCCTTATTAATCTTTGAGAATAACCTTACGGTGCGGATTATCGCCTGTTTGGTGAATAACTCTTCGTGTTCAAATTCTATTAAATTGTGGGAATAACCTTACGGTGCGGATTACGCCTGTTTGGTGAATAACTATTCGTATTCAAATTGATGGGAATAACCTTACGGTGCGGATTATCGCCTGTTGGTGAATAACCCTTTTTATTTGTCTCGTGTGGAAATAATTTGTCTACACGAATTATCACATGACACTTTTATTCCATATTCGTAAGTGATATCATTTTCCTTTATACTCATAAGGGATACCATCTTTTTCATCTTCCATTATTCAAACTTACTATGGTAAGGGATATTAATTCCCTTCACCTTTTGTTAATCAAACCTACTACGGTAAGGGATATTATTTTCTTTCATACACCTAAATCGAAACTTATTATGGAACTATTGCTTCTATAATTCCTGAAAATATTATATGTTCCATAATAGTTGAATTTCATTATTTCAACTGAACCTTCCTATTTTCTGAACATTTCTATTGAACTGTAATCGTTATTCTGAACTGTGGATCTTGAATATCATTTTTTTAAATTTCACTCCACATCATGTTGGCAATTTGGACATTATTTGAATCTGCACAAAGTAAACTTCCGATACTTCTTGTTTATCCTGTTATTCTGTTCATCATTTGTATCACTGTTAATTGTATTAATCATCAAGAATCAAGCTGTTGTGAATATCTGTGGCCGGGGGCACAGATGTGATATAATTGTTGAACAGATGATAGGTTAAAGGCGATATACTAGGTTAAAGGCGATACATCTGTTCGGTGTCTTTTATGGCACGTGGTGAATGTTCTCTTTGGCCCGTAGTGCAAAGATGAACTGTTGGTTGGTATGATTATGACCAAAGGCTGAATCTGGTATAATCATGACCGTTGGTGTTATATTAAATGTCTTTGGCCCGTAGTGCAAAGATGAACTGTTGATCTGCATAATTATGACCAGGAACTGTGAAGTTGTATTATCTTGACTAATGGTATTTCAGATGATAAAAGTTGATGATATTTTTACAAAAAAGAGAAGCGAGTGGACATTATAGTCTGCATTATTCTTCTAATAGATTGCTCATTCCGCTGCTATTATTGATCTGAACATTGTTTAAGAATTTAACTACAGTTTTTGATATAAACATTGTAGTCTATTGTATTCAGAACTCAACTGTTGAAGACTAATGATAATTTATTCGTCATTATCTTAGTCATGATATTTCTTACTGGGCTATTTGAGCTCACCCTTTCTTTTGTTCCGTTGTTTTTCAACAGGAGATGAAAACATAACGGGGTCTAGCCGGGGGATGGAGTGAGAGTCCGAGGAATAGCTATCCTAGTCTTCACGTGTTGTAAAATAGTGTGACAATAATAGTGAAGACTTAGTTGTGTATTATTATACACTGTATTTTTGTACGTTGTGCTTTGTTGTAATAATTTTGTTGTAGTCTTTTGACGACTCAAGTTTGGGCTGTGTGGGCCTAGATTTGGGGGCGTCACACTAAACATCTTAATATTATAAAATAAATATCATTCCCTATCTTAAGATTTTAAAAATTATTTCAACTGAAGTTCATAAGATTCATTCGGGCTCACACACTGTAACACCATAGAAAATACACAGTTCCGCTATTCATGTTGAGATCCGAGCTCTCTCCCTCTTTCTCTCCGCGCGATCCAAACTTCTTCTCTATCCTCTCTTTCATCTCTAAAGTTTTTCTCTCCATAACCCACGACTTCCTCCACTTCTAGGGTTTTCTTGCAATAACCAAATTCATTATCTCACTCTTGCTACCAAGGTAATTTATATGAAGGTATTGTTGCCATAATGTTCTGATTATAGTTTGTTTTGTGTGAGTATTGTCCTCATGTCTGATTTTTTGCGACTCTTGCTAGAGTGGGATTTCTCATCTTTGGGTTTTTAAGGACCTGTTTGGTGCCAACTTATAAGTTGGTTTTGCTAAAAAAGTGTTCGTTTGGAACTTATAAGTCAACTTATTAATGGACTTATAAGTTAGAAAAAATAAGTAAGTAAAACTTACTTATTTTTTTTGACTTATAAGTCATTTTTTAAGTTTTGGTCAAACCTATTGAAATATCCATTTTGCCCTCTTTTATTTTAATATGTTATTTTCTTTGAGGTTATTTTAGTAATTTTAACATTTTATTTTAACTTATAAGTCATTATTAACTGAACACATCTATAACTATTACTTATAATTTTCGACTTATAAGTAAAAATAATGCCGAATATTTTTACTTGTAAATCTACAAAAAATTTAACTTATAAATTGACTAAAATTTTAATTTTAAGTAAAAAAAAAAAAGTCACTCCGGAACGGGCCTGTAAAAGTTTTGTGGCTCTTGCTGGACTGCTGGGAGTTGGTAGTTGTAAATCTCATTATGTTTGCTTTCAGATTTTGATCAAATAAAACGTTTTTTTTTTTTGCACTAAACATCACCTTTGTGAATTTGGGTTTCAAAGGCCACTTTGAAATTTTAGAGTTGACTTCTCTCTGTTACCCTTCTCAATGTCCCTCAATTTTATAAGGCCGAATGAGCTCATCTTCATCCCTCCACGAGAATCATATGGATGCACTAGTATTTTTAAGTTCTAACACCCGCCAGTACTTCTCCGTTTGGTACTTTGTTTTCATTACAAGTCATCACATCATAAATTAACAAAATGTCTGTTAATATTGCCTATTTTATCTTTTTATTTAATGGGTCTGCTTTATTTAGAATTCAATTACATATGGAGTGGATGGTTCTTCTTTGGGAACTAGAAATGGACACACCAATTGTTTGTTAAAATTCCCCATAGAGAATTTCACTGTTTCAAATGTTATGGCCTGTTTATCAGTGTTAGGCAAATCCGATCTTTATACCCACTTTTTGATACTGGGTTTTTGGAATCCGAGCTCAAATTTTGGGTATTTGGTATCTGATAAAGAATTACACATTCTATGGAATTTTCATATATTAATTAATTATGATATAAGGAAATCTAATTCATCCAGGAACATGAAACTATCACAAAAAAAAGTTCTAAACCTATCTATCAGCCTTCAACTCCGCCTCACAAAACTATCATCGGATAATACTATTACAATTATTTTTTAATTAAGTCGGATAAGCTTGCAAGATGAGATAATAATAGTTGGTTCCAAAAGTAGCCCAACTAGTAAGACATATATCGCCTGGTTGAATTTAGTTACAAAAATCCTTCCCCCTTCCCTTCGCTTAATTTAAGTCACTGTCTTGGAAATATACAATGAAGAGATATGTGATTTGCTGTCAACTACTAGTGGTGGAGGCTTTTCTCTTGGTTGGTCTAAAGGAAGTGCTTCCAAGGTGAGAATAGTTGTCTTTGTTGCAAGATTTGTTCTTTCTTATGATTATTCATACATTTTTTTATTGGTTTGTACTATGTGTTTGATTTCAATAAGTGGTTATCTTTTGAATTACTTGCATACATACTCTCGGTTATTTATTTCTGGAAATGCTTAAGGGGATTGCTTAATTACTTGTTTGTTTTTGTAATTGAACTGTTGATGTATCAGATTATATTCTTTTATGGTTACACTTTTCTTCTTTTATCTCTATGATTAAAATTTAACCTTAATTTACAATTTTGGAATATAGTACTCTGGTTACTAAATGCTAATAGGAAATAGTATAATATTGGACTGGATATGTTTGGTTGCAAAATGCTAATGCCATTCTCAGTCGAATTGATCTCCTATGTGAGGTGATGTGTGCTTAGGGGATTGTTTTACTTAGCAACAGGGTTGCTTTGCTGAATTTGAATTACAAATATACCTTCATAATATTTTATTGTGCCGTTTGTTACAGTTATGGTGGAACTGTAGTCATAAAAAAATGTTCTCTTATTTAGATCTGACATACAATAATGGTTGTGTGGAGTTGAACAATGCTTACCTGCTTTCTACAAATCTTAAGTATTGGAACTATAATAATTTGTCATAAATTAGACACCAAATTAAAAATTGTTAAGAGGAGACTTACAGTTAGCATTTGCAGATTGCTGGAGCATCATTATTTGGTATTCTTTTATCGAAATATGAACCTGTGATCTGCTTGAAGCTCGCTGCTGGTTTAATGATATCTTCACTTCCTGTTGTGGCACTTGTGTACTGCTTTCTAAATCTAAGAACCTTTTTTCCTGTAAAATGATCCTTGGTCTGAAATTTATAATTTGTCCTAGGGTTGTCTCACGTGGTTAACCAGCAAGCTTTCTGCTGGTGTTCTTGATCAAACATGTAGCAGCAGTTCATCAGAAGGATCTCTGCCAAATGTTGAGAATTTAGGTCTATATTTTGATGGTCTTATTAGAACTTCAAATATGCAAATAAAGACCTGTATAGTGTTATACTTAACTCTTTTTCTGACAACCAGTTGAAATGAGTGTGGGAGCTATCAAACAAGGATGGATAGAGTACATGCGGCAACCTGTTCTTCCTGCAAGCCTAACCTATGTGCTTCTGTGCTTCAGTGTTGTACTACCCCTGGTGGTTTGATGACTGCTTTTTTAACACAGCGTGGTATGTCCAAATTCATGTTCTTCTTTTGTTCCTCAAAGACGTCCTTAGTTTATTTAGGAATGCTCGTATTTGGAGCTAAAATGTCACTTAATTTTTTTTCCCCTTAATATAGCTGAGGACTTCTATATCAATGGTTAGGAATAGAATCAAATCATCTCTCTCTCTCTCTCTCTCTCAGTTTGTTTGCTCCAGATAGTTGAACTATATTTAACTTTGACTTGATTATCTAGCCTGTGATAAATGGGTTCCTAACCATACAATAAGGATATGTTTGGAACTCTGAAATATGAGCTATAGGAAACGGAAAAGAATCTAAACTAGAAGTAGTAGCTTCAATTTTATCTTCTTTTAAATAATCTTATATGATGCTAAAGTTAATTTTAATGGTTTGTTGGTAAAAGAAAGTAAAATATTATTTTCTATTTACAGGTAAAACCATTACAGTGGTGCAGTGATACTGGTGAGGATGCAGATCATGGTCTTCCTTCTACCTTGTTGCAAAACTACTTCAACACAAACTGTCTGGTTCCTGACAAAGATTCTGAAATTGGTCATTGTTTACGTCATGAAAACAATGGTCATGAAGCACAATCAGAGAGTCCTGTTATCACTGAAGCCACACAAATCTTGCCTAAAGTTGCTCCATGTGAAGTTTCCATTCAGGATAGAAACTCAACAATCATACGGTACAAGGAGAAGAAGAAATCTAGGAGGTATACACAAATTATCTATTTGCCATGACTATGTCTGTCACATGTAGATAGAACATTTATGGTCTTGGAATATAGAAATTGATCACAGAGGTTCTTCATGAAGATCATCTTTTTGGTTTTTTCAAGCCACATAAAACCTATGGAATCTCTAATTTCAGGAAAAGAAAAGAAGAAGAAGAAAAATTCTTTGTACCTGATTTCAAATTAATGTATCTACTGATAGACTGATAGTTAAGAAAGCTTGAAATTATTATGTCGTATGTAATATGGCTTATAGAAAGTAATGAGCAGTTTTTTGTTGCCTTCTTGCTTTGCTTACAGATCCTGCCTGGATTTTCAAATCTATATAAAAGTATAGGTTCATTTCATAGCATGTGTTTGGACGATTACAGAAGAAACTATAGATATAAAGCGAAGTACATAGCAATCAAATACATCATAATACATAAAGTTTCTAGCACTTATTTATTTTTTTCTTTACTATTTATTGATATTCAGCAGAAATTGATTGACTAGATAAACCTTATAATACATAGTTCTGCTAAATAGATTTAGCTTTAGCGAGAGGATTTTTTGTGGAGTTTTAAAGTAGCAAGCAGCTAGGCTGATAGGGTTAAATTATATGCTATTTTTATTCTCCAATACTTAGTTTTTATATTTATTGTATGCTTAAATGTTTAATTATTTAGCTCATTTTGGTTTTAATAGGTTTTATAGGATTTTAGTTAATTTATGTTAATTTAGGTAATTTTATAGTATTTTTATATCTCTTTTTATTTATGTGTTTTTATTTATTTTTAGTGTTTTAGGTGTTTTATTTATTATTATGTGTTTTTATTATTTTTAGTATTTTTATATTATTTTTATTTATTTTTAATTAATTTATATTTATTTTTGTAGGAAAATTAAACTTTGAGGGCAAATCTGTAATTTTAGCAAAACTCTGATGGCATTTTGGTAATTAAGCAGCGCGGTAGCGGAACAGTGGCAGGAAAATAAGCAGAAACGACGTCGTTTTGGGCTAAAGGGCGCGCAATGCGCGGATGCGCATGAGTTGATCGGGTACTGTAGCGAAGGCCTTGTTTGTTTTGCGCGTTAATTCCAGAAACGGAATTATTCGCGAATTTTTGCTAGTTTTTTATTCCAAATTGGATTTTAATTCCAATTAGGGTTAGGAAAATAATTATTTTACTTTTCTTTTATTTTTAATTGTAAATCCTATTAGGGTTTGGACAAGTTAGGAGGTTTATGGAGCCTATAAATAGAGGGTTTGACACACATTGTAATATAGAACTCTCATTAGAATAAAAATTATCTCTTCTATTCTTTAGTGTTCTCTATTATTATGAGTAGTTAATTTATTTTTCTTAGTTTAAGTGATTGAAGCCATCAAGATTTATACACTGTGAGATCTAATTTATTTTAATTGTTCAATTTATATTTTGATTATTGAATATTCTTCTATACTTAATTTTATGATTAATTTGTTTAATTGCTAGGAGTACTACTAGTTTATTATTCATATTAATCTACTGCTGTTGGTGACGCAACTAAGTTTAATAATTGTTTTGCAGATCAAAAGATTATTTTATCTTAAGAAGAATATTCATCTAAATTAAATGCAAACAAGTGGCTTGTGTTGTTTAGTTCAACGATCTCTCTAATTCTTTATGCTGCTATTAAATTAAATCTTTAGCAAGTGCCGGAGGTTGTTTAATAGTAAGGGTATTTAGACTAAGTGGCTCTACTTATCTAAAATTAAGGAGAGAAGAGAAAAATTATTCCACCTGCGAGTAGTTCTTTCTACGGTGAATCTTCAAAATATTAATTGATTTATTCTTGCATCAGTGATCAGTTGTAAATTCTTGATGGTGGATATTAACTTAAACCAAGGCTTTTTATTTTTATTTATTTCTTGCATCTTTATTTTAATTAATTTTATTTAAATTATTTCTTTAATTACAAAATCCCCCAATTTTAGTTTACAAAACATAAAATTAAATAATCATTCTCTGTGGGATCGACTCTTACTTGCACTACTACATATTTATTTTTCCAAAGTAAGATTTTATTTTTGGGTGCTTGCGACATCACACCAAATTTTGGCGCCGTTGCCGGGGAATGATTTTAATTTAATTTTGTGCTTTTGGAAATATTTATTTAATTTAGTAATTTTTCTTAGATTATATTATTTTAGTTTTTCATAGTTTAATTGAGTTGTGCAGGTAAGAATGGAAGCCATGGATAATTATGTCAATGATGTAACTATTTCTTCTCTTAAGCAACAAGTTGATAATCTAACTTTTCTTGTTTATCAAATGGTTGCAGGTAATGCACAACCAAAGGAAGCTTGTAGGATTTGTGCGGTGGTAGGACATCCAACTAATATGTGCCCCATTCTTTGCGAGGAGTCCTATGAGCAAGTCAATATAGCAAGTGGTTTCTCTGGTCAACCTCAATGGAGATATGATCTCTATTCAAACGAATATAATTCGGGATGGAGGGATTATCCTAGTTTTGGCTATGAGAATCCACGAATGAATCCGCCAGCAAATCAGAATTTTTCAAGCTATCAACAATACATGCAGCCATATCTCCAACAACACCAGAGTCAAACAAATACTTCTGATATGTCTTTAGATGATATGATTAAATTAATTGAAATTAATAATTTGCAATTTCAACAGGATACTTTGCAATTTCAACAAGATATGCAGGCACGTATTCAAGAAAATAATGCAATTATTCAGCGCTTGGGTACTCAAATGGGACAAAGCGCAATCGATCAATTGGAGGAACAAGAGTCTGAGCAAGTACCTTCTGAAACGGTGAATAATCTAACGGAGAATACAAGTGCACGTGTTAAGAAGTGGTAACCATATAGAAGATCCAGAAAAGATAGTGCCTCCATCACCGAAACAAGAGAAAGCAAACACCATTAATGAAGCAGACAGTGTTCATATCGACAATGATGTTATGTTTGAAGATGACATGCCTAAGGTGGCGGAAGTTGTTGAGGAAATAAACACGAAAAAGCTAGAGATGACAATTACCAACAATTTGGAGTTAGAGGAAGAAAAAACAATTGAGCTGAAACAAGATTTGAAGGAGGACGCAGCTCCATTAAATTCTTTGCCAATGATTATTGATAATAATGCAATTATTTTCATTCCATTGCCTGTTACTTATAATAAATTTTCATCTTTTATTTTGCAGGATCTCATTCCAAATTTAAATACTCTCTTCAATTATATTACATATCTATTCGTTGAAGAGGGAGTCAAACGTTCATGTCACGTCCAAGGGAGACTGAATCTACCAATGAAAAATAACGTGATGGATGAGATACTCAAAATTCATGGAATTGGAGTGACGTGATGATTTATCATGCTGTCGAGCCAATGACAATAAACAAAGGCGCTGCTTGGGAGGCAACCCAAGAAAACAAATTTGCATTTCTTTTCCTTTTTCTTTTTATATTTATTTGTGTCTTTTTCTTTGCATTTTACTTTACATTGGGGACAATGTAAATTTTAAGTGTGGGGGAAGGGATTTAGGATATTTATTTTATTTTTAGGGAATTTTATAATTTTGTTTTATTTTATTTTATTTTTTTAAAAAATTGTTTTATTTTTAGAAAATTTTAAAATTTTGAAATTTTGAATTTTGTGGGTAAATTCACTGCAAACCCTCACGAGACAAAACTCGTTCACTTGGGATAACCTTGGGGTTTAAAGGCTTGTTGCACATGCTAAGTGTAACCGTGTTTCCTACGAAAATGGGGTATTTTTTATTTTATTTTTAGGATGTATCACTTGAGCAATAAGATAATTGGATTTTAAAGTTTTAGCCAATGATAAAATTTTGATTTTTATTTAATAAATCTTGGAAAAATGATAAATTTTTGCTTAATTTGAATTTTTGACTTTTTATTGATTATTACTTTGCTTGAGATCCTTTAAATTTTGATGCACTTATATCCATTTGTTTGAGCTAGTTTTAATTTAGAGAAAGTTTAAATGGTTAAATGCTTATGAAAGATATTTTTGAGCTCTATATCTTATTTGATTATTATTTGAAGTGAAATATAAGGCAAAATATAATTTGGAGGAGATGATTTAGGTAATTTTTCTAGGATTATTATTGAAGGAAAAATCTTGTGGTGAGTTGAGATGGAGTGTAAAACGCACTTACTCATAAACACATGAAAAAGCGAGATGGAGCGTAAAACGCACTCGTTGGTGAGATGGAGCATAAAATGCACTCACCGTGGGGAAAAAAAATGAAGAAAGAAAAAAAATGGGATGAAGCATAAAATGCACCCATTTAAAAGAAAAAAAATGAAAAAGTACTTTAAAAAAAATTGATATTAATAATCCTAGTGAGTTTATCAAGATTAAAAACTTTTTGATCTTCTAGTTATATGTGTCTATATTAATGAAAAATGATGTGAAAAGTAAGACTATAGAGTTTTGTTGTTAAACTAACCATTTTTGATATCATTTATGAGACATTTAATTATGTGAGCAGATCTAAGTTTTTTTGCTAGTTTGATACATTTGGATTCACACACACACAAAAGGTCTTGATTAAAGTAAAATTGATAAACATGTTAAAATTCTAGATTTTGCATAATTTTGAAAAAAAATTTGAGTTATTATTTTAAAAATCTTTGAGGCTGATGTTGAAATTTATATTGCTCTGTTGCTCAAGTAAGTTGTTTGGTTATTAGTTTTAATTTTATAATTTTTATTTTTGTTTTGCCCGAGGACAAGCAAAAAGCTAAGTGTGGGGGTATTTGATAAAGTTAAATTATATGCTATTTTTATTCCCCAATACTTAGTTTTTATATTTATTGTATGCTTAAATGTTTAATTATTTAGCTCATTTTGGTTTTAATAGGTTTTACAGGATTTTAGTTAATTTATATTAATTTAGGTAATTTTATAGTATTTTTATATCTCTTTTTATTTATATGTTTTTATTTATTTTTAGTGTTTTAGGTGTTTTATTTATTATTATGTGTTTTTATTATTTTTAGTATTTTTATATTATTTTTATTTATTTTTAATTAATTTATATTTATTTTTGTAGGAAAATTAAATTTGAGGGCAAATCTGTAATTTTAGTAAAACTCTGATGGCATTTTGGTAATTAAGCAGCGCGGTAGCGGGACAGTGGCAGGAAAAGGAGCAGAAACGACGTCGTTTTGGGCTAAAGGGCGCCCAATGCGCGGATGCGCGTGAGTTGACCGGGTACTGTAGCGAAGGCCTTGTTTGCGCGTTAATTCCAGAAACGGAATTATTCGCGAATTTTTGCTAGTTTTTTATTCCAAATTGGATTTTAATTCCAATTAGGGTTAGGAAAATAATTATTTTACTTTTCTTTTATTTTTAATTGTAAATCCTATTAGGGTTTGGACAAGTTAGGAGGTTTATGGAGCATATAAATAGAGGGTTTGACACACATTGTAATATACAACTCTCATTAGAATAAAAATTATCTCTTCTATTCTTTAGTGTTCTCTATTATTATGAGTAGTTAATTTATTTTTCTTGGTTTAAGTGATTGAAGCCATCAAGATTTATACACTGTGAGATCTAATTTATTTTAATTGTTCAATTTATATTTTGATTATTAAATATTCTTCTATGCTTAATTTTATGATTAATTTGTTTAATTGCTAGGAGTACTACTAGTTTATTATTCATATTAATCTACTGCTGTTAGTGACTCAACTAAGTTTAATAATTGTTTTGCAGATCAAAAGATTATTTTATCTTAGGAAGAATATTCATCTAAATTAAATGCAAACAAGTGGCTTGTGTTGTTTAGTTCAACGATCTATTTAATTATTTATGCTGCTATTAAATTAAATCTTTAGCAAGTGCCGGTGGTTGTTTAATAGTAAGGGTATTTAGACTAAGTGACTCTACTTATCTAAAATTAAGGAGAGAGGAGAAAAATTATTCCACCTACGAGTAGTTCTTTCTACGGTGAATCTTCAAAATATTAATTGATTTATTCTTGCATCAGTGATCAGTTGTAAATTCTTGATGGTGAATATTAACTTAAACCAAGATTTTTTATTTTTATTTATTTCTTGCATCTTTATTTTAATTAATTTTATTTAAATTATTTCTTTAATTACAAAATCCCCCAATTTTAGTTTACAAAAAATAAAATTAAATAATTATTCTCTGTGGGATCGACTCTTACTTGCACTACTACATATTTATTTTTTCAAAGTAAGATTTTATTTTTGGGTACTTGCGACATCACACCACAGGCACAACCAGGTTAAGAAACACAATGCATCCCAGCATAGATATGACAATGGAGGAGGCTTCACTATACTGACAATATTACTTGAACATATTGCAGACTTTGTGCCACTACGACCTTTTGTTGTTTGACTGAAGTGAGTTGGTTTCTACACGTAGAGGGGGATAGATATAGTCATATAGATAGGTAGTACGGTGTATAATAGCTAATAAATACTAGGTGGGAAAAATTAATTCTCTCTCAGAGGCGGTTGTATCATCGATTCAAATTTACACTTTTTTCCTGAGCTTTTAATTAATAGGTTTATATGTTTTATTTATTTTCCTTGTGCAGGTTTTAGTAAAACATATCAAAAAAGTTAAATTTAAGAAAGGATTTAACAATAATTATTTTTTTTATAATTCATTTTTTTGTATATTTTTTTTTATAATGGATACTAATTGTGTTTTATTTTATATGAATATATTTAATTATGTTGATTTTTTAATATTGAAAACAATAATTATCTAAACATTAATTTTTAAATTTTAACACAAATATAATATGAATTTAATATGCTAACCAAACAATAGTATTGTTTTTGTTTTAGTATTGAATTCAATGATTTTTAATTTTATATCTTAAACTGAATTTCAAAATAATTTATCCAAACGCATCCTTAAATGAAAAATTAATTTTTGCAAGTTCTCTTAAGTTTTAATTTATGTAACAATTTGGGTAAAATTTCACGATCATGTTAAAATTTAGTTTATTATCTCGATAGTATCTTTTTATGTCTTCTTAATTTATCACAAATTTTTTCAAAATGTTATGATTGAAAATACTGTTAATAATAATTTAAAATTTAATTTAAATATAAAATTATTCCACATATTCTAATGTGAGATTGACATGTTACAATTATGGAACAACCTCAATTCAAATTCAATCATGCGTAATTAGAAAAATAAATAAAATTCGGATAGTATATTTTTTCCCCCTTAAAAAATTTTCGTCTTTAAAATTTCAAACAATGTACGTATTTTAAAAAGATGTGGATACTTAACACATACAATCTTTAATCTCTCAAGTAGCTTTCTCATGCGTCGTGATTCTCCCATAGCATTTAACAAATGGTATAGTTTTCCTCCTCATAATTTTTGCCTCTCCAAAATGATTTTAGCCTCTTCTTCATATGACAAGTACTTTTCATGAAGCGAATTTAAAGGGTATATGAAAGCTTATACATGCAACACGTTATGTGCCTGAGATAAGGCAACCCTATATGCCACTTTGAATCAACATTCTATTTTATTTTGTTTATTGTAATATACTATAGTTCTGTATTACTTACTTAATTCTACTATAACATTCCATAATCCCAAAACCACTAAATAGTGAAGTCGGGAGCGGAAGGAGGGACTTAAAACACGTGGGATAATTCGATATGTATATAAAACATAAGCTATTATTAACGGTATTTTTGGTCCACGACATTTAGTCTTTAATAATTTTAAAGTTTAATTATTTTCTTTTTGGAATAGTTGTAGAAATGTTACTTAAGACTATAAATATGTTATCTCCTAAGATTTATTTGACATATATTCGTCAACAGTTATTATCAATTTTTCTCTTTAATTTTTTTTTAAAATTTTTTTTATGTACGTTTGTGTTAAAATATTACTGTGTAACCATTATCCGTACACAGCACATCAGATAAGAGCATTTAGATAATATATTTTGTTGGACAAACATTATGTTCACATGATGACTGATAAATATGAAAGGAATGAAATTTTGATTTACTTTTTACTAATATAAAATAGAACTAGAGAACAATTTATTCAACTTATATTTTACTTTCCACCCAAATCTTTTCATTTTGGAGCTGAAAGTTTAGAAACAAATTGGGCTTATTTTCTACTCTTAAAAAACTTGCTGGGGATTGTGACTTCACTGTCTAGCAAGTTCTTGAGGAATTCATTTTTCTTTCTTTGCTAGTCTATAAATGTCATGTATATGTATATATATTATATCAAAATGTGAATTTGATCAAGCCACTTCAATTGTTTTTGGCCTTTAATTTACTTTGGTTAAAGAAATACCAAACATATGTCTTTGATAATCTATTATTTGTTGGCTTTATATTTAGTCCTTTTAACGTTTTCTCTCTGGCATTGGGATCTGAGAATTTTTTAGACTGCAGAGTAAATGAAAAAGTTGCAGATGATGAACCTTTCAGTATGGGCAAGTAATTTATTGAATAATAATTTTATTATCATGTTACCCTTAGAAATTAACAATTTAATATTTTAAAGAGCAAATAATAGAATAAGAATCTTTACAAATAAGCCTCTTTTTGTAAGAATATCTCTTTCAATTTATAGCTACTATAATTTAGGCCCAAATATAATTTCTATTCCACCATATAAATCTATAGAGTGCTTTTAGTCTATAGAAAGATAAAATAAAAATTTAGGGGTGAAAAACTATTTTAAGCCTAAACTATAGGGTGTATTTTGTGATTTAGTCAAAAAAGATAATGAAAAGAAAAATAAGAAAAAGCTATACCTGTAAATGAATGATCTTTGTAAGCTACAGCATCATATCATCAAAGGAAAAGAGGACCCTGTGATATTGCTTGGGGGTATCTCAGTCCTAGGTCCATTAGGCCTCAAGGCTAAATGTGAGGTAGAAAGTTAAAGCCACCACAAAACTTCAGTCACTGTTTTCAGGTGGTTATACATATGGGATTTGAATTCCCAGCAGTTCAAATTGCACCATTTTAACAGTTTCATAGAAACAAGTTGTTGTGTAGCTGAGATTTGCAATTATATAATATTTGTATAATAAAGGTCATCCGAAATACAACGCCCCGCTATATAATTGCAACTCGTTTCTATAAATTGCACAAATGGACTGCATATTTTGAACTGTTTGGAATTAAGATCTGTACATATGATATGAGATTCTGCCAAACTCCATGATTCTTGTTATCCGCGTATTGAGGATTGGCATCTTTTACACCGCCCGAAAAAACAGATGGAAATAAAATGAAACGCACCCGGACAAATACACTTCAACATCAAAACATGAGAAGGGGGAAACTAAAGAGAAGTATATATCAAATCACGTTCAAATTAAGTCATTTATGTGCATTAAAATCAAATGTTGTTACTTAATATTACATTCAACAATGCAACAGTTCATCGATTCCTCTACAATAGTAAAAATAAGCATAGACAAGCCCTGATTAGCCTTTGACACTTGAACTCATAAAGAAGGCGGTGCAAAATGTTAAACAAGAGCATTGGCTAACCGTGAGGCTAAATGATTCGCTATCCTGAACAGATAGAAGAAATCAAACTTATTCACTATAGGACATGGGAGATGGGACTTCTCGATTAAGTAGTTTCAAAGTGATGAAATTAACTTTATGAAGAAGAAAAGGATATCAAGCAGTAAAATCTGATGAAAAGTTAATAATTATTACTGTAGAATATTCTGACAAATGTGTATGTAAAATAGATTTACATGGTTCACTCACTTTCAATCATTTCACGAACCTCATTAACTACCAAGTATGCTTTGTGGCCTCCAATCACCTCAGCCTGTTTCTTGTTATCCTTCCAAAGCTATCACACAGTGCATTAAATCATTAGTGTCCATAGCTAAACTCTTTGAGGCAATATGCAGTAAAAAAAGTGAAGGATAAAAACCCATCAATGCAATGGAATACCTGTATCATCGGCATTTTCTGCTCAGTTTTGGAGCCCCACCAAATGATACATATGAAAAAAATATAGAATTCAAGTAAACAATCAGATATGCTGCAAATATAAATGTGTAATAAAGCAAGCAGAGCTGTGGCATTATGCTAACATAGTTGTGTAAGTTTAGGCATGTACCCAATAATAGAATATCAGGTTCCAAACTAGGTAATGGACTTCATCATCTTTTAAAGAACAAATTAAATAGCTATAACTACGCCTCTGGAGCAGGCAGTACTAACAGTTACAAGAATGTGTCATACATTACACCGAAACATCTTCTACAACTGTTTCTATTTTAACGTGGAGAGGATAAGCAAAGGAATGTACCAGAGGCATTAAAAAGTGAAGTAAGTTCGCAAACATTTCCCACGAGATGAAGATAGAAACAAAATTAAGATTATCTCACATTAGTCACTCTAAACTCATCATAACTTCATCATAACTTCAATTGTCTGGATCAGAAAATAATTTGCCTCATGTGGAAGAGATCCTTTATTTTTTAAATAACCTAATGTATGCCTCAGTGTCCCACTGCCGCAGCCCGCAAGTGAAACAAATGAATTCAAATTAGTGAATTGATCCAGTAATGCATTATAACGGACTTTTGGCTTTTGTCAAGTTTTTGGTATTTGAAGTGTTAAATAAATCCCTACTTAAAAACTCTTCATATGTTGCCTACTCCTAACTTCTTAGTGACAGACTGTTACTTTGCACTTGCCCAAAAATTTTATGTCAAGTTAGATACACCACCAAGTAATTCAAAGCTTGTAGTTTTAAGTTCAAAGATTAGTCGTACTTGCTAAGAAAGAAGTTCAAGAACAGTCCTCTACACTTGGCATGCCAATTTTAGAAAAGTACTGCCAAGGTTAATCCGATACAAGTCTTCACTTCAATAATATTAAATTTTTGCATCAATAACTACAGAATTTATTTTAAAGTATGAAGTGATCGACTAATAAGCAGAATATTGTGAAATGCAACTATATGATCAAAAGGACTCTCAAAACAAAGCCAGAACATGACGAAAGTGTCGCGTGCTTAGTTGTAGGAAAACAAACATAAACTTGTCAATCTCTAATTTTCATAACAAACAAGGCATGTTTATTTAAAGCTCAACCAACTGAACCAAAGGTAAAAACTACAAAATCATCAAGTACCCAATGTATAAACTGGAAGAGAAAATGTATGTATCATGCAGGATTAGTAAGCACATAATTAACCTTATAAGGGTAGAGGGTAAACCAAGGAAAGTAGCAGGGGCACTAAATAGTGAACTACGTTTGACAACACTTTCCAAAAGTTAAAGATAGAAAATAAACATAATTAATTACCACGCATCATGGATTCATGATTTCATGTTCTCGTCTTTTATTTCCTAGAGGAGTATAATGAGGAGGGACGACAAAAGACAGTACCCAATGCGGTTCATTTGTCAAAATTATTGTTTCTAATAGGGTAAAAGTGCAGGCAACCATTGAAAAGCCATTTTTGCAGTGGATACTTCTATTTTCACAATAGCTGTGCAATGATGTAAAATAAATATCAATAGCATTGGAAATATTATAGATTTAAGGAGAATCTTACGGTGATTCCTGCATGAACCACAAGCTTGTATGGCACATTGGTGACATCAATGCAATAGAATCGTACTCTGTCTCAATACATGGAACAGAGGTTTCAGAATTAGGTGTCCACGTATCAGATTGAAAAATAAAATAAGGCCGGAATAGTTAATTATACCTCTAAACACGTGCACGTGCACGTGCACGTGCACGTGCACGTGCACGTGTTAGCATAAAATGAATACACTATTCACTAATAAGCGTGCAGAAGCCCAAGGTCACACACATCGAGGTGTAAGAAATCAGATAATGTATAACAATACTATGAGTTGGTCATTTCATTTCAACTCTTCAATCACCAACTACCTCAAATTGGTGAGATTTGAAGATGCATGAAATTATTATGTGTGGAAGAGAGAGGGAGTGATGAATTCGTACCATTAAACAAGTGGCTGTGAGAAATATTTTTAACGAGGGAAGCAACAAATTTTGACCAGAATGAAGATAATATATTGGAGGCAATTGTATCACATTAGAATGAACCCCATAAAGATTTGGATCAATGCATACCTTCCTATCTATGTAAATACAAAAACTATGAAAAGTAAAAAGAATTGAGGGGGGAGAGAGAGAGAGCAGAGGCTGGAATAAGTAGTAGGACCAGTTTGATAAAACTAAAACTTAATGCTGAAAGCTAACAGTTTTGAGTGGCTAAATTTTACATAACAGATAAGTAAGCACCAACTGAATTTCAGGTACTAATGTTTAATTTATGGAATTGATATTGGCACCCCACAAACTGTAATTAGCACTCCAAATTTTATAATTAAAGTACCCTTAACTTTATTGTTATGGCATTCTGTCAATCAAATGCCAACATTTTCATCTTTTAATATTCCCACGTTGTAATATAATGTGCCTACCACAAATTAGTGGAATATTACTAACTTTTAATTAAATTGTTCAATTAATATAAGATGCAAGCTTCTTAAAACATTGTTTACTTTACAATTTTGCCTCGTATTCTTCACATCAGATTCAGTAAATATATTATTTGAAAGAACAACGTCAATTCCACTATATACCCTAACATGGACACATTTGCCAAATCTATACCTATATCAGAAAGGACATCATTGTATTAGCTCTTTACACCCACCGTTCCGCAAAAGATTCCCATTTTGACTTTTTTAAAGTCAATTTGAAAAAGCCTATAATTCAAAATTAATATGTATTTATTTGGTTTTGATTAATGCAGTCGTAAAATTATAAACCATCTTAAAAGTATACATTGTTTTCAAACCTTACTTGAATAACATCAATTTGGAATTTTGGAATTTCACAAATCGACTTCAAAAGGTCAAATTGAGACTCTTTTGTAGAAATTAACTGTAAATGAGTAGAAGAGAAAGTTAATCTAACCTCGGATAATAGTCAGCTGCCAATTTTTCCAGTTTCGGTTTCAAATATATACATTTCCTGCACCAACTTGCCATCCTACATATCCAAATAACTTATATAATATTCTAACTCAACTTGAGCATTTTTCTAAACAAATTTTCACGGAAAAGAAAAAAAAACTAGAAAGAAGTAATTACCAATTATATGCATGACAATCATACACCTTGATGGAAACCTAATAGAATTGTACTCTAATAAAGTACCCCGAGTTTCTCTCTTATATCTAATATAAATACAGGTAGAATGTGGGTTCTATTTAAGATGGTATGTCAATACTTGAACATTGCCACATTATTTCTCAGAAATTTAGCACATATATCAAATAGAAATTAATTGTCATGTCCATGGGAATAGTATAACACCCCAAATAACTTATATAATATTCTAACTCAACTTGAGCATTTTTCTAAACAAATTTTCACGGAAAAGAAAAAAAAACTAGAAAGAAGTAATTACCAATTATATGCATGACAATCATACACCTTGATGGAAACCTAATAGACTTGTACTCTAATAAAGTACCCCGAGTTTCGCTCTTATATCTAATATAAATACAGGTAGCATGTGGGTCCTATTTAAGATGGTATGTCAATACTTGAACATTGCCACATTATTTCTCAGAAATTTAGCACATATATCAAATAGAAATTAATTGTCATGTCCATGGGAATAGTATAACACCCCAATCCCACATCGTAAAATGTGGGATACTTAGATGCGGATATAAGAACTCAAATTGCTATTATTAATATCTTCACTCATGACCTATTAGGTGAGCCTATAGTGGACTAACATGACCCAAGAAGATATTGTTAAGACAGTACATTGAGCCTTATTATGCTATGATTTGATTCAGAATCGGGATTTGACCCGGATTGTTACATATAGTATTTAGACTCGACTCTAGAAAACTCAGGTCTTTGGGTCTTATATAGTTATGTGTTAGACCTATCGAGGACTTCGGGTATTTAAGTGAAGAAGTTTGTAATACTTCAGTCTCAAATCGTAACATGTGAGATACCTAAATGTGTATATAAGAACTCAAGTTGCTATCATTGATACTTTTAGTCATGACCTTTTAGGTGAACATGTGGAGAACTAAGATGATTTAAGATGATATTATTAAGATATCGCATTGGGCCTTATAATACTATGATTTGATTTGGACTCGAGATTTGACCCGAATTATTACATGGAAATAGACTTGCCTATTCTCTAGCCAATATGACTCTTTCTTCTAATGGATTTCATTTGTGGATAGAGGAGGCTCAATCTAAACTCTATCATATAACTTAAGAGCACAGACTTATCAGCCAATAACACCCCATCCGTTTTTCCATTATTCTCATATTAAGAGTCCATCTCCCCTTTGGAAAATCTTGAAAACTAGAACCCCTTTTATAATCATAGTGCTAAATTTAAATATATCTAATTAAGTTTTGATCTAAATGGCTAACAATGGCATGTGCTCTGTATCAAATCTTGCTAACTCTAGGGGTACCTCACAAACTTATACTTGGATTTGCCATTTTTCCCCTGCACCACTCTTGCGGGGACTGTAGTCGTGGGATTAGTCGAATGCTGTAAGTCGTCGACCCACTTTAGGAACAGGCTTTGTCATCATAGCTGCCGGATTATCTGTTGTACCAATTTTCTAAATGTTGAAAGATCCTTCAGATGTAACATCTCGAATAAAGTGATACCTGCCATTAAGATGTTTGGTTCTTTCATGATACATTTGAATTTTAGTCAAGTGTATCACACTCTGGCTGTCACGATAACCAACAAATTATTTTTGGGGTAAGTTCAAACACTCGACCTAAACCTCAAATACACCAATAATTCTAATAGGATAATTATCACAATTGGGTATACACAAAACTCTCTTAATGAGTATATATTGAACAAAGCTATTTTCTCTCACTAACTCCTTAAACTCAGTAGTCTGGGATAACTGAACACTGCTCCTTTGCTATCTATCTATACTGAAGCAAGGCGGTGTTGTTCAACTCTTGGGTTAGCAATTATATACAAGCCTACACGGGACAATGATCAGTAATTTCAGTTGCGTGAAAACTGAAGAGTTGAAATGCTAAACTTTCATAAAGCCGCATATGTTGAATATAAAAGGTGAGAGTTGAATTTGGTAAAAGAGTTCACATGCATGTTGACCAATACTGAGTAAGTATCATGCATGGGGACAAGTGTCTCCTATTGTGACTAACAGATCTTCTCCTCTAGTAGATATGGAGACAAAAGCTGCATATGAATTCCCCCGTAGGAAAGCTACTATAACATAATATGATCTTCTCCACAAATGCCCTAATGGACAAGTTACGTCTTCTGAACACGAACCAAGTTCGAGTAATGCCTGAACTTGAGAGTAGGAACAGGATAAATAAATTTGTTTTATTCCTTGAATCAATTGTTTTGCACCAAATAATTTAAATTAAAATAGTCAAATATTTATGTGGGTCGTGATTCTCAAGCTTAGCAAAGTCTACTTTCTGTTTGATTATTTTCTTGTTAATTTAGTTTATGCAACAAAATAATATTAGTTATATTGCGTTTACTAGTAGTCGTAATATCTCAAGTTTTTCTTGAATATCGTAATCCAAGATTTAGAGTAGTTTGTACCAGATAATCATGAGGTTTTAGAAACCACATATATGATCTTGACTAGACATAGATAGGGTAGCTATCTCAATGTCACATTGACCTTGTAGCGGATCACCAATGGCACACAAAGGGTCGTAATTTTTTGATTTGGTGATCTCTTTTAATGACCTTTTATAAATAAAAGCTCAATAAATCCAAGTCGTCAAAAATAAAATAAAATTACAGGGTTATAATAATGATTCTACACAATCTCAAATTAAATAAAAATTTATATTATTTCATATTTTTGCATGATCTTCTATCTGCATGGTTAACTTCTGTTAAAAGATTAAGATAAAATCATTTACTGGGGTATATAACTTATACCCCGGAGGGTATTTGGCCTAAAAATTAAAAAAAACTACTCATAACTAACAAATTAGGCACCAAAAAAAATCGCAGCTTATTCAGCAAAAATAAACAAAACGCAATATCACACAAATAGTACAAACCATAAAATCACCACTGATTCGTCGAGCTGTTGTGCCTCAGCTATCACCCGATCGAACTGGCTTTCACCAGAAAGTGGCTCCAGCTGCACTGAAACCGGCACATAATCTACACCTCCTCGAACAGACCCTTCTTCATTATAATTAATCAATGCCTTAACATTCCCACCTCCAATTCCATGAATTTTCTTCGAGCAATCTAAATAATTGGCGTATGCAGAACCAATTTTGCAAGCCGATGAATTAAAATTATACTGGAATAAAGAAAACCCAGTAAGTTCAGATTGAAAATAAATTGATCTTGACAATTCTTTAGGTGTTATAGGTGGAGAAATCCGAACAAAACTAGACATTTCAATGTTTGGTATAATGTATGTGTTGGATAGAAAGGAATTGATGAAAGGGTTTTACTTTAGGAGAAATGGTCATCTATTTTTAATGTGAAGGCTTTGAAAATGTTGACCGGGAATTTAAGGAAGGAGGGTGTATGCGCACGTGCGGCGTATGTTAGTTATATATGTGAGTTGTGATATTTTTAGGAGTAGCACGACAAAAAAATAACTATAAAAAATTGAATATAAAATAACGTGTTAAGTTATAATTAATAAATATTTATAATATATGAAAGGTTCAATGGAGTTATAATTAATAATTATTATTTACGTCATTTTTTTGTATTTAATTTTTTTTGTCACTAAAACATTATTATATTTTTAGTTTTTAAATTAAAGTTGTACATTTTGCGAAATTAATTCCAATATCTAAATAAGATAGTTGATTTTGTCGTAGCAAAAATATTATTGAGTAATAAGTGTACTTTAAAATTTTAACTGTTGTTAGAATAATTATAAAAATATTATTAAATATATATTTAATAATATAATAAATTTTTTATTTTGACAATATTTACCCTTACGATCAATTGTAATCTTATATCATACTCTCGAAAATGAGACTTAAAATAACGTACTAATTGATTGTAAGGGAAATTTTAAGTAGATTACATATAACAATTTATTGAACTAATTAAGTGTACAATTTTAATACAATTTTGATTTAATGAAATTGTAGATGTGCTTTTAATTTTAAGTTCAAAAATATTGAATAGCGTAAGATAACTATAAATTGAAGAGTCTTTCTCGCTTTCAGATTTTCTTTGCACGTGGCTAGTACTAAAAATGTGATGCGAGTTTGCTTGATTAAGTAATTATCTGACTTTCTAGTATTCTCACTTATAACTCTTTTATGGGACATGATAATTGAACATAAAAATTAAATATGAATGTTTTATAATTTATCTATTTTTATTATTATCCCCAATTCTCTCTTATTTTTTCCTTTTCTTTATTTTTATTTTTTTTAAAGAATTGTTGATTTGAGGGATATGAATTTGGTCTCACCCTTTGCAAAGGGGTAGCGCTAACATCAATAGGCATAGACAAGATCTTGGCTTGTTCACAATGCCAATATCAAAAACAATAAAGTAATTGATATTTTCACAATAATTTTTGATAATTTCACACGCAGGGCCCACATGCTAACTATGGTTGAGACAACTACAGTAAGTTAATAAAAATACAACATTCATTTTTCAAAATTACCCTCACCTAATACATCTAATAATGTAATAAGTCGGTGAACAATTTCTTGTCTGAACATAATAAAGAAAACATTCACTTTCTTCAAAAGTCCAAATTGGCATCATGTAAATATCATCAAATTCACTTTCTTCAAAAGTCCAAACTGGCATCATGTAACCTTGCTGCAGGTGCTTCATCAGTCCAAATTTGGCACCAAAACTGTAGACATAGATGACCACAATAAAAAAAATAAAAGAATTAAAAATATGTTTATTTTTATGACATTCAAATTATATATAAACAAATTTTATTTGAAGCACCTTTCTTCTTTTTGAATGAGTTACAGTAAGGATACATCAGATAGTCCGTCATCTTGGTTAGTACTGAAAGATCAAAATGAGTTAAAGAAAACTAAATAATATAATAGTAATACTACTGAATGTAAACTAATATTAGTATTTGCTTAATCAATCAAATTTATGAAGTTAGTAAAATTAAAACATGATTTGAGTACAAAGTGAAGTGCTTGGGTTATCTTTGAATGGACAATATCTTTTATTGTGACTCGGATCTTTGCATATACTACACTTCTTTACCTTTTCTACAAAGCGAGTTTTATGCATGTTTTTGAATGCGAGAGTGATGTGATTGCTCCTTTTAATCCTAAACAAAGTAGAAGGACTCTAAATCATCTATTCTTTTACAAATTTGAAGGATCATGTCTTGTCGATGTAGTCTTATTCTTTGACCCCGTGGGAAGACTTTTGTGGGTTTGTATACGAGACTCATGTAAGAATGAATAATGTCCATCTACAAGTTCATAAATTTTCTTTTGAACAACTTCTTGTCACGCAAGAGGCCACTCCATATATCTTTCCTGCAACTTTTCAAGCAGCCCATATATCTCACTTTCTCCAGTATTTTAAGTAAAATCATTATCTAAAAATGATCTTCTGCCAAGTCTCCATTGCGAGTGTATATCATCTAAATGTAACACTTTATCTCCCAAACTTTTCATTTTATGTGCGCAAAGCATACCCATGACTGTCATAAAATGATTTTTGCAAGTAAGAGATTCTTCATGAGACATGACTAACTTGTACTGCTTATGGAGCTCATTTAAAGCAAACACTGACACATGAGTAAGAAGCTCTTTAAACAAAGAAATATGAAAGTGATGAGGAATTCTTATTTTTTTACTTTCAAATTATGTATTGATTTCTTGAAATTAATTCTCAATTGCAAAACATAATTTGTTTTTTACCGCACTAAGATCCCTGGTTAAAACTTGTAAGTACCTTTTAAGAAGTGCATGCGCACCTTCTGCCCTTGAGGTAACACAAGTTTCAAAAAGAGTGTATTTTTTTGTCCATGCACAAACAAAGTGCTCTTTTATATGCAACCAAGTATTTTTGATGTAATTGAGAACACTTGTCTTTTCTTTGTATTGAATTTCAAAGTACTCCAAAAACTTCACTTTGAGAATTTATAGCCATGCTCCAACTTTTCATAAATCCTTCCCAATCTTCACCTTATTGAAACTGAGATTTATAATTTGCCAAGATGTTCTTCTCAATGTGCCATACACATAGGATGTTGTTGGAAAAACCACTGTAATGACTTTTATCAATGCTAACTCTCTATCTGTCATAATAGCCAACGATTCACAATTAACACCAATAATATTCCTAAATCTCTTCAAAGCCCAAATATAGTCTTCCACTTCCTCTTTTTGTAAAAAAGTGAAGCAAGAGTAGAATGATGTATTGAAACCTGATATTCCAACAATGTCATGTAATGACATTTTATATTTGTTGGTCTTGTAAGTACAATCCATTACAAAGACATGCGAGTACCTTTTAGTCAATGCTATTGATATAGGGTGAGCAAAAAAGAAACATGTCATGTGTTTGGTAGAATCTGATTCCACATCATAAGTAAAACCATTTTCACCAAGTTCTGCAACTAAAGCTTGAATCATTGTACGACCACTCAAATTATCGCTACGCACTTTGGCTCTTGCATTATACACTGTTCTAGAAACGACCTTCAGATTCGGATTACATTGCCTTAGTGAAGAAAGAATTTAACGTGGAGCAATTCTAGAATTGGGCATTTCTTTAACACATTCAAACTCTTCTTTTAAAAAGTGACGACAAGAAGGATGACCTGACATATCTACTGTAAGATCATGGTTATGACATGCATTTCTAATTTCAAGTACCTAAGGTCGCCCAACCCTTTTCCTTCTGCAAACTTTAAAAGGGCAACCTATTAGACGGGATGATGTATTTCTTTTACGACTTTCCATCGGAATTTTTAGTTTATCTCGATAAGAACCTCCTCTATCACAACCAATAATCACCCAACGATTGTTAACAAAAAAATTTATCGATGTTGCGTAACCTTGCATTAAGACATATGTTTGAACCATTCCAATTAAATCTTCACGAGTTTGAAATTCTATCTCTGGAAGTTGTAACGCTCCATTTAATTTAACAATATTATCTTTACAGTCCATATTTGCACTAGGTAAGCAATCATCATTGACTGAACCGTTTTCAGAATTTTTGTTTGCTCCATAATTGTCTGTGTTTATAGTTCAAATTCTACTAAAATCAAAATTTTATAGTTAGCAAATAGGATGGAAAAGAAACCCACAAACTAGAATATCTCAACTAAAATTGAATATTCCAGTTAAAGGTAAAACACTATATTTCATTCAAAACCCAATTCATAATCATATAATATCAAAAAAAAATATTGAGAAAGATTATCAAGTATAAGATTGCTATGATTATTGCATGTAAAATTTCTCATTGCACAAAAAAGGCTTAAATCAATAGAGTTATTTACAACTTGTGGAAGGTATGATTATCAAATAGAACAATGGTTATTAGTAGAACTATAAAAGTATAAAATGGTATAACCATTTCAAGGAGGGAAAAAACACCAAAATCACACCGATTAATCACAAATAGCTCCCTTACTTGTTAACAAAAACGGCCAGCAAGTAGAATTCATGTGAAGATCGCTAATTATTAATGACTGATCAGATGAATTAAGAAGAGGGAGATGAGAAAGAGAATATTAGAGAAATACTTTCATGGCATTATTTTATAAATCAGGAGCGAAGATTTTTAGCAAGTGGCCTGTTTGCACATGAAATATATATAGTGAAATATATACGGAGAGAGTGGCAGTAGATGGGTAGAGATAAATATTGAAGTCAAGGGTCCTCAACGGCAAAGGCAACAAACAGAACACTCTCTGTCACTTTCTCTCTCTCAAGGATTACTGGTGTTAGCTTTTGCGTTGGGTTGGCTTCTTTTTCCGCACTTGCTAGCCAAATGATGCGTCATAATAATCACAGAAAAGATAGATAAGAAAGTAAAACATACCGATTAAGAACGAGCAATTTCGATGGATAGATTTAGAAGCACCAGATGCCAACGGTGGGGAGACGTCAAAGAACCCTGCACCGATCGAAACTGTAATACCCCGAAATTATGAAACACAAATTTAATTTTCTTCATATATAAATTTGTTTTCCTGAAATAGTAAGTGGTTGAATTGACAAAAGTTAAAGTTAAAAAATTTTTGTACAAATTTTATCTTGTTGGGGAATATTTTTTTTGTCGGGAAATATTCGTTCTGTTAGGGAATATTCGATCCGTACGACGGTGCCGAAATAACTAATCATTGGACCCCATAACGAAATATTGTATGATATAGAAAATGACAACATTAACATTTTTAAATAAAAATAGTCAACGGTACTATCACTCTTAACTGCTAATATACCCGGTGATAAAAGAATAGTAGAACACAGTATTACACAGTAACATACGGTATTGTACAGTAGTATACGGTATTGTACAATAGCACATAGCATTGCACAGTGTTTCATATTATTGAATTGATAAAGTAGCTATTGTACAATATTGACTTTATTGAACTAATAATTGTCACATGTACAATAATTCATATTATTAAACTGATAATTGTCATAGTAGCATATGCACAGTAATTCACATTACTGAATCAATAATTGTCATTACACAGCAACATGTTCTTTCTGTTATTTATTTTTTGTATTATTGTTCTCATTATTATGATGTTGATTTAATTATTATATTTCATTATTAGTTGATATTTATGCTTGTGTGATGAGTCTCTAACTTAGAAAGCCAACTACATTGCATTTACAATAATTAGTCACAATAATGAATAATTGTTGAATAATTGAATTGATAAAATTATTTATTTTATTATAATAAATTATATAAAATTATTTACTTTATATAAATTATGTAAAGTTAATTATTTTATTATAATATATTATATAAAATTATTTGGTTTATATATAAAGTTAATTGATTTATATATAAATTTAGTTGTTTT
Organism: Hedera helix; assembly: GCA_947179155.2. NCBI lineage: Eukaryota > Viridiplantae > Streptophyta > Magnoliopsida > Apiales > Araliaceae > Hedera > Hedera helix. Next base: position 30,377,694 of record OX359271.1, on the reverse strand, counting down.
ATTAAACGAATGGTATAGATTAAAGAAAATCTTAAATGAATGGTATAGATTAAAGATAATGCAATAATTATAGAATTTAAAATAAACGGTGTAAATTAAAGATGATCTTTAAATGAATGGTTTAAATTAAAAAAATCTTAAAAGATAAAATTTCTGGTATGGATTAAACATTATCTTGAAATATACGGTTTGGATTAAATTAGAAAATATTAGATTATGATAAGATTTTTGGCTATAAATAGAGACCTTAACTTAAGAATTTTTTTATAAACTTTCTTGCTTATTCTTTCTTTCACTATCTAAATATTACTTTGTGTAAGTTCCATCTAAATGTGTTAAAGCCATCTTGAGTATTTGTGAAGATCTGTAAGAATACGAGTACTGTTCAAGTAAGTCTTTTTGCAAAAGTTAGTCAAGTAACCACACACATCACACGGTGTTAATAAATCTTTTTTTAGAAGACTCTTTCTTTAGAAGATTTATTTTGAAAAACTCTCTTGATGATTCTTTTAAAATATTATTTTTAAAAACCATTTTGAAGTTTATTATACTTTATTATGTACACTACACAAATTTTTACTATCAAATCATTTTTCATGATTTCATACGAATTGGTATACACCATAAAATTATATGCGGTAGTTACTAATTAAATTATAAATATATAGGTTGATCCACTACATTTAAAGCAGTCTCTTTTTACGTGTTAAGGTAAGGAGTATCATTCTTTTTATACTAGAAAAATGTTATCATTTTCTTTCTTACTTGTAAGGGATATCATTTTCTTTCATTCTTTTAAACTTACTATGGTAAGTACTATTTGGTAAAACTTCCTGAAATGATTATATTTTCCTTAATAGTTTACGCTTCATTTAATATCATTTAAATTGAACCTTCCTATTTTTCTGATCCTTTCTATTGAACTTTAACTATTATTTTTGAACTATGGATTTTGAATATCATTCTTGAATTTGAGTCCACATCATGTTGACAATTTATAAATTATTTGAATCTGGACAAAGTAAAATTGTAAACTTTCGATATCTTTTATTTATCCTGTTATTCTATTTCTTCTGTTCATCATTATATCACTGTTATTTATTTATTCATTCAGAATTAAGTTGTTGTGAATATCTTTGGCATGAGTGCAAAGATAATATAATTGGTGGATATCTGTGGCTAGAAGCACAGATGATAGGATAAATGCGATATAATTGTTGCACAGATGATAGGATAAAGACGATGATAGGATAAATGCAATATAATTGTTGTGTGTATTTTAGGGCACGAGGTGAATGTTCTATTTGGCTTGAAGCAAAGAAAAACTATTGTTGGGCATGATCATGGCCAGTGGTGTTTCAGATGATAAAAGTTGATGATGTTTTTCTAAAAAAGAAAAACGAATGGACATAATAATTTATATGATTTTTCCTAATGGTTGTTATTACTCTGCAGTTGTTGATCTAAACTTTGTTCAAGAATTTAACTGTAGTTGTTGATTTAAAACTTGTTATTTATTATATTCAATTAAGAACTCAACTGCTGAACACTAATGATAATTTATTCGTCATTATCTTAGTCATGATATTTTCTTACTAGGCTATTTGAGTTCACCCTTTCTTTTTGTTCCATTGTTCTTCAAGTAATAAGAGTGTAGTTGGGACTAACCAGGGAATGGAGTGATGGTCCGAGTTTGTAGATGATAGTCTTCACCATGTTATATAATAGTGCGGCAATAATAGTGAAGATTTAGTTGTGTATTATTGAGTTATGTATTTTTGTGTTTTGTACTATTTTGTATTAGTTGTTGTGTATTTTGACGTCTCAAGTTTAGGCAGTGTGAGCTCGAATTTGGGGACGTCACAAAAACGACATTGACGATGTTCTGAATAGAAAAAACCAAAACATCGAAATGTTAGTGGGTAGGTGAGGGTAATTTTGGAAAATGAATGTTGTATTGTTGTTAACTTACTGGTTACTGCAGTTGTCTCAACCATAGTTAGCATGTTGGGCCTGCGTGTGGAATTATCAAAATTTGTTTGTGAAAATATCAATTTCCAACAAAAACTATTTTTGTTTTTTCCTTTCAGTATATAATGGTATTAAGAGAATTGAGAGATTTTACTACATTTGAATTGTAGAAATTAAGGTGAGAATAAAATAAAAATGATAATAGGGTAGGGAGGGGTGGCGTGGGGTGGGGACAAGAATTATATAGGAACTGATATTTTCACATATTTTTTTGATATTTTTGCATGTAGGGCCCAGATTCTAACCAAAGTGATACAAGTGTAGTAACTTAACAAAGATATAAAATTAGTTTTTCAAAATTACCCTCGACTAATACATCTAAGAATTTACTCAGTGGCAATGGCGATATTTTTTTATTACGTAGAAGAAGATAGTAAGACAACAACCAACCCATCATCCTCTTCGACGACATCAAAGCCATTCAACCACGTGCTCGATCCCTCAAACCTTCTAGGGTTTATCGAGATGGCCTTGGAGTTTGTTGCATGCAAATCAAATCTATTCAAGAGCGTAGTCAAGGATGTGAATTCGTTGGCTTGTGTGGTCAAAGAGAAGTTGGAGACTAAAGAGCGAGAGAGAAGAGAGAAAGTCCAGGGTAACGACAAGGCTGAGAAGATTATTGAGGACCAGCCCAAGACAAAAGCATCGGTGGCACCGATTAAAGATGTAATAAAGAAGCAATCTTAGCCGACGGACTCGAAGGACGATGAAGAAAAGAACAAGAATGATACTCAAGGTATTTTTCTTGAACCTTCAAATTTCTTCCCAAGTGAAAAAGTAAGTTTGTAAATATATGTTTGATAAAAAATGTTCACCCACTGAGTAAATTCTTAGACGTATTAGTCGAGGGCAATTTTGAAAAACTAATTTTCTATCTTTGTTAAGTTACTGCCATTTTATCACTTTGGATAGAATCTGGATACTACATGCAAAAATATCAAAAAGGACTGTTGAAATATCAATTCCCATTATATATCATACTCTTATTTTCGATCTTATAAATATTTCTCATTCTCCTCATTTCTCACAGGGATTAAAACTTAATAAGTAATAAGCATCCCCATTCATATGGGAAATTTAAACTCCCATAAAGAATTTATATTACCACAAAAATTAATACTTAGTGAATTTTTTAATTTAAAATAGACTTATTTTGATTATATTTACAATAGTACATGCATGAAAAATGAATCATGTGTATATGTGTGTGTATATACATATATATACACACACACATAAGTGCATATATTTTAATTATGTAATATATATAAGCAATGTTTTTAAACTCGGACTGGACTAGGAGGTTCAACAGGTTGAACCAGGAACTGATCCTATGTCCGATCCAGTTTGGCCCGATTAAAGCATTTTGGTCAAAACCTGGATTGAACCGATTGATCACATGTCGAACCGGTGGTTCAACTATTAAAACCGGTTAAATTGACCAAATGAAATATTTTTTAATATTTGTTTGGTACAAAAATATTTTTATTTTTAAATTAAATATTTTGAGTAATATTGTAACATAATTTAACTAGATTTTAGCTTACAAAAATTAGATGTTTTAAAAAATTATTAATTATTAATAATATATATATTTTATATATATTTATGACGCCACCGGTTCAACTTCGATCATTAGTTGAACCAGTGATTCATCCACCCAATACTTTTTTCGGTTAGATAACCGATCCAGATCTGAAAACCTTGTATATAAATATGAATATTAATTTAATTAATATATAACTATTCGAGAGCAAGAACAAGACGGAGGAAGTAAATACTATCCCTCTTCATCCCTATATATAACTATTAAGTGATTTCTTATCATCGACTCCATTCCTGGTCAAAATCAAAATTACCATCCCATTCGGGGTGGAGAATGGGGATCATTGTGTGGATAGAACAAATTATTATCCTTAAAATAGAATGACTCATTTTAATAGAATAATAAAAAAATGATATTTATACAAAAAAAAATTGATATTTTTACAATATCTTACTTACATGAACTTGACCTCATTTACTATTCATGTGAGAAGAGCATGGTGAAAATATCAATTTTCCTTGTGTATAAAAAAATTGTGTTTGGTTGTTCTATTAAAATAGAATGAATCATTCAAAATATTTCTAAATTTGTGAATTTTATTTTTTTAGAAAATGTATAGAATAACTCATTTCAATTAAAATTGAATTGAATCATTATTTTTTCTATTTAATTTTTTCAACAATTTCATTCATTCAATTTAAATGTAGCTTTGTATACACCTATAGAAACAATTCATTCATCAAAGTTAAAGATATCTATATCATTTTATCATCTCAATCAAGTATTATACTTAATCGATCCTCTCTTTCTCATATCATATATTTGAGAAGTTATTCAGTAATTATGGACACTACCACATGGTGTTCTAAGTCATTAACATGCTATCATGTCAATATGTACAATGAATTTTTTTACTATACATATTAAAATAACAATATATAAATAATTCTAAAATATTATGTGACCAAGTCCCAGGATCATAAAATAATTTTTCTATATATTTAGGTGGCAATGGCATAACCTTCCGCCTCACAATCTACCATCAAACAAAAAGTTTATCTTTACGAGTTCAGCTTGGTTTGCGATTACTTGGTTATTTCCTTGCACGATTTCAAGGCCATTGCGCAGCCCAATAAAACATGGAACTTACATCCAAGATTTTTTTCCTCAATTTTTTTCCAAAAAGGTCTTTTTATAATAATAATAGTATAAAAGAACATAATATTCTTAAATTTGTCAACATATTTCACTATTATATCACCGATACTAATTAACAACCTAAATTTTTTAAGATAAACTTATAACAAAAAATAAATTATTAATACTTGCGAATGAGATTCTTTTCGTGAGATAGAAAAAAATTATTTTTAAGGCATATGAGGTGAGAAAAAAAAGAGCACATTTTCTCGTGCATTTTTTATCAGATGCATTTTTAATATTTTTACACGACCCCCTTAACTATTAGAGTGACGTACGTCCCATTTTTATGCAAGAGGAGAGTGTATAGAAAGATCAAATACACTTGTGAGAAATATCAATTTCATGTACAACATAGTGAAGTAATTGACTATATATGGCTGCAAAGCAATTGGTGACTGCAAAGCAATTGGTGAACATGAAACTCTTTTTACTCTTTTCCTACTAGGGTAGAGTGGTATTCATTCCCTATTTGTCCTTTTAACTTAATATTCAATATAACACCATTTAAAAAGAAACAATTACCAAATGACAAACATTTATTGTTCCTTCTACTAAGCCAAATTGTCCCTCTTCACTCTGATACATCATAGTTTAAGAAAAAGAAATAAGATTTGTAATGAATTAACTTAAATGGGACTATCCCAAACTGGTATAAGGATCAATTAAATTAGACTCGAGTATAAAATTGGTCTTTGAACTGACATGCTAATAACAAATCATCATAAAATCCTGATTATTCAAACTCGGTAATTTAAGTATGGGAGTGCAAACACAAATTTAAGTATCTCGGATATTAAGAAAGCAAAATTTTCAAAATTGAATTAATATTCCCGCTGGAAGAACACAAGGAACTTTAAATTAAAAATTCCGGAGAAAAGTCTATATAATTACTCAGCAAAGACGGCAGGTTTTGATAGCAGTAACATTTCTTTCATTGGAAGAAATTACCATAATATTCAAACCAGCTGTTCAATGATCTTGGATATGGCCGAGTAGCTTCCGAAAGCTGCTGAGATGGTGCCTACTATAATAATCGACACACAGAGAAATCCCTAGCAACATACAATAAAGAAAATGTTAGAAAGGCAAAAAGAAAAATAGTGAGCTGCAAATACACACAAATGTTATTAGAATTAAGGGTAGAGAGATTGTTTAAAAAGGTCCATTTTTTACACTGCTTGCCTTCTTATCAATAAATGGAACATTAGAGATGAGAAAAATGCTCTCCTCTTTTCTCTCCTCTTTTCTTTTTAAAATATTAAGGATATCATCTGTTCTTACAGCATGTTATAGTAACAGTATCATATTTAATTCTGCTTCAAATGATCCTCTACTTCTTTCCCCTCCTACAAGTCGTTATTTTTCTCTTCTATTGTTGTTATTTAGGGATAATCCTTTAATTAGTCCCCAAATTATAGTTGGTTTTCATGTTCCTAACTATTTTTTTCGTGTATTTCATCGTCAAACTTTATATGTCCTGCAGTCTCAGTTCAGTCTCACAAAAACAGATAAATTAAAAAGGGAGTAAACATGAAAAACAACTATAGTTTGGGACTAAAAGTGAAATACGCGGAAAAATTAATTAGGGGACTAAATGTGACAAACAACTATAATATGGGGAATAACAAAAAGGTAATCCCTTATTATTATTACTATTACTACAAACCTTTATCAGGGCCACAAGACTCCATTCATGTGTTTTGACAGAAAACCTGGGAACAAGAGGTCTAATTTGCCAAAGTGATAAATTAGGGCACTTCATAGTTGTAATATATTTCAAGGAGGTCCTCACAATGGGGTAAAAGATTTTCACAAGATATTTAGTGGGACTTTTAAAGATGGTAGTTGACTATGTGGATGGGTATTAAAAGAGTCTATTCTCTCTTCACACTCATTTAGTGCAACTTGCCTCATGGAGAAGGTATATCTGCAACCTACTATCTCTAAAACAATGTTGTGAATCCAATGTACAAGTATTGGGAGTAGTGGGGATTTTAGATATTCAACATACAGGTCATCTCTATTACACGTCAACCTGAAGTATTGGCAGTACCTGAAAGCAGGTGACTTTTCCCCTCGAGATGCTCAGAAAGCAAGCACAAGGAAGTATCAATGTCTGAAATGAAAATTTTGATTAACATTTCTACAATAATTATTCTGAGAGGCAAAAGCAATAGATGTATCAAAGTCTGAAGTAGAAAATTTTGTTAATACTAATATAAGAGAACTTACTACTAGCATTGTTAGTAAGGATCCAACCAATGCCATCACCAGACCTGTAAAATGAGAAAGGAATACTCTAGTTTCATACTGAAAGTGTTTGTAAACATTAAGGGAAAGGGAAATTCATCATATGATCTGTAAACATTGTAAATAAATTATAATATGTACATGGCTTTTAGCTAAACTTCTAGATGGAGCCATTAAAAATATTGATGCAGCGCGAAGACTTCGCTCCAAAAAAGAAGTAACCAGTGTGAAGACTTACCAAAAAAGGGGATGCTGAGGCCTACAAGTAAAGTAGAGACCACCAATGCTGTTCTAATTAGGATTGAATACATGTGAGATTTGAGATGGTTTGACGGTATCAATTCTTCCAGACTCATTGCAACGGGAGAGATGGTTAATGCATATGTGCTTCTTATTAAGGAAAAACAGAATATTTTACCAAACTATGGAAGACAAACTTAAAATTGAAGTAATTTCTTTAATTTATATCACATTTTCAGAGTAGTGAAAAGAGTACTTTCTAGTAAAATGCTAAAATTAAGTCAGAAAAAGGATATTTGGTAAATGGATTAACCACCTGCAAAAAAAATTAAAAAAAAGGGACATAAGACATAATAACTTTGCAAATAAATGTTCAAACCCACCATGATATGCAGAGAATTACAAATTATTGAAAGATCAAAATTAGGAATGATTGAGGATGACCCATTTTAGGCACCAAACACTAGACTTGTTCATCAGGAGTTTCTCAGTAACTAATGAAATATAAAGGAAATGAATTCTTTAAATAGAACTGGTTGTACAATGACAACCAACATTACTAACTCTTCCTACTTCTATTTAGAGTTTGAAAGGATAGGAATGTCCCCAGAGCACAATATGGGACAAATGTCCATAACCAAGGGAAAATGAAAAGTAGACGTGTATCACAATTAACCTCTCTACAAAAGTTTCCTCCCAGCATATCTTGATGGCCCACATGTTAAAAGAGAATTCTTCATACCCATATGGGCTGATGAATGGAAAACATGTGAGACATAGCAACAACTCAGAAAACCATTGCAAAACATACACTCTTATTAACAAATCAATATTCTACTTGTCTTACCGTAGTCCAAAGAGCAATTTTGGAGGCAACCAACTCATGGGGCATATTAAGAGTGTATTGTGACTGTGTTGATTCGCCAAACATCAAATATCCAATCACAGCAACTCCAGCATACAACAATGTACAAATACCAAAACTGCATTGAGAATCAAATTTAATTTTATGTAATAAAAAAAATAACTAAAAGGAATTCTGTAACACCCTTTCTTGAGTGATGAAGTCCTTAAATGTCAGAATGAATGGTTTGTTATGTTTTCCTGCACAGATTGAAATTCATGCTTATGGTCCTCAATAGAGGACCTGCCAACAGGAAACTCTGACCTAAGATTGTTCAAATAAATTGAGAATCTAGTCCAACATATTATTATTAGGTAAAGTTGCAGAACAAGATAACTAACCATATTCAAGTGCTTATTAAAATTAGATAGAATTTTGACCCAAAACATGTAAACTAGTGCTTAGTATTCTAGCTAAATAATGAAGCTCTAATTCTTAGGGTTTGACAGCAAATGTCGACTGAATTGAACATCATAGCATCACCTAGTTAAGAGGACAAGGGGGAACTGGCTTGGTTTCTCCATTGATGTATAGATATTTGGAAAGACAGCATGTCCCGAGTAGCAGTAACCATAGAGACCGAGGGCAACAGGAAGAGTAGAGAGGTTCAGTGTTGTCCCTTTGGATTGAAAGCCAACATCATCCACCAATCCAACCCAAAACAAGCAGAGGACTACCAATATCGATGCAATAACTCCCCCAGCTGAAAACAAAGTAAGCAGAAAATAAGATTTCATCATGATTCAGTTAGAATATACTAATAGTCAAATATGTTGAAATGCGCACTGCACACAACTAGATATTCAAACCTTTATAGGTGCAAATTAAGTACAATTCAGGCTTTCAGCCATTTACACTTGTACTTTTATATAACATCAATGTGATCCTCAACCTTCCAGCTAGGCAAGGCTTCAATCTGGTGACACCGATGATCAAGTTGGTGTACTAAGTCTTGTGTTCTCTACATTAAATGTCTGTACATCATATGATCTACATAGAAAATGGAGTGGGTTGTTTTAAAAAGAACGATGAATTCCTAATAGGACTTGGAAGATTTTTTTAATTGATTATTTTCTCACATTGTAATATTTTACTTCGTAAATGAATGCTTTAAAAAACAATTAGGGGAATTATAAAAGATTGACATTTCTATTTCTTTTTAAGAACGTATGAATAGTTCCTTGGTTTTGAAGAGATTCTTAAACCCTTTCCTTCGAATAGAAATAATTAGAAGATAGAATAATATTGGCGTGATCTGATCCATTCTTTTGAGATCTACAGAACCTGCTGATCATAACCTTGCATGTATAAATATTTGATAATTTGTCTTTTTTTTCAACAGAAATTATAAGTATAGAATTCGCAATCCATGGTATAAACTGACTGTTATTGGCACATACTAAAAAAACCTGCCCGCAAAAAACACACAAAATTATCCTAGCTACCTTTCACTAATATGATAATGAATTTTCTCAAAATTATTGGTAAAGACGAATTGCACAAGTATGCAGAATTAGAGTTCAGAATGAAGAGATGGAACATAAAAAACCTTCAAAAGATATAGCCTACGCAAGATTTTTATAGTAATTACCAGAGATGTAACTTAGAACACTGAGGTCTCGGAGCCAAACCGTAGGAAGAACAGCCAGGGTGGTTATTAAAGCAAACAGATGATGTGAATTTATTTCAAAACCTGCAAAACTTAAGTGTGCGTTTGGAAATAGAGATGATAGATTATCACTCTCCAAAATTATATATTCAATGCAACAAGCCTGCAAGAAGCCAACAAGGAGTTCAGCTGTGTAAATAATGAAACTCAAAGAGTAGAAAAAGAAACGATTGACGCATGATATACCCCCAAGTATAAAACTTTTCATCATTACAGACCCACCAAAATCCATTTTGAAATCAAAATTTCAAATTATACTCTATAATCCTGCCTAATAACTACAATTGCGCAAAAGCCTTAAAGCTCTTTAAATTTGGAGAGACATATGTCTCCAGCAATAATACAAGACGGAAAGGATGTCCACGTTGTTCTGAAGTGGAATTCATTTCTATCTGGCCATGACAGTTGTCCAGTTCAGGATAATGTGGATTTACTAGGTGGAAGAATTATCTAATGGAAGACATGTAAATTATAGATGGTTTTGCTGATTAATTCAAAGAATGCTTTGGATATATGATGGAATAATTGGACTTGTGTGATTAATTAGTAGCTATATCAACATGTATACAATAATCTACAAACATTATTATTGTTACTTTACCTTCTGACAGAAATTCAGTTTCTTCTCTTTTATTTTTCTTGTTTATTTACTTTTTGGGTTTGGTTCTGAGAAAATTCAGCTTCAAGTGGGTAGACTATAATTAACTTCAGATTATGGGCCCAAAATGATTGGTTAATGACTTAACACCAAATCACATAAAATGCACAATTTCTTATATGACACTTACGGTAAAGGTATAGTAAGTCCAGTGGCCCCAGAATATGTGTAAAATCTAAAATTAGTTAGACAAAAATATAACAGAGAAGAGAAGAAAAAAGGTCAACTAAGCCAGATGTACTTACATACAACTCCACATATAAGATAATCTGCAACCATAGAGAAAACAAACACCAAGAAACAATCAGCAACATGTCATAATTGTATATCCCATCAGTTAAAATAACTAACATTCTAAATTTTCCAATTATTAAATATGGGAAATAGTTGATTTATTTCTTATGCTTACTATAGCTGTATGACAACTACTGCTAAGTTTTGTTATAAGTGACAATTACATGGCCCACACAATCGCCGTGTTCTAGTTTTACAATTTACCTTGCAAAATATCTGTTACCTTCCGTCTTCATTTTATATCAGCCAATATTAATCTACCATGATAATCCCACCTTCCTAACAATCCATGACTACTGCTTATTTTAGGTCCTTTAGATTTACTTGTTCATGACTTTCTTAGCAAATACAGTAAAGGAAAGTACTGATATCCACATTTTTCTTTCTCCAATTGCAAACATGCTTTCTATCCTAATGTCTTTAAAGTTTACGATGGTTAAAGATAACACAGTTTTGCTCATCTCCCGTCCAAATCTTATTTTCTGGCAAAAATGGAATGCATTTTTTTTAATTGCCTTCTTTTAATAATTAATTCAATTTCACTTTTCTTTTGAAAAGGTTCCAAGTTTCGAAATGAATGATCATGAAGTGGGGAAGCCTTTAAGTTTGCAATAATATTATATGGAAATAATATATATATATAGAATGCACTACAAAGTAGTGCCTCTCATTATCTTTTACAGTGAATGCTTCTAAGGAAAATGTCAGTCCCTTGGTTTCATAAAAAGTGTCTCATTTGACCCATTGACGTTGATTTGCAAAATCCTAAAGTTTAAAATTATTGTGATTCATGCAAGTTCTAAAAACAATACATTTTGCAATTAGTAGTACTTTTTAGATAGTTTACAATAATTATGAATTTTATTAAATAAAATAAAGTGGATTCATATCGATTTTGAATACTAGGGTCGCAAATTGACTTCAAAATGTCAAAACATGACTCTTTTGTGGAACAGAGGGAACAATAAATTATGTAGTAATTGGAAACTGGAACATTACGAATCCAGTTCCGATGACTAAAATCGTTTTACTCATAATATAGTTTGCCGTTTCAATTCCACCTAAAGACTTTTAACAACTAATTTTCTACTTAAAGAAAAAACCATATAATAAATTATCTGTATGTCATAAATTTTTCTCAAGGGTTCAGGACAAGTACACATTCATCTACAACAAAAAGTTAGATCAAATAGACCATTTCAAACTTGTAACAGTAATGTACAAAATTATTTATTATAGAATGAAGAATATCTTTTGAAACAAGTGTGCCAGATTCGTAAGTTTGTGACCATCTATAAAAAGAATGGGAGGAAACAGAAACAGAAAAATATAGAACGTTAATTTTAAGACTAGTTGCAGAAATAGACTCTAAAAAAAGTTTCACTTGCAATTTCATTTAAAGAAATAGTGATGTTAATTAGTAAACAATTCAAATAAGGAATAATACCTGGTAAAACTAAAGTACCAAAATTTAGTAAAACTAAAGCATCAAATTAATAGAAAGTATAGCAGTTATGTTATTTAAAAGGACCTACAGAGATGACGACACGTCCCACAGTGCCAAAAGCCGCCTGGCCAATGTCTGGGTATGTTTCGATACCAGGCTGACTATCCAAGCACTTACGCAAGAGGATCCCCGTGTAGAAAGATAGAATTCCAAAGATGAACAATAAAGAAAGCCCAGCCCAACCTCCTTGTTTGACTGCATAAGGAGTAGAAAGGATCCCTACTCCACATAGAACATTCATTCCTTTATGAAACATCAAACAAATACAAATTACTTCAACAAAATTGGGACTAATCATCATTTCATTTTGATCAGATAATTGAGCTACATGGAAATGAGAACTAATTTTCAGATGACCTATAATTAGGTCATTGGAAATAAAATGAATCGCAAATAGAACTATGCCCTATTAAGGTATTCCTTTTACTTTATTTTTTCTGGTAGACATGTAACAGGTGTGTTTTCTTTGATTAAAGAACATGAAGTGATTGGAGCCAACTAGCGACCACCAATTAGGATTTGACAACATCATTCTAGTAACAAATTGATTAACCTATCCTAGGGTAATCTCTAAGTTTCATGTATGAAAAGTGTAGTTCTCAAATTCAAGTGCAAAGGAGAAATTTATACTACAAAAACTGAAGTTTTGACTACTGATGAGGAACAAGATCCTTATTTTAAGAAAAACCCCTTAAAGGGTTTAACCAAAATTAACTATTATGCGGCTACATTTCTACCGATATTAATAATTATCATTCTCCATAGCCAAATTTAGATTGTGACAACTTGAAATGAATGTCTCAACTGGGTTTAATGATTACAGTGAAAATAGCAAAAGGAACTCTAAATGATTTGTTTTCTTTGGTGTGAGGCCGTGGTATCGTGGTACCAAAAGTTGGAGACTCAAAAGTCAAATGTTTGAGTACAAAATTCCAATTTTAAATGTATATTCCATCCTTCTAATCTAACTCAAATCTGAGCAAAATCACCATTCAGATCTCTTCTTTTCTATTTTCTTGACTTTTTTCTGTGTTTTCTTTAAACATTTCTAAAATTAGGAATGCTTCCTTTAAACGTTTATAAAATTAGGAATTGCTAAGAAGCATCATCAAAATGTAATGGAAGACTCTTCTTTCTAAACCAAAAGAGCATAAGCCTTTAAGCAAACATATTATGAGTCATTCATATCAAGCAAGTTGCTATTAAGATATGTGGACATCTAAGGACAGTTAAAATGCTAAAAACAAAACAAGTCACTTTAGTTAACTACAGTTCAAACCAAAATATTGAGTGCTAAAGGACAGATTTGATATTCGTGCAAAGCGTTAGAGCATGAATACCATACTGAAGTCAAATATTTTATAAAATGCTTCTAACTTTTCGAACCTATATTTAGGAGTTAAATCGTGTTCATAAACATACCATTTAGCACAGCTTGGCCAAATGAGCTCTGTCGAGAAACTGGAATTTCATGCGAGACCTTGGAGGATATACGATCAGTAGTTACTTTCTTTAAAGAAGACTTCCTTGATGTAAGAGGAGGAAAAAGGGAATGAGAACTACGTCTTTGTTTGGGCTGTTGCTCATCAGGTACTGTTGGTAACAGAGGTTTAGCCAGGGATGGTAATATCTCAGGAGTATGTCTTCTTGTAAGTGACGAGGAAAAAAAAGAGCTGCCTAATCGTGATAATGAAGGAGTTCCCAGAAAGTTGAGACTTGGAGATGGCACACTACTATACAGATCAATCGACTGCCTGAAACATTATTCAGAAGATATTACTTATTAGAACTAGATATTGAATGAATGCATATATATAGATATAAGAAAAAACTAATATTAGCAGGATCTACTAATTGTATGCCCAAGCACAAAGTAAAAAGATAAAATCTTTTCAGTATTCATAACTTTTGTTTATTCACACATAATTTTCAGATTATTTGTGAACTAAGATGGAGAAATATTTTTAAAAATCACCGCTAATATTAATCGTGTAGTCTTCCAGAAACATTCTTATTTGGTATATATTCAAACTACAACTTTTGTACCAACTGTAAGGGAGGCTGGTGAGGAACTTCGACACAAATTTATCATGGACTATTAGCTTAATTGAGATCCTTGTGATATGCTCTGAGTACCTTTTAACACTCCATCACTAGTTATACAATCACCACCATAGAATCTGGCTAGGCGAGGCGCACTTTTGGGCATCGCTTTGCCTGAGTTGAGGTGCCTTCAATGAGGCGCAGCCGAGGCACTAGGCACACGCGAGGTACATGAGACACTTGCCTATTTGAAAATTCACCCAAATTAATCTCAATTGTCCAATTTTGCAATCTTTTATGATTTGAGACATTCATACCCACTTTGAACTTCACAAAAACAAATGAAAAGACAAAAAAAATTCTATGATGGGTTGATATTTAGGAAGAATTATCCTGAACTACTAATGTATCCATGATGGATGACAACAATTTTTTCAATTATTTTATTTTTTTTGTTTGTTGAGTAGTTTTTAGATGACTTCCATTTAGTCCAAAGTCCAAACAACACAAGCACCATAGTCCGAAATTTAATAAAATATGTAGTTAATAACAATAGTTCAAAATTATTTTCTTTAAATTATAATTTATAATATGAAATTATACTTTTATTCAGGTTTTGATAAGATTATTATTAGTTACATTTGTTCACGTTTTCATTTTATTGTAATTTAATTGATTATATTATTCAGGTTATAATAAGATTATTATTATTAATTAGAGTTATTTTTACTGAATTATCTACTTGATGAAGTAAGTGACAACATATTTGATAATTTTTAATTCTTGAATACCTTTTTATAAGTTGTCATTGTTTAGGAGCTTATATAATAAATTTAGATATGGTTTTATGCATATTTTTGTATTTTTTGAGTATGTGTGTCTCACTTTGATAAGGCGTGTGCCTCGCTTTGCGTCTCGCGCCTAGGCCCCAAGGAGAGAGACCTTTGCGCCTCAGTGTGTCTCGTGGCTTTAATAAAACTGGGAATTAGACCTGGGACGTAATGGTGCTTTAAGTATAATCCTGAAAACTAGTAGATTGTGCTAAGATATTAGTCACTTTGGTGACAAACAGTATACTTTAAAGAAACTACCTTGACAATACTCGTTGCACCAACTATTACCAGAACTTTAATCCCAAATTAATAGCATCTTCGAGTAACAGGAACAAAATAACAATTGCAGAAGTCTTAGAGAATATTAGAATTAAGGAAATGATTCCAGATCATCCAAAGCATCATACTTCCGACTCCTAGCAATTGATGACCACTTTGTCATAATCACAATCAATACAACTAGTGACCACTTTGTCATAGGAATGTTAGAATTTATAGCAGTGGTCCACAATCACAATCAATACAAGCGATACAATGCTTTATCCACTCTATAAACAACTTAACGAAAGCCTACCAAAATCCTGAAGAAAACCTTATACAGTGTCTCATATTGTTTCCCCAAAATTGATTCCTCGACTTTTTCACTTCAAGAGAGTAAATCATTACAAAATCCTATATTCCAAAGTATCTTAGGTAGTAGAGAAAAATATGGCAGGGACATACAGTTATTTAAATAGTTAATAAATGAATAAAAAGAAGATCTGATTGATACCAAATAAAGTTCTTCACACTAATTCTATGGAGAAAAATATTCATTACCTGTAACTTTGAGGCCATGTGGTGTTCAAGGAATCGGGTTTGCTCTGGTGCCGATTATCATTTGAATAGTTTGAAGAATCTGAATCATCCCCATTACCACCATCATCCTCGCCTTTATTATACTCATTTTCTTCATCCTCTTCCTCACTCTCAATATAAAAACTTTGATCCGATACTGAATTATTCATCTTCTCAAACTTCTCTCCTCAAATGGCTTATCAAATCTTACCTTAGTCAAAACAAATGATTTATCAAATTAATCATTAAAAAAATACCCACCTTTCCACAAATTAATTTTTATGCATAAGATCTAGTAGAGAATAACTAAATTACACCAAGATTAAATATAAAAGAACAAATTTTTAACTTTCACACTGCATAACTGCTCTTAAAAGGAATTAGTTACTACCTAGTACATGATTTAGCATAAAAACAGGGAGTCGTGGAACAAATAAACAAAAACATATCATTGGTAAGCTAACTTTATACGTAAGCAGAATTTAGAAATATGCTTTATATAATGTATTCAGATATCAATAAAAACAAATTGAATTTCAACTTCCGAGCTGAAGTACTTCATTCCAAATTATATTCAATCACTTTTTGAAATAACGGCCACCATTCTATATAATTATATACACAATGCTGACAAAGACCTACCTTAAACAAAAAATAATGATTAGACATTCGGCCAAAGCGAAATCGAATTTCCGAAATTACAGTCAAGAATCGATCCCTAAAGTACCTTAATTGTGAAAAGATTAATACAAAGACATACACTATATCTATATATACACATATATAGAGAGAGAGAAAAGAGATGTTTGTAATTACTTTCGGCGCGAGATTAGGGAGGAGAAGATCTGGCTTCTGTCCAAAAAGGTCAAAAACTTTTAATCAGTGAAGCTTTTGAGGCGAAGAGTGGGGATCTCGGGAAGGAAACTGAGCTTATTTTCTCTCTCAACAACTTATAACAAACAAACAGGTTAACGACAGATTCTAGAGAGAATGCTGTAATTCTGTACTGATGAACTGCTGCTATCTATTTATATACTCTGGTCCGGTCCCTCTGTTTTTGCTTTATCCGAATGGAAAGAGAAGGATGTTCTACACAAAAGACAGGATACTTACTAGACTTGTAAACCGATATAAACGAATTTGTATCTGAAAAATTAATTTGTTATCTGTATTCCCATTTAATATACAATAAATTTTAAAATTTTTATTTATATTCGATATTCAGAATAATATTTAAATATAAATAATATCCGTTTTCATTTATTTTATTTGAATAAATAGATTATTCGAATATTTGAGTATCCGGATTCGTTTATCAGTCACATAATATTAAATTTATTCAAATTATTTACAAAAAAAATAAAATAAAATAAATAATTACTCATAATCAATCACAATTTAAAATTTAAACCATACATATTAATGAATGGATGTTAATTTATTTATTTTTAATAAATACAATAATCAATGCATTAAATTACAATTCAAATAAATTTTTATTATTTTTAAAATCCTAAATTCAAAATGAATTCTCTACTTATTAATGTTTAGATGTCCAATAATAGGTAGATGTTCATTTTATGTGTTAATTTGGAGTAATACTGTAGTGTGTATGAATATTTATAATCTATAATTATAATATTTAAATGATATTTACAATATTTTTAACACTTGTTAAATGATACATTTTAGATATATTGTAACACTATATATAACTAGAATAAGGAGAAAAAATAATGAGTTTTAAAGTATAGTTCATTAATAAATGAATATTAATTTATTTATTTTTAATAAATACAATAATCAATGTTCAAAATTATAACTCAAATAAGTTTTCATTATTTTTGTAATCCTAAATTCAAAATGAATGCTCTACTTATTAATATTTAGATATTCATTAATACATAGATGTTAATTTTATGTGTTAATTTGGAGTAATAATGTAGTGTGTATGAATATTTATAATCTATAATTATAACATTTAAATGATATTTATAACATTTGTTAAATGATCTATTTTAGATATATTGTAACATTATATATAACTAGAATAAGAAAAAAAAAATAATGAGTTTTAAAGTATAGCTCATTAGTGAATGAATATTAATTAATTTATTTATAATAAATAGAATAATCAATGCTCTAAATTACAATTCAAATAAGTTTTCACTATTTTTGAAATCCTAAATTTCAAAATAAATGTTCTACTTATTAAAGTTTAGATGTCAATTAATAAATTGATATCCATTTTATGTGTTTTGAGTAATATTGTAGTGTGTATGAATATTTATAATCTATACTTATAACATTTATAATATTTGTTAAATGATCCAAAAGTTATATTGTAACACTTGTTAAATGATATTTACAACATTTATAACACTTGTTAAATGATGCATTTTAGATATTTTAACTTTATAATAGTAAAAATCCATTAACTATATTTAAGTCAATTTATTTCAGTTTATTAATATTATAATAAAAGTGTTATTTCTTATTTTTTAAAAGTGAAATGACATATTTTAAAAATAATTTTCGTATGATAGTGAAAACTAATTATTATATAAGAAAGACCACTTAAAAAAAATATTTTGCTTATTATTATTATTATTATTATTATTATTATACGAATCCGAATTTGGATATCGGATTTCGGATATCCGTCGGATATATTTACAGTTGGATGTTAAACGAATACGAATACGACTATATCCGTATTCGTATCCGCTTATTTGCGAAAACCTTTAAATCGAATATGGATATATTCATTTTTTTTCGAATGCGAATAATATCCGATTTTTTTTTATTACGGATGTGAATGAATACGAATTTTTCGATTACCATTTACAACTCTAGTTATTAGTTACAATTTCTTTTCCTATAACTCATTTTTATACGATAACTTGTTTGAGTTTATCCAAGTATCAACGCGGTATTATTTATAATGTTTAGATCTCCAAACGTACTGTACTAATTTTAGAGCGTTGTATTCGAGGCACAAATATTGCTTCTGTAAATTAAATAAAATACGTTTAAAATAATTTATTACTAAACGAATAAGATTTTTTGAAGTGCGTTTTAACTTCTACACGTTACAAACGCTGAGTAACCAAAACATACACAATAATGTCCCTTATTTTGCTTTTTTCACAATTAAAAATAAAAACTTATTTCACAAATTTTTGGTTCATTTTTTATATGATTTATAATTTTAGTTTTGTTTCCGAACTTTCCTAATTAAATTAGTTTTTTAATTGGATAAAAATTCAATCTTGATTTTGATTCCGCATTTTTCTTGTTAAATTAATTTTAAAATTAAATTAAAGTTTACTAAATCATATTTGTTTGCAAAGATTATAATCCCGGGATTATGATCTACTTTCTCAATTTTATTTTATCTGTCTTTTTAAGGTTATGCACATAGATTAATAAATGCAATTAATGTTTTGTTTGATTGACTAAATAGAGTATAAAATTTTAATATTAGCTTTCTAAAATTTATTGAAAATATTATAGAGAAATAAATTAGTCTTTATGCATAAAGGATAATATAAAAAATTAAGCATTTAATGTTTATTTGAAATCTACAAATGACAAATAAAAAGAATCAATTTTTTATAAAAAAAGTCAAATAAAAAGGATTCGAGGGACTATGATATTATAATTCATGGGATTATAATACTTAGTTGAATATGGTATTAAATAATCCATCATATTAAGTTATTTTATAATTTTTGAATTAATAATTTCAAGTCCAAATTTAAAAATAAACAAGACACTTGAGATTAATAGACTTATTCTAAATGTAATTTTTACCTATAAATATAACCTTGAGATTATAATTCATACATTGAGATTATAATCGCGAAATTATAATCTTTATAAACAAATATAGCCTCATCGTATCACACGATTTCATTATAGTAGTTTTAAAAGTGAATTTCCTTACTAAATTAGTTTGCCAACTAAATTAAAATTTATTAAAACTTGAAACCTTATCAAATTATGTTGTTTAATTTTATTAAGATTAGCTGTGAGTTTGGTTGAATAATAATAATAATAATAATAATAATAATAATAGATTTATTACTAAATCAGTGTCATAAATAAATTAAAATTCGTTAAAATTTAAAATTTAAAATTCTATTCAGATTGTTATTTCAAGCAAATTGTTTATTTAAATCACCGATACAATTAAATCCTACTACATAATTTTTTTAGTTACCTAAAATAAATTTAATAATATACTTAGTACCGACCTTCCTTATTAAATTAGTTTCTAGCTAAACTAGATTTCGTTAACACTTATATATTAAAATATCAGTTTTAACTATATTGTTTTTATCATGAAATTCTTCACTAAATTAGTGTCTTAACTAAATTAAATTTTATTAGAACTTTAAATATTATCAAGTTGCATTGTTTAATTATATCAATTTTAGTGAATAATTTTTTTTTTCTTCATATTATTGTTATAACTAAATTAAAATTCAATTAAACTTAATTTCCAAAGTTCTATTCAGATTGGTATTTCAAGCAAATTCCTAAGTTAGATTGTCAGTACAATTAAATTTTCATATATAATTTATTTTTTATTAAAATAAATTTTAACAATATAATAATTATCTTCTAAGATTCTGAATAACTCTATGCTACACTAAATCGATTATATTAATATCTGAGTAAAAAAAATTACACTACATAGTTCAATTTATTATGCTAATTAAAATTTAATAATATTTTTTTTTGAAGTTCTATAAATATATGTACAAGTGAGAAGTGTATAACAACATCAACATACATAGTAATTATTCAGTGGTTTAGGACAATACCACGTGATACCCAGATTAATCATATTTTTCTATTTCAGTCGGTCTATAACTACAAGTAATGAGACACTACTGAAATAAATAAATATAATTGACTTAAAATATTACATAACAGTATCTTAAGATCACTGAATAATTTTTTTAACATATGTTCATATAAATATTTAAAATATATGTAACCATTAAAATCATTAAGATAAAATGCCATCCCATGGTATTCAAGCATACACAACTCCTTCATACGTGGGCCGTGTCGTACATGGACAGAATATCATGACATTATCCTTCCATCCAATACTTTTTTAGTATGAAAAAATTGAGCAATAATTATACTATCATATAAATAATTATATTGTTAAAATAATAAATATTTTTAAAATTTTAAAATATTACTAAAATTAGTGTAAAAATATTGTTAAATATATTTTTATTCTAACAACATAATTGTTATTATGATATTATCTATCGTCAAGTTTATATTAAAACTTCGAGAAAAAATATGTAAAAACGCGTTAAATATATTTTTACTCTAACAACATAATTGTTATTCTGACATTATTTATCTCTAAGTTTATATTGAAAGTTTGGAAAAAATATTGAGAAAAAATATTTCATGATTAATTTTGATGAGATTTATATATTTTTTTATGATAGACATATATTTTTTTATGTGAGACACTTATTCTTCTTTTTTTAAGAGTAATTATTCAATAGTCTCAGAGTACAGTTACGTGGTGTTTCAGATCAATCACATCTTCTCATTTTAGTAGGTTCCTCCTTATTTTAGTTTGTCCAGAGTTATATACAGTAAGTCATAATTGGTCTGAAATATCACGTGACTATACTCCGAAATTACTGAATAATTTTTCTCGTTTTAGGTGGGTTATAAATGTATTTCTAAATAAAATTGTTGATGTTATTATAAATTCCTTGTTATCTGTAATTTCTCATTATAATGCGAGCCTAAAAAATGAACGTAAAAGAATATTTAAATAATGATGATATAGATCAGATCTCCCAATCGAAAATTTTAAAAATCTAATAATCAGAAATCATATGATTTTGTCGATTCTCCGCTTCACATAATAATAATACATATAACACGTAACACGTCTAGATCCATCTATGGCATCGTTGTCAATGAGTAGTATAAGAGGTGATCATCTGAAAATTCATTGTCGTTTGGTCGCATCTTTGTCTGTGGATATATATCTATATTTATATTATAAAGCGATGATTTTAGTTTAATTTAATTGTGTCATATTTTTTTTGTTCTTATAAATTTAATTATATTATTATTTTATTTTTTATATTAATTTTTTTATATTTAATTTTTTAAATTTTTTATTTTATTTCATATAATTTATACACGAATTATATGTACTATATTGGTATAAATAATATGTAGAATTTTCCCCTTTATATCAACCAATAAAACATTACAAATAAAAGAAAAGCAGTAATTAGCAAAATTTAAAGTCAGCCTTACATATTGTCGTTACAAAAAAGAAAAGAAGACAAAAAGTCTATATAACCAACTTAATAATCTATATCTATCTGTATTATTACGGGTGTAGAGAGAAAATAATCGGTTTTTTTTATTCATATAAATTTGATTTTATTATAATTTAATTTGACTTCGTTATGGTCAATAAAGAATAATTTTGTTTTGAGATATATGAAATAAACATATCAAAATTGTACGGTACTCGCAAATTGTCGCGAGTTTAATTAATATAGGCAATAAAAATAAAAAAAGCATTAATATTTTCAATTATTTGAATTAGTTATTGGGGCACACATTGTTATTGGGGCACACGTACTGTGTGTACAACACAAATTAATTATATTTTTATCCATAAAATAAAAAAAAAAATTGTCTATTAATTTGTTTTGTGCTGAATTATTGATAGTTTTGAGAGAGTTGCAAAGAGGCATATAATAAAAAATAGAGGAAGTTATAGAGGAAAAATATGAATGAAAAGATAATTACTAATTTATTATTACCGTTACTGATCCCAAATAGATGACTATTGGAATTGGGATTTTGGAAGATTCCACTAGCCTGTAATATCCGCTTTTCACAAGCTCAATTAATATTCTCTTTCTTAATTTAGATTATTTACTAAGATGGATCGAGGACTTGATATTATAATATAATAATATAATATTCTCCCATATATATAGAAATTTATGATATATCAAATTGTATTGGAATTTTATTGAAAGTCCTTAACAATATAATATTTTACCCTTTTTAAATTATAAGATTATTATTAATATTTTAAAAATTAATTTTAAATATTTTTAAATTTAAAATTAACATAAATTCATTTAGTTTAAGTCAGTACAATAATGAATATCAAAAACTATTTAAAAAATATCATTCTATCAGTTTTATATTATTTGATAATTTTTTATTTTTTAAAGTTAATTTAAGAGATTTTTAAACATAAAATTGACATAAATTTTTTTAATTTAAACAATACAATGATAAATATTGTAAAATCTAAAAAGTGTTATTCATTTTAGGTTTTATTATTTTGTAATTTTTAATAAATTGTCTTATTTTTTGCGTTTAAAAATTTATCAAATTGACTTTTAAAATTTAATAATAATAATATAATTTAAAATAAAAGAGTATTATTTATTATTTTAAAATTTTAAATAAATTATAATAATTTAAAATTTAAAATTTAAAATATTTTATATTAATTTTATAATTCGAATCGGAAGAAATACTATCCTCGGGTTATCAATCCAATAATACAAAACCAATCAATATGAAAATATAAAAAGGCCATATGCTTATCCCCACGTCACGGATCCCGATCTCGTCACGGATCACGATCTTGACACCCATAACACTGATCCCATTCCCCTCCAATGTCTCAAATGACGTGTTCTTTTGTCTTAATTTTTGGTTATTTTCAAATATATGGTTGGAGGTTAAAAAATGCAAAAAAAAAATAGAAATACTAAGAATTAATGTGAAAATTCTATATAGCTGAAAATTCTATGGTTGCAAGGGCTAAGTAGTCTTTACATCAAAGTAAAATAATTCCACCATCTTATTATCTTAACACTAGTTGATAACTTGTACAATGCACGAACTAATTTAAATAATAAATTAAATAATTTACTAAACATGCGATGAGAATGATATCCGTAAAATAATTAACACACAACATATATAAATTTATAAACACTCCTCATCATCCTCATGATTAATCTTATTTTTTTTTCACTTCATTTTGCATTCACTCCCAAAATCTCTTCATCTTGTTTTCACATGTTGCATGAAACAAACTCTTAACTTCTTCAAGCTACTCCATGCTTAGACACAGTGTGATCATGCATTTCCAAGATAATTTCTTCCACTAAACTATGTATTCCATGAGAAACATCTATCTTACCCAAAGATTAAACCTACATTCCAAAAATATTATAGATACATTTTTGTAAAAGAATGACTTTTAAAGAAAATTTTATTTTTTTAAACTTATCCCTAAAGTTAGGTAAATATATTATAGTGGTAACATAATAGCACTAAATCAACCAACAATAAACGTTATGCAATTTTAGGAATCTTATTTCATTTTTTAGTCTAAAATTAGATAACTATCCCTAATTAGTACATCATAGAAAGTATAAAAAATAACAAAAAATTCAAAAATAGTATCATTGAGTATATGTTTAGAGATTAAAGACGTTTGGTAAGAATGGACAATAAATTATCACTTCAATGTTATAAAAGAGAAACAATTGGCGAACCAACTTAATTTTGATAGGAAATATGGCCAACATGGTGACATACATGATACCATTGTTAACAATTTACAAAATTGTGTTTGAAAGAACCACCACGTTTAATAAATAATAAAAATGAATTCATGAATGAAATTTGGAAACTTGCATGTTGAGAAGTTTGTCCTAATATGTTATTTGGTTGAGAGTAAACACCTTTCATTTCACTAAAGACAACGCCAGAAATTGGCAGAAAAGAACATTTCAGAAATAATGCATATATAAGTCACATATTATTAAGGAACAATTGCATTCTTTCAGATGGAAAGAAAGAATAGCATGACCAGAACACGTGGTACACGGAAAACAAATAACATACTAAATTCCCAAATTATAAATCAAGAAAAATAAGGAATAAAAGGAGGACGGAGAAAGCAGAAAGTCAAAAAATAAAGCCTTTATAGGTTATGTCTTCTGAAGGGTCATTCAGTTCATAATGTCAGCCTTCTTGTTGAAAAGTCTGGAAGTCTTCCATGCATTTAGGGAAGAAAACGGTATCCAAGTAAAACATCAGCTAAATTATAGAAATCCTACTTATAAAAGAGAATCATACATTAATATTAAACCCCCACTCAATATTTCATCAAGAACCTTGGTAGAAAGTTTTAACCTTTGTGTTCGTGGAAGCAACAGGATAGCAGGTCCTATCAGGATAAGTGAATGCATTCAGAAAAGTGTGCAAGCTCCTTTCAATAGTTTAGCCAAGGGTTCTTTCAAAGGATACTTTCTTGAGCCACACAATACACTGTGTTCTAATATGAGAGGGATTCCAGTTGAATCTTTTCTGCATTAACTAGTAGATGATAGATAAGATGTTGAGTTATCAACCAATAAGAAATCAACTATATATGTAACATCCCCTTCCCGACTAGCGGAAAGGGAGGCTACGCACAAACGAACTCTAAGCAGAATGTTAAAACAAAAATGAACTCTCTTCACACTTGCCCTTGAATCCCATTGCAAACTCTGCCGAAAGAAAAACACAGCATGGGCCAAATGCCCAGTACGAATAAATAGTACAGAAATAAGAACTGAAATTAAATAACAAAATCAACTGAACTAAACTTAGATTAACAAAATCAACGGAACTGAATTACATAATCTTACTGAACTGAACTGAATAACATAATCTACTAAACTGAACTAATCTACTGAACTGAACTGATCTACTGAACTGAAACTAATCCACTGAACTGAACTGATTTACTGAACAACATAAAAGGCTGAATTGAATAATTGTGTTTATTTCATACCGAGCTCAGAACAAAACAGAATTACACCTTGTCACAAAAACAATTCAAAATACTGTCATACAGGCAGACACACATTGGACTGCAGATCCAAATGCATATAAAATCGAAAAGGTGTGCTCGGCACTATGAACAACACAAGATCGCAGAATAGAACAAAATAAAATGCTAGGGCCGACCAATACGCCTCGCACAACAAAACACCAAATGTCCACCGAAATACAAAATGGAGACGCCGTGGACTGATCACACCGCCACAGAAGGTGTCATGCCTTAGTGCCCATAGACATGCCTGTGGTACCCCCATAAGTGGTTATAGCTCAGGTATACCCTATAATACTTTCTAACAAAAATATTATGTCACAACGAATGCGACACAATATCACAAAAGGGGTTCTAATACGCACATGCTAAACCGAAACAAATCGACACAAAGTCTCCCAAATATACTAGCATGTACGTTTCTACAAAATCAAAATAAATACTAGACATGCTTAATAAGTCTAAAGAGTGTAAGATAAGTTGCGAATATCTAAAATCAAACAAAACTATCATACGCATTTGACTATGAACAATATATTGAGATAATATCCAAATTCTAATGAGGAACAAAACAAACAAATTAAAATCAAATGAGTATCGCTGAAGGAGTGCGAAATTCGTACCTGGAATAAGCAATGTAATACCCAAAATTATACTTCAAAATTGACTCGTTAAATTCCCTCCGTCGGAACTAATTAAACAAAATAAAGGAATTGATAAATAAATAGTTAATCAATTGATTGAGTTTTACACATTTTCTTTCTCTTAGGCGAATTTGAAATTGTTCCGTTCT
The DNA here is from genome assembly GCA_947179155.2 of Hedera helix. Lineage (NCBI taxonomy): Eukaryota > Viridiplantae > Streptophyta > Magnoliopsida > Apiales > Araliaceae > Hedera > Hedera helix. Next base: position 30,350,961 of record OX359271.1, on the reverse strand, counting down.
AAATAAAATTCTGCCTAAAGGTATACATACATAAATATTTTAATCATGGTAACGTATATATTAATAAATAATAGTATTCTTGTTCCTTCCGAAATACATATAAGTATATTTAAAAAAATATTCTTTCCATTTTTAATTATGTTACAAACAAATATTATTATTATTATTATTATTATTATTATTATTATTATTATTATTATTATTATTATGTCAAAACTCTAAAGTTACAAAAATAATAATTTAATATTCTAAAATGCTAATTACTAACATAGATATACTAAAATATATAAATTAACAAACTAAATAGCATACAAAAATTAAAACTACAAAATTAAAACTAATACAGAAAATTAAATAATTACACAAAGAATAAAAAAGAGACATACCCGAAATTATGAGGTCCGCAGTCCGCTTACGTTCTTGACACCAAAATTTTTAACTAGGGAGGTCCTTACTAAAAAGACCCTCACACAAAAAGTTCCTCACACAAATGGGAGATACTTAATGTTTAGTGAAATAAAACCTAATGGTAGTGTTATATTTATAGGTTAAGGGAATGGAAGGTGTTTTGAAAATAGGTGATGTGGGACTTTTAGAAAATGAGCAGGTATTACATTACCTCCCCCTTAAAAAGAATTTCGTCCTCGGAATCAATAAAATGGGACGAACCTAATTATCAAAAAGATGTGAATACTTTGCTTGAATGGTTTTCCTCTGGAATCTTATCAAAACGGATAGTGCACCACGTGTAACAGATGATAATGATAACTCTTCAACACTGAGATACGAAATACGTTATACACATAAGCTAATTGTAGAGGCAAAGCTAACCGAATTACAACTTCGCCAACCCTTTCTAAAATCTCAAATAGACAATAAAACGCGGACTGAGTTTATCCATTAACCCAAATCGTCGAATACTGATTAAGCAGACCTAAATTTCTTCTTAGTCACGGCTACAATCTCTGCAGTGATTTGAACGAACTCAGACCATTCTATGGCCTTCTCACTAACCTCAATCCATCAAATTACTGTCCACGCTTCCTACCAAGCAGCGCCTTAAACGAAGTCATACCAACGCTTGTATACAACTATTGTTATAAAAAAATTAACAAGGCTCAAATAATCATCTCAATTAGTTGACCACTCTAATGCACAAGACCTTAACATATTCTTCGAAGTTTGGATAGTCCACTTTAATGCACGTCGACGTTGTTCTATTCTGCTGATCTGTCTGTTCTGTGAATCTTCAACTTAGTTTATTATATTTTTCTATCTAAAATTTTCGACCAGGCTAACAAATTTGATCCCTAAGTCCTTTTACAATGATTACAATATTTTCAATTATAAGAAATGTCCAGAGTTTATTTAATTTGGATTATCCTAACAATTTCGATCCCTAAGCTCTTGTACAATAGATTCAAACATGAGGGTTATACAAAATAAAATTACTTGTTATACAGTAAAATCTTTTACATAATATTTATAAATAATAATCAAACGTTGTCTTGCACCTAACATGGCCTAGGGCTTAACACTGTCTGCTGTTCAGCGCCACACAACATTCCTATAGGCTTCGCACCCGAAACAAGCTGGTAAACTCAACTTCTTATTACAATGACAACCCTGATAATTCTTAATTAAATACATCAGAAAGCTCACGAACGACTGAAACATTTCCAATACAACTCTCTCAAAGAGGTATCCTTTATAAATGCCAAATACTCTTCACAATCTTTAGCCACCAACTTTCCATCTTTCAAAACAAAAATCAATTTCACCACATTACCCCGTCATGAACCTTGAAACACAAAATCTGTAGACTTCAAATTCTCAAAGATAACTGTCTTCGCTTGACTATCAATAGTGGCCTCGTACTTATCCAACCAGTTCATCCTAAGAATCACATCAAAATCGTATATACGCATCGACAGAAGATTAGCCCCACGAATCTTATTTCCAAAACTAATAGAAACAACCTCAGTACAAATTAGAGATAAAAAAAAAAAAAAAATTCTCATCGGAGTAGCAATAGACATAGCAGAATCTGACTGGGATGGCATACCAAGATGTCGAACAAAAGAATACGAAACAATCGACTGAGTAGAGTCGAAATCAATAAAAGTCTCACGAATGCCAACTAAAAGAATGCCAAAAATAGAACATAGCATATCCATCACTTAATTATATGACAAGGCAAACATACGTACTCCGTGGTGCCGACCAACATTGCCACCATTATCACCGCCTCCACCACTTCTAATGGTTTTATGAGCCCTCGACAAAACAAAATAGATGAAAGCGAAATTGATTTAAGACAAATTCGAATACAAACTCATATGATAGCTGAACAAGATTTCAAATAGAATAAAAACATATCCTAGATGTCTACCCATAACTCACAAGTCAAACCTAAATAGGTTTTCTACAAGAAAGAACCCTAGCTCTGATACCAACTCTGCAACACCCCCTTCCCGACTAGTGGAAAGGGAGGCTACACACAAAAGAACTCTAAGCAGAATGTGAAAACAAAAAGGAACTCTCTTCACACTTACCCTTGAATTTCATTTCAAACCCTGTCGGAAGAAAAACACAACATGAGCCAAATGCTAGGTACGAATAAAGAGTGCAGAAATAAGAACTGAAATTGAATAACAAAATCAACTGAACTAAACTGAGGTTAACAAAATCAACTGAACTGAATTACATAATCTTACTAAACTAAATTGAATAACATAATCTACTAAACTGAACTAATCTACTGAACTGAACTGAAACTGATCCACTGAACTGAACTGATTTACTGAACAACATAAAAGGCTGAATTGAATGGTTGTGTTTATTTCATACCGAGCTCAGAACAAAACAGAAATACACCTTGTCACAAAGACAAGTCAAAATACTGTCATACAGGCAGACACACATTGGGCTGCATATTCAAATGCATACAAAATCGAAAAGGTGTGCTCGACACTATGAACAACACCAAATCGCAGAATAGAACAAAATAAAATGCTAGGGCCGACCAATACGCCTCCCACAACAAAACACCAAATGTCCACCGAAACACAAAATAGAGATGCCGTGGACTGATCACATCGCCACGGAAGGTGTCATGCCTTAGTGCCCATAGACATGCCTGTGGTACCCCCACAGGTGGTTATAACTCAGGTATATCCTATAATATTTTCTAACAAAAATATTATGTCACAACGAATGCGACACAATATCACAAAAGGAGTTCTAATACGCACATGCTAAACCGAAACAAATCGACACAAAGTCTCCCAAATATACTAGCATGCACGTTTCTACAGAATCAAAATAAATACTAGAAATGCTTAATAAGTCTAAAGAGTGTAAGATAAGTTGCGAATATCTAAAATCAAACAAAACTATCATATGGATTTGACTATTAACAATATATTGAGATAATATCCAAATTCTAATGAGGAAAAAAATAAACAAATTAAAATCAAATGAGTATCGCTGAAGGAGTAGAAAATTCGTACCTGGAATAAGCAATGTAATACTCAAAATTATACTTCAAAATTGTCTCGTTAAATTCCCTTCGTCGGAACTAATTAAACAAAATAAAGGAATTGATAAATAAAGAGTTAATCAATTGATTAAGTTTTACATATTTTCTTTCTCTTAGGCGAATCTGAAATTGTTCCGTTCTAAACAAAATTCTACCTAAAGGTATACATACATAAATATTTTAATCATGGTAACGTATATATTAATAAATAATAGTATTCTTGTTCCTTCCGAAATACATATAAGTATATTTATAAAAATATTCTTTCCATTTTTAATTATGTTATAAACAAATATTATTATTATTATTATTATTATTATTATTATTATTATTATTATTATTATTATTATTATTATAATATTATTATTATTATGTCAAAACTCTAAAGTTACAAAAATAATAATTTAATATTCCAAAATGCTAATTACTAACAGAGATATACTAAAATATATAAATTAACAAACTAAATAGCATACAAAAATTAAAACTACAAAATTAAAACTAATACAGAAAGTTAAATAATTACATAAAGAATGAAAAAGAGACATACCCGAAATTATGAGGTCCGCAGTCTGCCCACGTCCTCGACACCAAAAATTTTAACTAGGGAAGTCCTTCCTAAAAAGGGCCTCACACAAAAAGTTCCTCACACAAATGGGAGATGCTTAATGTTTAGTGAAATAAAACCAAAGGGTAGTGTTATATTTATAGGCTAAGGGAATGGAAGGTGTTTTGAAAATAGGTGATGTGGGAATTTTAGAAAATGATCAAGTATTACAATATATGTATATGCATAAATGATTATGTTTGTGTTTGTGTGTGTTTATATATAAATTAAATGATGATTATGTTTGTGTTTGACTCACGTGAAGTTGTGATGTCCAGTTTGTGTGGGAGATGTGCAAGGCACATATCTAAAACATGGGCAAAAAATTAGTTTCTTTTGTATTGCTCGTAGATTCTTGCCTGTTGATCACAGTTACAGAAAGATGTCTACACAGTTTAATAGAAAAATAGAGAAAAAGGGGATTGTCGGTTGATTGTCAGGCAGCGGGGTTTTCGGTTGGCTAAACGAACTAAAATTTCCACCGCCAGGGAAGGAGCACAGTAAATATAGAGCACTAGGTTACGGCAAGGCTCGTAACTGGACGCATTCACCCATGTTCTTCGAGTTGCTGTACTGGGAGACGCTTTCAATCCGTCACTGTATAGATGTAATGTATACATAAAAGAATTTATTAGAGAACTTGTTTTATACAGTGCTAGATGCGAGTGGTAAAACAAAAGACAACGACAATGCACGAAAATATCTGGAGGCACTTAACATATGGCCAGATTTGTGGCTTCGACCTAATAACTCAAAACCTAAAGCTCCATTCTGTTTAACCAAGCAATAAGTTGAAGATATCTGCAAATGGATAAGTGCGTTGAAGCTCCCAGATGGATATGCTTCTAATATATGTCATTGTAGTAAGGTTGAACAGTTGAAAATTACTGGGTTCAAAAGTCATGATTGTCATATATTCATGCAGAAGTTGATGCCAATTGCATTTCGCGAGATGTTACCTAGAAAAATTGTAGACGCCTTAACCGAACTTTCAAATTTCTTTCGGGATCTATGTTCAACGGTTATAAGGTATACTGATGTGGAGCAGATGGAGAAAAATATAGTGCTGACAATGTGCAAGTTATAAATGATATTTCCTCCGGGTTTTTTTGACTCGATGGAGCATTTGCCTATTCATCTGCCATATGAACTTAAGCATGGAGGACCTGTGCAATATCGATGGATGTATCCGTTTGAGAGGTATTATCGACTACATTTCTTTTTTAATGATATTCATAACTCATATTCGTAATGTTTGTGAACTTAATTATTGTATTTTAGGTACATGCCTCGTTTAAAGCAGAAAGTAAAAATTAAAGCTCGTGTAAAGGGCTCTATTGCTGGACGGAACACTGAGGAAGAGCTTGTCAACTTCAGGTCACTGTATTTTGAGGATGTTGTCACAATGAAATACAATCGTTTAAGTCGAAATGAGGTCGTCAAAGTCTAATCATGTGTTGATGAGTTAGTTGTATTTTTCTATCAGGCTAAACCATTTGGCTATGAGACGATGACGTATTTAAGCGAAAAAGATTTGAAAATTGTATCTACATATGTGCTTCTAAATATGTCCGAAGTATCGTCATACATAACGTATGTACATAGTATTTATAAAAATTTAATTTTTAAAATCCTAGCCTACAATTAAATCGTGTTATAACTGTTTCAGTGCATTCGAAGGCGAAGCATGTGCTTTAAACTTGCGTTTAAATGCAGTACAGTTGGAATCATTCACGACTACAAATTTTCAACTGTGGTTTAAGAGAAGGGTTGCAGAAGACAACAATTATGAGCGTTTTAAAGATGTCATCGAAGGACCTTACAAATTGATTAGTTCATTTCCCGGCTGTATCGTCAATGGGTATAGATTTAAGGTCGATGACATAAATGAACCGCCTTCAGTAAATTCTGGTATTGTCGTGTTGGGCAGTTGTTACCAAGATTTGGAGTCCAATTATTATGAACGTTTAGAGGAAGTAATTACGCTCAATTATCCCGGGGGTAAAAAAGTAGTTACATTTAAATGTCGCTGGTTTGATACTGAGAAGAGTGTTAAAGTTGATCGTAACATAATCGTCACAGTAAATATAAAGTCAAAGTTACATTCTGCTGACGTATTCGTATTAGCCAGTCAAGCGACTCAAGTGTATTATGCATCTAATGTCATAAATTATAAAAGCCCCTGGTATACAGTTGTCACAACAAAGACTCGTCCATTTGATGATACTAATATGTTTGGGATAGATGAGCCATTGCAGGATGATGTTAGCAAATCCAATCAGGTAGTCCTACATAACGACGATGTGTTGGTAGATGTCATTGACGTGCCCGATAATGACGAAGTCGAGGAAGACGTGGTTGATTATGAATATGTCTTTATACAAGATAATAACGATGACGAAACTGATAATGAAGAAGTCGTATCAGAATCCGAGGATGACTATGAAAATGATTCTGATGGGTTTGACGATGTATTAAATATAAACTTAAGAAGTATATTTTATTTAATTAAATTAATTAACTGCATATTAATTGCATTTTATTTTTGTATTTCAGTAGTATATTTATGGCTAGGCATAGTGGTAGCGGTCGTCGCGGTGGTGGTCGTGCAGGATCTTCTGACGGTACTCAGGGCGGGTCATCATCGTCAGTTAGGAGGTTTGCTTAAAATTTATAGGTTATGTTTTGGAATTGTTTTATTAACTTTAATTATTCAATTTTACTTACAGATACTGCTCGCCGACGTCCCGAGGGACGAATCTCGGGTTATTTGGTTGTTCGCCAGCTGTTGCGCATATTGTTCGCTTAGATGTCGACTTTGCACAGTAAGTGTAAAATAACTTTATGTTAACTTAAATTATTTTATTTTGTAAACCAATAAACATAACTTTTCGTTCTTTGATTTGTATTGTAGTATTATGGATCCTGTGGCTAAGGCCACTTTACACGCCATCTGTCTGACACACCTCCCCATTGGCTGTATGCGATTTACGCAGTACGCGCAGCATAATGCCTCCTTCATGGATACCGTGTTATGTGACTTTCACGTAAGTTATTTTAAATAATTTAAACTGTATATGTAAATACTACGTACACATTCAATTTATTTTTTCTGATAAGTTAGTTCTTTTTCTTAGATTTATTTTATATATGAGGAGGACATCTCTCAGGCTGCTGGCGATGGTGTTATTATTGCACATGTCGTGAAGAATTACGTTGGCTGGTTGTTCGAGATGAGACATATGGCTGCTCGAGTAGTTGTAGACCAGCCCATGACTACTATTCGAGACCATCAACCCGATATTATTTCAGATGCAGTATGGGAGGTCATGTGTACTCATTGGGATGCGGATGACTTTAAAAAAAAATTAGTTCAAATGAAGAAAAATCGTAGCCAGCTCCGAGAAGTACATACTATGGGTTCACGGTCATTTGAGGAAGTGAAATCGGTATGTATATATTTAGTTGTTTACTTTAATATTCTCATAAAAATATATAATAAATAAAGGATAAATTAAAAACTTATTTGTTAGGTCATGAGCGGTGAGTTGGGATGACCTCCCACCATGATCGAGTTCTGGGATAGAGCCTACACGCCAAAGGAATGTACTATGTTGCAGGCAGCTGTAGCTATACGGGTAAGAGTTTTTATAAAGTTATGTAATTATTAGTATCATGTACTTAATAAAACGAGTCAATAAACTATCATATACATAATAAATTGCAGGACCGATTTCAGAGCCTTTGGGACAAGCGTGTAGCTGAGTTGCAGGCTGCTAGGGGAGATTCCACCATCCCTCCGTCCGACATTAACTTATCTAGGGATGAGGAGATGACTCTTTGGGTCACGTCTTAAGATCCCCCTAGTAGCACTACAAGCAGGTATCGAGTGTTGGCACTGCCGAGGGTACCAACATATACATTGACATGAGGTATTTATTTTAGTATGTTGCTTGTTAATTCAAAATTTATATTGATATTCAATATTTTTTTATGTTATATTTAGTTTTGCAGGTTCTAACCAGCGTTCGAGATGATATGTTGGACAATCTCATACGGGCGCTGACTTGGACGACACGTTGTTCCAGCGGGTTATGGCGGCGGTGTCGGAGACGTTTCGTACTGATCCGATATTCCGTAGTTAGAGCCTACCTACTAGTACTTGGCTTCACCAGCTTGCTCAAGACGTTGCAGCTGGGGCCAGTGTCGAGAGTACGAGCATATCTCCGGAGCAGTTCGCCGCGATATGAGACGAGGTCGAATGGTGACTATCCTACTGTTGGAGTCTTTTGGCCCGATGATGACTCAACGCTCGACTGCACAAGTATTGTATTCAATTTAAGTTGTATATTCTGCATGTTCTATAATAATTATTTAGCTGTGAATTTTTGTCTCATGTACGAACTAATGACTGATATTCATGCTGGCGATGCCGATCGCAAGCGCGGGGGGGGGGGGGGGGGTGACGACGATGATTTCCATACACCATAGTAGAACCGTCGATCCCCGGCAGACGATTCTTTGCAGACAACTGGTAGTACTAGTTTCATTTAGTTTTATAGATTATAATTTAGTTGTATTTACTTTAATTGATTGTAATTCATCATAATTTTGTTGAGTTTTGTAAAGTATTGTACCTTTAAACGATGATTTATTTTATAATGTGTCGTCATTTATATTTATTATAATTCATATGAAGAAATATGTTGTCTGTGAACATAAATAATGGATTGCTGTTGTGTTGTTGGGATAAAGCAGGTTTGCAAGTACAAAAAATGTGGTTTTAAAACCTGGCACCAAAAAAGCAAAAAGCACATTTAAAAAAAAAAACTTATTTCTGACGGAACTATATATTTTCGGCTAACTTTCTGTTGGAATTAAAGCATTTAAAAATATTTTCTAAAATACTAATACCGACGGAATGCGTTAATTTCGACGTAATTTCCGTCAGAATTAATTTCTTATTTTCGACGGGAAAAAAATTAATCCGACAGAATTCTCATCGCAAAAACAATAGGAATGGCCGATGGAATATATTATCGGCAGAATGTATTCCGTCGTAGTTACTCTAATGTCGACGAAATAACCGACGGGAAAAAATTTGTTGGAATAAATTATTTTCGACCGAATTTTCGACGAGAAGAATCCCAACGTGATTATTTTCGGCCGAATCTACAACTGAATATTCCATCGGAATTACACTAAATACGACGAAATATTCTGTCGGAATTGACCTTTTTTCTTTTAGTGAACTGATCAATTTCACATAGAGCAATTAACTTTCATCAATCAACTGAATCCCAACAAGTATTATCACATTATAGCATCAAGGCACATTAGAACAATTTCCTATATACAATTACTGAAAAACTTGCCTTCATCCTCGTTCTTCGTTATACGCTTATCATTATCGTTATCAATCGATGTACGACCTACACAAATTTATAGGATTGAACTACCAATTAGACTCTATTAGATCATCTTGGTTTAATGTGCTTAAGTATTTATTTTATATTTAATTAACTTTTAACTTTTGAAAAAATATGACCTGAATTTGCCCCGACCGGGAAAACTGAACATTGAAAACAACAAGTTCAAGCACAGCTGTGCTCGGCTCCTAGTGCAGGTGCACTCCTTTAGACTTTAGAAAATAGTAGGTCTAACATAGTTGCGCCAAACCCCAGCATAGGTGCGCTTGGCGAGAGTTTGAAATACTAATTTTCTACCCACTTTTGAAAATTTTTAACTTGGTCAATATACATCCGATTGCTTCTATTTTTGGACACAACCAAAATCATACTATAAAGTATTTTACAAAAAATATAACTTGCTTAAAATGGCTTCTTTAAGATATGAATTCAAAGCCTCAAAAATCTGCATTTAACATGATTTTTGGTTTCATACTAGTTTGCTAGAAAATCTTAAAAACCATTTTGGACATAATTTAAATCATCCATTAAGCTTGAGTAATCCTCTAACTCATAGATGCACAATAGCTTCACATAGATTATGTAACAACCCTGAAATTCGACCATCTTATTCCCTTAAATTTCATGTTTCTATTATACATTATCTTCATAACGTCCAAATTTCGGTTCGTTAATAACTCCTTACTCACCTTATTCGATCCATTATCTAATTTTAAATCAACAATTACCAAAATTTATGGTATAATTTTTTTTTTCTTTTTCTTTCCTCAACTCAATCATTGTATTAAAATAATTGGATATTTAAAATCCTTACATTTCGATCCTAGTCCCTGGATCGCAACCTTTACTTTTTCTTGATATCATCATTATCGTGAAACTCAATAAAGCTCAACATTTAAAATTTAATATTGTATATATCCGTACAACATCTTTCATTTCATTATTCATAACTAAATCATTTAATAATTTATATCGTAACATCCATCTAGTACAATCACAGTTCAAAATTTAACTTTCCTTATCCTGTCTGGATTCGACATATATGTACCTACGAAACATCATTATAAACTTAACACATGTATCCACACTGAATGAAAAATATAACAAAACGTTTCCAACCTTCTAGGCAATTCATCTCTAACATAATCCGATATTATTGAAATTTATTTATTTCCTGCAAAAATGTATATTAAGCAAGTAATGAGCACAACGGCTCAGCAAGTTTAACAGTTTATGCTTCACGTAACACATACCTTAATATGTTCGGTGTGTGTGTCATACATAATGTGATTGTGCTTCTACTATAGCAATATATCTCAAATCATTGCACAAAATACACATAGTTGTCATATTAGTCACAGATCACATAACACATAATCTATATGCATTGAAACAAGGAATAACATATCATAACAGACAACATTTAACATTAAAAAGACTGAAGAACTTGCCTGAATCGTGGCACTAAATAACAAATACCATTCCTATAATGCTTCTCGTACAACCTATGATCATAAAATAATTAATTAATAATTTTTTATCCTCTTATGATATTGATTCAATTAATTAATATCATTTTCGGGCCAATTTTCACATAGGTTGGTTAATTATATTAACCTCGTTCCTTAATATATTAATTTAACTTAATATCAAATACCTTCGATACGGACAACCCGGCTCATCGGATAAAATTTTACATTTTTGGTTGTCCGAAAGTTTTATTTAACCATTTTCTCAATTATAACCTCATTAGATTAATATTTAAACATTTAAATATTAATCCCCAATATTTAATATTTTTACAAAAATATTAAGTTTAATGCACAAATATCATTTCTGTATTTTTAGTATTTTTCTATAATTTTTAAACAATTTTTAAACATTTATTTAATTAAAAATCATTTTCTGGGGGCATTTTCGTCATTTTCGCGGCCTTAGGACATAACCGGAATTAACTGAAAAGATAAGGGGCATTTCTGTAATTTTCGTGCCTCTAGGGACACGGTCGATATAATTGAAAAAGCTCAGGGGCACAATCATCGTTTAACCGCATTTCTTCGGCCACGCATTGAGCGGACCGACCCCCGGTCGTCCAAAACAGCGTCGTTTGCCCCTGATTCCGAAAACTTCCGCCGCGCATGGCGCGACCCCCCTTTACTGCCCCAAAACGGCGTCGTTTTATTGCCGCGTTTTATGAAGAAATTCGCCGCGCGCAATGCGCGACGTACTGTTCCTTTCTTCTCTTTCTTTTCTAAAACAGTAAGCAACTTTCCAAATAAATTTTTTCCCATTTCCACCATTTTTGTTCACAATAACACAACATAATCGCTCCCAAAAATTGTATAATTCATAAATATACATTAGAAAATTATTTAGAATAATTTTCTTAATTAATTATTAATTTTTCACAATAAGAATTTAACACCATAAATACCCAAAATAATTTAATTTAAATTCATGTTTATACCTTTCTTGGCTTAGAAATCCTTCCATCCATGAAAACTCTAATAAATCCTTTCTTCTTGGTCGGCTATGGAAACTTTTCCGGTGGAAGGTGGTGTTCGGGTGTGGAAGAGAGAGAAGGAATGGTTTTGTTTTTATTTTCTCTTTTTCCTTTCTTAGCTTTTCTTTTCTCTTCCTTTTATATCCATGCAACTTAACTATTTTGAAACATAAAAGCAAAGTCCACCGACTTATTAACCGGCTCAATCTCTCTCTCGAACTTTCCAAATAAATCAAGCATGCAAAATAATTTTTCTAATACATTATATAATTATAACGTGTAATAAATATTTTATATAATAAATATAAAATATTTATTTTAATTCAACAAAAATTCATAATACGATTTATAAATAATATTAATACCCTTTTTGGGTATTTTACTTGACAAATTTTGTACACATATAATGACATACACGTAATCATATGAGGTAATTTATACCTCCAAAATTCATAAAATAATTCGTAGAACTTATAAAAATTATTTTTCATAATTTTTTACTTCATTACTTGGACAACATGTTACACTAACATGTTCACGTTTTTAAAATATTATCTTTCATAAAAGTCATAATAATTCCATTATACATAACCATAATTTTTATTAGCTTAAAAACATTCATTTTTCCTCATTTAATTTCATTTCTTTACATTTCATATTAATTTCTTTATATATATAAATTATATATAACTTAATATTATATAATTTATATATTTACATTCTCCCTTCTTAAATAATTTCTTAATTTCCTCCAACCTTATTCCATTTAATCACCTTATATAAATTACATAATTATTCTTATATAATTTATATAATTTTTATTTTCTTCATAACTTATTTTAATTTCCTTATATAAATTATATAATATATTATTATATAATTTATATAATTATTTTTCCTTCTCAATTAATTTCTAAACTTCTTCCAAAATTCTTGATAAAATCTAAAATCAACACATACAATTTTACCAACTCCCTCATTCACTTTTTATTTAAATTTGGATTAATTTAATTATTAATCCCTTTATTTCTATAATTAATGGAATTTAAAATTATCAATTAAACATTCACATATATAAATATACATATTTAAATCTTACTTCTCACATTACCATATAATCTCCTTTAAATCTAAATTTCTGCATTTTCATAACAATTTAATTGTACAAATTAATGTACATTTATCTGAAATTTCTCTTATTCTTAATAAATGGTTTTTAAATAATTTATTTACTTTTCAATTACTTTAATTCAATACCATTTATCATAATCTCTGCACAGATTTAATTTACTAATTAAATCTTATCCCATACCTTAAATCACATAATATCACAAATAATTTAAACAACCCTGATAATTATGTTAATTAAATTTTTATTTAATATTATTAAAGGAATTCTGAAAATTCGGGTCCTCACAGATTACCAAAAATGGCTATCTAATTCTCATGTTTTAGCAAAACAACTTCATTGAGGACATTTATCGAATATGTTATATACATGTCTTAAAAAGTTATCATTTTCATGTATTTAAAACATAAGCACAAAACTCCATTCTCAATTCAACCTTATTCTCCGAATCCATCATGATTCCCAATTATTTCACACTCCCACAACCAAATATTCATTTACTAGAAATTCAAAACAATACAAGTTTCTTAAACTAAAGGTTATGAGCATTTTTTTAACCTTTGTTTGCAGATTGAAGAAAACCTTACACAAGCCTTGATTCATACTTGATTAGGTTCCCTTTGATGATCACTTGGTCAATTCCTTCTTCAATTCCAGCTTACACTCAATTTTCTTGCTATTTAGCTTTTAATTTGGTGAAGTTTTGATGAAGAACTGTTGAACACCTAGCTTAGTCACTTAAAGGAAGAAGTGAAATACACTTGGTAGCTAAGGGAAGATGAAATGCTGAATTGAATAGCACTTCATGCCGGGATAATCCACTCACCAAAAGCAATCAGCAAGGTGGCCATCCACTCAAGGTAATTAAGCTAGGTGTCACACCACCAAGCTTAGTAAGCTTATACACTTAACTCCACTAACAAAATAAAACTCATCACATGTATTTCCCTTAGCGAAACATTTCTTAACCCTTTACATACATGATTGGCATATACATTATACCAATAATCGACATTTGCATTCTTTAAATAATTTTCTGCATTCTCATTTATTTTAATAACATTACATAATGTATTACATTTACATTTTTCTCTAATATGCTAATACATGCATTATAATTAATACTAATACATGTATTACTAGTAAATCATATTTTGGTAAATTTATACATATATAAATATGTATAAAATTCTTCCATTAAAAATGGAATTAACCAATTATAAAAATAACTTTTAATGTATATATAGAACCAAATTGTCCTATCTCCTTCCATAAATTATTTTCAAACAATTTATATATATATATATATATATATATATATATATATATATATATATATATATATATATATATATATATATATGTCATCTAAGTGATGATATATTTATATCTATCATTTAACACAATACAATGTATCATCGATTTAATTTATTAAATCATTAACTATACATTACATATAAACTATGTAATATGTTAAAATAATGAGTTTAATTAACTCTCTCATTATTATTTATATTTAATACTTACATTAATCCACTATTATAATTAAGCAAATTAATTACATCATTTATAAAATTTAATTCATAATTAATTAAGTCATTGTCATACAAGATTTAATATTCAAGTTATATTAACTCATAATATAACTTTAACTTCAATTTCAATTAATTAATATACATTAATTAATTCTCTTAACTTCCTTATTCCATTTCTTAGTTAATTCAAACCATTTAATTTATTAGCTTGATTAACTATTAAATATAATTTTTCCAAGCATATATATATATGCACATATTTAATCATTCTCATAATAACCGTATCATTTTGACATAACGATATATTTCACATTTCATCTTTTATTTAATAAATATATAAAACATATACATTTATACATTCAAATCCCTTACACTCATCATAAAAATTTTATTTACAAAATTCTTGTTTAATTTTTATTAAAAAAAATCTTTGAAAATTCGGGTTATCACATTCTTTCCCCTTTATAAGGATTTCGTCCCTGGAATCATAATTACCAAAATGTTCATACTCAGTTTACATCAAACCTCTTTCGTAATTTCTATCGTCGAATAATTTCAATGTACTACCTTATCATAGGTATTACATTACTTATTTTCTTAATAAATTCTTACAGGTTTCACATCTCAACCTTTATTCGTACTCTATTATATCCCGAGCATTATTCTTTTTTCTTAATGACTACCTGTCAATTTCCTTGTATAAGCTAGGATTATCGTACGCTACAAGCATCGTAATGATAATTTACTAGTCTCGTAAATATCCGGGATATCACATTCACCCATTCTTCTAAGAATTCCGTCCTCGAAATTACAGTATAATTAGCTATGTTCATTTTATTTATTAGAACTAGTTTTTCAAGTCAACTTTTATATAATCGTATTTGATAACATTCTCAATTACTGCGTGCTTTACTTTTTCTGTTATGAGGATCTTTCCTCAATGATCTGTTTCTACGAACACTTTTCCTCTAAGAAGATCACACTTCTAAATATTTAATTTCTAGAATATTGGAATAACTCTCAGGAATCTTCAACAATTGTTCAAAAATTGTGAAGTAGTATGAATAGCTAGGAAGGAATGAATAGATTCCATTAAAAACTTTTCGTATCATGCTGAGGGTTAAAAAGGACCATGAACTCTTAACTAAGTTTAACAGTATTTCACTCTCAGTTCTTGACACTCTCAGTTCCTCACACTGTAAACCTTTAACAGAAAGTTTAACAATCATATAAACTGTAAACATTCTATGGTCGTACTTTAGGGAATCACCCTATTGTACTATGTATATAATACATATCAATGCATACACGTGTATCAAGTTGGCTCCCCGACTAAGATATCCCCCTTATCAGGGTTGCTCATCTCAACTTTTTATAATTGGAATTCACACCAAAGTAATTTGATTTGGCATAGCTCTCAAAAGAATATATGGATTCCATAAACATATTTCAACATTTTTCTAGTTGAATCAAATAACTTAGATATACATAAACGATTCAGATATCAATCGGAGCTTTAAAATATTTATACGCTTAAAACTTTTCAAGAGCACATACGTGTGTATATATCAATGTTTAAAATTAAATTTGAAATAAATTTTCAATTTTTTTCATTTCTTGGCAAAAAGTATCTAACCGGAACAAATGACATCAAACCATAATTTTTATATATTGTTCAAATAAAATGAAAATCATTTTATGACTTCATCATACCACACCGTCGTAATAGTGCATTGAGGATTCCATAATTTATTATTTCACACCATATTAATAGTGTTTTGATGATTCCATAACCATTTTGACTTTAACGCTTTAAATAAAGGTCAATATACTACGCTTTATAAATCAAGTGTCTATATATTTTGCTTAGCACTCTCAAAGAGAGGACTATATACGAATCATCTTTTTATACATAAAAGGATAATGATTTTTCAACAAAAATTATAAGGATAAAATTATCCAATCTTTGAGAAAATATTTCCTTATATCACTTAACTAGAAAGGACTATAGTTCACAGCTTTCAAGTGATACCGATCCTATTAAAGGAAAGTAATTGAAGGTCTGATCACTTGTTTTTCACTTTCCAGAAGGATTATGTATAAAGCTCAGATTAATATATATAAGATGTTAATTCAAGTGTGTATAGATAATCAATGATGATTAACTTGATTAAAGCACAATGATATAAATAAATGTAACTATTAGTGCTTTGTGCGTGTTGTGTTTAATATGTATAACAAGTATAAGATTAATATATAGTATTAAACACAAATAAGAAAGTGATATATTAGCACAATATATAATGAAGTGTTTGTGCAAATATGTGTAAAATAGTAATTCTTATTTTAGCAGAATAAGACTTTTTGCTCTTTGGATCACTTTCTACCCCACTTAGAATCTAGCTTTCTGAGAGTTTAAGATTAAGAGAGAATTGTGGGAAGTATTTGGCTTTTGCTAGATTACCTCAAAATGAATGAACTATGTTGGTATTTATAGGCAAAATAAATTTGAATGAATGACTAGGATTAGATTGATCAATTTGAGATCCAATGACTTTATAATCCGCCTAGCTATATATTTATCTTTCTTGCTTATATGGTAGATAGAATAGGAATTTAAATTTACTTACCACGTAGAAGAAATATTTTGTATGACCTGAGAATTGAAAGTGTGATTCTCTTAGCATATTTTCAGGAGGGGAGAGAAATCACATTTTAAATTATCTGAGTCGAAAGAGAGAAATTACTTGCATTTTTTTTAATCCAACTCATTAGTACTTGACTATTTAAAGGTCATGGTAAATATTGAGCCTAGCTTGATAGAGTATAGCCTTGTAATAGATGATGCTTGAATGTTTGTTAACTGAAGGCTGAAGTTACTCTATTATAATAGAGCTTGAGTTGATAGATATGCCAAATAGTGGTAAAGCAATAGTGACATTTCTTTCTTTAGGAGTTTAGGGGTTCAGATTTTGTGTTAGATATAAGAAGTTTGGCTTATGACTTTTAGAAATTCAGGGTCGGGAGTTTTGGGTCAGGATTTCTGATGGATCCCTTTGGATAAGTTTGGGTTCAGATATATCTTTTGGTATTTTGGAATATCTGATGGGTCCCTTAAGGAGATCGACTGACTTTAGTATGACATTAGGAGTTATGCTTTTTAGTAGTTTGAATACTGAAGATAAGAATCAAATGAGTTCAGGGGAAATATCCAGGTGTTCGGCCTTAGGTGACCTCTTCGGTTTCGGCCTTAGGTGTGAAGGTTCAGCCTTTGGTAACCTCTTCAGGTTAAACTATAAATGATTTTGTTCCTCTTTGAATATAATTAACGAATTTTATACACATGGAACAAAGATAGTTAAATAAATATTATATCATATACTATAAAATCCTATGGAGATGATTCTATCCTAGTTTTTCTAAAACTTTTAATTCCGTTTTTTTTATCATCAAAACAGAATAATATTTTATACCCTTCAAATTGTTACAAATTTGGATAGTACTTATATTAATTTGACAATTGCGGATGGTATTTAATTGTTATAAATTTGGATAGTATATATATTAATTTGAATAAAAAAGAAAAAAAGTTGAATAAAAAATTGTGAAACCAAGTTTTTACTTTTAATTATACAAGCTCGCTAACCCTGTGTAAGACCCCGAATTTTATGAAATATAAAATTTAATTTTTCTTCATATATATTTTTTCATGAAACTGTAAGTGGTTAAATTGATAAAGTTAAAAGTTAAGGATGTTATGTGTAAATTATATTATGTCGGACAATATTTGTTTGGTCGGGGAATATTCGTTCTGTCGGAGAATATTAATACGACGGCGCCGTACGAACCAATCATTGGTGGACCCCACAACAAATAATTGTCGGATATAGAAAATGACATAAATAATTTTTAAATGGTCAATGGTACTATCACTTTTAATTGTTAAAATATCCGGTGGTAAAAGAATAATAATATACGGTATTACAAGTAGCACACGGTATTACACAGTAGCACACGGTATTGCAAGGGTGAGCAACTAGTTTGCTCAGCAAGTTTAAGAACAATCATAGAGATTTATTATATCATGAGTGAAAGGGAAATAACATCAAGTGCTTCAACAATAGATATAACAATTGTGAAAGAAACAAGACCCAAATTTCATTGAACAAGATTATTTGAATCTTAAATGCTGAGTGGTCACCAAGGATCCTGAACTAACGAGGGTATAATAGAGTTTCCTCTGACCCTTTCAATAGTTTGGTTTTCAAGGGGATCAGCCTATTCAACCCACTGTATATGCGTTACATTTAGTCATCTGGCGCCAAAGTCGGTTACCCGACAAAAATCCCCTTATTTAGGGTTGTTCATTCTCAATCTTACTATAAGAATCCGTGCCAACCAATGGTTTGGATAAGCTCTTTTAACAATATTCACATTGAAGAATTTATTCATGCAATGTCTAGGTGAAACAATTAGCTTAGACTGCCTTAACAACTCTTGATTTAAATAAATCATAAGTTTTGCAAATGCACTATGTGCAAGTACAATAATAATAAGGATGTGGAATAACTTTAAATAATTAAACCACCTAAAGCTCTTGCAAAATAAATACTAGTGCAGGTCTAGAAAACTTTGTTCAATATAAAGTTGAGTAAGGAAACTTGCCTCATGCGTAGCCTACTGCTAATTAATTCAATTTAATTCTCTTTAGATAGACCTAAAAATTAATCAATTTGATCTTTAATTATTATCATAACACATTTATATGATAATCTCTATAACCCTTACTTAACCACATACTTATATAATTGCGGGTATATAAACACTTATGAAATATTATCATTATTTGATAACATTTTAATCACATAAGACCTATATTAAATATTTAATATAGATCACACACTTATCTAATATTATTAAGAATTTAATAATATTTAGTTGGTCTTATAATATTTTTAATCATTCAATAATATTCATTATCCTTATAATATTATTAATCATTTAATAATATTTTATTATCCTTGTAATATTATTAATCATTTAATAATATTTTATTAATCTTATAATATTATTAATCATTTAATAATATTTTATTCATTATCTAATATTCTTAACCATTTAATTAATTTTCTAATATTATTAATCATTTAATAATATTTTAATCCTTAACTAATATTATTAACCATTTAATAATATTTTATTAATTTTCTAATATTATTAATCATTTATATATTATTTTAATCATTACCTAATATTATTAACATTTTAATAATATTTTATTCATATTCTAATATTATTATTCATTTAATAATATTTTATTGACTTTATAATATTATAATACATTTAATAATATTTTAATATTTTTTAATATTATTAATTATTTAATAATATTTTATTAATTGCATTATATTATTATTCCTTAATAATATTTATCCTCTTTTAAATTATTAAATCAACTATCTATAATTTTAAAATACATTTCTTAAGTCCAAAAATAATAAAATAATTTGTGAAACACTTTTAATTTTCTGACCCGGAATGACCCGACCCGACTCGGTTCGGATTTTTTTTTCCGGTAACAGTGCACAGCGCCCCAGCGTTGTCTGACATAATGAAATTCCAATTTTTAGATTTTTGACAGTTTTGACACTTTTGATTCAAACCTTGATAAAATGAGAACTACACACCCAAATGACATAAAATCAGTGTTGATGTGTTCCTAACTTCTTGTTTTACAACATTTCATGATTTGATAGTATTTTTGAAAACGTTTTACACAAAATTTAAAGATCAAACCACTTAGGGTTTAAAAACGACATACTTTGCGGTAAAAGCTATAACTTCTTTGTTTTTTCATATTTTTGAAAGTTTCAAGTTGAGTTTCTTTAAAATTCATGTATGTAACTTTCTAGCCATAAAATCTATTTTTTAACTTGTACATTTCAAACTACAACATTAAATCCAACATGTTCAACTAGGGTTTTACCGGTGAAGCTTAATATGAACATTTCTACTATTTTTATGCAATCCACACACACCAAAACATGATTTACACACATCAAAGCATAAATATACATATATAACATAGTTTAAGACTTCTAGACCATCAAAACAAATTTTGATCGGTTAAAAATACATTTTAATCGATTAAAACACATATGGTCTATAATAATGAAATAAGAAATGGTTGGAACACTTTTAAACCTTAATGACTTATGTGCTCTTCTTCTTCTCCTACCAAAGAATGTTGTGAAGCTTTGTGTCATCCACCAAACTCTACCTCTAGCACCCACAAGTGTATCTCTATTTCTCTATAGAATTCTTACAAATGAACTAACCAACATAGCAAGTGGGTGGAGTACTCTATTTATAGTACTTTACTAATCCATCATCAACTCTCCTAATTCACCAACATAATCAAATTAGTAGCTAATTTAGGATTACTATTGGATGGATTGATTGGTTGATTGATAATGTGAGTGACAAGGGTTGTTCAACCACTATGATTTAGTGTATAAAAGAAGCAACATGAAGCAAACAAGCCACCCTTGGTGGGTCCCACTTTGGCTGGGCAAATGGGGTATTTCCCCCCTATTTTTGGTTTAATTTTATTACTTATATATATATATTGACCAAAGTTTGACTTCCTATTGGGCTCCATATTGGACTTAGGAATTAAATATATTGGACTCGTCCATTTAATTTGGTTGGGCTCAATTTAAATGTTCTATTGGGCTAACATTAAATCACATATGTTACATTAATTAAATCATGCATTGGGCTAAGTTAATTAATTACACGGGCTAGGGTTTAATTAATTACATGGACTACTAGGTACATTTAATTGACCTAGTTTAATAGCTCATTTGGATTTAAAAATATAATTCAATTAGATTTACTTTAATTAATTATAACTTTTTGCTTCATTGCTTTAAATAAATACACATATCCAAGTATATTCATTCAATTATCTAATGCACAATTAATTAGTACAAAAATTTTAATTCATTGCTAATTATATAATAATTATAATTACAATGTCTAATAGAATTCATGGTCATTACATTCTTCCTCCCTTATAAGAATTTCGTCCCCGAAATTAAAAATTTAAAACTACTCAAAAAGATGCGGATAGTCATTCCTCATCTTTTCTTTAAGTTCCCACGTAGCTTACTCAGCATTGTGGTTCCTCCAAAGAACTTTGACAGAATGTATAACCTTATTTCACAATTTCTGCTCTTTTCTATCAAGTATCTGGATAGGAATCTCTTCGAATGATAAGTCTTTCTCAACTTGAATTAGCTCATAGGATATGACGTGCTTGTAATCTGACTTAAATGGTCGTAACATTGACACGTGAAACACATTGTGAATATGCTCCAGCTCAGGAGGTAGAGCTACCTCGTACGCCACTTCACCCACTCTCTTCAATATCTCGAACGGTCCTATGAACCTCAGACTCAGTTTTCCCTTCTTTCCAAATCATAATTTCCCTTTCCAAGGATATACATTCATGAGCACAAAACTTTCCACTTCAAAATCTCTCTTCTGTCGATGTAGATCTCCATATTTTTCTGACGGTCTTGAGCTGTTATTAGTCGAGCTCTTATTACTTTGATAATTTCTACAGTCTGTTGAACAAATTTCGGCCCTAACAGTCGACGTTCTCTTACCTCATCCCAACATAGAGGTGTTCTACATTTTCTCCCATATAAAGCTTTGTAAGGCGGCATGCCTATGCTCGCATGATAACTGTTATAATATGCAAACTCAACTAATGGTAGATGGTCTTCCCAACCGCCCTTGAAATCCATCACACAGGCTCTGAGCATGTCTTCCAACGTTTGAATTGTCCTCTCGCTTTGCCCATCAGTCTGCGGATGGTACGCTGTACTCATTCTTAATTGTGTCCCCAATCTTTCCTGAAGACTTTTCCAAAACTTTGATATGACACCCCCAAATCTGAGCCCATACAGCCCAAACTTGAGTCGTCAAAAGACTACAACAAAATTATTACAAGGTAGAACAACGTTCAACAATACAGTGTATAATAATACACAACTAAGTCTTCACTATTATTAACACACTATTTTACAACGCGTGAAGACTACAACAGCTATCCCTCGGACTCTCACTTTATTCCCCGGCTAGACCCAGCTACGTTCCCATCTCCTGTTGAAAAATAATGGAACAAAAGAAAGGGTGAGCTCAAATAGCCCAGTAAAGAATATCATGACTAAGATAATGACGAATAAATTATCATTAGTCTTCAACAGTTGAGTTCTTGATAGAATGCAATAGACTACAAGGTTTATATCAAAAACTGCAGTTAAATTCTTGAATAATGTTCAGATCAATAATAGCAGCGGAATGAGCAATCTATTAGAAGAATAATGCAGACTATAATGTCCACTCGGTTTTCTTTTTAGGAAAAACATCATCAAATTTTATCATCTGAAATATCATTAGTCAAGATAATACAATTTCACGGTTCCTGATCATAATCATGCAGATCAACAGTTCATCTTTGCACTACGGGCCAAAGACATTCAATATAACCCCAACGGTCATGATTATACCAGATTCAGCCTTTGGTCATAATCATACCAAACAACAGTTCATCTTTGCACTACGGGCCAAAGAGAACATTCACCACGTGCCATAAAAGACACCGAACAGATGTATCGCCTTTAACATATTATATCGCCTTTAACCTATCATTTGTTCAACAATTATATCGCATCTGTGCCCCCAGCCACATATATTCACTACAACTTGATTTTGGATGATTAGAATGATATAAATGATGAACAGAAGAAACAGGATAAACAATAAGTATCATAATTTTACTTTATACAGATTCAAATAATGTCCAAATTGTCAACATGATGTGGAGTGAAATTTAAAAACGATATTCAAGATCCACAGTTCAGAATAACGGTTACAGTTCAATAGAAAGGTTCACGTAAATAGGATGGTTCAATTGAAATGATGAAGTGCAACTATTATGGAACATATAATATTTTCAGGAATTATAGAAGCAATAGTTCCATAATAAGTTTCGATTTAGGTGTATGAAAGAAAATAATATCCCTTACCGTAGCAGGTTTGATTAACAAAAGGTGAAGGAAATTAATATCCCTTACCATAGTAAGTTTGAATAATGGAAGATGAAAAAGATGGTATCCCTTATGTGTATAAAGGAAAATAATATCACTTACGAGTATGAAAGAAAATGATATTATAAACGAATATGCAATAAAAGTGTCATATGAAAATTCGTGTAAACAAATTATTTCCACAAGAGACAAATAAGAAATGAATACAAAGAGTAATTCACCAAACATGCGGTAATCCGCGTAGTCAGGTTATTCTCAGAGATTAATAAGGAATGAATACGAAAGGTTATTCACCAACAGGCGGTAATCCGCACCGTAAGGTTATTCCCATAATTTAATAAAAATTGAATACGAAGAGTCATTCACCAAACAGGCGGTAATCCGTGCAGTAAGGTTATTCTCAGAGATTAATAAGGAATGAATATGAAAGGTTATTCACCAACAGGCGGTAATCCGCGCTGTAAGGTTATTCCCACAATTTAATACATGAAGATAAAAGGCACATCTTATGAGTAAGAAAGAAACGATATTATTTTCGAGAATCAAATAATGATAATCCCTTACAGTAGTAAGTTTGAATAATAGAATATGAAAGAAGATGATATTCCTTACCTTGATATTGTGAAACAAGTTTATAGCCGAACAAATCCTTCCTTGTTTGTAGCAGTAAAAAATCTGATTTTTGAGTCTTCTAGAGTTTTTAAAATCTCTTTATGTTTTTAAAATAATGTTACTCTAAGAAAGATAGATGGCATAGACTCAAGAATCACTCAATTCGGAGTTAATATGAATGAGTTATGACTTTTCAAAACTAAGACTGAAAATAGTGACGAAAATCAGAATATGTTATGATTTTTAGTATTTTAAGGCATGAAGATGATTTCAGATAACTTTTCTTCCTTCTTCAAAGTTGTAGAGGATGAAAAACTAAAGAGACAGGCTTTTAATTCATTAAATTCTGACAAATAATGAATTTACTATGATTTTTTTGAAAGAGTTACTGTACATAAAAAAATTCCACTCGGGAATTCAAAGAAGAATGCAAAAGATTTCAAAACTAGGAATGACTTAAGAACAATTAGAGAGAACTTACACAAAGAAGTATTTAGAGAGTGGAAGAAAATATATGTAAGAATGTTATGAAAAATTTCTTAAGTTAAGTCCTCTATTTATAGCCAAAAATCTTATCATAACCAAAATTTTCTAATTTAATCCAAACCACTCATTTCAAGATAATGTTTAATCTATACCATTCATTTCATCTTTTAAGATTTCTTTAATTTAAACCATTCATTTAAAGAGCATATTTAATCTACACCATTCATTTCAAATTATATATTATCTTTAACTATACCATTCATTTTATCTTTTAAGATTTTCTTAATCTAAACCATTCATTTAAATATCACCTTTAATTTACACCGTCAATTTTAAATTCTATGTTATCTTTAATATATACCATTCATTTTATATCACCTAACTTTATATTATAAACAAATAACTTTATCAATTCAATTATTCAACAATAAATCACATTTATTCATTATTATGACTAATTGTTATAAATACAGTGTAGTTAGCTTTCTGAGTTAAATACCAAATCAATTAATAATGAAATACAAAATTTTAATCAACATCATAATAGATATAACAATAATGCAGAAAGTATGTAAAAGAAAGCATACGTTACTGTGTAATGACAATTATTGATTCAATAATGTGAATTATTGTGCATATGCTACTGTGACAATTATCAATTTAATAATATGAATTATTGTGCATGTGACAATAAAGTCAAATATTGTATGATAACCACTTTATCAGTTTAATAATACGAAACACTGTGCAATGCCGTGTGCTACTATGCAATACCGTGTGCTACTGTGCAATACCGTATGTTACTCGTAATACCGTATATTATTATTCTTTTACCACCAGATATTTTAACAATTAAAAGTGATAGTACCATTGACCATTTAAAAATTATTTATGTCATTTTCTATATTCGACAATTATTCTTTGTGGGGTCCACCAATGATTGGTTCGTACGGCGCCGTCGTACGAATATTCCCCGACAGAACGAATATTCCCCAATCAAACGAATATTGTCCAACATAATATAATTTACATATAACATCCTTAACTTTTAACTTTATCAATTTAATCACTTACTGTTTCATGAAAATATATATGAAGAAAAAATTAAATTTTATATTTTATAAAATTCGGGGTCTTACATTTGACGTGAAGCGCGGATCTCTTTCTGACACAATCGATACCAGCACTCCATGTCTTGATACTATCTCTTTGATGTACAGTTTAGCCAACTAATCCAAACTGAACTTAATCTTGATCGGCAAAAAGTGTGTTGATTTTGTTAGTCGATCTACAATCACCCATATTGCGTCGTATCCCTTCTGTGTTGCTGGAAGTCCTACTACAAAATCCATTGTGATATGCTCCCATTTTCACTCAGGAATCTCTAACGGCTGTAGTAATCCACTTGGTCTTTGATGTTCTGCCTTTACCTTCTGACAAGTTAGGCATCGGCTGACACATTCTGCAACCTCCCTTTTTAACTTCGGCCACCAAAATTGTTAACGTAGATCTTGATATATTTTTGTACTTCCTAGATGTATCGAGTATCTCGTACTATGAGCCTCTTGTAAAATCTCCTCTCGTTATTCAGGCGCTAGCGGTACCCAACCACGGTTTTCAAACCTTAGCAATCCTTTGTTATTCACTTTGAATTTGACCTCTTCTCCTTCGGTCATCCTTTTCCTTATTCTGTCACACTTTTTGATCTTTATCTTGAGCCTCTTTCACCTTATCTAACAAGGTTGGGCTTGCTTCCACTTCCATTGACTCCGTTGGATTTTTCACTTCTAACTCTATCCGAGCCATCTCCTTTACCAGTTCCTCCTGGTCTGTCAATATAAATAACTTCTCCCTGCTCTTTCTACTTAGAGCATCTGCTACTACGTTGGCTTTGCCGGGATGGTATAGAATTTCACAATCGTAAGCTTTGATCAATTCCAACCACCTCCGCTACCTTATATTCAATTTCTTCTGTGTGAAGATATACTTCAGACTTTTATGATCTGTGAATATCTCACATTTCTCCCCATATAAATAATGCCTCCAAATCTTAAGGGCAAACACTACTGCTACTAACTCCAAATCATGGATAGGTATCCCTTTTCATAATCCTTTAATTGTCTTGATGCATACACAACGACTTTGTCGTGCTGCATAAGCATACAGCTTAGTCCCTTGTGTGATGCATCACTGTAGACCATAAAACCTCCAGTATCGTCCGGTAAAGTCAACACAGGTGCTTTACTAAGTCTTTTCTTTAGCTCCTGAAAATCGTATTTATCCGTCCATACATATTTCACTGTCTTTCTTGTCAAATTGGTTAACGGCGTTGCTATCTTCGAAAAGTCTTTAATGAATCTCCGATAGTAACCCACTAAACCTAAGAAACTCCTAACCTCTGTCAGCATCCTTGGTTGTTCCCAATTCATCACCGCTTCTACTTTTGCTGGATCTACTGAAACTCCCTCTTTGTCGATAACGTGACCCATAAATTGAACTCTCTCTAATCAGAATTCACACTTTGAAAATTTTGCATACAACTGCTCCTTCCTTAATATCTCCAACACCAATCTTAGATGTTCTGCATGCTCCTCCTCTGTTTTGGAATAAACCAAAATATCGTCAATGAACACAACTACAAATTTATCTAAGTACTGCTTGAATATTCTGTTCATCATGTCCATAAATGCGGTTGGCGCATTCGTTAGTCCAAACGACATCACTAGAAACTCATAATGACCATATCGAGTTCTGAATGCCGTCTTTGGTACGTCCTCCTTCCTGACTTTCAACTGATGATAACTAGTCCTTAAGTAAATCTTTGAAAAGTATTTCGCCCCTTTCAATTGGTCAAAAAGATCGTCAATTCGTGGTAACGGGTACTTGTTCTTAATCGTTACTTTGCTCAACTCCCTATAGTCCATACAAAGTCTCATCGATCCATCCTTCTTCTTTACAAACAACACAGGTGCTCCCCATGGAGAAACACTAGGTTGAATGTACTTCCTATCCAACAATTCTTGCAACTGAACTATCAACTCCTTCATATCTACCGGAGCCATCCTATATGGTGCCTTTGATATCGGTGCTGTCCCCGGTACTAAATCGATCACAAATTCTATTTCTCTATCTAGCGGTAGACCTGACAGTTCATCAAGAAAAAATCCACGAACTCTATAACTACTGGTATTTGCTCCGTCTCGGGATTCACCATTTGTGTATCCACCACATGAGCCAAATACCCTTCACAACCTTTCTTCAACAATTTCTTGGCCTGCATTAGCGTTAGAAAAGAAGATTGTGTTGATGACTTGCTGCCATAAAATACGACCTTAGACTTGTTTGGTGTCTTAAGGTGTATACACTTCTTCTTGCAATCAATTATCGCTCCGTGGTTAAACAACCAATCCATTCCAAGTATAACGTCAAACTCTCCCAAACATATCGGAATTAGATTCATATTCAACTTCTGACCCTTGATTTCAGCACAACAATTTCTATGTATATACTCTACGTGAATCACTTCTTTATTAGCAACTTCTATGTTCATTGAGTTCTCTAGTTTTTCTCTAGGCAATTCTAACCGTCTAGCGAAATCATCTGACACAAATGAATAGGTAGCGCCCGAATCAAACAATATATATGCATTTATATCATTGGTCGGAATAATACCTGACACCACGTCTTTTAACTCCACGGCGTCTTGCACTGTCATAGTGAAAGTCCGTACTGTTGGCTTGTTCTGCTGTACCGGTCCCCCGATAGCTAATCTGCTGTTATTACCTCTGTAGCCACTTCCTTTATCATTCTTCTTGTGGGGACAATCCTTTATCATATGATCATTGACTCCACAAGAGTAGCATTTTATTTTCTTTGGGAGGGGACAATTTGGAGAAATGTGTCCCTTATGTCTGTAGTTGTAACATGTATTCTTGCCCTTCATGCATACTCCGGAGTGATTCTTCCCGCATTTGTTACAGGCGTTCTTCTTCTGAAAACTTCCTTGTTGATTTCCCGAGCTCTTGTCGTTACTACTGTCCTATTTGCGCTTGTTGTGGTTATTTTTGTTACCTCCACTATTACTGTTCTTACTTCCTCCATTCGTTTCTCTTCTTATTCCTCTCTTGATTATACTTGGTTAATGCATCATTTCCTCCTTCAGCAATGATTGACTTCTCCAGCAAAGTTGAGAATGAGTCAATCTGCAGTACTTCTACCTTGTTGAATATCCAATGTCTCAATCTATTTTCAAACCTTTTGGCCTTACGTTCCTCCGTGTCTACCTGATGTGGAGCGAATCTGGCCAATTCATTAAATTTTGCCGTGTACTTGGGTACCGACATATTCTCTTGTTTCAATTCTAGAAATTATACCTCTATTCTACTTTTCATACTCTTCGGGAAAAAAATTTTCATCAAATATTTTCTTAAATTGTGCCTAAGACACCACCCCTTCTCCAGCCCTATTCTGATTAGCCTCCCACCAGAAATCGTCTTTTGCTCCTCAACTACTCTTAAAATAACAAACGCTTTCTCTATTTCCTTTACCCATGACTGGGCTTCTATCGGGTCTATCGTTCCCCTAAACTCTGGCGGTCCTACAACTTTAAAGTCCTTGAAATTCGCCAACTGATTTGGTGGTGGTGGTGGTGGCGGATTTGCTACTACTGGGTGTCGGTTTTGCATTGCTTTAGCTAGCATGTGGACAAAGTTCTGCATTGGGTCTACGTTGTGTCCCCCTTCGTTGTTTTTAACTGATTCTTCTACCCCTTGGTTCCTTGGTGGTTGTCTATGTGGCGGCATTTTCTGTTATAAGCAAAAATTTACATTATTATACTTGTTTCATCTTTTCGCCTCTTTGTTTTGTATCTTAAGCAATGTTTAGCTAAAATACAAGTAATTATCTCAATACACATATAAACATAAACTTGACTGTATTTATATTCATATGCTAAAACAGTAGTGCATAGCACTTTACATTGTAAGCATACTGCTATAAATGCTTCTATCCCTTAGAAGCTACAAAAGATGAGATCTTTACTAACACATCTTACAACTTCCTAGAGTTGGGATTTACTGACATATTGTTGATCGATATATATATATATATATATATATATATATATATATATATATGGAATTCACACGCAAGTATATGCGGTCAATCACGTAATATAGTAGAAATAATGATATTGAACCCACGAGGAACAAGTAATACTAACTATATTAACTATTAAGTTTGTATTAATTCAACTCTATTTAAACTGTAGCAAATTTGGATTATAAGCCTTGAATTATGAACTACTTAAAATTGAAATTGAAAGTAAACTAACTAACTAACTAACGAGAATGATTTACCAGATAATAAAAAGCTTTAAGATTACAATGTCCCCGTTGTATCACAATAATATCATCATATTAATTCCAATTACTTAAGCATATGGATTGTTAACTGAGATCACTTATCTATTTACTAATCTCTTTCGATAATTAATAAGAAGATCCACTCCAATTTATAATGCTATAAGTCTATGAAAAATATCTTGAAACAGACTCATTAAGATTAAACTCTCAATATGTTAAATGTGGTCTATAAGTATTCACATCCTATATACTATCATGATACTCTTCCTAGGAAGAACAAACAAAGTCACACGTTATTATACCCAGATCTAGTCCTAGATTTCCTCTTTCAATTCCATCTAAGAAATCAAATAACTATTGATCAGACAATTATAATTCATGCACAAGATATAATATCCAATCCATCAATTGATCAAATAATTGAAACTAAGATAATTTAATTAAAGTTCAACCAATGGTTCCATTGTAACCTTAAAGAAGAATTTAGTTACAAATTATAATGAAAACCATAAGTAGATTGGTATAGAAAATCATCACAAGTTCAGAAGATAAAGGAAAAGGAAATAGAGAAAACTCTGTCAAAGTCTCTTGCTTCCTTAGCCTTCACTATTGCGTTCTTGCTACTCCAACAATCCTTCCAGCAGCTCTAATTCGTGCTCTCCAATCCTTGCTCTCTATGTCTCTTACGTACTCTCTCCGTCTGCCTTAAAGTCCTAGAATCCCTCTTTAACATAACCGTAACAATTAACTTCCTATTCGGACTCGGATTTCTCAACGCGACATTGAATCAACTGTACTCGCCGAATTGCACCCCGACACCATCTTCACGTTATATCACTGCACCCCGACGCCATGTACTGTTCATTAATTACAAAATTGCCACTGAACAGTTTTTTTTCTCGTTCTGACCTCCCGAAGCCGTTTTCTACAAATTAATCATAAAAACAAGTAAAATAAAACTAAAAACACTTAAAGATAGCAAATAACTAAGCCTAAAAGTACCTAATTCGTAAGTATAACACCCACTCATCACATATTAACCCTCTAATCACACAAAAGTTGGGTTCTACTACATCTATATACATACATCATCAGAAAATAACTAATACTACTGACTGCGCACCTCCCTACGGATCGCATCGTCATACTCTTCATCCCCGATGGCCATCACCACGTTCCTGCTGATGGTGTACATAGACTGACCCTCATCAGCTAGGTAGTAGTGCACCCTGCTCTGAAATCTACCGAACGATGATCGATAGACATAATTAAGCCTATCCGTCCTCACCCGCTTCTCATGAACCTCTTCCTCCAGCTCTAGCATCTGGCCATGTGCGGTATCTCGCTGAGTCTCCATTTCTATCCTGTCCTCTATCGCCTCCTGCCAATGAGCATGGATGGCGACCTTCTCTGCCCGAACCTGCTGAACCTTCAGCTCAGCTTAGGCTAACCTAGCCTCGGTCGCTGCCAACTTGGCCTGCTCGACGTCCTAATCTACTAGCTGATGAGTTAGCACCCCAAAGTGCTCCACTGAATCCTCGTACTCTTGTACCTGATCCTCCAGTCCTACAATCCTTTCCTTCAGCTCCGTGTTCTTGCCAGAGAACTGATAAGCTGCATCCTTATACTGATCCTCCATATGTTGGTGGGTCAGATTTTGCTCCTCTAATTGCTGGAGTCTTGCCTCCAGCTCTTCATTCCTCGTAGTTAACCCCTCGATGATGTCACTAGCAGTAGTGCCCATGCCATCAGTGTACTCAATTGGCTCCTCGTCCTCAGACTCCTTAAACTCGGCCTCATCATCACTGTATGACTTCATCACTTCGCCCCAGACAGGCTCCTCGTGGTCTCCCATCACCGGATCAGACTCTAGATCCTCTATCAGTGCAGCCACCAGCGGTTGTGTAGTATTCATGTGGATATCAATGTAATCCTCCTCAGCAGTGTGACTTGACTGTCCAATCTCCGTCATCCTATATCATAAAAATAACACATGTTAGTACAACAATAAAATATATTCATTGATGAATGAAATGATATTTTATCATTTACATCTCGGCTCGATGGATTTTCTCAATGCACCTCCAAAAATACACCACATGATGAAGCTCCCTGATTCATCTCCTAACGCACTCGATACGAGTTTAGTACTAAGGTTATATCCTAAGTTTCGCAATCCTAACATTTCTAACCTACAGCTCTGATACCAACCTGTGACGACCTTAAATCCGAGTTCCATAACCTTGGGTTTGGTTCTCACTGTATAATACTTAATAACAATTAAATACATAATTTGCATTTAAATATCGCGGAATAATACAAAAGGTTCCTTATAAAAAGGCTACAATACCTAAGGTCGATTAACATTAACTTCAACAGTTCCTATCTAAGGAATTATAAAAGTTTTACCAACAGTAATTACATATTAAACATTTAATTAACATGTATAATTAAGCTCTGGCTTTCCCTTTTCCCTTATCCTTCTTGGAGCATTCGGGTCTAGCTGAAAATGGTTCATGATATAGCAAGGGTGAGCAACTAGTTTGCTCAGCAAGTTTAAGAACAATCATAGAGATTTATTATATCATGAGTGAAAGGGAAATAACATCAAGTGCTTCAACAATAGATATAACAATTGTGAAAGAAATAAAACCCAAATTTCATTGAACAAGATTATTTGAATCTTAAATGCTGAGTGGTCACCAAGGACCCTAAACTAACGAGGGTATAATAGAATTTCCTCTGACCCTTTCAATAGTTTGGTTTTCAAGGGGATAAACCTATTCAACCCGCTGTATATGTATTACATTTAGTCATCTGGCACCAAAGTCGGTTGCCCGACAAAAATCCCCTTATTTAGGGTTGTTCATTCTCAGTCTTACTACAAGAATCCATACCAACAAATGGTTTAACTAAGCTCTTTTAAAAATATTCACATTGAAGAATTTATTTATACAATGTCTAGCTGAAATAATTAGCTTAGACCGTCTTAATAGCTCTTGATTTAAATAAATCATAAGTTTTACAAATGCACTATGTGCGAGTATAATAATAATAAGGATGTAGAATAACTTTAAATAATTAAACCACCTAAAGCTCTTGCAAAATATATACCAGTGCAGGTATAGAAAACTTTGTTCAATATAAAGTTGAGTAAGAAAACTTGTCTCGTGCGTAGTCTACTGCTAATCAATTCAATTTAATTCTCTTTAAATAGACCTAACATTTAATCAAGTCGATCTTTAATTAGTATCATAACACATTTATATGATAATCTCTATAACCCTTACTTAACCACATACTTATATAATTGCAGGTATATAAACACTTAGGAAATATTATCATTATTTAATTACATTTCAATCACATAAGACCTATATTAAATATTTAATATAGATCACACACTTATCTAATATTATTAATAATTTAATAATATTTAGTTGGTCTTATAATATTTTTAATCATTCAATAATATTCATTATCCTTATAATATTATTAATCATTTAATAATATTTTATTATCCTTGTAATATTATTAATCATTTAATAATATTTTATTAATCTTATAATATTATTAATCATTTAATAATATTTTATTCATTTATAATATTCTTAACCATTTAATAAATTTCCGAATATTATTAATCATTTAATAATATTTTAATCATTAACTAATTTTATTAATCATTTAATAATATTTTATTAATTTCCTAATATTATTAATCATTTAATATTATTTTAATCATTACCTAATATTATTAACATTTTAATAATATTTTATTCATATTCTAATATTATTATTCATTTAATAATATTTATTTGACTTTATAATATTATTATACATTTAATAATATTTTAATAATTTTTTAATATTATTAATTATTTAATAATATTTTATTAACTCCACTATATTATTATTCCTTAATAATATTTATCTTCTTTTAAATTATTAAATCAACTGTCTATAATTTTAAAATACATTTATTGAGTCCAAAAATGATAAAATATTTTTTAGAACACTTTTCATTTTCTGACCCGGAATGACCCGACCCGACCCGGTTCGGTATTTTTTCCCCGGTAACAGTGCACAGCGCTCCGGTGTTGTGTTTATAGTAAAACATCGCGCCTCGGTGCTATCCAGTAGAATGAAATTCCAATTGACCATGTAACTATATATTGGTAGTGTTTGGTGCACGAAAATATAGAGTGTGGGAACAACAGTTCATGGTTGGTGCGTACTCTATGGAGAAATACATAATATAGGCATAAGGTTGTTTAGTGTATGTAAGCCTTTGGGCTGAGTCCGTTTAATTTAATGGGTTCAATGACGGTTGGACGTTTTTAGCTTGTAAATAGTGTGTGTTGTCCATTGTTGCTTGCTTACAATTCTATTTTCCATTTAGCAATACATATATAAGTGTTGGGATTTGATTATATACGAGGGACTGTGTTGAGATCTTATACAAACGTGTGTATGTGTGTTGTTTTGCATAAACAGTGCTGTATGTGGTTGACTGACTGGTTATGAGTGACAGACCATGCCTTCACAAAGTAAAATTTTTGGGATAAACCTCGGCCTTGTGACAATTGGTATCAGAGCATGGTTTCAAGGAGTGGAATCACTTTAAATTTTGTTGCTGGTTGATATAAAATTTTGTGGGTTTGTTGTTGTAGAAAATTTTGGGGGCAGATGGCGAATATAAATTAGAAGGCTGACTTGTAGGAGCGTACGCAGCGACTTGAAGGATTTGTGGGCGAGACATTTTTGGGGGAAAGTGACTCATTGTCTAATCTGGTAATGGCGTTAAGTGCTGATCTGCAGAACGTGCAAGGTTACGTTAGAGAATGTGATCATGTACAAAAGAAAAGATCAATGGCCTGTCGGTGGAAATGGGGTGACTGACAGACCTTGGGGAACGGTTGGAAGCGGCTTTCCAACGAATTGATAGGGAAATAACCCTCATCAAATGGTTGATGTCGCAGACTAGTGGGAGGAAAGCCACGGTGGTGTAGCAAAAGACGAGAATTCCAGAGCCAAAGGCCTATGGAGGAGACCGTAGTGCCAAGGAATTTGAGAATTTTCTGTGGTACATGGAACAATACTTCAAAACTGCCCATATTTGGGAGGCCGAAATGGTGGATATCACTAGCATGTATTTGACTGATGATGCAAAGTTATGGTGATGTACAAGGATTGGGGACGAGACTCGTGCTACTGTGACTACTTGGGCTGGCTTAAAAGAAGGAATTGAAAGGTTAGTTCCTACCGACAAATTCGAGTTGGCAAGCTAGGGAGGCGTTAAGACGTCTAAAACACGCCGGTACTGTGCGAGAGTATGTGAAGAATTTTGCATTTCTATTATTGGATATTAAGAGAATGTCTGAGGAGGACAAGGTGTTCAACTTTATTGCGAGATAATAGCCTTAGGCACAGGTAGAATTGCAACACCAAGGTGTGAAAGACTATTAGTTGGCGGTGAATGCAACAGACAGTCTTATGGATATGCGTCTTGACAAGGTTGTTGGAATACGACCAAGAAGGCAAACAGGGGTCGTGTCACTAGAAATATAGGATAAAGGAAAATAAGTTGCTGATTGTGGGCAGAAAAATAAGGGGCAGTCTATGGTGGGCGATTGTTTTATCTGTAGTGGGCCACATTTTGCAAGAGATTGCCCAAAAAAAGTAAAATTAACAGCGTTGGTGGCTAAAAAGGATTATGAGGGGTCTAATTCGGGTGCAGAGGCAAGCCTCAACGTGGTTAGAGTTAGCAGTATCAAGGTGCTGGGGCTTGCACGGGACAAAAAATAAATTTGGGTTTAGGTACTGTTCATGGTATGGGAGATGTTGGGTTTAACACATAAAAGACGCATTAGACGGACTTGATGACTTTGGAAGATCTCATTGGTTTAATAGGATGCTTAGAGGATCTTCGACGAGGACGTCAAATTCTTTCAATGGGGGTGGTTTGTTAGACCCTTATTGGCTTGACATGGGACTTAACTTGCTGGATAATTGGAAAGTGTACCAAGACTTGGTTTTTGGCACTCAACTGGTGTGGGAAAAGTATCGTATGGCAAGAAAATGGTTAAACTTGTATATCCAGAGGATATACATTATGTCTGTTTAAGCGCACTGAACGTCTGTTGGTGGCACATTCGATTTTCTCTTAAGTGTTACTATAGGGGAATGGTGGTCAATGCATGTCCACATAGGTCATGGGCAAGTTGCTATGGCCTATGCGTGGGGTATGTTGGGGCATTGTTGAGCTCCCCTAACAACAATGCTAAAATTCAAATTAGTGGTTTGGATTGAGGATTGAGTTGACATTGAATGTGGGCAACATGTAGGTTGCGTGTGAGTAATGACACACACGTCTTACACTTATGGGAAAGCATTGAAGGCAATGTTGGAAATATCAGTGTGTTAAGATGGTGTAACATTTGGTGGTAGAAAAAAAAACCCAAGGCCTGTGGGGAAAATGCTTGGCAACATTCAAAGCATAACATAAGCATGAGCCTAACGTGAAAATGCATGGCATGGGCTGGTGCTCAGCATGCAAGACTGATGCACGTTAATGAAGCTAGAGTGGGTTATCATGCACAGTTGGTATGGGCTGCGACTTGGGCTGGGTTAAGGAGCACTTGGAGTGCAGTTTGTTGGGTTAGATTGCACAAGACAAAGGGGCAATATGTCAGAAAATGGAGGTAGCAGTTGGGCACAACTTGCAAGGTAGTTGTGAGCAGTTACTAGTAGTGGGAAAGTTGCTAGATAGCATTTGTGATACTGAGACCCATATATATGTGACAGTAGTTGGGGGCAACTTACAAAGCGGTTGTGGGCAGTTACCAGTAGTGGGGAAGTGGCCTGATAATAGTTTGTAATGTTGTGATTCATATGTGCATGGCTAAAGACTTGGAGGCACTTGTTGGTAGTTAATTTAGTTATAGGCAGTTGGGGAACTGCCACCCTTTTGTTGGTAGCACCTTATTAGTGCAGACCTCTTGGTAGTTGGGGTGTCAATTGACCATGTAGTTATATATTGGTAGTGCTTGGTACACGAAAATGTAGAGTGTGGGAACAATAGTGAATGCTTGGTGCATACTCTGTGGAAAAATACACAATATATGCATCAGGTTATCGAGTGTATGTAAGCTTTTGGGTTAAATCCTTGTATTGATTGGGTTCAATGAAGGTTGGGCATTTTTAGCTTGTAAATAGTGTGTGTTGTCTATTGTTGCTTGCTTACAATTGTGTTTTCCATTTAGCATTACATACATACGTATTGGGATTTGGTATACACGAGGGACTGTGTCGGGATCTTATATAAACGTGTGTGTATGCTGTTTGGCATAAACAGTACAGTTGGTGTGCTGTGTGGGTGGTTGGTTGACTGGTTGTGAGTGATAGATCAGGCCATCACAAGGTAAATATTTTGGGGTAAACCTCGGTCTTGTGACAAAAACCATACTAGTAAATAAGTCATGAAGTTGCCTAGTTACGAATTTAATCTCTTCATTCAGCTAAATCAAATTTGTATTTACCCTCTTCTCAACATCTTCCACATTATCCTAGTGAGGATGAAAAGTCATACCAATCCTGTATAGCTTAGAAACCATACTAGTAGATAAGTCATGAACCTGCCAGTAGCCTAGTTACGAATTTAATCCCCTCACTTAGCTGAATCGAATTCCTATTTACCTTCTTCTCAACATCTTCCGCACTAAATTGAAATTGGTCATAAAGGCTATTGAAATCTTCACTAACAGTTCAAACAAAGTTATGTGCTCTCATTTCCAAACTAATCAACCTGGATTGAAGGTTTTCCTTCCCAATTTGAACAACACACACTTTGCCTTTTAAAGCATTCAGTGACACATAATTGCAGTTTGGTTAGCAAGGATTTGAACTTATTTAGTGGACATGGATTAAAAAAGGTTTAAACAGGTTAGGTCAAGAGATAGTGTATTTGAAATAGGAGCAAAAGATGTACTAAGAATGTCAAGTTGGGGAACGCCTGGAGTTGGTTCAGGGACTACCCAATACAAAGAACCATCATCATTAATGCCAATTTTTGAGCAATTTAAAACTTCTTCGTAAATTACTTCAGAAATTTTATAGCTTTCCTCATGATCAACTTCCAGGTTAAAATGTTTGTCAAAAAAAGAAAACAGTTTCCTTTTGTTTTAAGGCAACTTTCAATGTGTTTTGGCATAAGAAAAGAAAAATTATAAAGTTTTTGCTTTAAAATTATGGCAATAATGACAGGGTCTTGATAGGTGACCTCTGACCTTCCAACAACACAAGGTAACAAATTTGAACAACGCAAAATTTTATGGAAAATACTAGACAAGGGAGAGACATCAATAATTTTAGGCAAAGTGAACACATAAATATCATCAAAACCCTTACCGACTTTTAATTGATCCAACCCAGAAAAACCATTAAGTTTGTTTAAAGATCCTTTGAGAGTTAGGTTGGGGGGAGGGGAACCCAGTAAAGGGAACAACAAAGATTTCTCCAATCAGTTTTAAATCAAGCACAATCTCTTTATTTTGCACAAGAAAGACTATCTTATTACTCTTAATAATAATGTTGGCATAAAATTGATTGATTAAAATAAGGTAACCCATAGCAAAAGGGAAAATCATGCTTTCCAGCACAAGTGACTGTTCGTCTTCTTCGTTAGACTTAGCAACCGATCAGAGATCAGATTTGGTGCCTGCTCCTCCCGCTGCCGTAATCAATTATTCCACTTAAATACTTTTTTTTTACGACTTAAAGATGAGATTCTTTTGGTTGAGCTTCAAAACGTGCACATAAACATACATTATACATTATGTCTGGTCTCGATGTAGTAAAATAAAGTAAATAACCCATCATACCTATACTTTGTTACCTCTACATCTATGGTTATGCTCATTGTTATAGCTTTTAGCTTAACATTTGCATACTCATGACCTTTTCCAGACTCCTTCACATATATATATTTGGTTTGGTGAATAAAAATTCCTTCCTTTGTTTGTTTTAAGTCCCAAAAAATAATTTAACTCGCCCATAATACTCGTATCAAATTTAGTGTACATGCGCTTAGAAAATCCCTTACTCAAAGAATTGTTAGTAACTCCAAAAATTATATCGTTTATGTAAATTTGAATAATAAGCATGTTTTTACCATTATTCTTAATAAATAAAATAGAATCGATGTTATCACTTTTGAAGCCATTATCTTGAAAAAACTTGCTCAATTGATCGCACTAAGCCTTTGGAGCAAATTTCAGTCCATATAAGATTTTCTTGAACTTGTAGACATGGTGAAGATATTATATAAGACCCCAAATTTTATAAAATACAAAATTTAATTTTTCTTCATATATATATTTTTTGAAATAGTAAGTGGTGAAATTAATAAAGTTAAAAGTTAAGGATGTTATGTGTAAATTTTATTTTGTCGGACAATATTTGTTTTGTCGAGAAATATTCATTTTGTCGGAGAATATTCGGGTCATACGACGGCGCTGAAATAACTAATCATTGATGAACCCTACAACGGAATATTTGTCGGATATAAAAAACGACATAAGTAACCTTTTTTAAAAAAAAATAGTCAACGGTGTTATCACTTTTAAATATTAAAATACCGGTGATAAAAGAATAGTAGCATATGGTATTTTATGATATTTTACTGTAACACACGGTATTCTATAGTAGCACACGGTATTGCACAGTATCTCATATTATTGATCTGATAACGTGGTCATTGCATAGTATTCATCAATAATTGTTGTTACACTGTATTTTGCATTATTGATTCAATAATTGTTGTTACACAGTATTTTGCATTATTGATTCAATAATTGTCATTACACTGTATTTTATATCATTGAACCAATAATTGTTATTGCACTTTATTTTAAAAATTTTGAATATAATAATTGCACAGTAGCAAATACATAGTAATTTATATTATTAAATTAATAATGATCTATAACGTGTTTCTTACATTATTGTCGAATTATTGTTGTAACATTATTTTATTATATATGTTTGACCCACAGAAAAAATTAATTTTTTATTTATTATTTTGAATAGTAAACATGTGGGCCCTCTGTGGGGGCCACATGAGGAATGTGCATGTAAATTGAATCGCTGGGAAAGTTTTGTAGCAGCGGCTGCTGCTGCCTATGCTAAATTCTCAGCACTGGCGTGCTGCACGCCACTTACTTATCACACGCATAGTATCTTATTTTCTCCTATAAATAGCTTGCTCGGCTGAATAGAAAAGTCACACCTAAAACATAAATTTTTTCTACAAGTATTTTGTGAGTTTTATTTGAGAATAGTAAGGTTATCTTGAGTGTTTGAAAATCAAAAGGAGTGCATAAAATTTTCAAGTAAGTATTTTATTAAAGAGTAGTAATTGAACAAATACCTATTTCACACGGTATTCACAAATTTTCCTTTATAAGACTCTTCTTTGAGAAGATTTATTTTAAAAAGTTTCTTTGGAATATTTATTTTGAAATATTATTTCAAAAATTATTTTTGAAGTTATTATTTTACACTACAAAAATTTATATTATATAAATAATTTTGATAGTTCATAATATATGAGTTATTATACACCTTGAAATTTATATGTGGTAGTTACTAATTATATTATAAATATATAGGTTGATCAACCTCATTTTTATCAATATCCAGTTACGTGATAAGGTAAGGGGTATCATTCTTTTCATCATCATAAATGGATATTATTTTCTTTCTTACTTATAAGGGATACCATATTTTTTATCTTCCATTATTCAAACTTACTACGGTAAGGGATATCATTTCTTTTATACTCTTAAACTTACTATGGTAAATATTGTCTTGTAAAACTTTTGAAATGATTATAATTTTCTTAACAGTTTGTGCTTCATTTAATATCATTTCAATTGCACCTTCCTATTTATGTGAACTTTTCTATTGAACTGTAACAATTATTCTAAACTGTGGATCTTGAATATCATTTTTGAATTTCACTCCACATCATGTTGACAGTTTGAACATTATTTAAATCTGCACAAACTAAAAATTGTAAACTTCCGATATTCATTGTTTATCCTATTTTTTCTGTTCATTATATCTCTGTTATTGTTCTAATAATTAAGAATCAAATTGTTGTTGATATTTGTGGCCTGGGGCAAAGATGAATTGTTGTTTGGTATGATTATAACCAAAGGCTGTAGACTGGTATAATCATGATCGTTGGTGCTATATTGAATATCTTTGACCCAAAGTGTAAAGATGAACTGTTGACTTGCATGATTATGACCATGAACTGTGAAATTGTATTATCATGGCCAATGGTTTTTCAAATGATAAAAGTTGATGATATTTTTCTTAAAAAGAG
Organism: Hedera helix; assembly: GCA_947179155.2. Classification (NCBI taxonomy): domain Eukaryota; kingdom Viridiplantae; phylum Streptophyta; class Magnoliopsida; order Apiales; family Araliaceae; genus Hedera; species Hedera helix. Next base: position 30,309,245 of record OX359271.1, on the reverse strand, counting down.
AAGCGAGTGGACATCATGGTCCATATGATTTTTCTAATGGTTGTTATTCTGCTACAATTATTGATCTGAACTTTGTTTAAGAACTTAACTTTAGTTGTTGAATTAAAACTTGCTGTTTAAATTATTCTATCAAAAACTCAACTGTTGAAGGCTAACGATAATTTATTTGTCATTATCTTAGTCATGATATTCTTTACTAGGCTATTTGAGCTCACCCTTTCCTTTTGTTCCATTATTTTTCAACAGGAGATAAAAGAGTAGTTGGGGGTAGACGGGGGATGGAGTGAATGTCTAAGTTGTAGCTGTATTAGTTTTTATAAGTTGTAAAATAGTGTGACAATAATAATGAAGACTTAGTTGTGTATTATTTGAATACTGTATTGTGGTATGTTGTACGTTGTATTGTAATAGTTGTTGTGTATTTTGACAACTTAAGTTTGGGTTGTGTGGGCCCAGATTTGGGGGTGTCGCAGTTGGTATTAGAGCCAAGTTATGGTCTTTAATGGAGATCTGGGGTTAGAAATAGGAAGGGAGAGACGAATAGAATCAGTCACTAGTGTGTCCCACCTAAATTAGATTTTGTTATCTAATGAGTCGATTTGAATATAGGGACAGGAAGTGATGAGTCAATTTGTTTAATTAACATTTTTTTTGTGACCACAGTTATGTATGGCATCTTGAAATAAGGAAGTTAACTATGGAATGCCCGAAGTCAATATAGCTGAGAATCAAGAGGCCACAAACAATCCTCCTGCAAACTCAGGAAATAATTGGAAGCTGTCGTTATCACTCCAAAATTATTCCTTACTTTCACTCTATCAACATAAAATTGGTATAATGGCAAGCAAGAGTCGAACCCACGGGAAGTGTATTTTATGATTTATCCGAATGCTTCTAACAGTAAATAACAAGTAATAATAAAAAGGGGATTTTTGTAACTATGATTCTACTAGAAAACAAGAAGTATCAATTAAGATTTTCCAATGATTTGCAAACTTCAGTTCTTCAGTTCAGTATCATCTTTTCATAAATATGATATAACCAAGTTAATTAATATCGTTCCTTTAATGAAATTAACAACCCTAGGTAACCACGGTCCGCGTTACCCGAAACTCCCCTTAGGTTTTAAATCTAATGTGACGATCGCCCCCACTAGACCCTAATTATCATACAACCTAGAACTATTAGTCTAGATTTAATATGACAATAACATTAAGAATTAGGGAATTAGGTCATTCCAAGCAATAATCGTACAATCGCAGACTATTTAACCTGTCTTCTTGATATCATAGCAATATTCAAAAGCTTGACCACAATCAAATACCACTATTCGCTACTTATGATCAGATATAACATCGTTTGCTTAATATTATACCTTAATCTAGCATATGATAATAATCAAATCAATTCAATGGGCCCTTATCAAATTAATCAAACCAATCATCATTAAGCAATTTTAATAGATCATCAAGAATAAATTCCACAGACGAAGGAAGAAATACTAATAACTCAATTAATTCATAGATAATAAATAAGATTCAACATCCCTTAGAACTGAAAATAAAGAACTTAGCCTGACATAGTTGAAAACGCCAATCAATCTTCAATGGAAATCCTTCTCTCTCAGTTGTGTTAAAACCATTCTAATCCTATCTATTTATATCTCTAATAACTCTACTAAGAACTCCTAACTCGTAGCAACATCACAATCCTTCTTTTGCTCAACTTCTGGAAACACACGAACACTTAAAATCAATTCCGCCGACCACGGCCCCGGCCACTGATTCCCTTGTAAAAGCCGGCCCCGGCCGCGGTTACTGTTCACAAATTACAAAATTGCCATTAAGCTCCGCTTTTACCGTTTTGACCCTCCAAAGCTATTTTCTGCAATATAAACATAAAAACAAGTAAAATGCAAATAAAAATACTCAATGATAGCAATTAATTAAGCCCAAGAACATCGATTCGTAAGTATAAACTACACTCATCAAATACCCCCAAACTTAAGACTTTGCTTGTCCTCAAGCAAAAATACCAATAAGAAAAACAACTACATTACTTATACTAACTACATGAATGCATATGCAGATCCAACCAATGCCTTGAGCAATAAATCAACACAATTCATGAAAATCCAGCCTCAAAGATCCTTAAGTAATAATTCAGCAAAATCTCAAATTCATGCATTATCAGAAATCCAACGTATCACCAATTTCATTCACTACCAACCCTTGTGTGTGTGAATTCAATATATCAATTCAATCAAAATTTTAATACAACTCATGAACCAATGTGACAAATAAAAGATATCAACTCAAATTTTTAATCCCCTCTATACACTTGTCTTCACATTTTTTCCATTTTGTTCCTTCTTCATTTTACGAGTGCGTTTTACGCTCCATCTCGTGTAATATTAACTTAGCATGTGCAATGTCCATTTTTCTTTGGCTTTTCAAAATTACCCATGTAGCGAACTTTCCACCAGTGACTCCCAAACCAATTGGCTTTAGGGCACTGAGTGTAGAGACACTCCTAAGGGCTTACTTGTTCGAGCAATAGAGGCCACAAAAACAGACTAGCTAAGAATCTGCTCATATCTATCTACTTTTCTTTATTTATTTATTTATTTTTTTTTTTAGTTAAGACAAACATCGAAGCAATTGTGTATTTCATCCTTTATATCATATGTTCCAACACAGTATATAGGTCACCACTATCTTCAATTAACACCTAATCCATTAAATTGAACCAAAATCCAACTGACTTGACATATCGAATGTGCAATAAAAAATTAAGGGTCTCGAGTTCAGTAAAACTAGCAAATAGTTAGAATTTCCAATTTAGCAATCTTTATCCATCTTACTTAAAATTATTACAAAATTCATCAAAAATTTTTATCATCGGCCATCATTAAACTTCATGCATCAATTACCGCTCAAGGTATGCAATGAAATATGATCCTAACTACATGCAACAAACTAATCAACACTAAATAAAACACAAACATTTTTTATGATTTTTTAAATTTTTTAATTTTTTTTTTTTTTTAAGTTTTTTCTAAATGCTAAACCAACTAAACAACGTCCTAAAATATGCAGTTGCAACATAATATTCCTAAAACTACTGTATATATGCAGAGTAAATACGCTAAACCACCCCCAAACTCAAAGCAGACAATGTCCTCATTGTTAAAGAAATAAAGAACTGAAGAAATAAGAACAAGAGGACTCCCCTGATAGGTCAATCGTCGGAATCGGAAAAGGGACTGGAGCGGTCATCATGGTCATCAGGAGGCGGGTACACTGGCAATGGCTGTGACTCAGGGAAATGGACTGGATCGGCCGTGGGATTCATCCTCGCGAACATCTCAGTCAAAGCCATGTTAAAGTTAGTCTGAGAGGCAAACATATGGGCTTGTCGTGCGGCAAGTCGTGCATTCTGCCTTTCTATGCGATCCATCTGATTATCGACCCTCAACTGTAAATTTCGGAGCTGAGTGCTGAATTTGGCCTTACGGGTACCGCCAGAAGTAGATGGTTCACCAGTGTCAGCAACAGGATCGTTGTGGATGATAAAACCTAAACCACGGGGATGTGATTCACCTCCGTCCCAGACTTTATAGCGCGAAATCAAGCCATGATCCAACAAAATCAATGGCGGCTGCATAGACTCATCGAACCCCCATCTCACACCTGCTCGCCTACATAACCCACAAATTAGCGAGGGATGTGGCAAACCACTTTGAGTAGGACCGCGCAGATTCTTCCTAATCGACGCCTCGATCACATCCCCCACATTGATGTGTTTGCCTGTCACGATAGCATATAGCAATACCGCCCGTTCTTTCGTGACATCACTCAGGTGCGTAGATGGCATCAACTTAGCACAGATAAATGCATACCAGATTTTGCCATAACGGCTCAAGCAGTTGAATGGGAAAATCATGGAACCCTGATGGCCTCTAGTGGTCCAAACCGTCCCAGGTTTGCACAAATCGCGAATGATCGTGTCGTAATTCGGCTGCTCAAGAACAAACTTCGCGTATTGGAAAAAGACGGGCGGCTCTATGTTATAAAATGCATTAATCGTAGCGCCACTAAAAGAGACCAGCTTTCCCCGAATCATAACAGCACACCGCGACGTATCCTCAGCGTTCGCATAAAATTCCTTGACAATTGATATTACGGCAAGATCCGGTTGATCCGTGAACGAATCCCATCCACGCTCCAGTATCATACGAGCCATATCACCATCAACTAGCTCCTCGGGACGAAGACCGCGCTCGGGAGTTAGAGCTTTACCCATTAAATATATATCAAATTTGTCCGCCGCCTCCGCACTAATAAACTTCTTCTTATCATAAGCACGGGTCAACGGTGTGGAACTTTCACCTCGTTGACGTTTCGGTGGCATATTGAACAAGATATCAATTCCCTAACTCTCAATATCCCACGAAGGATGCGTAGCACAAACCGAACAATCCACAAATCAGAAAAACGAACAAGTTGTGCCTATGAGGCAATTCAACAAACACGTGGCGGACACTATTTTTCTCCCCCAAATTCAGAGCATACTCAAGGCGAACAATGGCATAGCAATTAGCTCTTCTGTGACTCACCTCACGATCATAGAACTCCCACCAAAACTCCTCCAGTTGGCCAACACAAACCAACTGGGTAACCAAAAATAGAAAGCAAAGAAGAAGTAAAACCAAGCGGAGACCCGAATGGAAACGGAAGGTAATACCTGAAATGGGTAGTGGATGACTCACGTGTCCCAAATTGGAACCCAGATATGGCAGAAGAGAAGTCCTTGTGGCAGAATCGTTCCCTCGTTGAGAAAGGAGAGAAGCCCTCTCGGTCAGATGGATGTGGTTTGGGGGTATTGTATGCCGTGAAGGATGTGGACTGAAATAGGAGGGAATCCGAATGGAAGATGGATGGAGTGAGGAATGGAATCCGAAGGGAAGAGGGGTTCGACTAGGAGGATGAGAGATGGTGTCGGTGTGGAGGGTTTTGGCTGGTTAATTTAGGCGTGGGGTGTGCTCGGCTGGTTAGGTGTGTATGTGTTGGGGTCTCGGCTGGGTAGTTGTAGGTTTAAAATGTTGACCAAACGCGACCGGACCAGGCTTTTTAAAAAAAACTGAATTCGCGTTCACGGCTGGGGCCGTGTAATGCTGGGCAAAAAGCTAGCCGGGGCGAGAATGAACTGAGAGGATCCGGCCGAGGCCGGGCTTTCCTGGGCATATTGCTGGCTGGGGCCAGATTCGACCGAGAAGAGCCGGCCGGGGCCGTGTATGTCGAGGCAAAAATCCGACCGGGGCCAGGGTTGGCTGAGAGGAGCCGGCCGGGGCCGGGCTTTCCTGGGCATAGTGCTGGCTGGGGCCGTCTTTGGCTGCGAGGATCTGGCCGGGGCCATCTTTGGCTGCGAGGATCTGGCCGGGGCCACGGTTTTCTGAGCTAAAATCTGGTCGAGGCCGTGTAGTCTGTAGCAGAAAATTTGCTGCTTTTCTTTTATTTTTCCGCTGTGAGTTTTTGCAACGTAACTCACCCATACCTATAATGAAACAGAAAATTCCCAAGGATTAGAACGGTTTAACATGGAGTAATATATCCTAAGCTAAATAACTTTGAAATCCTAAATGAACTAAGCTAAAAAACGTAGAAATTGAAAAACGCATGAAATGACTAATTTAAAGTCGGGTTGCCTCCCGAAAAGCGCGTTTGTTTAATGTCGTTCGCTCGACATGTTGCTACTCAAGTGTGATGAACGGGGTCCAATAATTCCACGAGCTCGACGTCCTCCACTTGATATCCATCGTAGAAGGGTTTAAGCCGATGACCGTTCACTTTAAATATCCTTCCCGTGCGTGGGTCGTTAATCTCTATCGCACCATGATTGGAAATGTGAACAATCACAAAGGGCCCTTCCCACCGTGAACGCAGCTTTCCTGGAAACAGTTTCAAGCGGGAATTGTACAAAAGGACCTTTTGACCTATTACAAACGTTTTTCGCACAATTTGCTTATCGTGAAACGCCTTTGTCTTTTCCTTGTACAATCTTGAGCTTTCATAAGCCTCATGGCGTAATTCTTCTAACTCTTGTAATTGTAATTTCCTATGTTCGTCAGCTTCAGTCATGCTCCAGTTGCATTGTTTAATGGCCCAAAAAGCCTTGTGTTCTAATTCGACTGGTAGATGACAGGGCTTTCCGAAGACGATCCGATACGGTGACATTCCGATAGGAGTTTTGTATGCAGTGCGATAGGCCCATAATGCATCTTCTAGCTTTAGACTCCAATCTTTTCTGTTAGGCTGAACGACTTTCTCCAAAACGGACTTGACCTCATGGTTTGAGACCTCTGCTTGGCCATTGCTTTGCGGATGGTAAGCCGTTGAAACTTTATGCATGACATTGTATTTCTTGAACAGTGCTGTTAATGTCTTATTGCAAAAGTGCGTTCCTTTATCGCCGATGATAGCTCTCGGAGTCCCAAACCTGACAAATATGTTAGATTTGACAAAATCTGCAACAACTTTAGAATCGTCAGTCTTGGTGGCTTTAGCCTCCACCCATTTGGAAACATAGTCAACAGCCAGAAGAATGTAAACATTACCATAAGAGACAGGAAATGGCCCCATGAAATCAATGCCCCAAACATCAAAAATTTCAATAACCAAAATAGGTGTTTGCGGCATTTGATTCCTACTGGATATGTTTCTGGTCTTTTGACAATTAGCACATGATTTACAAAATAGATAGGAGTATTTAAAAATACTAGGCCAAAAGAAACCACATTCTAAAATTTTATGAGCAGTTCGTTTTGGTCCAAAATGACCCCCACAAGCGTAAGAATGACAGAAAGTTAAAATAGATGAAAACTCAGAGTTGGGGACACATCTTCTAACTACCTGATCAGCACATAATTTCCATAAATAGGGGTCATCCCAGACATACCGTTTCACATCGCTCTTAAGCTTCTCTTTCTGCATTTTGGAGAACTCACTAGGAATATAAGCGCTGACTAAATAATTAACAATGTTTGCGTACCAGGGTGCAGCCTTATCAACGGAGAATAGATGCTCATCTGGAAAGGAGTCTCGCAGTGGAAGTGCTTCTTCATCTTTTATCAACCTGCTCAAGTGATCTGCCACTAAATTGTCTGCTCCTTTCTTGTCCTTTATTTGCAAGTCAAATTCTTGGAGCAGCAGGATCCATCGTATGATCCTTGGTTTGGAATCCTTCTTTGTAAGCAGATACCTGAGAGCAGCATGGTCAGAGTAAACTATGACTTTAGTACCGAGAAGATAAGATCTAAATTTGTCTAAAGCAAAAACAACAGATAATAATTCTTTTTCTGTTGTGGAATAGTTAATCTGAGCAGCATTCAATGTCCGAGAAGCATAATAGATGGCATGTGCAGCTTTGTCAACTCGTTGGCCCAAAACCGCCCCTACTGCATAGTTGCTGGCGTCACACATGATTTCGAAGGGTAAATTCCAATTCGGTGGTTGTATCACCGGTGTGGAGGTCAATAGGGTCTTTAATTTATCAAACGCCCCTTTGCACTCATCGTCAAACTGGAAGTCTACCTCTTTTTGCAGCAACTTACACAACGGCATAGCTATTTTGGAGAAGTCCTTGATAAATCTTCGATAAAAACCTGCATGACCAAGAAAGGAACGAATCTCCCGCACGCTTGCGGGGTAAGGTAAAGCAGCAACAATTTCTATCTTAGCTTTATCCACTTCTATTCCCTTAGCTGAAACTACATGACCTAAAACGATACCCTGTTCTACCATAAAATGACATTTTTCCCAATGTAGAACAAGATTCGTCTCTAAGCATCTATCCAACACACGAGTTAAATTATCTAAGCATGCATCTAATGAATCACCATGAATTGTGAAATCATCCATAAATACTTCAATGCAATGTTCAAGAAGATCAGAAAATATACTTATCATGCATCGTTGAAACGTACTAGGTGCATTACAAAGTCCGAAGGACATCCTACGGTATGCAAATGTACCGAATGGGCATGTGAAAGTGGTCTTTTCTTGATCTTCAAGTGCAATCACAATTTGGTTATAACCCGAAAAACCATCTAAAAAGCAATAATAAGTGTGACCTGCTAATCTTTCTAACATTTGGTCAATAAAAGGGAGAGGGAAATGATCTTTTCTAGTTACGGCATTCAACTTCCTATAATCAATGCACACTCTCCATCCTGTTTGCAAACGAGTAGGCACTAACTCATTATTATCATTTTTAACGACAGTTATGCCAGCTTTCTTAGGGACTACTTGAACTGGATTGACCCATTGACTATCTGAAATAGGATAAATAATACCTGCATCGAGTAATTTCAGAACTTCTTTTTTCACAACCTCCATCATAGGTGGGTTCAGTCTGCGTTGAGCATCTCGCTTTGGGGTGGCTCCTTCTTCTAAAAGAATGCGATGCATACACACAGCTGGGCTAATACATTTGATATCTGCAATTGTCCAACCAAAGACTTGTACGTGGTCCCTTAAGACTCTAAGAAGCTTTTCCTCTTGGACTTTGGTGAGATTATTTGCAATTATCACTGGCAATGTTTCCTCTTGCCCTAGATATGCATATTTCAAATGGATTGGTAGAGGCTTTAATTCCAACCTCGGAGCCTACACAACAGAAGGTAACAACCTTTCATGAGTCACCGGTAATTGAATGGACGAAACGGCATACTTAGCTGAAATTTTCGGTAACGAGTGTAATGCAGCTATAGTATCCTTTAATTCCGCATGTTGTTCAATCTCGTCTTCCTCTTCCAGCTCCAAAGTATTCGTGATAGCATCCTCCAAGGTTTTCATGTGTAAGTGGTCGAAAGATTTCTGCACCAAGGAATCAAGGACATTAATAGAAAACACGGAATTAACATCACTAGGGTACCTCATGGCCTCGTAAATGTTGAATTGAATCTTTTCGCCGTCAAACTCCATGGTCAAGGTCCCATTGTGCACATCAATCATCGTTCTTGCTGTTTTCAAGAATGGCCTCCCTAACAAGATATGAGCAGGATTTGGAGATGTATCGTCTTCCATGTCCACAATATAAAAATCGGCGGGAAATATTAATTCATTCACCTGCACCAATACATCTTCAATGACCCCTTCAGGGTATGTGTTAGTACAATCAGCTAATTGGATAATGACACCAGTGTTTTTCAAGGGACCTAGATGCAAAGAAGCATAAATAGATAGTGGCATAACATTAATTGATGCTCCTAGATCTAGCATAGCTCTCTCAAACCTGGTATTACCTATCTTGCAGGGAATGGTAAACATACCCGGATCTTTACATTTTGGAGGCATTTTTCTTTGCAGAACAGCAGATACATTTTCTCCAACGGTTATCTTTTCATTGTCTTGTAATTTCCTTTTATTAGTGCATAATTCCTTCAAAAATTTTGTATACCTTGGAACTTGCTTGATTGCATCTAATAAAGGAATGTTCACTTCTACCTTTCTAAAGGTCTCCAGAATCTCTTTCTCTTGCTCGTCCTTCTTTGAAGTTCTAAGATTCCTAGGAGGAAAAGGTAAAGGGTTAGACTTAAGCTGAATAGGAGGTTTAGGGATTACCTTTGAGATCTCTGCCTCCTCCTTAGCTTTATCCTCATCAAATTCAACCGTAGCCCTTGGTGTGTCCATTTTTTTTCCACTCCTTAAAGTAATCGCACTTGCGTTTTCCCTCGGATTGATCATTGTTTGAGAGGTCAACTTTCCAGAGCCTTGAGAATCCAATCGTCCAACTGTGGTAGCTAATTGGCTCATTTGATTTTCTAAGCTATGAATGGAAGCCTTTGTATCTTGTTGGAACTGTTGGGTCTGATTCATGAACTGTTGGGTATGATTCATGAAGGTTTTAAACATATCTTCCAAAGATGCTTCAGATTTTGTAGGTGCTGCTTGTCGAGGTGGATACTGCTGTTGAGCTTGTTGAAAACCTTGTTGTCGATTTGGAAAAACATTCGACATTGGTGGCCTGTTTCCTCCGTAGCTCAGATTAGGATGATCCCTCCATCCTGGATTGTAAGTATTAGAGTAAGGATCATATCTTCTCTGAGGTTGTCCTTGAAAATTTCCCGCTACATTGGCTTGTTCTATGGTGCCATCTTCTTGCAGTGTAGGACAAATATCTGTCGAATGATTCGATGACAAGCAGATTCCACAAGTTCTTGTAACTTGCCCGTTCCCCACAGAAAGTTGACTAACCATAGCAGCTAACTCCGAGAGTTGTTGTTCAATGTTGCTCGAGCCAACCTAATTCACCCTTTTCGGTGCATGGTCCATCCGAGTTCCGTATTGCTGTGAGTTAGCCGCCATGTTAGCAATTAAGTTCCGTGCGGCGTCTGGAGTCTTATCAACCAATGCTCCTCCACTTGCAGCATCGATCATACTCCTATCCATCGGTAGCAATCCCTCATAGAAGTACTGAATTTGGTGTTGATCGTCAATTTGATGTGGACAACACGAACACAGCTTCTTGAACCTTTCCCAATACTCGTGAAGAGTTTCGCCACTAAACTGTCGGATGACACATATCTCCTTCCTTATGTTGGCAACTCGTGAAGGAGGGAAATACTTCTCCACGAATAGCCTCTTCATATCATCCCATGATTGGATCGAACCGGAGGGAAGATAGTACAACCAATCTTTTGCCAAATCTGCTAAGGAGAATGGAAAAGCCCTAAGCTTTACGTGTTCTTCCGATACTCCATGTGGCCTCATTGTGGAACAAACCACGTGGAATTCCTTCAGATGCTTATACGGATCTTCACCTGTAAGACCACGAAAAGTAGGCAAAAGGTGAATTAAGCCAGATTTCAATTCAAAAGCAGCATCTAAAGCAGGATATTCTATGCATAATGGTTGTTGGCGTAAATTAGGAGTAGCCAACTCCCTCATAGTCCTATTATTTGGTGCAACCATTTCTTCTTCTGAATCGCTGGAAGAAGTCAGTAATGCGAGCGCAACGTTTAAGCCTGGTGATGTAGTAAAATCGTCTTCGAACTCCGAAGTTATGTTTCGTGCTCGACGAGTCTCCTTCCTTATTCTTTTTGCAGTTTTCTCTATCTCTGGATCAAATTTTAAATCAGGAGAGTGAGAGGATCGAGTCATAAACTGAAAGAAAACAAAGAAAATTTATAAAAACAATCACTTCCCCGGCAACAGCGCCAAAATTTGGAAGCTGTCGTTATCACTCCAAAATTATTCCTTACTTTCACTCTATCAATATAAAATTGGTATAATGGCAAGCAAGAGTCGAACCCACGGGAAGTGTATTTTATGATTTATCCGAATGCTTCTAACAGTAAATAACAAGTAATAATAAAAAGGGGATTTTTGTAACTATGATTCTACTAGAAAACAAGAAGTATCAATTAAGATTTTCCAATGATTTGCAAACTTCAGTTCTTCAGTTCAGTATCATCTTTTCATAAATATGATATAACCAAGTTAATTAATATCGTTCCTTCAATGAAATTAACAACCCTAGGTAACCACGGTCCGCGTTACCCGAAACTCCCCTTAGGTTTTAAATCTAATGTGACGATCGCCCCCACTAGACCCTAATTATCATACAACCTAGAACTATTAGTCTAGATTTAATATGACAATAACATTAAGAATTAGGGAATTAGGTCATTCCAAGCAATAATCGTACAATCGCAGACTATTTAACCTGTCTTCTTGATATCATAGCAATATTCAAAAGCTTGACCACAATCAAATACCACTATTCGCTACTTATGATCAGATATAACATCGTTTGCTTAATATTATACCTTAATCTAGCATATGATAATAATCAAATCAATTCAATGGGCCCTTATCAAATTAATCAAACCAATCATCATTAAGCAATTTTAATAGATCATCAAGAATAAATTCCACAGACGAAGGAAGAAATACTAATAACTCAATTAATTCATAGATAATAAATAAGATTCAACATCCCTTAGAACTGAAAATAAAGAACTTAGCCTGACATAGTTGAAAACGCCAATCAATCTTCAATGGAAATCCTTCTCTCTCAGTTGTGTTAAAACCATTCTAATCCTATCTATTTATATCTCTAATAACTCTACTAAGAACTCCTAACTCGTAGCAACATCACAATCCTTCTTTTGCTCAACTTCTGGAAACACACGAACACTTAAAATCAATTCCGCCGACCACGGCCCCGGCCACTGATTCCCTTGTAAAAGCCGGCCCCGGCTGCGGTTACTGTTCATAAATTACAAAATTGCCATTAAGCTCCGCTTTTACCGTTTTGACCCTCCAAAGCTATTTTCTGCAATATAAACATAAAAACAAGTAAAATGCAAATAAAAATACTCAATGATAGCAATTAATTAAGCCCAAGAACATCGATTCGTAAGTATAAACTACACTCATCAATAATGTTCCTGATAACATGATGAACGATGGATTCTTTAGAAAATTCATGCAGAATCAAGCAAGAGAAAATCCAGTCAACAATAACAGTAAAAACACTGATAATTCAAGAATTGTCACCGTTAAGCAATTTAAAGAGTTGGGACCACTTGAGTTTTTTGGGAAGCCTGACCCACTCAAAGCGGAGGCGTGGCTAAAGCAAACGACAAAAATATTTAATGTCCAGTGATGTGCAGATGATCAGAAGGTGTCATTCGTCACTTTTATGTTACGAGGTGAGGCAGACCATTGGTGGAAAACGGTAAAACGTATCCACCCTTCAGCACTCGAGATGTCTTGGACATAATTTCAAGAGCTATTTAACGAAAAGTACTTTTCAGAAAGCATTCGCCATATGAAAGAGGTAGAATTCATTAAGTTGGAGTAGGAAAACATGACAGTTTCTCAATATGAAGCTAAATTTGCTGAGTTATCTCGTTTCGCGACCCATTTAGTGGATGACGAAGCACGAATGAGTTGTATGTTTTTGCGAGATTTGAGACTAAAAATTCGCCAACACCTTAGCTCTCATAAATTTTGTTTGTATTCAGATGTTGTAGATATGGCTCAAAGGGTGGAGCAGGAAAATGAAATATTTTAGCCGAGAGTCAATGACAGCATAGAGAGAAAAATGACAACAACCACAGGAACGAGAACCATAGAAGAGGTAATTAGCACTTCAACGGTAATCCCGCATCGAATAATAGAAGAGGGGGAATCCAGTGGAAACAACTTCAAGAGGAAGAGATTCTATAATGATTACGGAAGGGTACTGACACCTGTACCAACACTGACATCAGTTTCAAGGGGAGGAGATCGACCACCAATAAGATGCTATAAGTGTGGTCAGGAGGGTCACATCAGCCCAAACTGTACTTAGCATTCTAAGTTGTGCTAAAGTTGTGGGAAGGAGGGTTATGTTGCTTGATTTTGTCTTGTTACAAAATAAAGTCCAACTGTAATGATGATACCAAAAGCTAGCACGGATAAGGAAAAATTGGTAATTCATGGGAGAGCTTTTGTTGTGACATCCCAAATGGCAAGAAACCTGAACGAGGTTATAATTGGTAAGCTATTCATAAATTCTCGTGAGGTCTATGTCCTGTTAGATACTGTCTCTACCCATTCTTTTATCTCACCTACGTGTGCTCAATGATTAAACTTAACTCCTGAAAATTTGGACTTTGACTTATCAGTTGAAACCCCAATAGGAGAAATAACCATTACATCTACTGTATATAAATCTTGTCTAGTTCAAATTAACAACCTCACATTACCCATTGACCTTATTTCTTTGGAAATGCATGAATTTGATGTGATTTTAGGAATTAATTGGTTGACTACCCATTATGCTAAAATTGATTGTTTTCATAAGATTATTAGTTTTCATATTCCTAATCAACCTGTTATGAAAATTCAAGCAGCTAAACCAATGAAATCTATAAATGTTATTTCTAACCATAAAGCCATTCGTTTATTGAAAAACGGATGTCAAGCCTTTTTAGCCCATATCACTGATTTGAACAAAAACACGTCAAACTTGAATGATATTTCCATTGTTAATGAGTTTTTTGACGTTTTTCCTGAGGAACTTCCTGGCTTACCCCAAAATCGTGAAATTAAATTCTGTATTGATCTTGAACATGGTACTAAGCCCATTTTCAAAGCCCTATACCGAATGGCTCCCATTGAACTTTAAGAGTTAAAAGTCCAACTACAGGAATTGTTGGATACTGGTTTCATTCGTCCGAGTACATCACCTTGGGGTGCTCCTGTTCTATTTATGAAGAAGAAAGACGGGAGTATGAGATTGTGCATTGATTACCGAGAATTGAATCATGTCACCATAAAAAACAAGTACCTGTTACCTCAGATTGATGACATGTTCGATCAATTGTAGGGTGCCCAACATTTCTCAAAAATTGATCTTTGCTCTGGATATCATCAGTTAAAGGTTAAAGCTGAGGATATTCCAAAGACTGCTTTTAGAACTCGTTATGGGCATTATGAGTTCTTAGTTATGCCTTTTGGACTAATCAATGATCCTGCAACTTTCATGGACATGAAGAACCGAATATTCAGAGAATATTTGAATCATTTTATGGTTGTCTTTATTGATGACATCCTCATATACTCCAAGAGTCGTGAGGATCATGAACAACACCTGAGATTGATACTCCAAAAGCTTCGTGAGAACAAGTTATATGGCAAGTTAAAGAAATGTGAGTTCTAGCTTGAGGAAGTCACGTTCCTTGGGCATGTAATTTGAAGACAGGGAATATCGGTTCACTCTGCGAAGATTGAAGCAATACTAAATTAGGAACAACCCAAGACAGTAACGGAAGTCCGAAGCTTTCTAGGCCTAGTCGGTTATTATCGGAGATTCGTAGAAGAATTTTCTCGAATCGCCACTCCATTAACTTAGTTGACTTGGAAAAGTACAAAATTCGTATAGAACATGGAATGCAAGATAAATTATCAAGAACTCAAAAGGAGACTTATTTCAGCTCTTGTTTTGACCATACCATCAGGATCGAGAGAATTTGTTATCTACAGTGATGCTTCAGAAAAAGGTCTACGTTGCGTTCTTATGCAACATGGAAATGTTATAGCCTATGCCTCTCGACAACTTAAAGATTTAAGAAAAATTACCATACTCATGAGCTAGAGTTGGCAGCGGTCGTTTTCGCATTAAAGATCTGGAGACATTACTTGTACGGAGAAAAAGTAGATATCTATACGGATCATAAAAGCCTTAAGCATTTCTTCACTCAGAAGGAACTCAACATGCGACAACGACGTTTGCTTGAACTGTTTAAGGATTATGATCACACCATCCAGTATCACCCGGGAAAAATGAACGTTGTAGTTTACGCTTTGAGCAGAAGATCTTATGCGAGTACAAGTGCACTGCTGACAACATAAAAGCGTATTTTGTATGATTTACAAAAGATGGAGATAAAGCGAAAGATACCAGGGACCCACTTGAAGATTGTGCACGTGCGAGTAGAACCGACTTTAATCGATAAAATTAAAGCTGCTCAAGCTACTGATCCAGAACTGATGAACATGATGAAGAAAGTACAAGAAGGTGCTATTCCTGAAGAAAGAATCGATGAACAAGGAATACTTCGAGTCAACTCTCGACTCTGTGTTCCTAACGATCTTGAATTAAAGCGTAAAATCATAATAAACGCACACAACACGCCGTTTGCAATCCACCTAGGAGGTACCAAGATGTATCATGATCTTCGACATACATTTTGGTGGAACAATATGAAAAGGGAGATTGCAGAGTTTATCTCAAGGTTCCTAACTTGTTAACGTGTCAAGGCAGAGCATCAAGTGTCTAAGGGTCAATTACAACCATTTGAGGTTCCTGAATGGAAGTGGGAACACATCAATATGGACTTCGTGATGGATCTTCCCAAGGTTTCTCATGGCTTAGATACAATTTGGGTCATCATAGATAGATTGACCAAATCAGCTCATTTCTTACCTATACGAGAAAACTTTTCACTTGAGCATCTTGCCGGTATGTACATAAATGAGATTGTGAGATTGCATGGCATCCCAGTTTTCATAGTTTCTGATCGAGTTCCTAGATTTACTTCACGCTTTTAGATCAGTCTACAAAAAAGCTATAGGCACTGAACTACGTTTTAGTTCTGCAAACCATCCTCAAACGGACGGACAATCGGAAAGGACGATCTAGACCCTTGAAGATCTTTTGAGACTTTGCGTATTAGACTTCAAAGGAAGTTGGGATAAGTATTTGCCATTGGTTGAATTTTCCTACAACAACAATTACCAAACAAGTATAGGCATGACTCCATTCGAGGCTTTATATGGACGTAAGTGTCGCTCTCCAGTATGTTGGAATGAGGTAGGAGAAGCAAAACTGTTGGGACCTGAGTTGGTTTGTTTGATAACAGAAAAGATCCAAATGATTCGGCAACGAATACAGACCGCACAAGAACGACAAAAGAGTTATGCTGATCTTCATCAAAGGGACGAAAGTTTCAACGTCAGGGACCATGTATTTTACGTGTTTCTCCATGGAAAGGAGTTACGAGATTCGTAAAGAGAGGAAAGCTCAACCCTCAATTTATTGGCCTATTTGAAATACTTCGAGTAGGAATCGTAGCTTACAGACTAGCTTTACCGCCAACTATGTCCCGCATCCATAACTTTTTACATATATCTATGTTACGTAAATATGTGAAGGACTCAAACCACGTCATTGAGTTAGAACCGGACGTTTTAGCAAATGATTTAACGTATGAGGAGGTACCTGTTAAGATCTTAGATAAGAAGGAGCATATCCTATGCTCAAAGGTTATACTTCAAGTCTAGGTTTTATAAAGCAACCAAGATATAGAGGAAATGAGCTGGGAGTTAGAATCTAAGATGAAATCTAAATATCCTTACCTCTTCGAAATACCAGGTACGTCAATTTCGGGGACAAAATTTCTTAAGAAAGGGAGGTTGTAAGACCCCGAATTATATGAAATACAAAATTTATTTTTTCTTTATATATATTTTTCTTGAAACAGTAAGTGGTTAAATTGACAAAGTTAAAAGTTAAGGATGTTATGTGCAAATTTTATTTTGTTAGACAATATTCATTTTGTCGGAGAATATTTGGGATGTACGACGGCGCCGAAAGAACTAATCATTGGTGGACCCCATAACGAAATATTTGTCGGATATAAAAAACGATAGAAGTAACCTTTTTAAATAAAAATAGTCAACAGTGTTATCACTTTTAACTGTTAAAATACCGATGATAAAAGAATAGTAGCATATGGTATTTTATGGTATTTTACTGCAGCACATGATATTCTACAGTAGCACACGGTATTGCACAATGTCTCATATTATTGATTTGATAACGTGGTCATTGCATAGTATTCATCAATAATTGTTATTACACATTATTTTGTATTATTGATTCAATAATTGTCATTACATTGTATTTTATATCATTGAACCAATAATTGTTATTGCACTGTATTTTAAAATTTTTGAACATAATAATTGTCACAGTAGTAAATACACAGTAATTTATATTATTAAATTAATAATGATCTATAATGTGTTTCTTACATTATTGTTGTAGCATTATTTTATTATATATGTTGGACCCACATGAAGAAATAAAAAAGAATTAATTTTTATTATTATTTTGAATAGTAAACATATGGGCCCTTTATAGGGGCCACATGAGGAATGTGCATGCAAATTGAATTGCTGAGAAAGTTTGGTAGCAGTGGCTGTTGCTGCCTTTATTGAATTCTTAGCAATGGCGTGCCACACGCCACTTACCTACTACACGCATAGTACCTTCTTTTCTCCTATAAATAGCTTGCTCAACTGAATAGAAAAATCACACCTAAAACATAAAAAATTTCTACAAGTATTTTGTGAGTTTTCTCTGAGAATAGTAAGGTTATCTTGAGTGTTTGAAAATCAAAAAGGAGTGTAGAAATTTTTCAAGCAAGTATTTTATTAAAGAGTAGTAATTGCACAAATACCTATTTCACACGATATTCATAAATCTTCCTTTATAAGACTCTTCTTTAAGAAGATTTATTTTAAAAAGTTTCTTTGGAATATTTATTTTGAAATATTATTTCAAAAATTATTTTTGAAGTTATTATTTTACACTACAAAAATTTATAGTATATAAATAATTTTGATAGTTCATAATATATGAGTTATCATACACCTTGAAATTTATATATGGTAATTACTAATTATATTATAAATATATAGGTTGATCAACCTCATTTTTATCAATATTCAGTCACGTGATAATGTAAGGGGTATCATTCTTTTCATCATCATAAATGGATATTATTTTCTTTCTTATTTGTAAGGGATACCATCTTTTTCATCTTCCATTATTCAAACTTATTACGGTAAGGGATATCATTTCTTTTACACTCTTAAACTTACTATGGTAAGTATTGTTCGGTAAAACTTTTGAAATGATTATAATTTTCTTAACAGTTTGTGCGTCATTTAATAACATTTCAATTGCACCTTCCTATTTATGTGAACCTTTCTATTGAACTGTAACAGTTATTCTAAACTCTGGATCTTGAATATCATTTTTGAATTTCACTCCACATCATGTTGACAATTTAAACATTATTTGAATCTGCACAAAGTAAAAATTATAAACTTCTGATATTTATTGTTTATCCTGTTTCTTCTGTTCATTATTAATATCTCTGTTCATTATTATTGTTTATCCTATTTCTACTGTTGATATCTGTGGCCTGGGGCACAGATTGGATAAAGGTGTTGATAGGTTAAGGACAATATATTTGATGATGTGTCTTTTAAGGCGCGTGGTGAATGTTCTCTTTGGCCTGGGGCAAAGATGAACTGTTGTTTGGTATGATTATGACCAAAGGCTGTAGACTAGTATAATTATGACCGTTGGTGCTATATTGAATATCTTTGGCCCGTAGTGCAAAGATGAACTGTTGACTTGCATGATTATGACCAGGAACTTTGAAATTGTATTATCATGACCAGTGGTGTTTCAGATGATAAAAGTTGATGTTTTTCTTAAAAAGAGAAGCGAGTGGACATTATGATCCATATGATTTTTTAATGGTTATTATTCTGCTGCAGTTATTGATCTGAACTTTGTTTAAGAACTTAACTGCAGTTGTTGAATTAAAACTTGCTATTTAAATTATTCTAAAAAAAACTCAACTGTTGAAGGCTAACGATAATTTATTTGTCATTATATTAGTTATGATATTCTTTACAGGGCTATTTGAGCTCACCCTTTTATTTTGTTCCATTGTTTTTCAGCTGGAGATGAGAGAGTAGTTGAGTCTAGTTGGGGGATGGAGTGAAGGTCCAAGTTATAACTGTATTAGTCTTTATAAGTTGTAAAATAGTATGACAATAATAATGAAGACTTAGTTGTGTATTATTTGAATACTGTATTGTGGTACGTTGTATTATAATAATTGTTGTGTATTTTGAAAACTCAAGTTTGGGCTATGTGGGCCCAGATTTGGGGGTGTCACATATTATTCATGCTCAAATTCGGTCAGTTATTTAACGTACACCTCCTCATTCAAGTACTTTATCAAGAAGGCATTTTTTACGTCAATTTGATACAGCTTGAATTGTTTAAAGCAAGAGTATTCTTATGGATTCCAACCTTGCAATAGGTGCAAACATATCTTTTTAATCTATTCCTTCTCATTGCTTATATCATTGAGCCACTAGCCTTACTTTATTTCTTGTGATGATGCCGCTCACAACAAATTTATTTTTGAACACCTATTTTGTGCCTATAATGGACACATTTTTGGGAAGTTTGACTATTTTCTAAACTTGACACCTCTCGAAGAGTTCAACTCCTCTTGAATTGCTATTATTTAGTTTTCAACTTGGATAGTTTTTTTTCTTGCATTCTTAGGTTTTATGTGAGATATAAAAGTATAGAAAGCACAATAGGTTTATACATTCTTCCTTATTGTCTTTCCCCTATTTAGATCTCTAATAATTTATTTTTGAGGATGATTCTTTATAATCTGAGATGTCTTGGGTAGTCTTGCGTCAATCATTTGCTTGTATCCTTGAGCCACTAGTCTTACTTTATTTCTTGTGATGATGCCATTCTCAACCAATTTGTTTTTAAACACCCATTTTGTGCCTATAATGGACGCATTTTTGGGAAGTTTGACTATTTTCCAAACTTGACACCTCTAAAACAGTTCAACTCCTCCTGAATTGCTACTGTCTAGTTTTCATCTTGGATAACTTTTTTGTTGTTGTTGCATTCTTAGGTTTTGTGTGAGATATAAAAGTATAGAAGGCACAATAGTTTTATACATTCTTCCTAATTGTGTTTCCCCTATTTAGATCTCCAATAATTTATTCTGGAGGTGATTCTTTACAGTCTGATATGTCTTGGGTAGTCTTACATCAATAATGTCAATTCTAACTTTAGGTTCAGTCGATTGGGTTTCTTTATTCGGTCGACATCGACTGTTTTGAGTAGCTTTATTCCCAATATAGTTCCAATTTAAAATTGTTCCTTAATTTCCTATATTTTCATTAACATCCTAATTTGATAGATTAAGATTAGCTTCATCAAAGGTAATATGCTTTTTTATGGTGATAATAACCTAGAAAAATTCCTACACATGCTTTTGGATCAAATTTACCAAGATTATCTCTTTAATTGAGAATATAACATTTAACACTAAATACTTTATAATAACTAATATTATAAACTTTATTGCTTAATAGTTAATAGGGTATTTTCTAGAGAATTAGTCTAATAAAAACTCTATTTAAAATGTAACATGAAGTACTTATACCTTTAGCCCAAAACTTCTAAGACAACTCACTCTTTTGAAACAAAGTTTTAGTTATCTCTTGCAAAGTCATGTTCTTTCTTTCCACCACTATATTTTGTTGTGGGATTTTTGGTAAAGAAAATTCATGGGTAAATCCTTTCACATTATAGTAGGTGAAAAACTCCTTTTCAAATTCATCATCGTCACTTTTGATTTTGATAAGGTTGAAGCCATACTTTGTCTCCAAGCTCCTGATTAACTTAGTATAAACTCTTAGAAGACTTAATCTTTAGTTCTTAAAAATAATACCCATATAAATCTAGCGTAATCATCAACTATTACAAAGCATAATATTTACCTAATAAACTAGCATGCCTTTTAAGACCTAAAAGATTAAGATAAAGTAATTGTAAAGGAGAGGAAGTAGACACTACCTTTTTAACTGTGAAAGAAGTCCTTATGGTAACGCCCTCAAATTCGAGTACTCACTACTCTAAACTTGGTGCACTACGATTCATCCCAAGATACATAACTAACAACATAATACAAACTATTATATATTATTAGTACATCATTACATAACTTAGTAGTACATTCACCCATGATTTACTAACATTACTTACAAACATCCCAAAATATTGCATCATTATCATAATATTATCTATTTACTCTTTATTTCTCTTCTTCCGCTTTACCCTTTCCTTTATCCTTAATGTTCGATCATTTTGGACCTTCTGTCTTAACTACAAATATAGTTAGCAAGGGTGAGCAACTAATTTACTCAGTAAGTATAAAACAATACAAGGAAGGTTTTATCATAAACAAAATGGATAATTATCGAAGAGCTTCACAACATGAATAAATAGGAAATAAAAAAATTCTTTTAATTTCAATTATCACATTGAGCGGTCGTAGGGACCATGAACTCACACCAAGTTCATCATTTATAAACTGTGAACTATTCACCATGTTTAACACTATTGGTACTCTAGGTAATCAACCTATCGTACCTTATATTTTGCACAACAATTCTTTTACACTAGTATAGTATATCCCCTTTATCAGGGTTGTTTATACTCAGTCTTAGACTCAGAATCCACAAAAAAAAAATAATAATAATTTGGATTGGACTTGCTCACTTCCAATGTAATATCAACATAGTTTATCACATCAACTATGTCTGACCGAAACAAATGGCATAGAAACGTAACATAAAACAATTCTTGAATCAAATGATAATTAAGGAGTAACTATAGTTCATTAAAAAGCGATTCAAAAATGCATATAAGTACGTATAATTCAAGAAATTTCAATTAACTCACACACTTTAGAAGTCTAGCGTAAGCTAGAGAACTTGCAATAAGTCAAGGAACTTGCTTAGTTATGATTCTTACAATCTATGCTTATTATTCGCTCCTCATTCAACCAACATGGTTTGTAAGGTTGCCACCAAAATTAGTCATAATTAAGACGATCAACCTTAGTTCATTTTAACTAGATTTAATCCATGACCTTGTATGTGTTTTGTTTAATTTTTACATTGTTTGACTAGCCCCGACTAAACAATACCTTAATTGGCTAAACCCTAGCCAACCCTAGCTTGGTTGCGTTCCGACGTTGCGGTGCCCTCTTTGGGTGCTGTGGCGCTGCCTAGTAGTTCCAAACCCTAGCTTTATGTTTCATGCTTTGGTTTCACGACCCCAACTCGTTTAAAAATTCATAACTAATTTATTTTAGAACATTTTTGAGTGATTATTTCACCCACCTCTTTATAACTTCCCTTTTTATAATTCATTTTTAGATTTAATAAACAAATTCCAAAAGCATTGGGCTGCATATCTCTCACAACAACTCAATGGAAACTAGTTTCATGAGTTCATGGGCGTTTCGATGGCTAAAACTTGTTACCTTATGCATTATTTAGTTAATCGATCTATCATATTTTATGACTCAATATCATTGTAATACATAATCGTAAATGGAAGTAATATATGAGAGAATGATTTCAAGTACCTCTTAACGTGTGAGCTTTAGCAATACGGTTAAGCAAACTCCTTGCTCTCACTAACTATGCATCTCTCTCTCTCTCTCTCTCTATATATATATATATATATATATTGCTTTGCATTGCGTTATGGATTGGTGGAAATAAAGGGTAAGGGTTCTATTTATAGGCCTTCAACACTTAACCTCCAAGTCTCACAACTAATCTCAACCATCCACATAGCAAGCCTTTATTAATTCTCCAGGCAAATGATTATGCTTAGTCACTAGTTCATTAAATACCTCATTAATTCTTTAGGTGAGTCATAAGGGTGAGTCATCTAACTCATTAATTATACTTGGCGAGTCATTAGCACATGTGCCACATTTGTCTATTCATTTCCTTCCAACAAATCCCCCATGTGTTATAAGTCATCATGCTTCATTAATTCCTTTAATAAGTCACCATACTTAATCACAAAGCTAGCCTACTTCTAGGGCATAACACACAACTTATAGGCAACTCTACTCCATTCATCTTATGCCAACACAATGCAAAATTAATTCACTTAGGCTATGTCATCCCCCCTTGCATGCTAGGCCATTTATTATATGGGTTAGTCTTATAGGATGAGTCATGGCTCATTAATTCCCCTTGATGACTCATTTAGGAGAGTCACTAGCAACATTTAATGCACACTCAAGCTTCAATTCATTTTATGCCAACAATGCCCCATATGTCTTTAATGAGAGGGTGGCCACTTGGACCTCTTCTTTTCCACTCCTTGCTGTCATGTCCCACCTCTATGTGCTAGAATTTCCTTCTTCATTTCTTGTGTGGGTCCCACAGTTAATTATTTAACCCGTGCTTGACTATTTGATCTAAAAACCCCTAATTTTCATATTTATAGTTGTTTCCTACTAACCTCGACGTCCCCGACGTCATGGTGACATTCATTTTTTTAAATTCATCTCCGAACTTTAAGTTTGAATTTTTAATTATAAAAGTCAACTGTTAACTTTGACAAAAAGTCAACCCCGAATCCCTATCGTGTTTACAGTCCCTACTTACTAAATTTGACGTTCTGGACCTAACGGTGCAGTTCATTTATCAAAATTCCTTCCCAAACTCAAAGTTAACCTTTTAACTTATACAATTTCTTCCTTTTAATTTACATGTCCTTACGTTCTCTTCCTTTCCTTTATTTCCTTCCTAAATTGCATTAAAACTTTAATTATCATTACTCACCTCTCATTTAAATTTTTATTTCATCATTTAAATTTTTTGGGATATTACACTTACTTGTTTTCCTAACTGACAAGATTCACATGGCTTTTTTTTTTCTTTCTCATAGTTAATCTTTGGTAGTCTTCACACTAGGTTTTTAGAAGTCAGTTTATTGATTAGTTTCATATATACATTGTAATATCCCGGATATTTAAATGAATTAGAAATAAAATATTTAATATTTAATAAAGGTTGGAGTTTGATAACCTAGTAGTGGTAGATAAATAGAGGTCCAAATTAAATTTAACGGACTAACTTAGATATGGTGATATCAAAATTTTTGATAAGTTAGTAAGTAAAGTGATAATTCAATAAACTTGACTAACAGCAAGTCTAATTAAATTAAGAGAATTAATTAGTGGAGTTATGTAATTATGCGACGTGGTTGCGTGTAAATTAAATATGTATTTATATGAATGTATATATGCGTGCATATTTAGTAACATAATTTAATGGTTAATTAATCCGAATTGAATTGAAAGGTTTATTGTGGAATTAATTTATTCATTAATCAACAATTATGCAAATTGTTGATAAATTATTTGTGAGGAATAATTATGTAAATTATATAATTATAAATTATATAAAGTAGTTGAATTAATTAAGGGAGATTAATAATTGTATATATGTACAACATTTAATTTCATATATATGTACATATATATAAAGGGATTAAATTAATTATGTAATTTTAAATAGTAATTGAATATATTCTATAATTAAATAAATCTTTGTAATTGATTTATGAGAGTGAGAAATTTAATTATACAATTATTTGTGTAATATTAATTTAATAATTAAATAAATTATTTAAATAAGAAATTGAGTAAATATATTATTATTTCAATGTATTTTCGGGTAAATAGAATTCTTTCCATAATTGATGAGAAGTGAATTATTTAATGTAAATGTATTAAATAATTTAATTTATGGCCTAAATAATATATATTAAATTATATATTGTATTTATTTTAATTTCATAATTTATTGTGAAATTATTTTCGAGGTAAGGTAATGTGTATAAATAATATATATAGATTATATATATTATTATTAGCGAACACACTCTAAAGTTTTAATATCAAAATAATTGACAAGTTGTCATTAATTAAATATTCAATTAAATTGAATATAATGAGTGAATTAAATTTTATAAATTAATTAATATGATAATTAATTAATGTAAATAATGTAAAATATTATTAATAATATTATTAGTCCATTTAGTAATTTAATATTAATGGGTTAGAGTATTTAATTAATTAATCAATTCAATTATTATTTAATTATGGATTGGATAATTAATGTGTAACAAAATTAATAATTAATCATTTGGGTTATAATTAAATAGTCCAATGATGAATTAAATGGACTTGACTAGGTAATAGCCCAAGTGACTTATTAGGAGTCCATTGGATTTTTAAATGAAGTCCAAAACATGAGCCCACTTGGAATTTAATTGGAATTTAATTGTGTAACTTTTTATTTAATAAAAAGTGGGCATCATGACCATCTTTTTGGGACAACCCAAATCAGCCGTGCATAGATGTTGGATGGAGTGCAAGAGGGTTTTGTTTTATTTGATTTTTTTTGTTATTTATTAAATGGTTACTTGTATTATTTCTTTTCAAGTACTTGCACCATCCCTCTTTCACCAACTAAGTCATGGGCAAACTTTCTTGTGCAAGTATCCAAGTTAGGAACATCATGAATTATAGATATAATTTTGTATCTAAAAATTTTACAAGTATACTTGAAATTGTAGACATTACATTTCATTTATTTTTTTTTCAAGTTCCAAAAGAGAGAAAGAGTTTGAGAGAAATAGCTTGGGAGAGTAAGTATTTTGAGAGAGAGCATAGAGAAGGTAGAGAAGGAGTTCTTGGTTCATATCTTCAAGTTGCACAACCCATTTTGGAAGAAAAATGAAGATAACCATTAAAATGAGGTAATGGTTATTTTAAATGTAGTTTATTTTTAAATTAAATAAACCAACATGTGGGTATAAATATGTTAATATAGTTAATAATGTGTAGTGGTAATATTTATGCCATACTTGAGTTTAATATACTTGGTTTGTATTTTGGTATAATTTATATGTTAAAAACATGTGTTTAGTGGTGTTAATCAAGTCTCAAAATAATGCCCAAAAATAATTTTTATAAATATTTAGATTTAATGTTCTAATATTATAGAAAATTAAATCATGAGAAAAATAAAGTTTGGATCACTCAAAATAGAGTTATACACAAAAAGTTATGATTTGTGGTAGTTTATGTGATGTAAAAATTTTTTTATAAAATTTTATAACATTAAATCATGAAAAATTATATTTTCATGTTATAAATTGATATTAAGTGATTGGTATTTTTTTTGGATTTTTATTGAGGACTTAAAGATTTCTTGAAGGTATAATTTTGATAAAATATGCACTGTTCACAAACTGCTAATATGAAGGAAAAAGGGGGTGCCGCGCAATGCGCGCGACACTGTTCACTGTCGGACGCGGAACGAAAAACGGCGTCGTTTTAGGCGATTAAAATTTCATCCGCGCGTTATACGCGGACGCCAGCTACGGTGCCCTTAAAACGGCACCGTTTTGAGACCATAATTTTGTCGGCGCGAGCAATGCGCGGGAACAGATTTTTGCCTGAAATTACGATACTGCCCCTCCGTTCGGTTTTCTGTTTAATTACGAAATTGTCATCGGTCCGGTTTTTCAGCTTATTTACAAGTTTGCCATTCTGCATATTTTTAATTAATTTAAATGTTTAAAAATTAATTTAAAATTATAACAAAAATAATAATAATACAAAAATGATATTTAGGTATTTAATATTATATTTTCCAAATATAATAAGTATTTAGGATTAATATTTAAATGTTGTAAATATTAATCTAGTTAGTTTAAAATTATATTTTTCAAATATAATAAGTATTTAGGATTAATATTTAAATGTTGTAAATATTAATCTAGTTAGTTTAATATTATATTTTTCAAATATAATAAATATTTAGGATTAATATTTAAATATTTTAAATATTAATCTAGTTAGTTTAATATTATATCTTATGAATTTATGATTAAATTAATTATTTATTATTTAATTAATATTAAATAATAAACAAGGATGATAAATTAATTATTATTTAATTACTATTAAATAATAATTAAAGACAACTAAGATTGAGTATTTAATTATTTATTATTTGATTAACTTTAAATAATAAATAAATTCAGTTAGTTATTATGTATTATTAAATAATAACTAATGATAGTTGAGTATTTACTATATTATTTTATAATTTATTATTTAATTAACTTTAAATAATAAATGAATCTTGTTAATTAGTTATTATTTATTATTAAATAATAACTAAAGATATTTGATTATTTTTAATATAATATAATTATTTATTATTTGATTAATTTTAAATAATAAGTAAATCTACTAAGTTATTATTAAATAATAACTAAAGGTAGTTAATTACTTACTATTTAATTAATGTTAAATAGTAATTAAATGAAATAAAGAATATGTCTTTTAACTCTTTTGTTTAAACAATTATAATAAATTGTTTAATAGTTTAATAAGTGTTTAACACTTGAGAAAATTATTTTCTAACTTATTAAATTATTAACCTAATTTTATTGAGGGTCTATAAGGTTAATAATATCGTTTTGGCTGATGTAAATTATGCGTTAGTACTTATGTGTGGTAGATAAGTTTCTTAGTGAGCGTATAGTTGTACAAATACGCTGTACTAATTATTAAACCAACTTTATTAATGTTAGGTCTTTCAAAGCCAGTTAGTTAAAGCTAGACATTAGTTGTAGCTGAGCAGACAGGCAAGTTTCCTAAACTCTACTCAATTTATATTCGAGCAGGATATATTATTTTATTGTTCAAGTTCCTAACTCAAACTCAAGTTATTACGTTTCAAGCATGCTATGGTTTAATTCTGTATAATTATTCCACCTCTTTAAATTGTTGATTCGCACATAGTGCTTGTTGCATGTGTTCATCAGGTATGAAAGACTGATCACCTTCATTACCATAAGGATCAGTGAAAATTTGTTCATGGTCATTATTGACACTCAACATTAATTAATTTAGTCATTCAATTATTGAAATTATGACTCGTACTCTTTCACAAATTATTATATTGTTGAAAATTCAAAAGCTTATTCTTTCTTTCAATCCTGATATATCGTTATCGTATTTAAACTTGCTGAGCAAAGTCGTTGCTCACTCTTGCTATATCATGATAACAAATTTCAGAATAATACGAATGTCCAAGGAGAGACGGAGACAGAAGCAAAAGACAAGATTATAGTGTTATGCATTATAACTAAATTGTTATATGATGTAAGTAATTTTGTAAACCTTTTTATGAATCTAAATGTATATATGTAAGTTAAGGTTAGAAACCTTGGGAAATGTTGTAGAATAAACAATTTATGTTTATATATTCCGCATTAGTTATAGAACGTGTATGAAGATGATGTATCGTGACGTACCAAGTCTAGGGTTAAAGGAACCTAGATTTGGGGGCGTTACATACATGGCCTAGTCTTTTATCCCATAGTGTTACTTCACCATTTACTGTTGAGGGTCAAGTTTCTCTCTCATGTTGATCAAAATCAATAGTGTAAATGTTTCCTTTTTTTTTTTTTTTTTTAACTAAAGGAAAATGGTTAACAACATGCATAATAAGACATTTATCTTTTTTAAACTTATCAAATTAAACTTTAAACCTTTAACAAGATAGACATTATTAACTATTATTTTATCATTACCAATTTTATGTTTCCCAAGAATGTCATATGTTTGATTATCACCAAATGTAATCATACCATTCTTCTTTGGATCCAAGGAAATGAACTTTGTCTTGTCACCAGTCATATTTCTAGAGCATTCACTCTCTAACACCCACTTACTAGATGAAACTCTTGCTTTTAAACATATCTATAAGAAAGAAAAATAATTTATCCTTTTAGTACCCATATTAACTTGGGTCCACTAGGGTTAGTAACATACATTTATTTATATCACTTTTCTTTACCCATATTTGTTTTACCTTACTATCTTTTTTTTTTATAGAAAAATAAATATCTAGATGCCCTTTTTTATTAAAATACTTGCATTTGGAAAAAGGTGAGTTATAAAGTGGTTTATGCAATGATATATTTTTCAACATTCTGATGCTACCAACAGTTTGTTTAGAATCACTAGCAAGATGATATCTAATGCCCTGTTTGTCGAAATGATCATTGAGCACCTAATATAATTGTCAGGTTCTCTTCTCCTTAAACAAATCTAGTTAGTGGAGCTTTTAGAGAGTCAATTTCCTTGAGTAGTTTATCCACCTTATGACCAGACTTTCCTTCATTGAATGCATCAATGCATACATCTTTAATTTTTAGCTCCATGTTTAATCTGTCTAGTTCCTTTCCAAGAGCATCATACTCCAGTTGAAAGTTAAAGCACATGTTATAAAAACTTGATTATAATTGTCTAAATAACCATTTTTTCAAGCAAAATAGAAGCATCTTGTGAAGTACTCTTTTTTCACATTAATTTTTCATTTATTAAAGTGTCTACCTCATATATTAGTTGGTTAATTAATCCTCTTATATAACAAGTCATATTTTTTATTCTTCTATTCTTCTTTTAAAGAAAGATAATCATCAACATTTACACTATAAGGTTTAGAAAAATTTACCTCAGATGATTATTCATCATATACTCCTATAAAACAGATTTGTGCCACTTCATCATCTGGATTGATCTCCACATCCGATTATTCATCATCACTCTAGCTAAAGAAAGCTCGATATTATTTCTTATCTTTATTGTTGTTCATCTTATTCTTTGCTTTGAACTTGAAGTATTCCTTCCTAAAATGTCCACTTCTTCCACACTCAAAGCATCCATCTTCAAATTGGTTTTGTTTAAAGTCTCTTTTGTAGTCAAATTTCTTGTCTTTGACTAATTCTTTATTTTGAGCAGCTCATTTAGCATCCTAGAGATCATAGCATACTCCTCATCTGAATTTTCATATTCTTCATTTTGGTTACTTTCAGCTAGTAGAGCCCAAGTCTTCTTTTTTGGGAGCTTCATAATTCATCATCATACATCTTTAAATAGTTCTCAAACTCCTTAAGTTCTCAAAAAAATGTTAAAGTATCAATTGTTTTGATTGTAGAGGAATCTTAGAGTGTTGTAACTTTTGGTGTAAATCTTTTAAGCATAATTTTGAGAAGTTTTCGGTTGATTTCCTTTTGAGAAATCTTCTTGTCCAGTATGTTTAAAGAGTTCATGAATGTGAGAAACCTAAATTGAGCTTTCTTGATGGTTTCTTCCTTTTCTAGTTTAAACATTTCAAAATCATGTATAAGTACGCTCAATTTGACTTCCTTGACTTTGGATGTTCCTTTATGACTTATCATGAGAGTATACCAAATTTCTTTGGCCTTACTGTATGAAGACACTTCATCTATCTTATCTTGAACCATTCCACTTAGTAGGGTATTCATGGCTCTCGAATAATAAGAAACTATGCAAGCTTTTGTGGAATCCATCTCGGTGAGTTGTTTTGGTCTTCCATCATTATGCCCTAGAATAATTGGTCCATTTTTCACATCCCACGATTCCCATGGATCCCTTTTGAGATAAATCTTCATTCTAAACTTCTAGAAATTGTAGTTTTCACTTCCACACAATAATGGTGGTCTATTAGTGGATTTCCCTTCTTATGTAAAATGGTGTACGTACCATAAGATCTTACCCTACGATACAATGACAAAGATTAGCAGAGCCAAGCTCTGATTCCAAATGAACTATGTATAACACACTTAGAAGGGGATGAGGGTTAAATAGGTATGAGTGAAGACCAATTTTAATTTAAAATTTTCTAACTAAATGAATCCAATTGTTCAGATAAGTGAATACAACTAATTGCTTTATGCTGTAAACCTCTTCTAACTTTAATTTACTTTTTTTTTTTTTTTTTATGTATTTTTAATAATAAGTGATATTCCCTACGGTACAATGACAAAGATTAGTAGAGCCTAGCTCTGATTCCAAATGAAATATGTATAACACACTTAGAAGGGGGTGGGGGTTAAATAGGTATGAGTGAAGACCAATGTTAATTTAAAATTTTCTAACTAAGTGAATCCAATTGTCTAGATAAGTGAATACAACTGATTGTTTTATGTTGTAAACCTGTTCCAACGTTAATTTCCTTTCTTTTTATATTTTTAATAATAAGTGATATTAATCTAAGTGTAGGGATCATAATCACTAAATGAATAAATAACAGGAAACTACAGAAAGTAAATAATGCAAAAATACACATATTTATATTTGGTTTGACCCTTAATCCTCTAACTAATGGCCTACATCTTAGACCATGTAACAATTGATATCTTGTTGGTTTTCTTTGTGATTACAAAATATTAAACTCTCTGTACAATAGACTTTACAAAAATCTTGAGCATATAACTCTTTTGAGGAATCCTCATCCCTTCAGCACCTCTGCTCCCTTGAAATCTCCTTGTAAAATATTAAAGGAAATCCTTGCTTTACTCTGAAACCCCCTTTTACAAGATAAGAAAGTTAAGTAGAAAAAAGATTACAACTGAAACTAATAATCTTTAGCTAAATAATATAATTAAAGACTTTAAGAATAGCTAAGTTATTGTAGGATATTTTCAACAATGAGAGCTTAAGTGTTTCAGTTGAATTTCCCATTAACCAAGTAGTTGATATATATATATATATATATATATATATACAAGCTTTAAGTGTAATATGACACGTGGCAACATCTTTATTGACGAAATTATTAGCAATGGTTAAATTCCGTCGAAATTAGTTATTTCGAGGAAATTTCTGTCGAAAATAATTTCGTAGGTAATAACTATTTTATACAAAATTTTTGACGGAATTTTTTCTGAGGCACTTATTTTTTAGGCGTTTCTTTCCAAGGGAATGAGCAATTGAAATCTTTGTCGAAAGTAAACTATTTTTGACATAATAGACTTATTTTCGACGAAAATTTCCATCGACTATATCAATTTTTCTTATAATGAATTTATTGTTAATTTAAAACCTAAAGCATCCTAAATCGTTGCTTAAACTTGATATCTACAACGGGTTAAACCAAAATTTTCCTACTGAACTTGACCCCAATTTATATTTACATCATTAAACTTTTTTTTTTTTTACATTTGACTCACTGAACTATTTTTTTTTCCAAAACGTTACAAAAACCATTATAAAAGTTTGACTTTTACCATAAAACACATGAACGCCACGAACGAGAGAGAAAGTTGATGTGGTCAGTGATTAAAGAAAAAGAAACCTGATTTGGCTTTTGACAAGGAAAGAGAAAAAAAATGAGTTAATTCATTTGAGTTAACTCTCCCAAGTGAGTTGACTCGCTTTCATCTTCATTATATGGAAAAGTCTCAAATATTTTCATATCATCAAGTTTATGTAATGAATTGGCTAATTCCAATTCAATTACTGAACCAGATTAAGGGAGTTAGCTGAAGTGAAATGCAGAAATGGGAAGAATTTGAAAAGAAGCAAAATAGAGGGAGATAGAATTGGAGGGAGAGTTAGAGAGAATTAAAAGATTGCGAACGAAGAAAACTTCATTCATTCAAATCATGCTCGATTACTGAATGATATATATATATATACATTCTTACATCAGTAACAATGAGAAACAAAAAACCATGTGATGCAGCTTACACCAGTTCCTTCATACCAAGTATGTGACCTCCTAACATAATATTAAGAAAAGACTACACTTCCCTGACTAATTCAATTGAAAAGATTAAGGGGCTGTTTGATGGCAACTTAATGGGGTTGAATCTGAATCAGTCAGATGGGCTGAATCATTAAGTGCGTTTGTTTGCACTTAATGGCTGAATCGGTTAGACGCGCCGACTGAATGGTTAAGGTCAGAAATTGTGGCTGAATGGAGCTGAATGGTGGCTGAATGGAGAAAAAAATAAAAAATAAAAAATAAAAAAATAAAAAAAAATAAAAAAAATTATATTATGTAATATTAAATAAATTTACAACAACCTTAAATTTTTTCAGAGGGGTAAAATATTAAAAATATGTCATTCAGATCTTTCAGATATGTCAATTATCAAACAACTTTTTTCATTCAGATTCAGATTCAGATTCAACTCATTCAGATTCAGATTCAGCTCATTCAATTTTTATCAAACACCCCCTAAGACACCCTTATTATAATAACTAGCTATAATTCCCTACGTATTATTTACATTCACTGCCCTTAAAAAAACACCCTTGCCCTCGAGGGTGGTTGAGACATATCCGAGAGCAGCTGCCCAAACTATGAAGCCATCATTTTCATCTTTTTTTAATATATTCTGTACAATATCAGGATACCATATATAACATGATGCTATGGAAAGCAACAATGGTTTCCACAAAGAATAAGGATCTTGGGGAAGGTTGTGCTTTATGTTGTTTGGATTGGTACTGTATGGTAGCTTCTAGCATTGATTCATCTTTAACAAGTGCCCTCTTATCCATTTTAGCAAGGGAAATAATGGTTTCTTCATATTTTTCCTGAAACACTTGGGCATCATATCTCTGGCTTACTGCATCTTGCTCAGCAAATTTGCAAGCATCTCTAGTCATTCTTTATTCTTGCTTTACCCTCATTAAAACTTGAAGCATGGCATTCTCTCGTTCCTACTTATCTCGCTCTAATTACTCAACCTTTGCCCTTAATTCCTGTCGATTATCATATTTCACAATCTCCATCAAAGCTGTTTCCAACTCAGTTCTGAGTACAACATAATGTTTCTCCTCAATCAACTTCCATAATTCAATCTTCAGTGACACCACTTGCTCTTGAAGATCTGGAACAAATTCTATCTCTGCATTAAAGGCCAATACACATAACACTACTAGAAAAAGGAACAAATATAAACCAAACATCATAAATTCTCGTAGGGCAATTGTACATATTGTTGCAGCATGGCTCACAATTATTTCAATTGAAAATACTACAATCCTAATTAGATCAAGTGCCTTTGCTCCAACCCATATAAAGTAATGGTTGATTTTGTCAGCAATAAATGAAAACAAACCAAACACAGTTTCATTAAGGTGATGACTTCTCTACACCTTTAAATAATTCACTTTTGGAAGTCTTTTGTAATAATCCTTTCCCACTCCAGCTCTTATATGTTCTTCCTGATTATCTTCAGAAGTGAGACATTTAGAGATATAACATCCTCCATATTCCATAAATGACATAACACCCTGTAAGTTGATCAGCTTAAGGTCATATATAATATGAAATACCTTCTTGTAGGAGTTCTGTTGATTTTTCATAAGAGTCCTTACATCAAGAAATATCTTCTTAAAATCATTTTCATCATAGCGTTTCTCACAATTATCTTCCATTTGTTCCATGATATAGTAATTATACGTCACTCCATTTTGCATTACTTCCTATGAATGACCAGCATGTCACCACTTTTCATATGGCAGTAACGGAACATTGTTCACATCTTCGACTATCGATGATTGTAGTATCCACTAATAGCAATCCTTTTCTACGGGTTAGTCTCATTGGTGTAAGTTTATTTGTCGTGTCATCGGACTTTGCGAGGACAAGAAAAGCAGTATGCGATGGTGATACATTTCCACCTACCAAAACTAGTTGAAAAGGTCCATAACCTTTTAAAATTTAATTTTCCATGTAAATGTCTTTATTGAAGCAGGTAATAATCTTAACAACAGGAATAAGCCACACGACACCATACACTATCATGTCATTATTTATGTGCCCAACAATATCATTAAATGTATATGGATGGGCAAATAACTCATTGTCCATGAAACTAGGGCCATCTACAGAAGCATCAGATTCTCAACCATACGCACTAAATGAAATGGTATCCCTTTCACCATGAAAAGCCTTATATCTATTGAAGCTGATATTTAATTCACTCTTCCCATACAGAGAATCTATGCCCTCACTTTCTGTATCAGAAAGTAGCTTCCTCCATTTACCGGACCCACTTGGAGTAGTTCGAGAATTTGAACACTGTACTAACCTTGCAACAACAAAAACAACATCTAAAGAGCAATTCTCACACTCAAAACCAGTGGCTTGTCTGTGCCTTGCCAAATTAATAATATTTTATTTAAGAACTGTTGTGAGAATAATTTTTTAATAGATTTTAAACTGTTGTACCTTACTCTTCTAACTCAGGGCATTCGACTTCTGTAACCATCTTGTGTGGGAGTTCCAAGCTTCTCTAGCAACAAAATTTTACAATCACCACATATTTCTATAGCTTCAATACCCATCTCATTATTTGAAAAAAAATAACGTTTTTGGCACGAAGCACATACTGCAGGCATGCCCAGATGGTCAATAGATGAAGTGCCATTAATTTGGCCAACATCAGAGGACCGAGGCGATTCACTACCACTGGGATCAAAGATAAGCAGCTTTTTTCTACCATGCTTCAACTTTACATCCTCAACGCTTTTATGCGCTTAACTAGCATTTTTCAATTCCACGATATCTATAGTTGCATAAATAACACTAATTTTGTTGACTTGTGATACTTGACTACCCTTTCATTAATCATTCTAGGAAAATTTTCTTCAAATAATTATTTTCTAATATCGAATTCTTGTTTAGGACATTTGTCAAACACTTGTTCTGCGTCCTTTGTTCCAGACTTCATGTTAATATTAATGAGTGGTTGAACTCTTTGCTTATTAGCGATAGATGTTTCTTCATCCTCAAATGCGCCAACACAACATCATCACATACACTATTATCATGGTTTTCTGACCACATAACATCTGTTACTACACATAAGCAATCTTCATCTTGATTAAATATAGAAATTAATACCTTACTATTTAATGTATCTCTTGTAGACCTTTAATCAAAACCTTGTGAACATCACCATTTCCTTTACTTTCATTTGTTGCAGCTTCAATTTTTTCATGATTTGGCATTGTGATTTTCAGCTCTAAAATTATATTAAGAGCAATTAGAAGCCCTTAAATCACCAAGGTTCTCCATGATTTGCTTGAACTCTTTATTTATAGAATATTGCAATTCCTTCCTTGTTTCTTAGATTATCTCCTTCATTAATTCCCAGATTTTCTTGAAATGGTTTTCTAGGGTTGCGGAATTTTGATTTTCAATTGCCATTGTCCTTGGGATTGGAATGGCTTTGATACCAATTGTAATGAATTGGCTAATTCCAATTCAAATAGTGAACCAGATTAATGGGGGTTTGCTGACGTGAAATGCAAAAATAGGAAGAATTTGAGAAGAAGCATAATATAGAGAGATAGAATTAGAGGTAGAGTTAGAGTTAGAGAGACTCAGAAGATTAGGAAGGAAGAAAACTTCATTCATTCAAATCATGCTAATTACATAATGATATCTAGTCTATATATATCCTTACATAAGTAATAATGAGAAGCAAAAAATCATGTGCTGCAGCTTACACTAGCTCCTTCATACCAAACATGTGAACTCCTAATAGGATATTGAGAAAAGACTATATTGCATCGACTAATTCAATTGAAAAGACCAAAACACCCTTATGATAATAACCAACTATAATTCCCTGTTTACCTATAATTCAAATACAGAACTTGACAAGATTTTTCCTTTTTTTTTTTAAATTTTGATTTTAGATGCTGGGTTTATGAAGAAATTTAAAAACCCATCTTGAATTTGGTCATTCTAATCTACAAATTTAATTAAAATCTTTATTATTTTCAGCCATTGGGAATGATGTGCGTGATCTGTTAGAGATGTGTAGTAGAAAAGTAGCCGCCATCCTCCATCGTCATCTTCGTTGCCTCTTTCTTTCTCAAAACCAACATTAATTTCTTCTTTTATTTCAGATTTTTTTATTTCACTTAATGATCTGAGTTTATTTTCAGATCTAGTTTTTCTTTTGAATTTTTTGATGGGCAGCAGTGGTCTTTGTTGGAGGTGATGGTGGATATGAACATGATGAGAGCATAGGTTCAGGAAAAGTCGGTAGATTGAGACAAAGTCTTTCTAAGCAAGTAGGATCTTTCTTCTCTCTCTCTCACGAGTTTATCTACCTGTGGAAAGTTTTGTAGATTTTGGTGCATAAATTATCTACAATTAGATATTAAAGGAGGATATTTTAATGAAAAAGTTGAGGAAACCATCACTTGGATTCCATTGAGAAGTATTGTGGATGGGGAAAATAGTGATAAGCAAGTGAAGAGATTTTTAGGGATTGATCGAAGAAGATGATACGGATAGTTATTTTTTTTTTAATCTTTGAACATAATTGTTATTGTTTTTTCATTGTGTCATGACAATAGCTCTGATTTGCAAAAAAATTCATACTTGAAAAATAACAAAGGAAATCTTAAAGGAAAAGGAAATGCAGAAAAAGAAATGAAACGAAAAAAATTAATATGATTCTTCTGATGTCCCTCATTCATTACAATCACACTGATTTTATAATCCTCAAGGCTCAACCGACTTTGAGACAACAAACAGAACCACTAATATTTGAACACTTGGCAATGTAAAAGATAAAATATTAAAATACCAAACGACTGCGTTTTGAGATTTCTTCTCTACATTACATTCCCTATTCCTTAAAAGAAACCTTGTCCTCAAGATTTGTTACTTGAGTTCCATCCACGTGCTTAATTTTGATAACTTCGAAAATCCTCCCGAATCAAACACCATGGGGGTTGCCCCATAACCAAGATTAAGTTCAAGCAACCTGACTGAAACTTCTTGCTGCTGTTGAACCCCAACTTCATAAGCCATAATATGAAATGCTTCCCTTAAAAGATTATGATCCCCACAAAGCAAACCACCCTCTTTTTGCAAATAAGACATTGCCTTCATATGAGGCATGAGGTTTTTTCCAACTCTTTTGGCTATTCGAATAGATGATGTATAAATCTGCAACCTTACATGCCGAGCTGTACTTGTTGAAGGAACAAAGGGTATTGAGGTTAGGAGCTCAAATAGTTTATTGATTACACTGCCAACAACATCCGTGTGATACTTCAAAAAGGTACCCAATGCAACTAAATAATGCGTAGTTCAACCAATGCTTATTCAATCCTTTTCAAAGAAGGCAGTTGTTGAAATAGGCCTTCAATTATTCTGCCCCATAAAAGTTGAATTTCAGAATTATCCCCATCATATTCAGTTGATCCATCATAAACTACACTCACAACATATTCCAAAGCCAACTGTATGCTTTCCATTATAGCCAAGTACTGAGCAGAGGTTGGATGAAGCAAGAGGAAGTTAATGATTGTTAAGATTCTCTCAAAAACCTTAATAGTAGTTATAACAAGCTTGCTAGAGGTAACAAAGAGGTTTAACTCTTATCTGCCTAGAGTGATACTGACTGAATTCTCCCTTGCCCTCAAAATTGTCACTCCATCATTTTGTTGTCCCAAGAGAATGTGTTGTTCCAGGATTTACTCTTTCTTTCTTGAGCATCCGATGGAAAGATATTTCTAGTATAGCACTTAAAACATCGCCATTCAAAAAAGTTAAAATACTTAACTTTCCTTTATTAACATGTCTAGAAACAGGGCTTAGGTTGTTAACTGAATTCTCTCCAGCTGCATGTTGAATAACCCTTGGCTTGGATAGTAAATTACGCATCAATGCCAGCCAAAAGAGTAGAGACTCATAGTGAAGTGCTAGCTTAAACTGTTGGAAATATCCCAACATCTGCTGGAGATAGAAAAGGTGAATATCACCACTGATACACTGCAAGTTTAAGGAACCCAAAGACACCAAACTCTCACATATATATTCCACAAACTCAAATTCGTTATCACTAATGTCTCCAGCATCAGACCCCGATCTGTTCAAGAAGTCTCTAGATATATTAATCAACACCTGAAAAATATCACCCATTGCAGAGTTAAATTCAGATGCTGCATCAACAGGTTGCTTCCTTAAGGATACACTCTTGAAAAACTTATATGCATGAAGACAAGAGTCAGGTGATGAAAGTAAGATGCTACATCTATGAATTATTCCATATTTTGAAATATCAGGTATAGGAGCCCACTCCACATATGCATTTGCACCATTTAGATTAGTTGTTACAGTGGCTGTATGCTGTTTTGTAATTTCCATTTGCTTCCTACCTGCTTCACTTAAAGTAGCTCCAAAATGCCTCTCTAGTAAAATGTTACCAGATTGGCAAGATTTTTGGCAAAGACTCGGTAAGCCCATGTAACAATAGCCTTCGTCGATCACCTTCCAAGTCTTCATTGTGGACCATAATATCTTCAGGAAGCCACCTTATCATCATCGAGACCAGCTCAGTTTGTATAGGACCGTTGTTGGAAAGAGAAATTAATGATGGAAGAAGTTCCTGCCACATGCTAAGACCTTCTCTCTTGACTATCTCAGCAATGAGAGCATCAGTTTGACTTTTCAAAGCCCATTCTCCACAAGGGTTTGTAATTTCATACATCGAATTAACAACAACATTTGCAAAGTCCCTTCTTTCCATAGGGTTTAACTTATCCCAGCATAACCGCACTAAATGATCTCCAGCTTTTACCGATTCTAGGAACGAAATAGCTGCTGTACTAGTATCAGGAGAGGAATTCCAGTCGAGAACAGAAACTATGGCTCGAGTCACATTGCTTGCAGTGCCGCCTTCTTCCAACTTCTATCTCATGCCTTGCATCTAAGTTTCCAGCTAACTCCAAGGAATACTCCAAATGCACATTCTTCACAGTATCCTCTGAATCAACCCACAGGTTCTCTGCATTGGTAGCCTCCTTAAAAACCTTATCCCTTTCAGAATCCTGACATTCATCTAACCCTCCCAAATAATCTCGTCTACCTTTGACTCCCATACTTCACTATCATCAACCTCCTTATCTCCTAAAGGAGACCCATCAACAGTATCTATAGAGGACCATTTAAGTTCAAGTAACTGTGGTAATTGGTTTGTGAACGAGTTTGGAAATTGAGATGGTGAAATAAATAAGTGGAAGTGGTGATTTGGGATTTGAAATTATGATTTGGTAAAGGCAGGGGTGAGGAATTCTGGTTGAGGAATGGAATTTT